>OY804580.1:81187781-82387781 GCA_963680875.1 Bathymodiolus brooksi | reverse complement strand
ACATATATATGGGAACAACTATTAGTTGAGTTCTGAATTTCGCTGTTTTAAGCTATCTACTAAATCCATGAAAATTGGAAATGCAACGACAAATAATATATTTACAGCATGTAAAACATAATTGAGGAGCCTGAGTTCTATAACGATGAATAACATATTGCATTGTCGTTCTGTATATCAATCTAACTGTGTTTGTAAACAATATGGCTGAATGCAGTAGCAGTATACTCGTTCGAATTGCTCTGATATGGCAGAGGTCTTGTATAATTAGAGTCTGTGCTGCAAGATGAAACATCGTTTTCAAAACCATCAAAGTGATCGAATTCACCGGAATCACGAGTAATATCCGGAACGGCATCTATATATGGATCTGGATCAGATTTATTACGGCATATCTTTTTACGCCATATTAAGTAAAGTAACCCAATACTGATAAGTGTAATAGTAATCCCCCCGAATGTTGCGCCTCCTATTGTTCCCCATGGAGTGTCTGATGACCCGGATGCAGAATTTGTATTGCTCTCTGTACTAATTGTTGATGTTGTAATTGCTACAAAATATACAAATTAAAGTTTCAACTGAGAGCCAATCTAATTAAATTTAGACGTTTTTGTATCTTTTTTAAAAACATTTTGGCCATACACTAACATCTAAGGGCATCTCGTATAGGATCATGTCCGACAGGGTTCTTGGATTCAACTGACCAATCTCAATGAGGTAATTCAATCATTAGGGTATTAAATCCGAAAACACGATGCGAGCTTCTGTCCGATTGATCAATTTATTTTAATGTCTTGTATATGATTGGACAGTCAGAGATGAGTGACATGAATGAAAGATTACCAATGAGGATATTGGTAGATGTTAGTGTATCACCACAAAACATGAAAAAATACGTCAAACATAACCAATTAGATTGACTGATACATGTGTAGATGTCTGGATTCCAATGTTGTCTAGATTATCTTTTCTCCTTAATTGGATTTAAGACTTAGATCATTTCAACAAATGCCACTAACGCGGTAATATATGGAAACACTTCCGAAGCACATGGTTTCACTCACGTTTTTTCTTGTGGTAGGTCGTTTTCGTTTGTTTTAGTTTACCTCTGTATTTATACTATGTTTGGTATTTGTATCTGTATTGTCCATGCACTGGAACGTTTCTTTGTAATCGATTTCGTCCATTCATCCACACGTTTCACACACAATTATTTTGTTATATCTAAAAGCCATATATGATTCTTGTAAGATTCAAATTATATCTATGCTACAGCCCGTAGTTCCATAAAGATATTTCTACATCATTATCATTCAGATAATAATATCCTCCAATATACGAAAACAATAAGTCTTTTATGTTTTGAACTTCCGACTATAATATAGCTATGTCACAAGTAGCAATTCTATTTATTTCATCGACTTAGCATTTGTTATTGAATATGAAACGCTATGTTTAAAAAGGGGAGACAATCCCATTACGGTTGGTTGGTTTATGCTGTTTAACGCCACTTTCAACAATATTTCAGCTATATCGCGGCTGTCAGTTTTACTGGTGGAGAAAACTGGAGTTTTCGAAGAAAACCACCGACCTGTCGCAAGTCACTGACAAACTTTATCACATAATGCTATATCGAATACATCTTGCGATAAACGGGGTCCCATTACATTAAGACCTGATCTTGAATAACATTTGCAAGAATACTTGGTTACTGCTAAACCGGTTAATGAGAGTTCATACGTTTGTAAAATTCTTGGCAATGCACGAATATTCGAAACACAAATATTTTATACATGTATTTTGAAAAAAGTAGGTCTTACATTGAGAATTAAAATAAAAGTATAAATTCAATCTTACCAACGCATTTATCCCTATTGTTAGACTTTGTTCTACCGAATGAACAATCTTCCTTAAGTCGGCAGCATTTTAGGTTAAGTTCAAAACCTTCATCTGTGAATTCACACCAGCCACACTCCGCTTCGCTAAAGCAATCACTATAAATAATATTCATGGAAATGAAATTTAATATCCTCTAACTTAGATTTATATGTTTATATTAACTTGCTAAATCGATAAACAACATTAAGCACTGCAATTGGCTAAATATTATCACGTGGTACCCTACAGGAACATGCTTAATGAGTTGAGATATTCCGAATATGAATAGATTGGGCGAAAAAAGGGTAATGATAAAGAGGTAATCAGAAATCGGAAAAAGACAGACAATATAATGGCAAACAAAAAAAAGGGCAAACAATGATCTATAAAACACTCCACAGAAAACTAAAGAATGAGCAACACTCGACCCACTTAAAACTTATCAACTCAGGTGCCCCACTAGCGCACTCGTCGTGTAGCTCATGTTAAAAGTCTGGTGATAGGTCATATTTAATAATAAGTCATGCACGAGTGAGAGAAAATGACGCAATTTGCCAATGATAAACGGAACATGTCAGTAGTGATCTCTTTCACAGATATTTCGTAACGGTTTATCAAGTCATGATGACGACCTTCTACGTGATGACTTCATCTTTGCAAACTCAGAACGCTTAATTCAGCGGTTTCCTTGTTAGCAGCAATTCTGTATCAAGGTGAGGCCAATAGGAAATACAAGCACTTGAAAATCGCATCAACTGAGAAATATATATTCCATATGCAGGCGATACAAGAATGTTGTCACACAAAAATGGAAATTTCACAACAGTAAAATTGATATCATCTCTTTTCTCGTAATTGCTCGTTCACAACCAGTACACAATGTAGATGTCAATTCATAGGTCAAGGTATGAAGCATGTATTTGTAGTATCCTTTATTTCAAGTGCAATATGATAATAATCAAACTTTGATTAAATCCGTGCACTGACGTCACATATTCTAAAGAACATAACATTTAAAGAACAGATAACTTTTCGTTTTTAGAGAATCTCCTGCATTAAGTCTGATTCATAAACGTTATATATACCTTTTATTTTGCTTTGTAGAACACTGTGGGTTAAAACATGTTATTAAATCATTTAACTCTTCTGGTGTACTGATACCAGATGTATCTGGTAACCTGGCACTACAAGGTAGACTTCCGTCACTGTAATAAAGAAAAACATGTTGGTAACCCAGTTAACTCTTCCGGTGTACTGATGCCAGATGTATCTGGTAACCTGGCACTACAAGGTAGACTTCCGTCACTGTAATAAAGAAAAACATGTTGGTATACCAGTCAACTCTTCTGGTGTATTGAAACCATATGTATCTGGTAACCTGGCACTACAAGGTAGACTTCCGTCACTGTAATAAAGAAAAACATGTTGGTAACCCAGTTAACTCTTCCAGTGTACTGATGCCAGATGTATCTGGTAACCTGGCACTACAAGGTAGACTTACGTCACTGTAATAAAGAAAAACATGTTGGTATACCAGTCAACTCTTCTGGTGTATTGAAACCATATGTATCTGGTAACCTGGCACTACAAGGTAGACTTCCGTCACTGTATTAAAGGAGACAAATGTATCTCTGACACAATCTTCAACTTGTTCAACTTTGTTGGTACAGTGGAACCTCTGAAAAGTGACTACGACTGGGGCAAATGAAATCGGCTGGTTTTCAGAGGTAATGGTTTTGGGAGGTTCCGGAAATAGACGTATGGTAGAAGTAGAATAAAACGTAAATATCTAATTTAGAGTGAAGCATATGATAATAATATAAAATGTTAATGGTAGAATCGGAGATCGGAAAATAATAATAATAAGAAGGTGAATGAAAATGTTGTTCCATTGCATGTCACCCATCTGTATCTCCTAGTGTACACTATGTATTTATGAGAGATATCGAGACGCGTCCAATGCGGCCGCACACGTGTAAGTAAAATCCACTGTAGTCTAAAAATTAAATGAAATAATTTAGCAAAACATCACAAATAAACAACCTCCGTAAAACACGAGGATTGAAATTAGGCGGTCCAAAATGGTAAGTGTCTTATATATGATATCCATGGCAGTCGTGCATACTAACGACACGAAGGCCATTTCAGTGCGGAAACAATCGGCGTAGACACGGACATCTTTCAATGGATAACTAATATCTACATTTTGCACCAAAGACAAATCTTTTTACTAAAACATTGAATGAAAAAGCATGATTATCAACGAGGAACTACCAACTCCACTGAGGGCCTGTCGTGGTCGTGATCGTCTGGTAGTTAGTTTTACAACTACCTATGCAATCAGTGCCTATCACCACTAACGTTGTGAGTTCGAACCCTGTTCAGGCGAGATGTACTTGATACAACACTATGTGATAAAGTTTGTCAGTGACTTATACTGCAGGTCGGTGGTTTTCTTCGGGTACTGCGGTTTCCTCCTCCAATAAAACTGACCGCCAAGAAATAGCTGAAATATTATTGAAAGTGGCATTAAGCACCACAAACTGAATAAAACCTACTTTACCGAGGTGGATATGAATGTAAAACTTACGTATTGTAGATATTCGTACAGACAGCATACTCAATGTTTTTAAAGCAAAGACATTTACAATCCTGGTTGCACTGTCTAAAATCTGACTTTACAAGGCTGTCCTGAAAAATTAGAAATGTCAGGTTCAAGAATCATTTGATTGATTGAATGATTGATTAGTTTTAGCGCCAACCTTAGCAGTATTTCAGCTACATCGTGGTGTTGAAGAATCAAATATGTGTAAAACATAATGTGATTTAGAACAAGAAAATCTTAAAAAATTTTTTTATTTAATTGTGTGTGTTCATTACAAAGCTGGCAAAAATTGTCCTTGATGTTTTATTATGATCTTCAAATGTATGTTATTACATGTATGCATATCCGTCATAATAGGATATGAGTGTTGCCCATTGTTGAAGACCCTACTGTGACTGTGAAATGTAGAACAGCAATAAAAACCTTTTTCCTTTACTTGAATTTATATTTAAGTGTAATGTTGAATATTCTCTCATGTTCATTTACATCAATATCTTTTCTTACTTATTCTTAATTGATAATTTCCTAATTATTGTAATAACGACAATAGACCTAGTAAAAACGTAGATATCAAAATTAGTCACTAACATTGTCATTAGAGCTAAAACACAGCAGACTTGATACACATCGTCCATCAGTAGATTACAGTTTTTTTTCGTATTCTTACATTGATTGTGACGTGATGTATTATACACGACTCCTTGTGTGAAAATGTGTACATATTTGTAACTCTGATTGTGGCATTGAATACAGATATTTGTTTATTTGTTTATTTGAAGGTGTTTAACGCCACTTTCAATAATAGTTCAGTTATATCGTGGCGGTCAGCTTTATTGGTGGAGGAAACTGGAGGGCCCGGAGAAAACCACCGACCTGTCGCAAGTCACTGACAAACTTTATCACATAATGTTGTACACCTCGGCCTGATTGAGATTCGAACTCACAACAGGTGTAATAAAAATAGGGAAATACAGCCACTACATTAAAAAGAACATCCAGTAGAAACAAAGCGTGATAGAATTACATCGTCAACTTACACATTTACAATCAGATGAAAGAGTAAATGGTACCCTCTGTCTGATGATAAAAATGTTGGTTTCAGGAATAGGCCTCAGTTCGAATTGGTCATCAGTATCGTCAAAGCTTAGTCCATTAGGCTTTTCTACTGTCATTGTAACCTGAATAAATATTACATGTATAACATACACTGAAAACTAGTTTGTTGTATTCCATCAGGAGTGAGTGTGTCCAACATTTTAATGGTAAGGATTTTGAAAGATTAATAATTCCAGGTTCAAATAGTATTTAAGATATTTATACATTACATTTGAAAAACTAGGGTAAAAAATTCAGCCCCTTCCGCAATAGACAGACATTCTCTGGGTTCGACTGTAACATAAACTTTTTTGCAGGTTGATTTTAATGTCTTTACAGTTAGGTTTCCCTTCTTGTTCTTTTAAATCAATATTCTTTCTTATCAAAAAAAGGGATGGGATCCGTGTTGCTCATCTATATATAGTTTCACAAATGACCTACACATATATTCCACTGATGGAAATCATTCCTGGTTCTTTCCTCATTCATGACTTATCACCGAGTCAATAACTAGATTAACACCACGGGTGCTACTAGTGGGGCAGAACCTGCCTACCCTTCCGGAGCATATGTGTTCACTCCCGGTTTTTACTGGGGTTCGTGTTACTCGATCTTTGGTTTTATGTGTATAGTTTGTAGATTGTTGTTTGTCCCTCTTGTACTTTTTCATTTGGCCACTGTTGATTGTCCGTCTGTTTTCTGTGCTATATGTAAACTTACCCGGTATGAGCGAAGTTCTTTGTTTACGGAGTAGTCTTGACATTCATGTGGATTTAATACACCATTACTAGCCAGGACATTTGCCAGAGCAGGCTCCTATAAAATTTATAAAAAAATCAACATTATTCATCAACACGTTTTAGAGGTGGGTGTATTAAACGCCACTTTCAACAATATTTCAGTTATATTGTGGCGGTCAGTTTTATTGGTAGAGGAAACCACCTTTACCAGCCAGTGCATTTACCAGAGAATGCTCCTATAAAATTTAGAAATCCACGTTATAATTCATTAATACACTGTCTGAATAAAAGTACATGAACAATACTAATTTCTAAAAACACAACATATGCACTATCCTACAAAGTACTTAAAGCTATATATCAATTATATTTCAGTGTAGAATATTAAACATTTAGGTAGGTTTGGTTTATGGTGTTTAACGCCATTTCCACCAATATTTCAGTTATATTGTGGCGGTCAGTTTTATTGGTGGAGGAAACCACCGGAGTACCCCGAGAAAACCCTGACCTGTCGTAAGTTACTGACATACTTTATCACATAATGTTATATCGAGTACGCCTCGCCTGAGCAGGATTCGAACTCACAACGTTAGTGGTGATAGGCACTGGTGGCATAGATGGTAATAAATCCAACTACCATACGATCGCGACTTCGACAGACCCACGCTATTTGAATAAACGTCCAATACTAGTGTGTTTGACCATGCCTGATTAAGGTTATTATATGAACACTTTATGCGCTTTTAATGAGATATCTACAAAATAATTGTCTTGTGTTGTACGTGTCTTTCTAAAATGTATATAGCATCAATTCAATTTTAATTGTAAAATGATAAATATTTCAATTAAAGTTCACTGACAATTAATCGTAAATTGATATTTGTAGAACCCAGTCCAAATACAGATTTGTTTTCTTATATTTCAATTCAATTCAATTTGGAAAATGCAGCATAACTTTTTTAATACACACGTATAAAGCTTCTCCACTTCATCTCAACAACACACTTTATTAAATAATCTGAATATTGTCGAGTAAGAATACATTATGACTTCGTTTCGTAACTCCTGTTTACGGCCTTCGTATATCTTGCTACTAAAGACTTGTAAATTATTTGACTTTCAATTCGTTTAGCTTGATGAAGCTTTTACATTTTCATAGAGAAATTAATCATTGTTGAGAACGCGTCGTGTGCACTAATAAATATAGAATATAGGACTTTTTGTTTCTGATACAGACTTTCTCAGGGAGATAATATTTGCTGGCTGGGTGATATCTTTGAGAAAGTCTGTATCAGAAACAAAAGCTCCTGTATTCTTTTTATCGGTAATTATATACCTTTTGTATCTGTTAGTATACATAATTATCCTTAAGATAACAATACAAGTATAGGTTGAAAGTATTTTGTATGCTTGAATTGACGTTATTATTTTTATCGGTGACGTCATAATGTGTTTTGCATCAGATTGATAGATAAACATGTGCATGCGAGTCCAGTTATGAACTGATCTAATATTTTTGTGGATCAAGGTCAGTTCAATGATCCAGACTTTATCAGCGACACAAATCAAAGAGAACATGTCCAATTTGCCGATAAAAACGTAGATGTCCATTAAAACTTCATCGAGTACGCTCAAAATAGAATAAATGGAAAGTCAAATAATTTAGATTTCTACGTTTTTATACAAGTGCTAATATGGATATTCAAAATATGGTTTAGATCCACGTGTTACGATTGGAGGAATTGAGATATAATGTCATTGATGTTCACATTTATGCTTGGGTGGAATAAATGTAAGTATTACTTGGCGTCTGCATGTATACATTTGCTAAATACCACACAGTTATCTCTTTGTAGCAGTCGTCATTATGTTTCTATGCTTTAATATGGCTAAGTCTGTTTTGGTGATTTTGTGCTCTCACATATCTTGAACAGTTTGGTTTTCGTTTTTCAAACTTTCAACATCAGCATAAGGGTCGGATAACACAGGATTTATAAACTGTATTTAATAATACTGGGGGGTGGAAAACTGTCGGAGGTCAGAAGAGACAGGTTTCGGAATACACAACATCTTCACAGAATAGATTTGTTTTTCCAACGACTGAGAGAGGCAGGATTGAAACTTTCTCCTAAGAAATGTTCATTCTTCATGCCAAAAGTTCGCTATGTCGGACAGGTAGTATCCAAGCAAAGGATATATTCTAACAACAAGTGTTAAATAGATACTTTGAGATCATAATATTTTGTCGGAAAATTCTGGTGTCAGATTTCAGAAATTCCAATGTACATTTTGTATATATATATATATATATATACATCACAATAACAATCTAAAAATAACTTGTTGAATGGAAAAACACAAAGTTATTTAAATTAGTGTTGATCTTCAACTTCCCTATTCAATTCAACATGATATTGTTTATTTGTAAGTGAAGTCCAATTATATATTACATAAACAACATTCAGTAACAATTCGTAATATACATTTATTTAGACAAGACAACGAGTATTAGGTTTCAGTACGTAAATCAAATATATTCGTTAGTAAAACTGTGTTCTATGATATTTTGGTATTTAGTCATATCTGTACTTTGATTAGCATAGACAAGCAAATAAAAATACAACATTTGCAATTGATAAACTGGTTACATGGATTCTTTGATCAGTTCACTAATTTTGCAGAATGTTTTTTTTTTATTTTTTTTATAGATAATGGTGGGATATGGCGCTTTACACTACTTTCAATAATATTTCAGGCATATCCTGGCGGTCAGTTTTATTGGTGGGGGAAATCAGAGTATCCGGAGAAAATCTCCGATTTGCCACAAGTCACTGACAAACTTTATCACATAATGTTGTATCGAGTACACCTCGCCATGAACAGGATTTAAACTCACAACAGTAGTGGTGATGTTCACTGATTACATAGGTAGTTGTAAATTCAACTACCTATGATCACGACAACGACGGCCAATTTCTTCATAAAAAATGTGTTACGCTATTATGGTGTAGACATACATTTTTCATTTAGTTTTATTTCCGGTTCATTTGATCAATAAAATAATAAACTGTCGGAACGTGTCCAAAATTTACTTGAAAAAACAGTGGCAAAGAAATCAGGAGAAAGAAAAATTAGATAACATATTCCGAAAGGATTCCATTTTGTCCAGTGGTTTTTGTCAAACCATTCTTCAAAACCAATGTACGTAATGTTAAACAGTAGAACAGTGAACAGTATCTTGATCATATCATTCACCCAGGCTCTTTTTAATAAGAGTGGTTGTGATCATATGTGCAACAAGATGAAACATATAAATTTACTGCCTAAATTAGATAAATTATTGATTAACGTCCAGCAAGCAGTATTTCAGCTATATTCAGGACCAGGGCAAATCTGTATGAACAAAACAACTATATACAAATGATGGAGGGATTGGTTAACTGGGACAACGACTTTTGACTGCCACGGGAAAAGAACGGGTAGTTTGATAGGGACGACAAATTTGTTAACAGGAATGGCTATGATAAATAATTCAGCATTAAAACCATACCACTTACTTCAACAGTTATATGAATAGATTTCAAGAATTTATCTGCATTCGTGCTCTCTTTGAAAGATGGGTGCATGACAATAAAGCCATTATCTTCAATGATAATGCACCTGTAATTAAAGAGTATACATTGTAGGTAATATCATGTACTTATTCAGGTGAAAGACATACGGGTTATGGTGTTTAATATCACTTTCAACAAAATTTCAGTTATATCGTGACGGTAAGTTTTATTGGTGGAAGAAACCGGGGTACCGGAGAAATCCATCGAGCTGCCGCAAGTCACTGACCATCTTTATCACATAATGTTGTATTGAGTACACCTCTCCTGAGCGAGATTCGAACTCACAACGTTAGTTGTTATAGACATTGATAAAAGTTGCACACATACCTACCCTATTTCGTTCAAGAATATTATATATTAAATATATCAAATTCGTAGAAAGGAGCAAAATCGATACCACTAACACAAAAATACATGACTGATCACTTTAAAACACATATACAATTGACCTCACTCATCGATACCCCTAACACAAAAATACATGACTGATCACTTTAAAACACATATACAATTGACCTCACTCATCGATACCCCCAACACAAAAATACATGACCTATCACTTTAAAACACATATACAATTGACCTCACTCATCATGCCCTTTAATATAGAACACTTTACATTTGACCATACGCTGTTCGACCCACTATTTTAAATATACACTCTACCCTTAACAATTGTTTTAAATAAACGTTGTTGTTTGAATTAAATGTGCATTTTAATTTCAGAAAACCATCTTACCTATATTCACTCGCAGAGCATGAGGGAAATACATCGTCAATAAACCAGCTGAAATACTGTAGTGGTAAGTCTGTACCTAATACAGCAGTCACCTGTTTAGAACTGTAAAAAAGAAACCAATGTATGAAAACCTATTACTATCCTTTTCATATGAAATCATATTCTTAATGGGTGAAATGGTGATGTATTTTATTGGTTAGAAGTGGTAGGTAGTCAAAGGTTATATATCAACACAAACAGCGATTTTAAAGAATTCCACAAACGCGTCGAGCGCACTAAATTAGATATCTACGTTCTATTTCATCGGTAGTGATATGTAATACTTATTCTCGTTTATGAATTGTATGCTCTTGTGATATCAATATTACTAATTCTTGATTCGGGAATGATATTGAGTACTTACTCTCGCTTGTGAATTGCTTGCTTTTGTGATATCATTATTCCGAATTCCTGATCGGGGGTAATCTTTAATACTTACTCTCGCTTGTGAAATGCATGCTTTGGTGATATCAATTATCCTGATAAGGAGTGATATTGAATACTTACTCTCGCTTGTGAAATGCATGCTTTGGTAATATCAATTATCCTGATAAGGAGTGATATTGAATACTTACTCTCGCTTGTGAAATGCATGCTTTGGTGATATCAATTATCCTGATAAGGAGTGATATTGAATGCTTACTCTCGCTTGTGAAATGCATTCTTTGGTGATATCAATTATCCTGATAAGGAGTGATATTGAGTACTTCCTCTTGCTTGTGAATTGCATGCTTTGGTGATATCAATTATCCTGATAAGGAGTGATATTGAGTACTTTCTCTTGCTTGTAAATTGCATGCTTTGGTGATAACAATTATCCTGATAAGGAGTGATATTGAGTACTTACTCTCGCTTGTGAATTGCATGCTTTGGTGATATCAATTATTCTGATAAGGAGTGATATTGAGTACTTATTCTCGCTTGTGAATTATATACTTTGGTGATATCAATTATCTTGATAAGGAGTGATATTGAGTACTTATATATATATATATATATATATATATATATACGTCTGAAAATTAAACCAAACAGTGTTAGAATTAGATTTTAGAGCTGTCAAATTTTTGTTCTTCCCTCGACGGGATTTGAACCCACACCATTGTTACACTGCAGCACCATTCGCTTAGCCTTACATCCAGCGCCCTAGACCACTCGACTACATCCACTCCCTTAAAAAGGAGCTTCAACAGTCGTAGTGTTACCTTGTCTCGTAAGGCAAATCTAGGGATAGGCGTAAGACATGTGTATAAGCGTGTGTAGATGGTACATATATACTTAATATTATAATTTGACAGCAATCTAACTCAGCAATTTTTAATATATTGGATAGGATAATGAAGAATCATTCACTATACAGTCACAGGAAATAAAGTATATTATACAAACGTCTAGAAGCAAGTGACAACCATACAATATATCTGTCCCACTGGATCTCAAAGTTACTTTAAAGGATACTAGGTTAATACTAAATATTATATACGTCTGAAAATTAAACCAAACAGTGTTAGAATTAGATTTTAGAGCTGTCAAATTTTTGTTCTTCCCTCGACGGGATTTGAACCCACACCATTGTTACACTGCAGCACCATTCGCTTAGCCTTACGTCCAGCGCCCTAGACCACTCGACTACATCCACTCCCTTAAAAAGGAGCTTCAACAGTCGTAGTGTTACCTTGTCTCGTAAGGCAAATCTAGGGATAGGCGTAAGACATGTGTATAAGCGTGTGTAGATGGTACATATATACTTAATATTATAATTTGACAGCAATCTAACTCAGCAATTTTTAATATATTGGATAGGATAATGAAGAATCATTCACTATACAGTCACAGGAAATAAAGTATATTATACAAACGTCTAGAAGCAAGTGACAACCATACAATATATCTGTCCCACTGGATCTCAAAGTTACTTTAAAGGATACTAGGTTAATACTAAATATTATATACGTCTGAAAATTAAACCAAACAGTGTTAGAATTAGATTTTAGAGCTGTCAAATTTTTGTTCTTCACTCGACGGGATTTGAACCCACACCATTGTTACACTGCAGCACCATTCGCTTAGCCTTACGTCCAGCGCCCTAGACCACTCGACTACATCCACTCCCTTAAAAAGGAGCTTCAACAGTCGTAGTGTTACCTTGTCTCGTAAGGCAAATCTAGGGATAGGCGTAAGACATGTGTATAAGCGTGTGTAGATGGTACATATATACTTAATATTATAATTTGACAGCAATCTAACTCAGCAATTTTTAATATATTGGATAGGATAATGAAGAATGATTCACTATACAGTCACAGGAAATAAAGTATATTATACAAACGTCTAGAAGCAAGTGACAACCATACAATATATCTGTCCCACTGGATCTCAAAGTTACTTTAAAGGATACTAGGTTAATACTAAATATTATATACGTCTGAAAATTAAACCAAACAGTGTTAGAATTAGATTTTAGAGCTGTCAAATTTTTGTTCTTCCCTCGACGGGATTTGAACCCACACCATTGTTACACTGCAGCACCATTCGCTTAGCCTTACGTCCAGCGCCCTAGACCACTCGACTACATCCACTCCCTTAAAAAGGAGCTTCAACAGTCGTAGTGTTACCTTGTCTCGTAAGGCAAATCTAGGGATAGGCGTAAGACATGTGTATAAGCGTGTGTAGATGGTACATATATACTTAATATTATAATTTGACAGCAATCTAACTCAGCAATTTTTAATATATTGGATAGGATAATGAAGAATCATTCACTATACAGTCACAGGAAATAAAGTATATTATACAAACGTCTAGAAGCAAGTGACAACCATACAATATATCTGTCCCACTGGATCTCAAAGTTACTTTAAAGGATACTAGGTTAATACTAATTATTATATACGTCTGAAAATTAAACCAAACAGTGTTAGAATTAGATTTTAGAGCTGTCAAATTTTTGTTCTTCCCTCGACGGGATTTGAACCCACACCATTGTTACACTGCAGCACCATTCGCTTAGCCTTACGTCCAGCGCCCTAGACCACTCGACTACATCCACTCCCTTAAAAAGGAGCTTCAACAGTCGTAGTGTTACCTTGTCTCGTAAGGCAAATCTAGGGATAGGCGTAAGACATGTGTATAAGCGTGTGTAGATGGTACATATATACTTAATATTATAATTTGACAGCAATCTAACTCAGCAATTTTTAATATATTGGATAGGATAATGAAGAATCATTCACTATACAGTCACAGGAAATAAAGTATATTATACAAACGTCTAGAAGCAAGTGACAACCATACAATATATCTGTCCCACTGGATCTCAAAGTTACTTTAAAGGATACTAGGTTAATACTAAATATTATATACGTCTGAAAATTAAACCAAACAGTGTTAGAATTAGATTTTAGAGCTGTCAAATTTTTGTTCTTCCCTCGACGGGATTTGAACCCACACCATTGTTACACTGCAGCACCATTCGCTTAGCCTTACGTCCAGCGCCCTAGACCACTCGACTACATCCACTCCCTTAAAAAGGAGCTTCAACAGTCGTAGTGTTACCTTGTCTCGTAAGGCAAATCTAGGGATAGGCGTAAGACATGTGTATAAGCGTGTGTAGATGGTACATATATACTTAATATTATAATTTGACAGCAATCTAACTCAGCAATTTTTAATATATTGGATAGGATAATGAAGAATCATTCACTATACAGTCACAGGAAATAAAGTATATTATACAAACGTCTAGAAGCAAGTGACAACCATACAATATATCTGTCCCACTGGATCTCAAAGTTACTTTAAAGGATACTAGGTTAATACTAAATATTATATACGTCTGAAAATTAAACCAAACAGTGTTAGAATTAGATTTTAGAGCTGTCAAATTTTTGTTCTTCCCTCGACGGGATTTGAACCCACACCATTGTTACACTGCAGCACCATTCGCTTAGCCTTACGTCCAGCGCCCTAGACCACTCCACTACATCCACTCCCTTAAAAAGGAGCTTCAACAGTCGTAGTGTTACCTTGTCTCGTAAGGCAAATCTAGGGATAGGCGTAAGACATGTGTATAAGCGTGTGTAGATGGTACATATATACTTAATATTATAATTTGACAGCAATCTAACTCAGCAATTTTTAATATATTGGATAGGATAATGAAGAATGATTCACTATACAGTCACAGGAAATAAAGTATATTATACAAACGTCTAGAAGCAAGTGACAACCATACAATATATCTGTCCCACTGGATCTCAAAGTTACTTTAAAGGATACTAGGTTAATACTAAATATTATATACGTCTGAAAATTAAACCAAACAGTGTTAGAATTAGATTTTAGAGCTGTCAAATTTTTGTTCTTCCCTCGACGGGATTTGAACCCACACCATTGTTACACTGCAGCACCATTCGCTTAGCCTTACGTCCAGCGCCCTAGACCACTCGACTACATCCACTCCCTTAAAAAGGAGCTTCAACAGTCGTAGTGTTACCTTGTCTCGTAAGGCAAATCTAGGGATAGGCGTAAAACATGTGTATAAGCGTGTGAAGATGGTACATATATACTTAATATTATAATTTGACAGCAATCTAACTCAGCAATTTTTAATATATTGGATAGGATAATGAAGAATCATTCACTATACAGTCACAGGAAATAAAGTATATTATACAAACGTCTAGAAGCAAGTGACAACCATACAATATATCTGTCCCACTGGATCTCAAAGTTACTTTAAAGGATACTAGGTTAATACTAAATATTATATACGTCTGAAAATTAAACCAAACAGTGCTAGAATTAGATTTTAGAGCTGTCAAATTTTTGTTCTTCCCTCGACGGGATTTGAACCCACACCATTGTTACACTGCAGCACCATTCGCTTAGCCTTACGTCCAGCGCCCTAGACCACTCGACTACATCCACTCCCTTAAAAAGGAGCTTCAACAGTCGTAGTGTTACCTTGTCTCGTAAGGCAAATCTAGGGATAGGCGTAAGACATGTGTATAAGCGTGTGTAGATGGTACATATATACTTAATATTATAATTTGACAGCAATCTAACTCAGCAATTTTTAATATATTGGATAGGATAATGAAGAATCATTCACTATACAATCACAGGAAATAAAGTATATTATACAAACGTCTAGAAGCAAGTGACAACCATACAATATATCTGTCCCACTGGATCTCAAAGTTACTTTAAAGGATACTAGGTTAATACTAAATATTATATACGTCTGAAAATTAAACCAAACAGTGTTAGAATTAGATTTTAGAGCTGTCAAATTTTTGTTCTTCCCTCGACGGGATTTGAACCCACACCATTGTTACACTGCAGCACCATTCGCTTAGCCTTACGTCCAGCGCCCTAGACCACTCGACTACATCCACTCCCTTAAAAAGGAGCTTCAACAGTCGTAGTGTTACCTTGTCTCGTAAGGCAAATCTAGGGATAGGCGTAAGACATGTGTATAAGCGTGTGTAGATGGTACATATATACTTAATATTATAATTTGACAGCAATCTAACTCAGCAATTTTTAATATATTGGATAGGATAATGAAGAATCATTCACTATACAGTCACAGGAAATAAAGTATATTATACAAACGTCTAGAAGCAAGTGACAACCATACAATATATCTGTCCCACTGGATCTCAAAGTTACTTTAAAGGATACTAGGTTAATACTAAATATTATATACGTCTGAAAATTAAACCAAACAGTGTTAGAATTAGATTTTAGAGCTGTCAAATTTTTGTTCTTCACTCGACGGGATTTGAACCCACACCATTGTTACACTGCAGCACCATTCGCTTAGCCTTACGTCCAGCGCCCTAGACCACTCGACTACATCCACTCCCTTAAAAAGGAGCTTCAACAGTCGTAGTGTTACCTTGTCTCGTAAGGCAAATCTAGGGATAGGCGTAAGACATGTGTATAAGCGTGTGTAGATGGTACATATATACTTAATATTATAATTTGACAGCAATCTAACTCAGCAATTTTTAATATATTGGATAGGATAATGAAGAATGATTCACTATACAGTCACAGGAAATAAAGTATATTATACAAACGTCTAGAAGCAAGTGACAACCATACAATATATCTGTCCCACTGGATCTCAAAGTTACTTTAAAGGATACTAGGTTAATACTAAATATTATATACGTCTGAAAATTAAACCAAACAGTGTTAGAATTAGATTTTAGAGCTGTCAAATTTTTGTTCTTCCCTCGACGGGATTTGAACCCACACCATTGTTACACTGCAGCACCATTCGCTTAGCCTTACGTCCAGCGCCCTAGACCACTCGACTACATCCACTCCCTTAAAAAGGAGCTTCAACAGTCGTAGTGTTACCTTGTCTCGTAAGGCAAATCTAGGGATAGGCGTAAGACATGTGTATAAGCGTGTGTAGATGGTACATATATACTTAATATTATAATTTGACAGCAATCTAACTCAGCAATTTTTAATATATTGGATAGGATAATGAAGAATCATTCACTATACAGTCACAGGAAATAAAGTATATTATACAAACGTCTAGAAGCAAGTGACAACCATACAATATATCTGTCCCACTGGATCTCAAAGTTACTTTAAAGGATACTAGGTTAATACTAATTATTATATACGTCTGAAAATTAAACCAAACAGTGTTAGAATTAGATTTTAGAGCTGTCAAATTTTTGTTCTTCCCTCGACGGGATTTGAACCCACACCATTGTTACACTGCAGCACCATTCGCTTAGCCTTACGTCCAGCGCCCTAGACCACTCGACTACATCCACTCCCTTAAAAAGGAGCTTCAACAGTCGTAGTGTTACCTTGTCTCGTAAGGCAAATCTAGGGATAGGCGTAAGACATGTGTATAAGCGTGTGTAGATGGTACATATATACTTAATATTATAATTTGACAGCAATCTAACTCAGCAATTTTTAATATATTGGATAGGATAATGAAGAATCATTCACTATACAGTCACAGGAAATAAAGTATATTATACAAACGTCTAGAAGCAAGTGACAACCATACAATATATCTGTCCCACTGGATCTCAAAGTTACTTTAAAGGATACTAGGTTAATACTAAATATTATATACGTCTGAAAATTAAACCAAACAGTGTTAGAATTAGATTTTAGAGCTGTCAAATTTTTGTTCTTCCCTCGACGGGATTTGAACCCACACCATTGTTACACTGCAGCACCATTCGCTTAGCCTTACGTCCAGCGCCCTAGACCACTCGACTACATCCACTCCCTTAAAAAGGAGCTTCAACAGTCGTAGTGTTACCTTGTCTCGTAAGGCAAATCTAGGGATAGGCGTAAGACATGTGTATAAGCGTGTGTAGATGGTACATATATACTTAATATTATAATTTGACAGCAATCTAACTCAGCAATTTTTAATATATTGGATAGGATAATGAAGAATCATTCACTATACAGTCACAGGAAATAAAGTATATTATACAAACGTCTAGAAGCAAGTGACAACCATACAATATATCTGTCCCACTGGATCTCAAAGTTACTTTAAAGGATACTAGGTTAATACTAAATATTATATACGTCTGAAAATTAAACCAAACAGTGTTAGAATTAGATTTTAGAGCTGTCAAATTTTTGTTCTTCCCTCGACGGGATTTGAACCCACACCATTGTTACACTGCAGCACCATTCGCTTAGCCTTACGTCCAGCGCCCTAGACCACTCCACTACATCCACTCCCTTAAAAAGGAGCTTCAACAGTCGTAGTGTTACCTTGTCTCGTAAGGCAAATCTAGGGATAGGCGTAAGACATGTGTATAAGCGTGTGTAGATGGTACATATATACTTAATATTATAATTTGACAGCAATCTAACTCAGCAATTTTTAATATATTGGATAGGATAATGAAGAATGATTCACTATACAGTCACAGGAAATAAAGTATATTATACAAACGTCTAGAAGCAAGTGACAACCATACAATATATCTGTCCCACTGGATCTCAAAGTTACTTTAAAGGATACTAGGTTAATACTAAATATTATATACGTCTGAAAATTAAACCAAACAGTGTTAGAATTAGATTTTAGAGCTGTCAAATTTTTGTTCTTCCCTCGACGGGATTTGAACCCACACCATTGTTACACTGCAGCACCATTCGCTTAGCCTTACGTCCAGCGCCCTAGACCACTCGACTACATCCACTCCCTTAAAAAGGAGCTTCAACAGTCGTAGTGTTACCTTGTCTCGTAAGGCAAATCTAGGGATAGGCGTAAAACATGTGTATAAGCGTGTGAAGATGGTACATATATACTTAATATTATAATTTGACAGCAATCTAACTCAGCAATTTTTAATATATTGGATAAGATAATGAAGAATCATTCACTATACAGTCACAGGAAATAAAGTATATTATACAAACGTCTAGAAGCAAGTGACAACCATACAATATATCTGTCCCACTGGATCTCAAAGTTACTTTAAAGGATACTAGGTTAATACTAAATATTATATACGTCTGAAAATTAAACCAAACAGTGCTAGAATTAGATTTTAGAGCTGTCAAATTTTTGTTCTTCCCTCGACGGGATTTGAACCCACACCATTGTTACACTGCAGCACCATTCGCTTAGCCTTACGTCCAGCGCCCTAGACCACTCGACTACATCCACTCCCTTAAAAAGGAGCTTCAACAGTCGTAGTGTTACCTTGTCTCGTAAGGCAAATCTAGGGATAGGCGTAAGACATGTGTATAAGCGTGTGTAGATGGTACATATATACTTAATATTATAATTTGACAGCAATCTAACTCAGCAATTTTTAATATATTGGATAGGATAATGAAGAATCATTCACTATACAGTCACAGGAAATAAAGTATATTATACAAACGTCTAGAAGCAAGTGACAACCATACAATATATCTGTCCCACTGGATCTCAAAGTTACTTTAAAGGATACTAGGTTAATACTAAATATTATATACGTCTGAAAATTAAACCAAACAGTGTTAGAATTAGATTTTAGAGCTGTCAAATTTTTGTTCTTCCCTCGACGGGATTTGAACCCACACCATTGTTACACTGCAGCACCATTCGCTTAGCCTTACGTCCAGCGCCCTAGACCACTCGACTACATCCACTCCCTTAAAAAGGAGCTTCAACAGTCGTAGTGTTACCTTGTCTCGTAAGGCAAATCTAGGGATAGGCGTAAGACATGTGTATAAGCGTGTGTAGATGGTACATATATACTTAATATTATAATTTGACAGCAATCTAACTCAGCAATTTTTAATATATTGGATAGGATAATGAAGAATCATTCACTATACAGTCACAGGAAATAAAGTATATTATACAAACGTCTAGAAGCAAGTGACAACCATACAATATATCTGTCCCACTGGATCTCAAAGTTACTTTAAAGGATACTAGGTTAATACTAAATATTATATACGTCTGAAAATTAAACCAAACAGTGTTAGAATTAGATTTTAGAGCTGTCAAATTTTTGTTCTTCACTCGACGGGATTTGAACCCACACCATTGTTACACTGCAGCACCATTCGCTTAGCCTTACGTCCAGCGCCCTAGACCACTCGACTACATCCACTCCCTTAAAAAGGAGCTTCAACAGTCGTAGTGTTACCTTGTCTCGTAAAGCAAATCTAGGGATAGGCGTAAGACATGTGTATAAGCGTGTGTAGATGGTACATATATACTTAATATTATAATTTGACAGCAATCTAACTCAGCAATTTTTAATATATTGGATAGGATAATGAAGAATGATTCACTATACAGTCACAGGAAATAAAGTATATTATACAAACGTCTAGAAGCAAGTGACAACCATACAATATATCTGTCCCACTGGATCTCAAAGTTACTTTAAAGGATACTAGGTTAATACTAAATATTATATACGTCTGAAAATTAAATCAAACAGTGTTAGAATTAGATTTTAGAGCTGTCAAATTTTTGTTCTTCCCTCGACGGGATTTGAACCCACACCATTGTTACACTGCAGCACCATTCGCTTAGCCTTACGTCCAGCGCCCTAGACCACTCGACTACATCCACTCCCTTAAAAAGGAGCTTCAACAGTCGTAGTGTTACCTTGTCTCGTAAGGCAAATCTAGGGATAGGCGTAAGACATGTGTATAAGCGTGTGTAGATGGTACATATATACTTAATATTATAATTTGACAGCAATCTAACTCAGCAATTTTTAATATATTGGATAGGATAATGAAGAATCATTCACTATACAGTCACAGGAAATAAAGTATATTATACAAACGTCTAGAAGCAAGTGACAACCATACAATATATCTGTCCCACTGGATCTCAAAGTTACTTTAAAGGATACTAGGTTAATACTAATTATTATATACGTCTGAAAATTAAACCAAACAGTGTTAGAATTAGATTTTAGAGCTGTCAAATTTTTGTTCTTCCCTCGACGGGATTTGAACCCACACCATTGTTACACTGCAGCACCATTCGCTTAGCCTTACGTCCAGCGCCCTAGACCACTCGACTACATCCACTCCCTTAAAAAGGAGCTTCAACAGTCGTAGTGTTACCTTGTCTCGTAAGGCAAATCTAGGGATAGGCGTAAGACATGTGTATAAGCGTGTGTAGATGGTACATATATACTTAATATTATAATTTGACAGCAATCTAACTCAGCAATTTTTAATATATTGGATAGGATAATGAAGAATCATTCACTATACAGTCACAGGAAATAAAGTATATTATACAAACGTCTAGAAGCAAGTGACAACCATACAATATATCTGTCCCACTGGATCTCAAAGTTACTTTAAAGGATACTAGGTTAATACTAAATATTATATACGTCTGAAAATTAAACCAAACAGTGTTAGAATTAGATTTTAGAGCTGTCAAATTTTTGTTCTTCCCTCGACGGGATTTGAACCCACACCATTGTTACACTGCAGCACCATTCGCTTAGCCTTACGTCCAGCGCCCTAGACCACTCGACTACATCCACTCCCTTAAAAAGGAGCTTCAACAGTCGTAGTGTTACCTTGTCTCGTAAGGCAAATCTAGGGATAGGCGTAAGACATGTGTATAAGCGTGTGTAGATGGTACATATATACTTAATATTATAATTTGACAGCAATCTAACTCAGCAATTTTTAATATATTGGATAGGATAATGAAGAATCATTCACTATACAGTCACAGGAAATAAAGTATATTATACAAACGTCTAGAAGCAAGTGACAACCATACAATATATCTGTCCCACTGGATCTCAAAGTTACTTTAAAGGATACTAGGTTAATACTAAATATTATATACGTCTGAAAATTAAACCAAACAGTGTTAGAATTAGATTTTAGAGCTGTCAAATTTTTGTTCTTCACTCGACGGGATTTGAACCCACACCATTGATACACTGCAGCACCATTCGCTTAGCCTTACGTCCAGCGCCCTAGACCACTCGACTACATCCACTCCCTTAAAAAGGAGCTTCAACAGTCGTAGTGTTACCTTGTCTCGTAAGGCAAATCTAGGGATAGGCGTAAGACATGTGTATAAGCGTGTGTAGATGGTACATATATACTTAATATTATAATTTGACAGCAATCTAACTCAGCAATTTTTAATATATTGGATAGGATAATGAAGAATGATTCACTATACAGTCACAGGAAATAAAGTATATTATACAAACGTCTAGAAGCAAGTGACAACCATACAATATATCTGTCCCACTGGATCTCAAAGTTACTTTAAAGGATACTAGGTTAATACTAAATATTATATACGTCTGAAAATTAAACCAAACAGTGTTAGAATTAGATTTTAGAGCTGTCAAATTTTTGTTCTTCCCTCGACGGGATTTGAACCCACACCATTGTTACACTGCAGCACCATTCGCTTAGCCTTACGTCCAGCGCCCTAGACCACTCGACTACATCCACTCCCTTAAAAAGGAGCTTCAACAGTCGTAGTGTTACCTTGTCTCGTAAGGCAAATCTAGGGATAGGCGTAAGACATGTGTATAAGCGTGTGTAGATGGTACATATATACTTAATATTATAATTTGACAGCAATCTAACTCAGCAATTTTTAATATATTGGATAGGATAATGAAGAATCATTCACTATACAGTCACAGGAAATAAAGTATATTATACAAACGTCTAGAAGCAAGTGACAACCATACAATATATCTGTCCCACTGGATCTCAAAGTTACTTTAAAGGATACTAGGTTAATACTAATTATTATATACGTCTGAAAATTAAACCAAACAGTGTTAGAATTAGATTTTAGAGCTGTCAAATTTTTGTTCTTCCCTCGACGGGATTTGAACCCACACCATTGTTACACTGCAGCACCATTCGCTTAGCCTTACGTCCAGCGCCCTAGACCACTCGACTACATCCACTCCCTTAAAAAGGAGCTTCAACAGTCGTAGTGTTACCTTGTCTCGTAAGGCAAATCTAGGGATAGGCGTAAGACATGTGTATAAGCGTGTGTAGATGGTACATATATACTTAATATTATAATTTGACAGCAATCTAACTCAGCAATTTTTAATATATTGGATAGGATAATGAAGAATCATTCACTATACAGTCACAGGAAATAAAGTATATTATACAAACGTCTAGAAGCAAGTGACAACCATACAATATATCTGTCCCACTGGATCTCAAAGTTACTTTAAAGGATACTAGGTTAATACTAAATATTATATACGTCTGAAAATTAAACCAAACAGTGTTAGAATTAGATTTTAGAGCTGTCAAATTTTTGTTCTTCCCTCGACGGGATTTGAACCCACACCATTGTTACACTGCAGCACCATTCGCTTAGCCTTACGTCCAGCGCCCTAGACCACTCGACTACATCCACTCCCTTAAAAAGGAGCTTCAACAGTCGTAGTGTTACCTTGTCTCGTAAGGCAAATCTAGGGATAGGCGTAAGACATGTGTATAAGCGTGTGTAGATGGTACATATATACTTAATATTATAATTTGACAGCAATCTAACTCAGCAATTTTTAATATATTGGATAGGATAATGAAGAATCATTCACTATACAGTCACAGGAAATAAAGTATATTATACAAACGTCTAGAAGCAAGTGACAACCATACAATATATCTGTCCCACTGGATCTCAAAGTTACTTTAAAGGATACTAGGTTAATACTAAATATTATATACGTCTGAAAATTAAACCAAACAGTGTTAGAATTAGATTTTAGAGCTGTCAAATTTTTGTTCTTCCCTCGACGGGATTTGAACCCACACCATTGTTACACTGCAGCACCATTCGCTTAGCCTTACGTCCAGCGCCCTAGACCACTCCACTACATCCACTCCCTTAAAAAGGAGCTTCAACAGTCGTAGTGTTACCTTGTCTCGTAAGGCAAATCTAGGGATAGGCGTAAGACATGTGTATAAGCGTGTGTAGATGGTACATATATACTTAATATTATAATTTGACAGCAATCTAACTCAGCAATTTTTAATATATTGGATAGGATAATGAAGAATGATTCACTATACAGTCACAGGAAATAAAGTATATTATACAAACGTCTAGAAGCAAGTGACAACCATACAATATATCTGTCCCACTGGATCTCAAAGTTACTTTAAAGGATACTAGGTTAATACTAAATATTATATACGTCTGAAAATTAAACCAAACAGTGTTAGAATTAGATTTTAGAGCTGTCAAATTTTTGTTCTTCCCTCGACGGGATTTGAACCCACACCATTGTTACACTGCAGCACCATTCGCTTAGCCTTACGTCCAGCGCCCTAGACCACTCGACTACATCCACTCCCTTAAAAAGGAGCTTCAACAGTCGTAGTGTTACCTTGTCTCGTAAGGCAAATCTAGGGATAGGCGTAAAACATGTGTATAAGCGTGTGAAGATGGTACATATATACTTAATATTATAATTTGACAGCAATCTAACTCAGCAATTTTTAATATATTGGATAGGATAATGAAGAATCATTCACTATACAGTCACAGGAAATAAAGTATATTATACAAACGTCTAGAAGCAAGTGACAACCATACAATATATCTGTCCCACTGGATCTCAAAGTTACTTTAAAGGATACTAGGTTAATACTAAATATTATATACGTCTGAAAATTAAACCAAACAGTGCTAGAATTAGATTTTAGAGCTGTCAAATTTTTGTTCTTCCCTCGACGGGATTTGAACCCACACCGTTGTTACACTGCAGCACCATTCGCTTAGCCTTACGTCCAGCGCCCTAGACCACTCGACTACATCCACTCCCTTAAAAAGGAGCTTCAACAGTCGTAGTGTTACCTTGTCTCGTAAGGCAAATCTAGGGATAGGCGTAAGACATGTGTATAAGCGTGTGTAGATGGTACATATATACTTAATATTATAATTTGACAGCAATCTAACTCAGCAATTTTTAATATATTGGATAGGATAATGAAGAATCATTCACTATACAGTCACAGGAAATAAAGTATATTATACAAACGTCTAGAAGCAAGTGACAACCATACAATATATCTGTCCCACTGGATCTCAAAGTTACTTTAAAGGATACTAGGTTAATACTAAATATTATATACGTCTGAAAATTAAACCAAACAGTGTTAGAATTAGATTTTAGAGCTGTCAAATTTTTGTTCTTCCCTCGACGGGATTTGAACCCACACCATTGTTACACTGCAGCACCATTCGCTTAGCCTTACGTCCAGCGCCCTAGACCACTCGACTACATCCACTCCCTTAAAAAGGAGCTTCAACAGTCGTAGTGTTACCTTGTCTCGTAAGGCAAATCTAGGGATAGGCGTAAGACATGTGTATAAGCGTGTGTAGATGGTACATATATACTTAATATTATAATTTGACAGCAATCTAACTCAGCAATTTTTAATATATTGGATAGGATAATGAAGAATCATTCACTATACAGTCACAGGAAATAAAGTATATTATACAAACGTCTAGAAGCAAGTGACAACCATACAATATATCTGTCCCACTGGATCTCAAAGTTACTTTAAAGGATACTAGGTTAATACTAAATATTATATACGTCTGAAAATTAAACCAAACAGTGTTAGAATTAGATTTTAGAGCTGTCAAATTTTTGTTCTTCACTCGACGGGATTTGAACCCACACCATTGTTACACTGCAGCACCATTCGCTTAGCCTTACGTCCAGCGCCCTAGACCACTCGACTACATCCACTCCCTTAAAAAGGAGCTTCAACAGTCGTAGTGTTACCTTGTCTCGTAAGGCAAATCTAGGGATAGGCGTAAGACATGTGTATAAGCGTGTGTAGATGGTACATATATACTTAATATTATAATTTGACAGCAATCTAACTCAGCAATTTTTAATATATTGGATAGGATAATGAAGAATGATTCACTATACAGTCACAGGAAATAAAGTATATTATACAAACGTCTAGAAGCAAGTGACAACCATACAATATATCTGTCCCACTGGATCTCAAAGTTACTTTAAAGGATACTAGGTTAATACTAAATATTATATACGTCTGAAAATTAAACCAAACAGTGTTAGAATTAGATTTTAGAGCTGTCAAATTTTTGTTCTTCCCTCGACGGGATTTGAACCCACACCATTGTTACACTGCAGCACCATTCGCTTAGCCTTACGTCCAGCGCCCTAGACCACTCGACTACATCCACTCCCTTAAAAAGGAGCTTCAACAGTCGTAGTGTTACCTTGTCTCGTAAGGCAAATCTAGGGATAGGCGTAAGACATGTGTATAAGCGTGTGTAGATGGTACATATATACTTAATATTATAATTTGACAGCAATCTAACTCAGCAATTTTTAATATATTGGATAGGATAATGAAGAATGATTCACTATACAGTCACAGGAAATAAAGTATATTATACAAACGTCTAGAAGCAAGTGACAACCATACAATATATCTGTCCCACTGGATCTCAAAGTTACTTTAAAGGATACTAGGTTAATACTAAATATTATATACGTCTGAAAATTAAACCAAACAGTGTTAGAATTAGATTTTAGAGCTGTCAAATTTTTGTTCTTCCCTCGACGGGATTTGAACCCACACCATTGTTACACTGCAGCACCATTCGCTTAGCCTTACGTCCAGCGCCCTAGACCACTCCACTACATCCACTCCCTTAAAAAGGAGCTTCAACAGTCGTAGTGTTACCTTGTCTCGTAAGGCAAATCTAGGGATAGGCGTAAGACATGTGTATAAGCGTGTGTAGATGGTACATATATACTTAATATTATAATTTGACAGCAATCTAACTCAGCAATTTTTAATATATTGGATAGGATAATGAAGAATCATTCACTATACAGTCACAGGAAATAAAGTATATTATACAAACGTCTAGAAGCAAGTGACAACCATACAATATATCTGTCCCACTGGATCTCAAAGTTACTTTAAAGGATACTAGGTTAATACTAAATATTATATACGTCTGAAAATTAAACCAAACAGTGTTAGAATTAGATTTTAGAGCTGTCAAATTTTTGTTCTTCCCTCGACGGGATTTGAACCCACACCATTGTTACACTGCAGCACCATTCGCTTAGCCTTACGTCCAGCGCCCTAGACCACTCGACTACATCCACTCCCTTAAAAAGGAGCTTCAACAGTCGTAGTGTTACCTTGTCTCGTAAGGCAAATCTAGGGATAGGCGTAAGACATGTGTATAAGCGTGTGTAGATGGTACATATATACTTAATATTATAATTTGACAGCAATCTAACTCAGCAATTTTTAATATATTGGATAGGATAATGAAGAATCATTCACTATACAGTCACAGGAAATAAAGTATATTATACAAACGTCTAGAAGCAAGTGACAACCATACAATATATCTGTCCCACTGGATCTCAAAGTTACTTTAAAGGATACTAGGTTAATACTAAATATTATATACGTCTGAAAATTAAACCAAACAGTGTTAGAATTAGATTTTAGAGCTGTCAAATTTTTGTTCTTCCCTCGACGGGATTTGAACCCACACCATTGTTACACTGCAGCACCATTCGCTTAGCCTTACGTCCAGCGCCCTAGACCACTCCACTACATCCACTCCCTTAAAAAGGAGCTTCAACAGTCGTAGTGTTACCTTGTCTCGTAAGGCAAATCTAGGGATAGGCGTAAGACATGTGTATAAGCGTGTGTAGATGGTACATATATACTTAATATTATAATTTGACAGCAATCTAACTCAGCAATTTTTAATATATTGGATAGGATAATGAAGAATGATTCACTATACAGTCACAGGAAATAAAGTATATTATACAAACGTCTAGAAGCAAGTGACAACCATACAATATATCTGTCCCACTGGATCTCAAAGTTACTTTAAAGGATACTAGGTTAATACTAAATATTATATACGTCTGAAAATTAAACCAAACAGTGTTAGAATTAGATTTTAGAGCTGTCAAATTTTTGTTCTTCCCTCGACGGGATTTGAACCCACACCATTGTTACACTGCAGCACCATTCGCTTAGCCTTACGTCCAGCGCCCTAGACCACTCGACTACATCCACTCCCTTAAAAAGGAGCTTCAACAGTCGTAGTGTTACCTTGTCTCGTAAGGCAAATCTAGGGATAGGCGTAAAACATGTGTATAAGCGTGTGAAGATGGTACATATATACTTAATATTATAATTTGACAGCAATCTAACTCAGCAATTTTTAATATATTGGATAGGATAATGAAGAATCATTCACTATACAGTCACAGGAAATAAAGTATATTATACAAACGTCTAGAAGCAAGTGACAACCATACAATATATCTGTCCCACTGGATCTCAAAGTTACTTTAAAGGATACTAGGTTAATACTAAATATTATATACGTCTGAAAATTAAACCAAACAGTGCTAGAATTAGATTTTAGAGCTGTCAAATTTTTGTTCTTCCCTCGACGGGATTTGAACCCACACCATTGTTACACTGCAGCACCATTCGCTTAGCCTTACGTCCAGCGCCCTAGACCACTCGACTACATCCACTCCCTTAAAAAGGAGCTTCAACAGTCGTAGTGTTACCTTGTCTCGTAAGGCAAATCTAGGGATAGGCGTAAGACATGTGTATAAGCGTGTGTAGATGGTACATATATACTTAATATTATAATTTGACAGCAATCTAACTCAGCAATTTTTAATATATTGGATAGGATAATGAAGAATCATTCACTATACAGTCACAGGAAATAAAGTATATTATACAAACGTCTAGAAGCAAGTGACAACCATACAATATATCTGTCCCACTGGATCTCAAAGTTACTTTAAAGGATACTAGGTTAATACTAAATATTATATACGTCTGAAAATTAAACCAAACAGTGTTAGAATTAGATTTTAGAGCTGTCAAATTTTTGTTCTTCCCTCGACGGGATTTGAACCCACACCATTGTTACACTGCAGCACCATTCGCTTAGCCTTACGTCCAGCGCCCTAGACCACTCGACTACATCCACTCCCTTAAAAAGGAGCTTCAACAGTCGTAGTGTTACCTTGTCTCGTAAGGCAAATCTAGGGATAGGCGTAAGACATGTGTATAAGCGTGTGTAGATGGTACATATATACTTAATATTATAATTTGACAGCAATCTAACTCAGCAATTTTTAATATATTGGATAGGATAATGAAGAATGATTCACTATACAGTCACAGGAAATAAAGTATATTATACAAACGTCTAGAAGCAAGTGACAACCATACAATATATCTGTCCCACTGGATCTCAAAGTTACTTTAAAGGATACTAGGTTAATACTAAATATTATATACGTCTGAAAATTAAACCAAACAGTGTTAGAATTAGATTTTAGAGCTGTCAAATTTTGTTCTTCCCTCGACGGGATTTGAACCCACACCATTGTTACACTGCAGCACCATTCGCTTAGCCTTACGTCCAGCGCCCTAGACCACTCGACTACATCCACTCCCTTAAAAAGGAGCTTCAACAGTCGCAGTGTTACCTTGTCTCGTAAGGCAAATCTAGGAATAGGCGTAAGACATGTGTATAAGCGTGTGTAGATGGTACATATATACTTAATATTATAATTTGACAGCAATCTAATTCAGCAATTTTTAATATATTGGATAGGATAATGAAGAATGATTCACTATACAGTCACAGGAAATAAAGTATATTATACAAACGTCTAGAAGCAAGTGACAACCATACAATATATCTGTCCCACTGGATCTCAAAGTTACTTTAAAGGATACTAGGTTAATACTAAATATTATATACGTCTGAAAATTAAACCAAACAGTGTTAGAATTAGATTTTAGAGCTGTCAAATTTTTGTTCTTCCCTCGACGGGATTTGAACCCACACCATTGTTACACTGCAGCACCATTCGCTTAGCCTTACGTCCAGCGCCCTAGACCACTCGACTACATCCACTCCCTTAAAAAGGAGCTTCAACAGTCGTAGTGTTACCTTGTCTCGTAAGGCAAATCTAGGGATAGGCGTAAGACATGTGTATAAGCGTGTGTAGATGGTACATATATACTTAATATTATAATTTGACAGCAATCTAACTCAGCAATTTTTAATATATTGGATAGGATAATGAAGAATCATTCACTATACAGTCACAGGAAATAAAGTATATTATACAAACGTCTAGAAGCAAGTGACAACCATACACTATATCTGTCCCACTGGATCTCAAAGTTACTTTAAAGGATACTAGGTTAATACTAAATATTATATACGTCTGAAAATTAAACCAAACAGTGTTAGAATTAGATTTTAGAGCTGTCAAATTTTTGTTCTTCCCTCGACGGGATTTGAACCCACACCATTGTTACACTGCAGCACCATTCGCTTAGCCTTACGTCCAGCGCCCTAGACCACTCGACTACATCCACTCCCTTAAAAAGGAGCTTCAACAGTCGTAGTGTTACCTTGTCTCGTAAGGCAAATCTAGGGATAGGCGTAAGACATGTGTATAAGCGTGTGTAGATGGTACATATATACTTAATATTATAATTTGACAGCAATCTAACTCAGCAATTTTTAATATATTGGATAGGATAATGAAGAATCATTCACTATACAGTCACAGGAAATAAAGTATATTATACAAACGTCTAGAAGCAAGTGACAACCATACAATATATCTGTCCCACTGGATCTCAAAGTTACTTTAAAGGATACTAGGTTAATACTAAATATTATATACGTCTGAAAATTAAACCAAACAGTGTTAGAATTAGATTTTAGAGCTGTCAAATTTTTGTTCTTCCCTCGACGGGATTTGAACCCACACCATTGTTACACTGCAGCACCATTCGCTTAGCCTTACGTCCAGCGCCCTAGACCACTCGACTACATCCACTCCCTTAAAAAGGAGCTTCAACAGTCGTAGTGTTACCTTGTCTCGTAAGGCAAATCTAGGGATAGGCGTAAGACATGTGTATAAGCGTGTGTAGATGGTACATATATACCTAATATTATAATTTGACAGCAATCTAACTCAGCAATTTTTAATATATTGGATAGGATAATGAAGAATCATTCACTATACAGTCACAGGAAATAAAGTATATTATACAAACGTCTAGAAGCAAGTGACAACCATACAATATATCTGTCCCACTGGATCTCAAAGTTACTTTAAAGGATACTAGGTTAATACTAAATATTATATACGTCTGAAAATTAAACCAAACAGTGTTAGAATTAGATTTTAGAGCTGTCAAATTTTTGTTCTTCCCTCGACGGGATTTGAACCCACACCATTGTTACACTGCAGCACCATTCGCTTAGCCTTACGTCCAGCGCCCTAGACCACTCCACTACATCCACTCCCTTAAAAAGGAGCTTCAACAGTCGTAGTGTTACCTTGTCTCGTAAGGCAAATCTAGGGATAGGCGTAAGACATGTGTATAAGCGTGTGTAGATGGTACATATATACTTAATATTATAATTTGACAGCAATCTAACTCAGCAATTTTTAATATATTGGATAGGATAATGAAGAATCATTCACTATACAGTCACAGGAAATAAAGTATATTATACAAACGTCTAGAAGCAAGTGACAACCATACAATATATCTGTCCCACTGGATCTCAAAGTTACTTTAAAGGATACTAGGTTAATACTAAATATTATATACGTCTGAAAATTAAACCAAACAGTGTTAGAATTAGATTTTAGAGCTGTCAAATTTTTGTTCTTCCCTCGACGGGATTTGAACCCACACCATTGTTACACTGCAGCACCATTCGCTTAGCCTTACGTCCAGCGCCCTAGACCACTCGACTACATCCACTCCCTTAAAAAGGAGCTTCAACAGTCGTAGTGTTACCTTGTCTCGTAAGGCAAATCTAGGGATAGGCGTAAGACATGTGTATAAGCGTGTGTAGATGGTACATATATACTTAATATTATAATTTGACAGCAATCTAACTCAGCAATTTTTAATATATTGGATAGGATAATGAAGAATCATTCACTATACAGTCACAGGAAATAAAGTATATTATACAAACGTCTAGAAGCAAGTGACAACCATACAATATATCTGTCCCACTGGATCTCAAAGTTACTTTAAAGGATACTAGGTTAATACTAAATGTTATATACGTCTGAAAATTAAACCAAACAGTGTTAGAATTAGATTTTAGAGCTGTCAAATTTTTGTTCTTCCCTCGACGGGATTTGAACCCACACCATTGTTACACTGCAGCACCATTCGCTTAGCCTTACGTCCAGCGCCCTAGACCACTCGACTACATCCACTCCCTTAAAAAGGAGCTTCAACAGTCGTAGTGTTACCTTGTCTCGTAAGGCAAATCTAGGGATAGGCGTAAGACATGTGTATAAGCGTGTGTAGATGGTACATATATACTTAATATTATAATTTGACAGCAATCTAACTCAGCAATTTTTAATATATTGGATAGGATAATGAAGAATCATTCACTATACAGTCACAGGAAATAAAGTATATTATACCTACGTCTAGAAGCAAGTGACAACCATACAATATATCTGTCCCACTGGATCTCAAAGTTACTTTAAAGGATACTAGGTTAATACTAAATATTATATACGTCTGAAAATTAAACCAAACAGTGTTAGAATTAGATTTTAGAGCTGTCAAATTTTGTTCTTCCCTCGACGGGATTTGAACCCACACCATTGTTACACTGCAGCACCATTCGCTTAGCCTTACGTCCAGCGCCCTAGACCACTCGACTACATCCACTCCCTTAAAAAGGAGCTTCAACAGTCGTAGTGTTACCTTGTCTCGTAAGGCAAATCTAGGGATATGCGTAAGACATGTGTATAAGCGTGTGTAGATGGTACATATATACTTAATATTATAATTTGACAGCAATCTAACTCAGCAATTTTTAATATATTGGATAGGATAATGAAGAATCATTCACAATACAGTCACAGGAAATAAAGTATATTATACAAACGTCTAGAAGCAAGTGACAACCATACAATATATCTGTCCCACTGGATCTCAAAGTTACTTTAAAGGATACTAGGTTAATACTAAATATTATATACGTCTGAAAATTAAACCAAACAGTGTTAGAATTAGATTTTAGAGCTGTCAAATTTTTGTTCTTCCCTCCACGGGATTTGAACCCACACCATTGTTACACTGCAGCACCATTCGCTTAGCCTTACGTCCAGCGCCCTAGACCACTCGACTACATCCACTCCCTTAAAAAGGAGCTTCAACAGTCGTAGTGTTACCTTGTCTCGTAAGGCAAATCTAGGGATAGGCGTAAGACATGTGTATAAGCGTGTGTAGATGGTACATATATACTTAATATTATAATTTGACAGCAATCTAACTCAGCAATTTTTAATATATTGGATAGGATAATGAAGAATCATTCACTATACAGTCACAGGAAATAAAGTATATTATACAAACGTCTAGAAGCAAGTGACAACCATACAATATATCTGTCCCACTGGATCTCAAAGTTACTTTAAAGGATACTAGGTTAATACTAAATATTATATACGTCTGAAAATTAAACCAAACAGTGTTAGAATTAGATTTTAGAGCTGTCAAATTTTTGTTCTTCCCTCGACGGGATTTGAACCCACACCATTGTTACACTGCAGCACCATTCGCTTAGCCTTACGTCCAGCGCCCTAGACCACTCGACTACATCCACTCCCTTAAAAAGGAGCTTCAACAGTCGTAGTGTTACCTTGTCTCGTAAGGCAAATCTAGGGATAGGCGTAAGACATGTGTATAAGCGTGTGTAAATGGTACATATATACTTAATATTATAATTTGACAGCAATCTAACTCAGCAATTTTTAATATATTGGATAGGATAATGAAGAATCATTCACTATACAGTCACAGGAAATAAAGTATATTATACAAACGTCTAGAAGCAAATGACAACCATACAATATATCTGTCCCACTGGATCTCAAAGTTACTTTAAAGGATACTAGGTTAATACTAAATATTATATATGTCTGAAAATTAAACCAAACAGTGTTAGAATTAGATTTTAGAGCTGTCAAATATTTGTTCTTCCCTCGACGGGATTTGAACCCACACCATTGTTACACTGCAGCACCATTCGCTTAGCCTTACGTCCAGCGCCCTAGACCACTCGACTACATCCACTCCCTTAAAAAGGAGCTTCAACAGTCGTAGTGTTACCTTGTCTCGTAAGGCAAATCTAGGGATAGGCGTAAGACATGTGTATAAGCGTGTGTAGATGGTACATATATACTTAATATTATAATTTGACAGCAATCTAACTCAGCAATTTTTAATATATTGGATAGGATAATGAAGAATCATTCACTATACAGTCACAGGAAATAAAGTATATTATACAAACGTCTAGAAGCAAGTGACAACCATACAATATATCTGTCCCACTGGATCTCAAAGTTACTTTAAAGGATACTAGGTTAATACTAAATATTATATACGTCTGAAAATTAAACCAAACAGTGTTAGAATTAGATTTTAGAGCTGTCAAATTTTGTTCTTCCCTCGACGGGATTTGAACCCACACCATTGTTACACTGCAGCACCATTCGCTTAGCCTTACGTCCAGCGCCCTAGACCACTCGACTACATCCACTCCCTTAAAAAGGAGCTTCAACAGTCGTAGTGTTACCTTGTCTCGTAAGGCAAATCTAGGGATAGGCGTAAGACATGTGTGTAAGCGTGTGTAGATGGTACATATATACTTAATATTATAATTTGACAGCAATCTAACTCAGCAATTTTTAATATATTGGATAGGATAATGAAGAATCATTCACAATACAGTCACAGGAAATAAAGTATATTATACAAACGTCTAGAAGCAAGTGACAACCATACAATATATCTGTCCCACTGGATCTCAAAGTTACTTTAAAGGATACTAGGTTAATACTAAATATTATATACGTCTGAAAATTAAACCAAACAGTGTTAGAATTAGATTTTAGAGCTGTCAAATTTTTGTTCTTCCCTCGACGGGATTTGAACCCACACCATTGTTACACTGCAGCACCATTCGCTTAGCCTTACGTCCAGCGCCCTAGACCACTCCACTACATCCACTCCCTTAAAAAGGAGCTTCAACAGTCGTAGTGTTACCTTGTCTCGTAAGGCAAATCTAGGGATAGGCGTAAGACATGTGTATAAGCGTGTGTAGATGGTACATATATACTTAATATTATAATTTGACAGCAATCTAACTCAGCAATTTTTAATATATTGGATAGGATAATGAAGAATCATTCACTATACAGTCACAGGAAATAAAGTATATTATACAAACGTCTAGAAGCAAGTGACAACCATACAATATATCTGTCCCACTGGATCTCAAAGTTACTTTAAAGGATACTAGGTTAATACTAAATATTATATACGTCTGAAAATTAAACCAAACAGTGTTAGAATTAGATTTTAGAGCTGTCAAATTTTTGTTCTTCCCTCGACGGGATTTGAACCCACACCATTGTTACACTGCAGCACCATTCGCTTAGCCTTACGTCCAGCGCCCTAGACCACTCGACTACATCCACTCCCTTAAAAAGGAGCTTCAACAGTCGTAGTGTTACCTTGTCTCGTAAGGCAAATCTAGGGATAGGCGTAAGACATGTGTATAAGAGTGTGTAGATGGTACATATATACTTAATATTATAATTTGACAGCAATCTAACTCAGCAATTTTTAATATATTGGATAGGATAATGAAGAATCATTCACTATACAGTCACAGGAAATAAAGTATAGTATACAAACGTCTAGAAGCAAGTGACAACCATACAATATATCTGTCCCACTGGATCTCAAAGTTACTTTAAAGGATACTAGGTTAATACTAAATATTATATACGTCTGAAAATTAAACCAAACAGTGTTAGAATTAGATTTTAGAGCTGTCAAATTTTTGTTCTTCCCTCGACGGGATTTGAACCCACACCATTGTTACACTGCAGCACCATTCGCTTAGCCTTACGTCCAGCGCCCTAGACCACTCGACTACATCCACTCCCTTAAAAAGGAGCTTCAACAGTCGTAGTGTTACCTTGTCTCGTAAGGCAAATCTAGGGATAGGCGTAAGACATGTGTATAAGCGTGTGTAGATGGTACATATATACTTAATATTATAATTTGACAGCAATCTAACTCAGCAATTTTTAATATATTGGATAGGATAATGAAGAATCATTCACTATACAGTCACAGGAAATAAAGTATATTATACAAACGTCTAGAAGCAAGTGACAACCATACAATATATCTGTCCCACTGGATCTCAAAGTTACTTTAAAGGATACTAGGTTAATACTAAATATTATATACGTCTGAAAATTAAACCAAACAGTGTTAGAATTAGATTTTAGAGCTGTCAAATTTTTGTTCTTCCCTCGACGGGATTTGAACCCACACCATTGTTACACTGCAGCACCATTCGCTTAGCCTTACGTCCAGCGCCCTAGACCACTCGACTACATCCACTCCCTTAAAAAGGAGCTTCAACAGTCGTAGTGTTACCTTGTCTCGTAAGGCAAATCTAGGGATAGGCGTAAGACATGTGTATAAGAGTGTGTAGATGGTACATATATACTTAATATTATAATTTGACAGCAATCTAACTCAGCAATTTTTAATATATTGGATAGGATAATGAAGAATCATTCACTATACAGTCACAGGAAATAAAGTATAGTATACAAACGTCTAGAAGCAAGTGACAACCATACAATATATCTGTCCCACTGGATCTCAAAGTTACTTTAAAGGATACTAGGTTAATACTAAATATTATATACGTCTGAAAATTAAACCAAACAGTGTTAGAATTAGATTTTAGAGCTGTCAAATTTTTGTTCTTCCCTCGACGGGATTTGAACCCACACCATTGTTACACTGCAGCACCATTCGCTTAGCCTTACGTCCAGCGCCCTAGACCACTCGACTACATCCACTCCCTTAAAAAGGAGCTTCAACAGTCGTAGTGTTACCTTGTCTCGTAAGGCAAATCTAGGGATAGGCGTAAGACATGTGTATAAGCGTGTGTAGATGGTACATATATACTTAATATTATAATTTGACAGCAATCTAACTCAGCAATTTTTAATATATTGGATAGGATAATGAAGAATCATTCACTATACAGTCACAGGAAATAAAGTATATTATACAAACGTCTAGAAGCAAGTGACAACCATACAATATATCTGTCCCACTGGATCTCAAAGTTACTTTAAAGGATACTAGGTTAATACTAAATATTATATACGTCTGAAAATTAAACCAAACAGTGTTAGAATTAGATTTTAGAGCTGTCAAATTTTTGTTCTTCCCTCGACGGGATTTGAACCCACACCATTGTTACACTGCAGCACCATTCGCTTAGCCTTACGTCCAGCGCCCTAGACCACTCGACTACATCCACTCCCTTAAAACGGAGCTTCAACAGTCGTAGTGTTACCTTGTCTCGTAAGGCAAATCTAGGGATAGGCGTAAGACATGTGTATAAGCGTGTGTAGATGGTACATATATACTTAATATTATAATTTGACAGCAATCTAACTCAGCAATTTTTAATATATTGGATAGGATAATGAAGAATCATTCACTATACAGTCACAGGAAATAAAGTATATTATACAAACGTCTAGAAGCAAGTGACAACCATACAATATATCTGTCCCACTGGATCTCAAAGTTACTTTAAAGGATACTAGGTTAATACTAAATATTATATACGTCTGAAAATTAAACCAAACAGTGTTAGAATTAGATTTTAGAGCTGTCAAATTTTTGTTCTTCCCTCGACGGGATTTGAACCCACACCATTGTTACACTGCAGCACCATTCGCTTAGCCTTACGTCCAGCGCCCTAGACCACTCGACTACATCCACTCCCTTAAAAAGGAGCTTCAACAGTCGTAGTGTTACCTTGTCTCGTAAGGCAAATCTAGGGATAGGCGTAAGACATGTGTATAAGCGTGTGTAGATGGTACATATATACTTAATATTATAATTTGACAGCAATCTAACTCAGCAATTTTTAATATATTGGATAGGATAATGAAGAATCATTCACTATACAGTCACAGGAAATAAAGTATATTATACAAACGTCTAGAAGCAAGTGACAACCATACAATATATCTGTCCCACTGGATCTCAAAGTTACTTTAAAGGATACTAGGTTAATACTAAATATTATATACGTCTGAAAATTAAACCAAACAGTGTTAGAATTAGATTTTAGAGCTGTCAAATTTTTGTTCTTCCCTCGACGGGATTTGAACCCACACCATTGTTACACTGCAGCACCATTCGCTTAGCCTTACGTCCAGCGCCCTAGACCACTCGACTACATCCACTCCCTTAAAAAGGAGCTTCAACAGTCGTAGTGTTACCTTGTCTCGTAAGGCAAATCTAGGGATAGGCGTAAGACATGTGTATAAGCGTGTGTAGATGGTACATATATACTTAATATTATAATTTGACAGCAATCTAACTCAGCAATTTTTAATATATTGGATAGGATAATGAAGAATCATTCACTATACAGTCACAGGAAATAAAGTATATTATACAAACGTCTAGAAGCAAGTGACAACCATACAATATATCTGTCCCACTGGATCTCAAAGTTACTTTAAAGGATACTAGGTTAATACTAAATATTATATACGTCTGAAAATTAAACCAAACAGTGTTAGAATTAGATTTTAGAGCTGTCAAATTTTTGTTCTTCCCTCGACGGGATTTGAACCCACACCATTGTTACACTGCAGCACCATTCGCTTAGCCTTACGTCCAGCGCCCTAGACCACTCGACTACATCCACTCCCTTAAAAAGGAGCTTCAACAGTCGTAGTGTTACCTTGTCTCGTAAGGCAAATCTAGGGATAGGTGTAAGACATGTGTATAAGCGTGTGTAGATGGTACATATATACTTAATATTATAATTTGACAGCAATCTAACTCAGCAATTTTTAATATATTGGATAGGATAATGAAGAATCATTCACTATACAGTCACAGGAAATAAAGTATATATATTATACAAACGTCTAGAAGCAAGTGACAACCATACAATATATCTGTCCCACTGGATCTCAAAGTTACTTTAAAGGATACTAGGTTAATACTAAATATTATATACGTCTGAAAATTAAACCAAACAGTGTTAGAATTAGATTTTAGAGCTGTCAAATTTTTGTTCTTCCCTCGATGGGATTTGAACCCACACCATTGTTACACTGCAGCACCATTCGCTTAGCCTTACGTCCAGCGCCCTAGACCACTCGACTACATCCACTCCCTTAAAAAGGAGCTTCAACAGTCGTAGTGTTACCTTGTCTCGTAAGGCAAATCTAGGGATAGGTGTAAGACATGTGTATAAGCGTGTGTAGATGGTACATATATACTTAATATTATAATTTGACAGCAATCTAACTCAGCAATTTTTAATATATTGGATAGGATAATGAAGAATCATTCACTATACAGTCACAGGAAATAAAGTATATTATACAAACGTCTAGAAGCAAGTGACAACCATACAATATATCTGTCCCACTGGATCTCAAAGTTACTTTAAAGGATACTAGGTTAATACTAAATATTATATACGTCTGAAAATTAAACCAAACAGTGTTAGAATTAGATTTTAGAGCTGTCAAATTTTTGTTCTTCCCTCGACGGGATTTGAACCCACACCATTGTTACACTGCAGCACCATTCGCTTAGCCTTACGTCCAGCGCCCTAGACCACTCGACTACATCCACTCCCTTAAAAAGGAGCTTCAACAGTCGTAGTGTTACCTTGTCTCGTAAGGCAAATCTAGGGATAGGCGTAAGACATGTGTATAAGCGTGTGTAGATGGTACATATATACTTAATATTATAATTTGACAGCAATCTAACTCAGCAATTTTTAATATATTGGATAGGATAATGAAGAATCATTCACTATACAGTCACAGGAAATAAAGTATAATATACAAACGTCTAGAAGCAAGTGACAACCATACAATATATCTGTCCCACTGGATCTCAAAGTTACTTTAAAGGATACTAGGTTAATACTAAATATTATATACGTCTGAAAATTAAACCAAACAGTGCTAGAATTAGATTTTAGAGCTGTCAAATTTTTGTTCTTCCCTCGACGGGATTTGAACCCACACCATTGTTACACTGTAGCACCATTCGCTTAGCCTTACGTCCAGCGCCCTAGACCACTCGACTACATCCACTCCCTTAAAAAGGAGCTTCAACAGTCGTAGTATTACCTTGTCTCGTAAGGCAAATCTAGGGGTAGGCGTAAGACATGTGTATAAGCGTGTGTAGATGGTACATATATACTTAATATTATAATTTGACAGCAATCTAACTCAGCAATTTTTAATATATTGGATAGGATAATGAAGAATCATTCACTATACAGTCACAGGAAATAAAGTATATTATACAAACGTCTAGAAGCAAGTGACAACCATACAATATATCTGTCCCACTGGATCTCAAAGTTACTTTAAAGGATACTAGGTTAATACTAAATATTATATACGTCTGAAAATTAAACCAAACAGTGTTAGAATTAGATTTTAGAGCTGTCAAATTTTTGTTCTTCCCTCGACGGGATTTGAACCCACACCATTGTTACACTGCAGCACCATTCGCTTAGCCTTACGTCCAGCGCCCTAGACCACTCGACTACATCCACTTCCTTAAAAAGGAGCTTCAACAGTCGTAGTGTTACCTTGTCTCGTAAGGCAAATCTAGGGATAGGCGTAAGACATGTGTATAAGCGTGTGTAGATGGTACATATATACTTAATATTATAATTTGACAGCAATCTAACTCAGCAATGTTTAATATATTGGATAGGATAATGAAGAATCATTCACTATACAGTCACAGGAAATAAAGTATATTATACAAACGTCTAGAAGCAAGTGACAACCATACAATATATCTGTCCCACTGGATCTCAAAGTTACTTTAGAGGATACTAGGTTAATACTAAATATTATATACGTCTGAAAATTAAACCAAACAGTGTTAGAATTAGATTTTAGAGCTGTCAAATATTTGTTCTTCCCTCGACGGGATTTGAACCCACACCATTGTTACACTGCAGCACCATTCGCTTAGCCTTACGTCCAGCACCCTAGACCACTCGACTACATCCACTCCCTTAAAAAGGAGCTTCAACAGTCGTAGTGTTACCTTGTCTCGTAAGGCAAATCTAGGGATAGGCGTAAGACATGTGTATAAGCGTGTGTAGATGGTACATATATACCTAATATTATAATTTGACAGCAATCTAACTCAGCAATTTTTAATATATTGGATAGGATAATGAAGAATCATTCACTATACAGTCACAGGAAATAAAGTATATTATACAAACGTCTAGAAGCAAGTGACAACCATAAAATATATCTGTCCCACTGGATCTCAAAGTTACTTTAAAGGATACTAGGTTAATACTAAATGTTATATACGTCTGAAAATTAAACCAAACAGTGTTAGAATTAGATTTTAGAGCTGTCAAATTTTTGTTCTTCCCTCGACGGGATTTGAACCCACACCATTGTTACACTGCAAAACCATTCGCTTAGCCTTACGTCCAGCGCCCTAGACCACTCGACTACATCCACTCCCTTAAAAAGGAGCTTCAACAGTCGTAGTGTTACCTTGTCTCGTAAGGCAAATCTAGGGATAGGCGTAAGACATGTGTATAAGCGTGTGTAGATGGTACATATATACTTAATATTATAATTTGACAGCAATCTAACTCAGCAATTTTTAATATATTGGATAGGATAATGAAGAATCATTCACAATACAGTCACAGGAAATAAAGTATATTATACAAACGTCTAGAAGCAAGTGATAACCATACAATATATCTGTCCCACTGGATCTCAAAGTTACTTTAAAGGATACTAGGTTAATACTAAATATTATATACGTCTGAAAATTAAACCAAACAGTGTTAGAATTAGATTTTAGAGCTGTCAAATTTTTGTTCTTCCCTCGACAGGATTTGAACCCACACCATTGTTACACTGCAGCACCATTCGCTTAGCCTTACGTCCAGCGCCCTAGACCACTCGACTACATCCACTCCCTTAAAAAGGAGCTTCAACAGTCGTAGTGTTACCTTGTCTCGTAAGGCAAATCTAGGGATAGGCGTAAGACATGTGTATAAGCGTGTGTAGATGGTACATATATACTTAATATTATAATTTGACAGCAATCTAACTCAGCAATTTTTAATATATTGGATAGGATAATGAAGAATCATTCACTATACAGTCACAGGAAATAAAGTATATTATGCAAACGTCTAGAAGCAAGTGACAACCATACAATATATCTGTCCCATTGGATCTCAAAGTTATTTTAAAGGATACTAGGTTAATACTAAATATTATATACGTCTGAAAATTAAACCAAACAGTGTTAGAATTAGATTTTAGAGCTGTCAAATTTTTGTTCTTCCCTCGACGGGATTTGAACCCACACCATTGTTACACTGCAGCACCATTCGCTTAGCCTTACGTCCAGCGCCCTAGACCACTCGACTACATCCACTCCCTTAAAAAGGAGCTTCAACAGTCGTAGTGTTACCTTGTCTCGTAAGGCAAATCTAGGGATAGGCGTAAGACATGTGTATAAGCGTGTGTAGATGGTACATATATACTTAATATTATAATTTGACAGCAATCTAACTCAGCAATTTTTAATATATTGGATAGGATAATGAAGAATCATTCACTATACAGTCACAGGAAATAAAGTATATTATACAAACGTCTAGAAGCAAGTGACAACCATACAATATATCTGTCCCACTGGATCTCAAAGTTACTTTAAAGGATACTAGGTTAATACTAAATATTATATACGTCTGAAAATTAAACCAAACAGTGTTAGAATTAGATTTTAGAGCTGTCAAATTTTTGTTCTTCCCTCCACGGGATTTGAACCCACACCATTGTTACACTGCAGCACCATTCGCTTAGCCTTACGTCCAGCGCCCTAGACCACTCGACTACATCCACTCCCTTAAAAAGGAGCTTCAACAGTCGTAGTGTTACCTTGTCTCGTAAGGCAAATCTAGGGATAGGCGTAAGACATGTGTATAAGCGTGTGTAGATGGTACATATATACTTAATATTATAATTTGACAGCAATCTAACTCAGCAATTTTTAATATATTGGATAGGATAATGAAGAATCATTCACTATACAGTCACAGGAAATAAAGTATATTATACAAACGTCTAGAAGCAAGTGACAACCATACAATATATCTGTCCCACTGGATCTCAAAGTTACTTTAAAGGATACTAGGTTAATACTAAATGTTATATACGTCTGAAAATTAAACCAAACAGTGTTAGAATTAGATTTTAGAGCTGTCAAATTTTTGTTCTTCCCTCGACGGGATTTGAACCCACACCATTGTTACACTGCAGCACCATTCGCTTAGCCCTAGACCACTCGACTACATCCACTCCCTAAAAAAAGGAGCTTCAATAGTCGTAGTGTTACCTTGTCTCGTAAGGAAAATCTAAGGATAGACGTAAGACATGTGTATAAGCGTGTGTAGATGGTACATATATACTTAATATTATAATTTGACAGCAATCTAACTCAGCAATTTTTAATATATTGTATAGGATAATGAAGAATTCATTATACAGTCACAGTAAATAAAGTATATTATACAAACGTCTAGAAGCAAGTGACAACCATACAATATATCTGTCCCACTGGATCTCAAAGTTACTTTAAAGGATACTAGGTTAATACTAAATATTATATACGTCTGAAAAGTAAACCAAACAGTGTTAGAATTAGATTTTAGAGCTGTCAAATTTTTGTTCTTCCCTCCACGGGATTTGAACCCACACCATTGATACACTGCAGCACCATTCGCTTAGCCTTACGTCCAGCGCCCTAGACCACTCGACTACATCCACTCCCTAAAAAAAGGAGCTTCAACAGTCGTAGTGTTACCTTGTCTCGTAAGGAAAATCTAAGGATAGACGTAAGACATGTGTATAAGCGTGTGTAGATGGTACATATATACTTAATATTATAATTTGACAGCAATCTAACTCAGCAATTTTTAATATATTGTATAGGATAATGAAGAATTCATTATACAGTCACAGGAAATAAAGTATATTATACAAACGTCTAGAAGCAAGTGACAACCATACAATATATCTGTCCCACTGGATCTCAAAGTTACTTTAAAGGATACTAGGTTAATACTAAATATTATATACGTCTGAAAATTAAACCAAACAGTGTTAGAATTAGATTTTAGAGCTGTCAAATTTTTGTTCTTCCCTCGACGGGATTTGAACCCACACCATTGATACACTGCAGCACCATTCGCTTAGCCTTACGTCCAGCGCCCTAGACCACTCGACTACATCCACTCCCTAAAAAAAGGAGCTTCAATAGTCGTAGTGTTACCTTGTCTCGTAAGGAAAATCTAAGGATAGACGTAAGACATGTGTATAAGCGTGTGTAGATGGTACATATATACTTAATATTATAATTTGACAGCAATCTAACTCAGCAATTTTTAATATATTGTATAGGATAATGAAGAATTCATTATACAGTCACAGGAAATAAAGTATATTATACAAACGTCTAGAAGCAAGTGACAACCATACAATATATCTGTCCCACTGGATCTCAAAGTTACTTTAAAGGATACTAGGTTAATACTAAATATTATATACGTCTGAAAATTAAACCAAACAGTGTTAGAATTAGATTTTAGAGCTGTCAAATTTTTGTTCTTCCCTCGACGGGATTTGAACCCACACCATTGATACACTGCAGCACCATTCGATTAGCCTTACGTCCAGCGCCCTAGACCACTCGACTACATCCACTCCCTAAAAAAAGGAGCTTCAATGGTCGTAGTGTTACCTTGTCTCGTAAGGAAAATCTAAGGATAGACGTAAGACATGTGTATAAGCGTGTGTAGATGGTACATATATACTTAATATTATAATTTGACAGCAATCTAACTCAGCAATTTATATATATATATATTACTCTCGTTTATGAATTGTATTTTCTTGTGATATCAATATTCCTGATTCCTGATCAGGAATAATATGTAATACTTACTCTTGCTTGTGAATTGTATGTTAATTCCTGATCGGGAATAATATTGAGTACTTACTCTCGTTTATGAATTGGTTTCATTTTTGATGTCAGTATTCCTGATTCCAGGTCATGAATAATATTGAGTACTTACTCTGGCTTGTGAATAGTTTGCGCTTGAGTTATCAATATTCCTGATCCCCATGCATCTTCGTAAGGTGGAGTAATACACATTATCTCTGGATGTGAGGCTGCTTGTCGAAACCTTAGGAAATAAATAATAAGACTATCATATTCTAGTTGGCAATCAGAAGAAATTTGTACATTTCTAGCTAGGTTTTTTGTTAGGGTCCATGTTGCTCATCATTTTAGTTATTTTGTGTTGTCCCATTATGTGTCTTTACGATTTGAGTTTCATGTTGTGATGTCCGTTGTGATTTCCGCACGCATAAAAACGAAAGTTCGTATCATCTTTACCTCCAGTTGTTTGTAGGAGGGGTCATTTCTCATTTATGTTATTTGTGCTTGTTTGCCCATAGTGGTGTCCAACCCATATTGTGTTGTGTTTTTCTTCGTCTTGTGTATCTTATGTTGTAAGTTTCTCTGGATTATCCATTTTGAATGCCCCTTCGGTATTCTCTAACGTTTATTCACTACCAGTCGATATGAATCCATTCTAAAATTGATTATTAAATCAAATGCTATATTTAGCTTATAATAATCTCTGGAATATTATGAATAAATGAAAATCGTGATTTGTGTATTTTTATTCTATCGGGAGTATCTGTTTGTTGTTCTATCAATAAATATTTATAAGTCAGGGGCCGTCATTGCTGTGATCGCATGGTAGTTGGATATACAACTACCTGTACAACAGGTACCTATCACCACTAAAGTTGTGAGTTCGAACCCCGTTCATGGTGAGGTGTACTCGATACAACATTATGTGATAAAGTTTGACGGTGACTTGCGACAGGTCGTTGGTTTTCTCCGTGTACTCCGGTTTCATCCACCAATAAAACTGATTGCCACGATATAACTGAAATAATGTTGAAAATGGCGTTAACACCATAAACCAAGCCAATCCATATATAATAGTCAAGGTCATATCAGTAATGCGGTTTTAAATCCTGTCAAAATGAATACGAACTGTATTCTACTTATGCATTGAGTGAAAACAAATTATCGACACTAATTTAGTTTGAATCTGCGGCTTCGGTTGTCATCTCTCAGTAAAATAATACCATAATTCAATTAATCAATACAAGCCATTTTAACAGAATATTTACCAAGGTCTTTTCTCATGATCATAAGTTTTTGTCATAGATACACCAGGATGAACACGAATTAAACCAGATTTTGTTCCTATATATCTCCAGGCGAATAGATGATTAGATTCATGTTGTTTCCAGTATTTCTCTGCTTCATATGTTGCCCACACATCTGCTCTAACATTTTTCTGCATTTAAATAAGAATTATTTTGTTTTAAACATTATTTTAATCGATATTTTCAACTTTATATACTGGGTTGTATTTGCTCTCTTGACTTGAAAATGTGACACTTTAAAATAATTTCAAAAACAGGAATTGTTAACATTTGGAAAACACCTAAGTTCATCTCCGGTTTGTAGTAGGGTTCTTCTTGGTCCAGCTTTACGAAGTGTTTGAAGATAACAAAGGGGTAATCAGAATCAGCAAATCGAAGAAGAACAGACAGCCAATTGGCCAAAAGAAAAAAAGACAAAAGGACAAACAACGATCTACAAAACATAAAACTAAAGATCAACTAACACGAACACCACTAAAAACCGGGTGTGAACTCAAGTGCTCCGGAAGGGTAAGAAATCACGTCCTGCACCACTAGTTGTATCTGTCATATTATTAATCTGGTTACAAATTTTCTGCATAGTATGTTGTAGATCATTGATTGTCCATTAATCCTCTTTCTCTTGGTGATTATGTTGCATTTCCTTCTTCGATTTATGGCTTCAAATTGCCCCCTTGGTATCTGCAAAGTTTTCTTGTGCGGGTAATAAAACATGACACTCTTTTACTATAAGTGTGTTTTTATTTGTTTTTGTCCATATAGTCAATTTCAGAATTGTTATTTCCGGTTTCGAAGAACTGTGTCATTTCAATATCGCTTATGCTTCGCCTAATCCCTTGTGGTTTTATGTCAGTAGGACATAATTCTTTAAAATGACTTATTGCATTTAATTAAACTATTTCTGTTAATCCTTTTCTTTTTATTCCCAGTATTATAAATGAGCTATAGATGGCTGTTTACAATAACCTAATTTTGCAATTTGTGGACCTATAGCAAAGTAAGATGAGATAACTTTGACGTTGTTGACTGTACTGTGAACTTTTAAGAGTAGGTTGTAACAGGTTCCCTCTCCACTGCCTGGAGTAAGGGTGGGGGTTAGGGTATGGTGCTTAGCGCCCATTTAAAAATATTGCAGCTATATCATGGTGATCAGTTTTATTGGTGGAGGAAACCGGAGTACCCGGAGAAAACCACCCACCTGTCGCAAGTCACTGACTAACTTTATCACATAATGTTGTATAGAGTGCACCTCAACATTAGCGGGATTCGAACTAAAAACGTTAGTGGTGATAGACATTGATTGCATATGTAGTTGTAAATCCAACTACCATACGATCACGATCATGGCGGTTAAAAAGATCACCACATATGACTTAGAAATCCAGGTTCTGGCGTCTGACAGGCACAAATATGTGGTCCAGTTAAACCGGTTTCATTTATTTGATGTGCTTGCCTTCTTTAGAAACAGTATTTACCTTAAATCCAGGATTATCGTCTGTTTCCTTATTAAAATATTTCTTATAGTTGTTGACATCTACAGCTGTTTCGTCTCTGTCAATATATTGAAATGGATTTTCAAATGCAGATGGTATAAACTTTACACTGGTTTTGTCTTAAAAAGAAGTATATATTGCTTTTATTTACATTTGACATATTTATTATAGATATATGTAGAATATTTACCCTTTTGTTTCTTGTTTTTCTTGTTTTTTATAAACATATATGTATGTACCTTCATTCTTTCTGGGAGGCTGTCGTGGCTATGGTCGTATGGTAATTAGATTTACAACTACCTATGCACTCAGTGCCTATCACCACTAACGTTGTGAGTTCGAACCCCGTTCATGGCGAGGTCCACTTGATACAACATTATGTGATAAAGTTCGTCAGTTACTTGCGACAGGTCGGTATTTTTTTCCGGGTACTCAGGTTTCCATTATCAATAAAACCGACTGCCACGATATAACTGAATTGTTGAAAGTGGCGTTAAAGACCATTAAACAAACAAACAAACAAACAATGCATATTATAGATATACATGTATGTACTTTTTTTTCTTTTTTTTCTTTTTTTATTTTTTTTTATAAATATAACTATTGTACAAAATGTAGGTATTTATCACATGATGCTATATTGAGTGCACCTCGCCATTAGCTGAATTCGAACTATCAATGTTAGTGGTGATAGGCACTGGTTGCACAGGTAGTTGTAAATTCAACAACCACACGATCACGATCATGTCAATATAAAATAGTTATCAATGAGAAAAATAGAGAAGCAAAAATGAAACAAAATCATTGGAAGGGAAGTTTTCCAATCGTAATCTTTCAAGGTCAAAGAAAAGTTGAAACCAATTTTTTTTTGAAATTTACATTTAAATAAATTATATTAAAAAAGAAAAAAGAAATTTTTTTTTACATTCTAACATTTTACCATACCTTTTGTCCGACCAAAAACTTGTCATTTTGTGAAGAATTTTACCCGTTTAATGTTCTCAAGTCGTTTTCTTTATCGACCATTTTTAATCCTGGCGACGAATCTACTTTTAGTTTGTTTTTTGTTGTTTATTTGTTTGTTTGCTTGTTTGTTTGTTTTTATTTTGCTTTTATTTTAGGAGGTGTATACCCCTGTTTCGCTTCGACCTATCATTCCGCACAGGACTCAGCATAGCAATCTTACCTAACGTCACCAATCTATCATTAAATCTACAGTTTTGGAAGCTGTCTAATGTCAAACTTCTTTTATGGTACATAAATACGTTTTCCAGATCTTCAGATGATATTTGGTTTCTAGTTTCTGAAATTTCTGAATATGATTCGTCACCCAGTACAATAGTCACAACAAAATTTGTATCTGGAATCTGAAATGTAATATGTTCTGAAATGTACAATAATGCTTAAAGTAACAAATATTTAAAGGTGAAATGTAAAGGTACTCAACATTTATTAAGATTTACACTTTTTTAGATAGTGATTTTAGTACCTTGATAGAAAATTGTAATACTTTTCTCAAGCAGTTGGTGCAAAATCGCCCAGGTAAACTTACCTGTTTAAAACCGTGGGAAATATCGATCATGCTTATTTCCCTTTAAAATGTTCCTGTCGTGACGCCATTCGTGTCCTTTTATGTAATATTGTAATATTGATTCATTTGGGGTGGGAACAAAGATAATCATACCATATCCCTTGTTGTACAAAACGATTGGGCGAGTGGACATTGGTAAATTTACTGTTAATTAAGTGAACCTTTACAGGTTAAGTATACTGATTAAGAAAAATTGCTTGTAAAAATATAAATAAAATGGAAGAATAAATACCGTTTTTTTATTGGTTCTGGGATATCCTCCCGTGGCTTCATTATGCTTATGTGTCAGTCTTCTTAACAAATATGAAACATCAAACAGTTATTGCCGTGCCATAATGCGCTGTGGTATAAAACCGTGCAAAAAAAGTACAAATTATTTTCAATTCTGGCTTAAATTATTTGTCTGTCCTTTCATATGTAGACCGTACATATTATCAATGTATACCAAAAAGGTCCGTTCAGCTTTCAAAGCGGAAATGTATATTATAGAGATATGACATTTCGTACTTACTGGTGCCCAATAGTATGTTGCGTTTACCAATCGAACACTGCTACCATCATTGACTAAGGTACCACGTGGTATAGTAAAATAGACTGCCGCTAACTGTTCACTTCCTGCTACTCCACTGAAAAATCCAGATTATTACAAAAAGTCCTCGTTTTATATACATGTATACATATAAATAAAAAAACCAACAATAAATTCAAAGATTATTTTCTGAATATACCCGGAGAAAACCACCGACCAGTCGCAAGTCACTGACAAACTGTATCACATAATTTTGTACACCTCGCCCTGATCGAGATTCGAACTCATAACATCAGTGGTGATAGGCACTGATTGCATAGGTAGTTGAAAATCCAACTGCCCCAACGTATTTTTTGATACCATTAGGTGTCCATATATTTTCACAATTTAATTGGCGTGTTTTAATTGTTTCACTCTATTGTATTCCAAAACCAATCATAAAATATCGAAATATATACTCTGTAATAATGCTTTATCCGGAAATAATCATCTAATACTCACCCATTATTGAAACTTAAATTCATAGGTCGTTGATAATTGCAACAACACTACAGGGTGAGAGTTAGGGTGTTAAACACCACCTTCAACAACATTTCAGTTATATCATGGCTGTCAGTTTTATTGGTGGAGGAAACCGGAATACCCTGAGAAAACCACCGACCAGTCGCAAGTCACGAACAAACTTTATCACATAATGTTGTATCGAGTACACCTTGACTGAGCGGGATTCGAACTCACAACGTTAGTAGCGATAGACACTGGTTGCATCGGTAGTTCTAAATCCAACTACCATACGATCACGACCACGACGGACCATACAACAATACTACAACAATGGCTGAGTGGAATCTATATTTTATGGGTACTATACCTTTTTATTTTATCAATGACTTCACCTGAGTTTGGTGACCTCTCCAAAGTGGTGATATCAACCTGAACTGGGTCGTCCTCAAGCTTAACATATGTTGCGTCAGGGAGTAATGGGTGGACAAGTGCTCTACCAGTTTTATCAATCATGAAAGCGTAAGAGGAATTTCCTTCTTCAAAAAACTCAACTTCCTTTAACAATTCACTGAGTTTGACATCAGTACAGGCCACTCCATGAAACCCAGAAGTGACAAAGACCGGAAGACACAACGACGTCATCAAGCCTGTAGTGAATAATCACAAATGGTTCATTGAAGGATATGCAACATATAATAGATACTAAATCTTTATTATATCGGGGGAGGGGGGGGGGGGGTTTGAACGGTGGACACATGGTTGGTTTAGCAGACGTTTATAGGGGAATTTGACACACTATCACATATACTACTATCCTCACAATAACTAATGTTATCAACCGGCACAAAAATAATCTGCGAGACCCGTAAGGTTCGAGTTGATTAATTTAAAAAATCTACAAGTTGGAGTATTTTCACTTACATAATACATTTTATTATATATTTTTCCTACACTTTTAATGTCAAGACAGCTAAATAAGACAACAATTAACAAAAATAAAGCGATTAATTTTGATCGGCATACCATACGTCCTTTCGATTCTCGTTTATTTTTAGATATTGTAAGGTCTTTCAAATGTCCTATAAAGTGTTCACCTATGGTTTGTATGATTTGTATTTACTTGCGGTAGATCCTTGAGATGTTTAATGTATTGCGAGAATATATTTTAAAAGTTCATGTACTCGTGAGTTATGGAAATAAATTATGCCAGATTTGAAATACGTGTATGAAATCAGGTGCTCCGGAAGGTTAAGCAGTTCCTGTTCCACTAGTGGCACCCATCGTCACTTTAGTAATACAAATTTTGGAAATTGCCACATTGTGAACTCTTATTGTCCATTACATAGCAACATGTTTTTAATATCTAATATGTCACAAGTCTTGGAGGTTAACATTTTAGCACTCACCAACTTCTGAAAATTGATCCACATAAGTAACCGAATACGTAGGCTTTGATCTTTGGATTCCATCTTGTAAATATAGATAAAAAGTTGCTATTTGCATTGCTAATGTCTTATGAGTACTAGCTGTTTCTAAATAACTATAATATCCTTCCTGAAATCAATTTGTAAATAGGGTTAGACACAATATATTAATATGTCTTTCGTTTTTGACAGCTCATGGTATTTTGTTGGCATGATAGCATTAAACATTTGATATGCACGTGTGTTTTGTATGTACTGTATCTGATGAGAATGTCAGTGTATATAGTTGTATGGGAAACTTCAGTTGATGAAAATGTTACTGTATTTCATAAAGCACAAAGTCGTGGTTGAACACACAATAACGATCAGTAAGAACCAACATGTCACGTGACGGATATGCTTTGGGCTTACTCTATTATTCACCGTATTTTAAGTAGACGTGAGTTTACAATATTCAGTGGATTACCAAATTATCGTGAAAAAAAAAACCCTCCCCCATCACAAGAAACAACATCAACTACAACATCAACAAAGAAATCTCGGTGTCGTATAGTAAACCTTCAGCATAGCAAACCTTCCCCCGGGGGAAAATTTACTATATAGCAAACATTCCCCCATCCATAGCCGATTATCTCCCCGGATATTTTGCTATATAGTAAATGTTCCCCCTTAATCCGGATAATTACTATTCATTCGGAATTTAGCACCTTAATCGTGTTAATTTTAATTGTTGTATAACATTAATTATATCTGGTTATGATTAAAAGGTTAACAAAATATGTACGGAGCCATTTTGCAGTATTTGAGTAGGTAGGACAGTTTACTATGCGGAATAAATACTATGTAGTAAACGTTCCCCCATGGGGGAAGATTTAATATATAGTAAATCTTCCGGGGGGTTAATCTACTATGGGGGAAGGTTTACTCTATGACACCGGCACATTTCATTCCTGACAAACTAATAATAAGTCAAATCACGTTCCCTGAAATTTGCATGAACGCAATTGGACGTATGAATATGACGAGGGTCGTCATGGTTGTGATCGTATGGTAGTTGAATTTATAACTACCTATATGCAATCAGTGCCTATCACCACTAATGTTGTGAGTTTGAATCCCGCTCAGGTGATGTGTACTCTATGCAACAATATGCGATGAAAGTTTGTCAGTGACTTGCGACAGGTTGGTGGTTTTCTCTGGGTACTCCGGTTTCCTCCACAAATAAAACTGACAGCCACGATATAACTTAAATATTGTTGATAGTGGCGTTAAGCACCATAACCCTAACCCTGCATATGCCGGAACACATATACTTTGTAAGAGTAATTTTACCCGTGACCATGACCCCAAAATCCATTCTTTCAAATTTATCATTTATCCAGTAAAAGGTCACGATGAACAAATATTTTCAATAACTAATTTGTATTTAACATGGAAAATATGCCGTAAATGAAAAAAAAATCGTAAGAATAATTATATACATGTACCCTAATTGTTCCATATGAGGAATTTGATTGCACCTGTGCCGCTATATCACTAAATAAAGTCTGGACATCACTCGATACCCCTAAAGTAGATACACAAAATAGCATTAATGCAAATTGTGTCAATCTTTTATAATTTCATTTTTATGACATTAATTCATATACAGTTACCATCAACTTTTTTTCATAAATGGCCAGCGTGCTCGCCTTGAGTGTGGTAGATCATGGGTTCGAGCCTTGATCGCGTCAAACCAAAGGCTATGAAATTGGTATTTGTTTCTTCTCCCTCAGCACGTAGCATTAAGGTGAAAGAACAAATACTGGTTAGCTGGAATTCAGGGTGTATCCGATTGGGGCGACATATTTATCTACGGACTGTTGTTTCAGTGAGCTACCACCATAAAAATCAAAATTAAGCATGTTGACCTAGAGTAAAGCAGACCTCATCATCATCTCATTGAAAATTAACGTGTTCTCGACATGATATAGCTGAAAAATGGTTGAGTTCACGTTAAACAACAATCACTTTTCATACACAAATATCGATTTAGTTCGAAGTAGACAAGTTTTCAACTTGTCAGTCATAAATTAAGCAAAACGGGCCATATGTTTACTTTACATTATGAAAGGAAAACACTTAGGGATGGATCATTAACTATTGAGGGAGGAGTAATATGCTTTACTCCTAACCAAAAAATGTGTTGTCATACGAAACAAAACTCAGATTTATTTTTGGACATCAGTATCCTAATACTAAACAACAACATTAGGTTTTTACTTGCTCAATCTTTAGTTGTGTAATGATTTGTAAATCGTTGTCATTTTGTCCATTTTCATTTGGCTATTGTGTTGTCTGTCCTTCTTCGATTCACAGATTCTGATTACCCCTTTTGGTATCTTCAAACGCTTCTTAGGCCAAAAAAAAAATATATGTGTGTTAACGGTCACCCGACCTACCCTAATTTTTGCTAGCGACCCTATGCATTTTTACACAAAATTCGGATAACCATTTTTGTTGTTTAACCAGCAGCAATGTTTTATTTATTCAACTGCTAGCTTTTTGTCGAAATTGAGAGCAAAGAAGGTAGAAAAACTGCATAATTCGTCATTTTACCGGTATTTTCGAAAATTAAATACCGGAATCGGATTCCGGAACCGGTTTTGTCGATAATAAATAAAAAAAAAATTAATCCCGACCGACCGACCCTAGATTTTTTTGACATGTGACAGTAAACACACATATATTTTTGTTTTGCCTTACCAATGCAGAGTATATAATAAACAAATAAAGTTCGCAAAAAAAAACATTGGATAACAGCCGCTTTATTAATTCATTTAAATCTACAAATGTAATCTAATGATTTTCAGCATGTTGGTCTAGAACAAAGCGAACCTCATCATCATCTCATCGAAAATTAACTTGTTCTCGCCATGATATAGTTGAAAAATTGCTGATTTGGTTTTAGACAACAATCACTCACTCTAATGATTTTACTTACCGGGTCCAAAAAGGTAGGTAAAAATTACCGCTCTATTCTGTAGCTTCATATTCTCATCTCGTATTACTGTTCTAGGATCTTGACCTTGTGTGAATGTTCCGTCGCTTATAAATAAAATTACTTGTTCTGAAGAACAAAAATAGTTAAGTCAAGACAGAACATACAATATCGTTAAGCTTCCGTTTTTCCTCCATTTTGTACTTCCATGCACATGCGCTATATTATCTAATCATCTTGTCGAATATGTTGGTTATTTACATGCACAGTTTGCCGGTAATTGTATTGCTATACCTAAGAATAAAATATTTTAATAATCACAGAACACAATTTGATCTTAACGCCACCACCCCAATGTTCCTGTCCTAAGCCATGACATATACATCTACTTCCATATCGTCTTCTCTCAATAAAAAATAAAAGTAGAATACAATAATTTTGTGGTGCAAATTACTGTCGTCATGAAAACTTAAGGGAGACAATCAGATCCGAATACATATCATTTTCTTTTAGTTGACCCTTGCGTGATGGGTGGAGAGTATTGGAGTGCGATCAGTCGTGTATTAACCGACGATCAGCAAGATTAGAGTGGACACAAAATATTCAGTTTTAATGCATACCTCTATTTGTATCATTCATCTTGTTTGAGGTTTCAAAGTAGGAAAATGCTGCTTTCAATGCTTTTTCAAAGTTACGTGTTGTTGATGTAGAATCTTGTATCAAACTAACAAATTCTTTTATTTTTGCGATGTTTTGAGCAGTCGCAAATGATAACATATTACTGTAGCAATCTGATGGAATGTTGACGTCATTGTTGAAAGATAGAGCAGCAATCTTTAATAAAATAAATAAAAACAATATATTGAAAATGACACACTAATTAGATATAGGGATGATTATTGACGGCAGAATTTAAAGTAAATAAAACAATAGCTTTAAACGGGATAACTGTATTAAGAGACATCAAAGTCATACAAGTTAATACAACACCATCTGGACTGTCCTAAAATCCAATCAAAATGTTGTAAAACCAGAGGTACCATTGATACCCGAACACAGATATATGTACATGAGCATACACTCTCATGTCTTGGTACATCTATTTCAATAACAAGGTTTTTTTTATATAACTAGTTTTATTGCCTATTATTGGATTCATGCTGAATGTACTGTTTCTGGTGATTCCGTTAATGGTAGCAAAATATAATATCTTAGCCATCTTTGTCTTGTGTACATTCCTACTGCCTGATTCCCAATCCACTGGTATCATCGTTCATAAGAATTTAAAGTTATCCATTTTGCTATTACACAAATCTGATATTACTTCATAGGTGGAGTTGTCAGAAGGGTGACATCACCAAGATCACACAAATTAAGACTTCATTAAGACCACATCAATGACAATAATATATGATGCATGTGATGTGATCATTATCTGGTAATAAGAAGGATAACGTAGTTTAAGTCATCACTTCGAAAGTTTTGCGGTCGGCACCATGATTTAGTTTACAACTACGGAATATCTGAGTCGCAATGACCACGGATATGTTCCAATTGATTGTCGTAACCACTTTCCTGTCCTTTCCTCATTCATTACTTATCAGCGGATTTGTAACTGACGCAATACTACTGGAACTGTTTACCCTTCCGGGAAACTGTGTTCACTTCCGGTTTTTAATGGGGTTCGTGCTACTGGATCTTTAGTTCTTTTGTGTAGTGTCTTGTAGATCGTTGTTTGTCCTTTCGTCCATTTTTTTTTTGGCTATTCTGGTGGCTGTCCTTCTTTGGTTTGCGGATTCTGATTACTCCTTTGGTATATTTAAGCTCCTCTAGATATACAATTTAGTGCGCACAACACGTTTCCGGAATGACCTTCATCAAGTCTTGTCATAATAAAAACATTGGCTATGAACTTCTATAAAAAACGACAATCACTATGAAAAACAAACATACCCTATCGTTTGGGTTGAGAGTCTGTATCACATACCGAGCAGCCTCCTTAGCTAGGAGAAATTTACTTTTATCCGCGACAAGTGATGGTCTTTTCATGGACGAACTTGAATCTATCACTATGACAACATCTTTGTACCTAGGGGATACTGTTGCTGCAAATTCCGATCTGTGAAAGATTAAGGTATCAATCATTACATTCAAATATACCATCAATTGACGGGTGTCACTAGTGAAGCAGGAACTGATTACCCTTCCGGAGTACCTGAGTTCACCCCTGGGTTTTAGTGGGGTTCGTGTGACTCGATCATTAGTTTTATGTGTATGTTTTATAAATCGTTGTTTGTCCATTTGTACTTTTTCTTTTGGTCATTGTATTGTCTGTTCTTCTTCGATATACGAATTCTGAGAGCCCCTTTGGTATCTTCAAATTCGTCTTGATTTAACAAGTTTGAAGATACCAAAGGGGCAACCAGAATCCGCGTAAATTCGTGGATTCACATTTCGTTGTTTGAGGCTAAATTTGATATGTAAATTTGTGGATCATCTGCTATGGTCAGTATATATATATGATGATAAATAACATGATAATGTTTCATGTATTACCATGTTGATTGACTCAAAGTTCTCAATGGCGCCAGATATTATATTGCTGTAATTATAGAGAACTACAAACAGCATCATCTCAAGTTGCATTGTCTATTAGTAAGAAAGGATATCGGAACATTAGATATTAACCAGCTTTACACTTAATAAGACACGAACTGAAGTAAATTTGCAATTATTATTTATTATTGAAATTTACAGTTTCTAGATAATGTAATTATAACTAATGTTCTCCTCCCTCGGGCATACGTGACCTTTGCCGATTGTGGCTATCCTGATTAGTCCCTTCCCAAACACATTTAAATTATTTGGCTCTCCAATCTTTCAATTGTGAGGTACCTTATCACAGAAACGCGTCGTGCGCACTAAATTTGATATCTACGTTTTTATAACAAAGCTTTTTTTGTGCTGCTCTACATTGCAGTCACAGTAGTGAGCATAATTCATACCCGAAATTGATTGTGAAAAAGCTGTTAGCTTGCAGTTCTGTGGTGCTCTTTATTTCTGCATGTATTATGACTAAATAAACGATGCACTGCTTGTTCAATATTTCGTAATATAAGAAAGCATAAAGCAGGATAAATATTAAAAATATACTTTAAAGCACCTTAGTCTTGGGTCGTAACTGTTACAGTCTGTCCAACGTGTTGCAGGATATATAATTGACGTGCCATCTTTTGTACCGTAATGTTGCCACAAAACATTCTTATTGTTGTTGTAATTAACTTTCATTTTCTCTGCTAATTCCGTCGGTGGATACGACACAGTGTTACTTGTGATTGGGGCCTTTGTGATACATGCTGTAGTAAAATTCACCTACAATATTCATATGTTTAACATCAATAGTAAAATTGAAACAAACAATCAGTTTTGGAAATATGAAAATTTCTACTCTTATTTTTTTACGAAAATTACATTATTAATCATTATATTGTATGAGAGAGTAAGTGATTGTTGCTTAACACCAATTCCAAGTGATTGTTGTTCAAATAGAGTTTAAATAGAATTGCATAGATATTAATTGACATTTTACAAAATACATTATTTTTTTTACATAACAGTGAGATAATTGTGATTGTAAACAAAAGTGATTTCAAACATATTATAATGTGATAATTCCGAGCCTGTGCATCCAATCTGGATTTTGTTCTGACGATCAAACTGCTTACACAAGAGCTCGTGCTAATTACGGTATTTTGAAGTCTATACAGTCATCATCATGAATCAGTTTATATAATTTAGATAACATTATCATAAAACTAGCTTAACAACGCCACTTTTTATTGAATTGTCTTTATCACGTAAGAAAAGACACTGATCGTATATTTCAGTTATATCTTGGCGGTCAGTTTTATTGGTGGAGGAAACCGGAGTACACGGAGAAAACCATCGACCTGCCGAATGTCACTGACAACCTTTATCAAGTAATGTTGTATCGAGTACACTTCGCCATGATTCTGATTCCATGGATAGTTGTAAATGCAACTACCACACGACCACGACCACGACAGCCTAGAAACATAATTTAAAACATGCCACAGCTACGATCTGAATTTGCATGGAAGCTTGAAACAGCTCTTAATAAGCAACAATACGGTGCTCTGTGGTGAGGTTCTGGTCATGACTAGGTTAACCATTACACAATAGCCGTATCATAGATGACCACTAATATATGTTCTGTTCGTCATAGTAGTCACAATCTGTCCTTAGCTATCCCATTGATATGGCTAATCAATGAATTGTTCCCATGAATAATTCGGCGGGAGCCACTAGTGGAGCAGGAACTGTTTACCATTCTGAGTTAATCTATGGTTTTTAGTGTTGTTCATGTTGTTAAATCTGTCTTGTAGTACTTTGTGAACCATTGTTTATCTGTCTGTTGTTTTTCATCTAGCCATTGATTTATCTGTTTTTCTTCGATTTGCGAATTCCGATTAAATCCCTTTGGGACCCTCAAACTAATCTCAATAAGAGTGGCGGTTGGTTGGTTGTTGAAATAAAACTTGTGCTCCCTTATTCTTTTTGTCCCCAATTACATTTGGTAACATTCGAGTTCCACATATTTTATTATTTACCAACAACTCGTCAATATGACAAAAATACTGCTTACTTGATGTTCAACGACAATTAACCAACAATAATGTGTGTATAATAAAACAACTATCTGGTGTATTTGAGACAACAACATGTGATAAAGTTCGTCAGTGAATTATGACAAGTCGGTGGTTGTCTCTGGGTACTCCGGTTTCTGCCACCAACAAACCTGACCGCCACGATATACATGTAAATATAATATCGTTGAAAGTGGTGTTCAACACCTTAACCTTAACCATCATGTGAAGCACTTACCTCGTGTCTAAATTTGGGGTCATAGGTCAAATATTCTTTGCTTAATTGACAACACATAGGCAATGTTGCCTCATTTGTAAAACGTTTTTCTTGTTTCAATACTTCTGACTGTGTTTGCTGTACTACCTCAGTCAACTTGGTTAGTGAGAACTCTATGTTTGTTTTAATCTATAAACAAAAAAAACCACACATTGTGTTAAGATGACCTATACAGCTATGAAATGATGGAATTTAATAAAATTAAGATCAGTCTCCATGTGGCATATGTAATCGTAGCCGAGTGTGGCTAGCCTGATTAATATGTCTTTTGGCTTACTTGCTCCAATAGACTTTCAAATTATTTGGCTTTCCAATTTAATGTATATAAGCATGGCTAATGTAACACATCGTGTGCACTAAATTGGATATCTACGCTTTTAGTATGCATTTATTTGTTATTTTGTTTTATTATGCTTTTTATTTGACCATGTATCTCCTCTTCAACGCCAATTATCCACTGTATTTCACAACTCAAAACTATGCTCATAATTGTTCCATAGCGCAAAAGAAATAGTGTTTTTCTTATGCGATGTTTTTTTTTGTCATACCTTAAAATTGTTCCCTTTAAACGTTCTGAATGCCAAAAATATTGTCATATTTAAGAAATGCATGTGTTTTAAATGTTGCGATTCAATATTTGGCTATTTTAAAATATGTGTACACACGTACCATTTATTCTAAAATGAAACAAGTACCACATCGTCGAAACAGTTCTAAAATTTATTGACTGTATCGTAGAAACGGAGCAAAAATCGATGCCCTCTGAGAATGAAATACATTACCGCTCACTTTCCTGTCTTCGAACAGGTACTTCAATTTAAAAAAAAGACAAAAAGCGGCGGGGTTAGACTAGTTTTACAGTCCCAACCTAGTCTTCTAGTGAAATGATGCGGTCATGCAATTATTGAAGATAAAATAACATCTACCAGGTATTAGGCAAAAGTTTAAAAAGGGGGAGGGGCTACAGTTTTATTGTTGTTCTTCATACATCACTAACTCGAATTTGTCAGACACGCATCGTGTGCACTAAGTTTAATATCAACGTTTCAATTTTAATAATTAACATCAGAATAGTTGGTTGGTTCATGGTGCTTAACGCCAGTTTCGACAATATTTCAGTTAAGTCGTGGCGGTCAGTTTTATTGATGGAGTAAACCGGAATACCCGGAGAAAACTACCGACCTGTCGCAGGTCACTGACAAACTTTATCACATAATGTTGTATCGAGTACACCTTGCCATGAAAGGGGTTCGAACTCATAGTGTAAGTGTTATTAGGCACTGATTTCACATGTAGTTGTTAATCCAACTACCATACGATCACGACCACGATGGCCCCTTAGAATAAGTTATTGGTGCCTATATTTAATTAGGTTAAAACGATAATGTCACGATGGTACGTACACATGTAGTTGTCCGTTTTATCTAAACTTTATCTCAACTTTTCACAAAATATTTTTTTTGCGTCTTACAATAATTTTCTTAATGTATGTTGACACTGACAATGACACGGAAGTTTAATGTTTCAACATTCATTTAAAAACATTATTGTAAGACGCAAAAACAATCTTTTATGAAAAGCTTCTGTACCAAGTATTGCAAAAAGTCCTCAATGTATGTTGACACTGACAATGACAGGGAAGTTTTATTTTTCAATATTCATTTGGGAACTCTTTGCAATACTTGGTACAGAAGCTATAATTAGATTGTAAATATCACGCTATGAAACATATTCTTATTAGTTTAATAATATTTTATTGTACATAAACAATAGGATTGGACAGCAAGTTATTCCAATTTATATGAAGTTCTCTCCTTACAAATATACACATGAATTAATGACAGCAAGACAAAACACTAATAATAGATATTTAGAAAATTATTCATTGTATATGGAAATGCTTGACATACCTTCAATTATAAAATAACACAAAATAAATATTCAAAATAAAATTAATTGAAAGGCACACAGGCTATCAGAATTGAATTTTTTGTTTATATTAAAAGTTGCCAATATTCGATGTTTTATACTAACAAAATGTTCTGAACAAACATTCTGTTATAATGTCGTAATTAGTGAAAAGAATTGGAATGCTTAGCATTGGGTGGGTCAACATTGAATTCTTTCCTGGATGGAAGAAAATCAAACAGCGACGTATTTCCTTCGTTCTAGGCTATTTACGTATGATATTGTGAAACAATTCAACTGCAATATATCTTTATGGTTTATTAAATCAAAGTTTAGGTCTTATATTGGGAAACATTTTTTTTTATTAAAATATAAAATAAAAAATCGAAAAAAAACTACAGTTACATGTATATCTGTGGTTTACAAGTTTTCCATACATGTATTATTTCACACCTTTTGCACATTTCCGATTTTCCTTCCGAGAAGCAAAATGACACCCGTCCTAGCAAAAACAACATACGGACAGGACAAAGAATGTTAGTATATTTTTCATTTTCTTATAATTAGTAGATATTTGGACCTCGTAGAAATATTGGTTGATTGATTGATTGATTGATTGGTGTTGAACGTCAACATTAGCAGTATTTCAGCTATATCGTGGCATGAACAGATTTTTATATTATATTAACCTAGACACCTACAAGATCATTAGAAATAAACCATACTTCGTAAAAAATAAATAGAGGATATTTTGCATAGCTAAAAGAAATATGTTGTTAAATAGAAATATCAATTGTTAAACCGTGATATATAATATACACCTTAAATATTATCACAATCTTAAATCAGATCTATTTATGGATGATCAACTGTGATTTTCTTACCTAAGTAATACTTCCTTTATATGTATGTCAAACACATATATCATATCTTATTTAGTAATGCGATTCTTGTCATACAATATTTTAAACCCCATTGTTTGATTACAAGAAAAACACACTGATTCTAAAAACGTCAACATTTTTGGTTTTTGTTTTGTTTATCTTTTTCTTTAAATATTTTTGTAGAGTTTCCAAAATATTTAAATGCATGTTCGTACAATCAGCCCCCATTGAGTACATGATTGGCGAATTGCTGGCTAGAATTTGCGACCCGCTAGAAATGCAGATTAACTTCACACTGTTTCAACATGAATACTTATGCAAATTTCAGTTGAACCGCACCGGGTGGTGTAATTGTTAGTGTGCTCGCTTCGAGTGCGGCAATATCGTGGGTTCGAGTTCCGGTCGGGTGAAACCAAAGACTGTAAAATTTGTTTTTGTTACTTAATTTAGCTTAGCTTAGCACGCAGCATTAAGGAAAAAGAGCAAAGACCTGTTGGAACGGAACCAGGATAATGTGTCTGTCCGAATGATGCAACATGTCTATCCATGGACTGTTGTTTCAGTGAACTAGCACTATGCAAATCCAACTAAGTAGGGACAATCACAAATGGACAAACCAGAGAAACTGTAAATAAACGTTAGAGAATACCGAGGGGACAATAAAAAATGGAGAAACCAGATAAACTGTAAATAAAGTTAGAGAATACCGAAGTGATAATCAAAAATGGACAAACCAGAGAAAATGTAAATAAACGTTAGAGAATACCGAAGGGATAATCAAAAATGGACAAACCAGAGAAACTGTAAATAAACGTTAGAGAATGCCGAGGGGACAATAAAAAATGGAGAAACCAGAGAAACTGTAAATAAAGTTAGAGAATACCGAAGTGATAATCAAAAATGGACAAACCAGAGAAAATGTAAATAAACGTTAGAGAATACCGAAGGGATAACCAAAAATGGACAAACCAGAGAAACTGTAAATAAACGTTAGAGAATACCGAAGGGACAATCAAAAATTGACAAACCAGAGAAACTGTACATAAAGGTTAGAGAATACCGAAGGGACAATAAAAAATGGACAAACCAGAGAAACTGTAAATAAACGTTAGAGAATACCGAGGGGACAATCAAAAAAGGACAAACCAGAGAAACTGTAAATAAACGTTAGAGAATACCGAAGGGAAAATCAAACATGGACAAACCAGAGAAACTGTAAATAAATGTTAGAGAATACTGACGAGACAATCAAAAATGGAGAAACCAGAGAAACTGTAAATAAACGTTAGAGAATACCGAAGGGATAATCAAAAATGGACAAACCAGAGAAACTGTAAATAAACGTTAGAGAATACCGAAGGGACAATCAAAAATGGACAAACCAGAGAAACTGTAAATAAACGTTAGAGAATACCGAAGGGACTATCAAAAATGGACAAACCAGAGAAACTGTACATAAAGGTTAGAGAATACCGAAGGGACAATAAAAATGGACAAACCAGAGAAACTGTAAATAAACGTTAGAGAATACCGAAGGGACAATAAAAAATGGAGAAACCAGAGAAACTGTAAATAAGCGTTAGAGAATACCGAAGGGACTATCAAAAATGGACAAACCTGAGAAACTGCAAATAAACGTTAGAGAATACCGAAGGGACAATCAAAAATGGACAAACCAGAGAAACTGTAAATAAACGTTAGAGAATACCGAAGGGGCTATCACAAATGGACAAACCAGAGAAACTGTAAATAAACATTAGAGAATACCGAAATGGCTATCACAAATGGAGAAACCAGAGAAACTGTAAATAAACGTTAGAGAATACCGAAGGGGCTATCACAAATGGACAAACCAGAGAAACTGGCAACATAGGGTAGAAGACGAAGACAAACAAGACAAAAAACACAACACAATATGTGTTGGAGACCACTACACACAAACACACACAAATAACGTAAATAAGACATGAACCCTCCTACAAACAACTGGAGATATTTGTCGTTGATTTAACCTGTATATAGCGAACAACTGTCAATCATGATCTAAATTTAGTGCCAAGGAGGTTCGGTTTAGACAGGTTTTGCTGTTTATAGTGGTAAAATCCAGTTTTATGGTGCATCTGAAAACTGTAAAGAAAACATTAATTGCCTTTGTCGGAATGTAGCTTGTTTTATCCCTTTGGTATCTTCAGACTTGTCTTACGCGAGGCCTATGTTCAATTGCAACCCCAGTGTGAGCTTTGCATTCATATTTTTTCTCTTCAAATGTCGTCATGAAATGGAAATAGGTTAAAGTTCATATAATTCATGCCATTCATCGTTCACATCCGCAAACTTGTATCATACCATTTTATATTGTGTATTGATGTAATGATGTTAGAGGTTAGAATAGAAAAAACGAAGACTGAACACGATTAGTAGATACTTGAAAAAGTATTCAAGGAAACTAGTTCTATTGAAAAGCCAAAATTTCCTCATTTCTATTTATAGAACTACCCAAGCAATACGACTTTGTATAATTCTTTTTAGAAATACCCATACAAGATTTATATACACAAGAACACGTGACAATGAATTGACAAAAGATAATTTAAATCTAAATAAAATATATATCACAGAATAATAAATAGGGTGATTTAAAAATTGGAAGTTTAAAAATTTTCCGTGGGAGTAAGATCCCATCTATAGATTGTATACTTACCACGTCTAGCAGGTGATTCCCGTCCCCTGTTTTTGCCGTAAAGAGTCGGGTGTTATATATATTCTGTAAAAATAAAGTAAAAGCTTATAATTAACAGAACAGAGACATGTACTTAATTTGAGCATTTTTTTTGTGGGGATGGTGGAGGGCTATTTTCGTTCCATTTATTTCGATTCATTTGTGAAACAGATCTTCGGTAACGGTTAACCAAGTCACGGTGGCGACCGTAAAACTGTCGAAGCGATGACTGAAACGTTGCCACTAGGGACCATTGGTTTAGTTAATTATACGTCTATGTCTTTAAAGGCACACAAGCTCCCATAATTTTTTTCTTATATTAAAAGTTGTCAATATTCGATGTTTTATACTAATTGCAGTTTTCATAATATTATACGTAAATAGCCTGGAACGAGGGAAATACGTCGCTGTTTGATTCTCTTGCATCCAGTAATGCATTCAATGTTTACCCGCATAATATTCATATATTCATGAATATGATCATATGACAATTGATGACCTACACAGTGACCTCATTCGGTAAAGCTTTTGCGGATGTGAGAAATAGTTTGCTGAAAAAAAGCACATGTATTAAATACAAATATTGAGGGATCCTACGCGAAAACGACACAAAGGAGGATTCAGCAAGCTTTGTGCAAAAATTAAGAAAAGATGTTATACAGACCAACTCCATTTTTCAACACGTAGGCATAATTTATTATCTTTTTTCGGCTGAATCGTATTTTGACAGAATTGCATTGTAGTTTTTTATATATTCTTTTTTTCAGGAGAAAACGCTAGGTGATATCTCTTTTTAAATTAGAGACTAAAATAATGAACTATATGTCTGTTTTTTCTAAACAAATATAATCAAGACCAACTCAAGTGTTGTCAATAATATGCAATACAATTTGTTTACAATTTTCCCTTTATCGGGCCCCTTTGCAGAATTTTTTTTTTTTTTTTACTGATTTCATCACGTATTTTCGATTTTAAGTGTCATTCTTACTAAATACCATTATATAATATTAACTGATTAACCTGGGATCCAATTTCATAGATATATTTCTTAAATTATATTAAATCTAACCAATATTTTCCTATGACATGCTTTCTGGTTATTTATAGCAGTTGTCTATGTCCGGTAAACTTCGGAAAAGAAGCCGACTTATAATTAGGTGTGTTAATGGCGATTTCACCAACAGACATTCCAATTCTTTTTCACTAATTACGACATTATAGCATATTTTTTAAACCTGGCTTCTTGTTCAGCACATTTTATTAGTATAAAACATCGAATATTGGCAACTTTTAATATAAAAAAAAAAAACAATTATGACAGCTTGTATGCCTTTAATAACAACTTCATATTGATTTGAATGTATATTTGAGGTTATTTGTGAATTAATAAAAGCAAGTTTGTCTTACTTCGTCTTTTAGTTTTTGGTTTCGTGGTCGTGATCATATGGTGGTTGGATTAACAACTACCTATGTAATCAGTGCCTATCAACACTAAAGCTGTGAGTTCGACTCTCGTTCATGGCGAGGCATACTCGATACAACATTATGAGATGCAGTTTGTCAGTGACTAACGTCAGGTCGGTGGTTTTCAGAGGGTCCTCCCTTTTTTTTCACCAATAAAGCAGACTGCCGTGATATAACTGAAATATTGTAGAAAGTGGCGTAAAACACCATATCCATAATCTTTTTCGTTTTTGTTTTATTTACCAGTTAACATTTAGAAGAAGTACAGTTGACTGATTATCCCATGTTACAATTCCGGACAAAACAATGGTTGGAAAGCCAATGCTAAATTTGCCACATATGCAAATACAATAAAAAAAAATAATAAAAAAATACCACACTAGGAACAATTCCAAAATCCAATTGAAAACTCTTAGAAAGAGGCAAAAGCGATACCCATAGCACACAAATATAATATGACCACTCACTTGGTATAAGCACTTGAATAAAACGTGGCAGGGTTAAACTGGTTTTATGGGCCCAAGCCTCCCTCTAATTAGCGAACGGATACATTCATGCAAATGTTTCCACATGTGAGTACAATGCCTTTCAAAACGTGTGGAGGAGCTGGCAGCGTTTTTATCAACAACGACTTGAATGAAAGATATGTCATTATTGAATTTATGCTACACCAGATTCAATTTTTCAGATGCACTACAGTTTTAAATCCATGGGGTTAAGTAGTTTTCATTTTCCGTCCGTTTTAGCTGACTTTTGATATTGTAGGCGATTTCACTGTAAAGATTGAAATTAAAAAAGAATGCGGAAGAAGAAAGGATTTTGTGACACAGTTAAATCTTGTCATTAATTCTTTAAAAAAAACTCATCTCTGCGTGATCTCTTATACATTTATTGGTATATGAATGAATGAATTCTTTATTTGCAAAAAGCATATACATGCTATAGCAATCAAACAGATATATACACATGTAACACAATGACAAAAAGCAGAGAACAATTAAACACATTATATATCGACAACAATATTAACTAATTATATGACATCTGATTTTCCAAGCTGCCGTTAGATAATTATATAATTTTATAGTGAGATTTTTATTGGCAGCTTTTAATAAATGTTCAAGTTTATAAATATTCGGCCAAGAACAGTAATATGTTGGCAAAAAATGCGTACGTACAGATCTATATGCAGGACAAACTAACACAAAATGATATTCGTTTTCAACAACTTTCATATTGCAACACAGACATAAACGTGATTCTCTTGGGGTATTGTTATAACGACCAAGTTCAATATTCAATTTTAATGTACCACTGCGTAATTTTGTAAGTAGATACACATTACTACAAAAATTAAGATATTTCTCATGACAAAATTCTACCTTAATATTTCTATAAATACACAGTTTTTCACAATCGTATACAGATATTGACCACTGTTGCACAAATTGATCTATAATACGTTGTTTAACAAAGTCAAATGATACACTTGATGCATCCTGAGATATCCAAACATAATTAAGACCAAGGCTGAATAACAAGTCACGTACATTGGAAACCCAGTTTGTTTTACCGTTATTAACATCATTAAAGACACGATATAAAAAAATGAAGAGTTATTTAAAAGATTTAATGTATACATAGAAGATATTTAAGTATGAAATGTAATTGCTTTGAATAAATGGATTGAATATCTCATCTATTATACTTATTCTTTGAGGGGGCCGTCGTTGTAGTGATCGTATGGTAGTTAGATTTACAACTACCTTTTGCAATCGGTGCCGATCACCACTGATGTGGGTTCGACTCCTGCTCAGGGCGAGGTGTACAACATTATGTGATAAAGTTTGTCAGTGACTTGCGAGAGGTCGGTGGTTTTCTCCGGGTAGTCCGATATGACTGAAAAATAGTTCCACCATGAAACCAACCAACCAACCAACTTATTCTTTGGTCTATTTTTCAGAAATTGTGTTTGTAAGATTTAATGCATGATTGCCTCCGCTCCTGTTTTTTTTCATCACTGCTTTACACTTTAGTTGAAAATTGATTGGTAAGCGTTTTCTGGATGCTTGTTTTAGGAAGATACACGTCTCGTTTTGTGAAAAAAAAGCTCTGATTCCAACATAAATGCTCTGCAATTGACATTTTTAGTATCCTGCATTTTTTGAGCGACAACATATGTGTAGTGTTTAATTGATGGTTGTGTTTTTTCAAGACAGTTGGCATTTCAATGGATACCAATTGTCTTTTCCTTCTTGACGACTTATGCATATTCGTACGAGTTAAATGTCATTAAGGCACAACTCCATAAAACAGAGAGAAAACAATAAAAGCCATCCGTCAATGTTAGTTTCCGTTATAAAGATGACATACTATCTATCAACAATATGTTCAGCTTGGCGATTTTCAAGGTCATATTTTTCCAATTGTGCTTGTATTTCAGAATACAACAGGCATTCGTAAGTCTGCTTCATAGCTGGACCTTTACACGGAAATTTATGAAGAAACCCGACTGATATGCAACTTGTACGACAAATGAAATGACTTCAAATTTCCAATTGTAATCTTCCCTTTTCTCTGTAGCAACATTATAGCAGAACATGCCCGTGGAGCTTACATATCTCCATTAATACGATACCCCAGTGTCTGTACATTCTACCTGGATTCTCCGTTGCAAATTCCCTACTCAGGGATTCACAAGACTGAAATCGTCACGTCAGACGTTATACGGTCCACATCATGAAATACTCGATCACTTCACAGTGACGAAACTTGCAGCCCTGCATTGGACCATTTCGTGTTGATAGATTTCGCCTTTATTGTAGCAGCCATATGCAGAAAAGGGATACTCAAGTGATGATTTAATGAGAGATTTATAAGATTGTTTAGATATTAACGTATTACCTGGATATCAACAGTTGACATTTAAAATATTCTGCTTAAAATACAAAAGGTAAAAAGGTAACATTTACAGGGTGGACAATGTACGTCATACATCCGGGTATTTTTGCCCGAAAACTTTATAATGAGGAATTTTTTCAACCATCTGACAAAATAAATCTCTTTTTTATACTATTTTAACAACGAACCTGTATAAAAACGCCAGATCAAAGTACCCTACGGACTTGTATGATAATATTTACATCGATAATATTCAAAAAGCTGTCATTTGTCTAATCAATCCGACAACATTTCCTTTTGAAGCTGAATCCTCAAAAATAATACATTTCCCTGACGTCACGTTGGATCCAGCATCAAAAGGAAATGTTGTCGGAATGATTAGACAAATGAATATTATCGATGAAATATTATCATACAAGTCCGTAGGGTACCAATCAGAAACAAGAATAGCCTGTGGCGGCCATGTCTATTAACGGATGGGAACTAAATGCGCAATCGTTATAGATGACATTCCACGGATGCGTCCTACCAAGTTTTGATTCATTTGGCAAAGCGGTTTCAGAGATGAAGATGTTTTAGAAATCAACCAATCAGAAGCAAGAATTGCCTGTGGCGGCCATGTTTGTTAACGAATCGGAAATAAATGAGCATTCCTTATAGAGGACTTTCCAATAATGCTTCCTACCAAATTTCGATTCATTTGGCCAAGTGGTTACAGAAGAGAATATTCTTTAGAAATCAACCAACCAGAAACAAGAATTGCCTGTGGTGGCCATTTTTGTTAACGGATCGGAAATAAATTGGCCATCTTTATGGAGGACCTTCCAAGGATGCTTCCTACCAAGGTTCGATTTATTTGTCCAAGCGGTTTCAAGGGTGACGATTTTTTAGAAATCAACCAATCAAAATCAAGAATTGCCTGTGGCGGCCATGTTTGTTAACGGACCGGAAATAAATGAGCACACTTCATAGAAGAACTTCCAAGCATTCTTTCTACCAAATTGCGATTCATTTGGCTGAGTGGTTACAGAGAAGAAGATTCTTTAGAAATCAACCAATCAGAAACAAGAATTGCCTGTGGCGGCCATGTTTGTTTACAATTGGAACGCAATAACCACTCTTTATAGAGGATCTGCCATAGATGTTTCCTACCAAGTTTCGGTTCATTTGGAAAAGCGGTTTCAGAGGAGACGACTTTTTAGAAATCAACCAATCAGAATAAAGAATTGCCTGTGGCGGCCATGTTTGTTAACGGATCGGAAATAAAAGAGCACTCTTAATAGAATAACTTCCAGAGATGCTTTCTACCAAATTTCGATTCATTTGGCTTAGTGGTTAGAGAGAGGAATATTCTTTAGAAATCAACCAATCAAAAACAAGAATTGCCTGTTGCGGCCATGTCTGTTTACGAATTGGAACGAAATGACCACTCTTTATAGAGGATATGCCATAGATGTTTCCTACCAAGTTTCGGTTTATTTGGAAAAGCGGTTTCAAAGGAGACGATTTTTTAGAAATCAACCAATCAGAAACAAGAATTGCCTGTGGCGGCCATGTTTGCTAACGGATCGGAAATAAAAGAGATTTATTTATAGAGGACCTTTCAAGGATGCTTCCTGCCAAATTTCGATTCATTTGCCCAAGTGGTTACAGAGGAGAAGATTCTTTAGAAATCAACCTATCAGAAACAAGAATTGCCTGTGGCGGCCATGTTTGTTAACGGATTGGAAATAAATTAGCATTCTTCATAGAGGACCTTCAAAGGATGCCTCCTTCCAAGTTCCGATTAATATGGCCCAGTGGTTACAGAGGAGAAGATTCCTTAGAAATCAACCAACCAGAAACAAGAATTGCCTGTGGCGGCCATGTTGGCTAACGGATCGGGACGAAATAAGCACTCTTTATAGAGGACCTTCAAAGGATGCTTCCTACCAAGTTTTGATTCATTTGGCCCAGTGGTTTCAGAGGAGAAAATTGTTTAGAAATTAACCAATCAGAAACAAGAATTGCCTATGGTGGCCATGTTTGTAAGCGAATCGGGACGATATGAGCAATCTTTATAGAGGACCTGCCATAGATGCTTCCTACCAAGTTTCGGTTCATGTTCGATTTCGGAAACTTTGAGCCGTAATGAAAGCGGGAGGTTTGGCGTTTTAAAATCTGATTCAACCCACCATATCTTTAGAAATGCCTGTACCAAGTCAGGGTCATTACGGTTTTCACAGTTTTCCGGTTGTTGACTGATTTTGTCTGTTTATATAATTACGAGTTTTGACTTTCCCTTTGTAGAATTGCTCGGAGTTCGGTAATTTTGTTATTACTCCTATTGGCCAAGCGGTTTCAGGGAAGAAGATTAAAAAAATTCGGCCAATCAGAAACAATAATTTCCTATGGCGGCCATGCTTGTTAATGGATCGGGACAAATTGAGCAATCTTTAGAGAGGACCTGCCATAGATGCTTCCTACCAAGTTTCACTTTGGTTGAGGGGTTTCTGAGGAGAAGATTAAAATGTGAAAAATTCACGGACGACAGACGACATACGACATACGACAGACGACGGACGACAGATGACGGACGACGGACACCAAGTGATGGCAAAAGGTCACATTGCCTTTGGCAAGGTGAGCTAATGAGCTTTGTTTTGTCAGATGGTTGAACAATTTCGCCATTATAAGGTTTTCGATAAAAATACCCGGATGTATGACGTACGTTGTCCACCCTGATTTATTCAGGTTAATAATTTATTAACATCCATGGAAGTGACTAAAAATTTCTTTTTCATCTCAATAGAAAAATTTAAACTGTTCTTATATTAGTTATTTATAATTTAGAAACTGCATGGTCAAATATTGTATCAATGAGTATGTATAAAGTCGTCTAACACATTGAAAGCGTGTGGTATAAAAACAATATTCTGCAACCATGTGATTTTGAATTCTTATAAAGGAGACAAATAAACATCTGTGTTATTTAGTCATGGACCTTATAAAGCTTTTCTTGTACATGATTCATGTCGAGCGAATTGTAAGATGCGATGGCAGCATAAGCACGAACTTCAGTAAAAAATTTAGCTGTTGTTGTTGATTTTTTTAAAGTCATCTGTCAAAAGTATTCGGAAATGTAAAAAAAATCACTATATAATCAACCAAAACCATATTTTTCCAAAAAAATATTATGAAGTCATTTCTGGATAAATTTTAACATATTTTACCCCAAAACATTCGGAATTGTCTACATTTTGTTTGTTTATTTGCTCATTATGTTTATAGGAGTGGTTTTTATTTGTACATAATTTTTCCATGATTTTTAATTTTTAGGATTTATTTTTATTTGAAATATATAGGAAAATCAAAGTCAATTTTTATTTGTTGTGTTTAAATTATGTACAAATAAAAATCTCTCATAACAACATAATGAGTAAATAAACAATCAAAATATTGACAATTCCGAATGTTTTGGTGTAACATTAGTTAAAATCTATCCAGAAATGACTTCATAACAATTTTTCGATAAAATATGGCTTTGGCTGATTATATAGGGAATTTTTACATTTCCGAATACTTTTGACAGATGTTGTACATGTAAGTTCATTTTGCATTTCATCTTGCCAAATGGACGCAATTGATACAAATGATTTTCTTAAATGTAAATTCCAGTCCATAATCACTAAGTCACAAAATAGTTACAAATCTAAATTAAAAGATGCATAGGGTTCGTCGTGATCGTATGGTAGTTGAACTCCGTGCATGGCGAGGTGTAGTCGATACAACATTATGTGATAAAGTTTGTCAGTGACTTCCGCAGGTCGATGGTTGTCTCCGGGTCCTCCAGTTTCCTCCACCAATAAAACTGACCGCCACGATATCACTGAAATATTGCTGACAGTGGTATTAAACACCATCAAACAAACAAACAAAGAAACATAAAAGATGTACTGTACCTGCATATGAGTAACCCCTACACCATCTCTTATCACTTTCAGTTGATCAGATAGTTTAGTTCCGTCCAAACTTTTGGTAACAACAATTACAACTTTACACAGCAAGATATATCCCAACACAAGATTCATTTTCCACTGGAAAGATACTATTTTATCCTATTAAGTAACGTTACGTTAAGTGGCGATCAGACACAATGAAGAGAATCGCTATTACATTTTTAAATTGTGTAGTGTTTACGTATTTATTGTCAGGTTTTTAAATTGTATTAATCTGCATTTGAAAATTATAATGTATCGGGTATATTTATATATATATATATATATAAATAGCTACCGTTTCATGGTTCATGGGACATTATTCAAACTAGACCAATCCAATAAATTTCCGTATTTAGTTGCTTAGGCCACTCCAAATTAATTTCTAGTTCTTCGGACAACCATACGAAAATGATTGTAGTGATCGAATTTTTTTATATATTTTTTTTTTCTTCAAATTTTGTTTTTTTGGAGGGGAAGTATTTTTCAACAAGCAGGCGATATTTTTTTCTTATTTTAAAAATAATAAAATCTGGCCAAAGATAAAAAATTGAGCGAGCGATTATAATTTTCATAGATTAGTGCATGTAGTTTTCTTTAATTGCAGGATCCTAAAGTTACATAGAAATGCAGGTATAATTGTCATGAATGAAGTCAATGTCTTTTAATAAACAGGAAAGGCTTACTTCATCTACTTCATCAGTACGATACAGGAAGCCCATAGTGTACTTAGATCATTTGATGCACTGGTGATATATTTTAGCAAATAAAACACAGATATTCCAAGAACATATCTTTTATTTGTGAAAAAAAAAAACAAATGTAAAATAAGAAAATATTTCCATCTTGGAATAATAAAAACTTGTATATAATAAAAAAAAAAGTCATCCTGACTAGATGTTGTATATATATATATAAAAAGTCATTACAAAACAGTAGAAATCGTGTATATATATGCTATCTGGATGTGAATTGATTGATACCGAAAATATCAGCCTGCCGAGCCAGAATATGAAGCTTGGTGGCGAGAGAGCGAAGCGAACGAATCACAAACTTCTTATGCTGTCGAGCTGGCTGATATATTTCAGTATCAATCATATTCACATTCAGATGACATGCGTATCATCCTTAAATCAAACATAAACACATCTACATCTACACGTGTATATTTGTATTTTCACGGGAAAAATCACATGATTCAAAATATTCAAAATACGCTTCCCCAAAATATAGTTCATAAGTAGTTTGCAAATATACCATTCATCTATGCAGGTTTAAATAAATGTTAAGATCGTTGAATTTTTCCTTTAATGGTGATATTCATTATTTATTTTTTATTACAAACATCAAAGTCGGCAATTCACCGGTTTTGTTTACCAATGCCGTTCCGTTTTAGAAGAGATAAAGGTCACGACCTCGCTTATGACGTCTCAGCAGAGGTTATCAAGAATTGTGACAAGTACATTTTTGTAGGACGATGTTTGTTGATATTTCTGACACGACTGTTCCTAATTTGATATATGTTTAAAAAATAAAATGTTAACTAGCTAATGGTGTTGCTGAATTTTATTTACTTTTGTCATCTTCACAGGAATTATCGTTTAAATATTGGGAGAATTTGGTGATAACTCCTGCTCACTGTTGATAAGTCCAGCTCAGCTCACGCGAATTTTGATACGAGTTTTCCTTATGGAGTCAGCAGGTAGATATAGCGGGAGGGAAGGATGATAATTGTTTATTTGCAAGTGAATTTTTAATATGGTAATTAAACAGTTATCATCTCTCTAACAAAGACTCATTTCCAAGTATATAAGAACTTCATGGTGTGTAATACTTGAATGTCCAGTGTTCTCTCCAGAAATTCAAAAGTTCAAATATGACTATGAAAAAATATAGAACTGTTTTCCGGTAAATATGTTCTTAAAATTTCTGTTATAAATCATCTGAGATAGTTACAGGAAGGAAAATATATCACTATGTTACAAAATATACATTTGTAGTACCATGGTAGCATGGGAGAACACTGAATTTCCACTTTTTACTGGTCAAATATTAATGCAATTTAAACAGAAGACTCAATAATATTAGTGAAAAAAAATAAGCTGCTTTATAGCCGATAATGTATAGACAGTCATCAATACCATTTCCTGTTTGTCAAGTTTTGAACACACACAATAAATGAAATAAGCATAACAAAGTAATCAACAACATGAGGTAAACTTATAATATCACAGATACTCTTGTATCATAGTATTCAAAATTGCACATAACTTCTACTTTTTAAATATATACATATCTATATAAAAAAATTGAAGATGTATATCTCAATTAAAATATGTAGCTTCTCACCAATTGGCTTTAGGGGGAGCTGAAGCTCATTTAGTCCCACGGCCTTTTTTCTTTGGTAGAGCCGTGGGACGTCAGAGAGCTCTGCATAAGAAAACCAGCGGATTTGCCTCTCCAACTCTTGGACGGCATATGTCCACGTTTTGTGGCTATCGGATTCTATTTTCTATCAGAAACTTTATATAAATCGCTTCACCAATCATTTACAGCACGATTTTGCCTCAGATTCTAGTATTCCGCCTTTTGACTTCCATTTTGACTTTTTTTTCAAACATTTGTCACGTGACTTCGTCTACTTCCAAAGCTGTATTGTTAATTAATGTCTTTGATTGTCTGTGAGACACGACGAAATAACAAAAATCTTGCCCATTTTGTATTTTGTGTTCATATACTTCATTTTTGATCGATATTTAATGTTTCTTTACGTTATTTAGGCACCTTTCTGTCAAACGTACAAGTGACTGAATTTTTTAATTCTAAATTTTGGATTGGACGCGGCGAAAAATAAAAAGTATTTTTTTCTAGTCGACATCAAAATACACGAGGCGAATCCGACGATCGAGGTATTAATTTGGCGTGGCCTTACGAAAAAACCCAAAATGACGCATTACTTCCTCGAGTGTTTATATTTTGCTTTATTCGCGGCTGTGTATGAACCCGAATTAAGTGCCTATGTTCCAAGCTTGAATTAAAAGAGCGAAAAATGTGTATATCTTCTCTTCAAAACAGCTATAGATCAAAAGAGCGATAAAAGTTCTATCAAAAGTGAAAATAGCGAATTATATTTGTATCAAAATGTTCAGCGATAATTACTCATGTATCATCAAGTGAAAAACACAAAATACCACACTGTCAAAACATATCCAAAATACCACACTGTTGAAACATATCCATAATACCACACTGTCGAAACATATCCAAAACACCACACTGTCGAAACATATCCAAAATTCAATATATTTAACATCATTGAAAGGGGGGGAAAATGATATAAAAGGTAGTTTGAATGCAAATCTGTTGCTATTTTTAGAATTCAAAATTTTGAATTTTCTATACAACCTCGGGATTTTTCTTTGAAGTATACCAACAGGACTGGAAGTCTTATAGGCGGGGAAATTAAAACATGTGAGAAGCTAGAAAAATTATAAAAATAGCAACATATTTGCATTCAAACTCCACTTTTATTCTAAGAAATTAAAACACTTTTATTATTTTTTTGATTGGAATGCAATTTATATATTTTTCTAACGTCTCAGTATTTTCTATATAATTTTTATTACAACTTTTGTTATTTTTTCTTTCACTGCGGAGCAGGAACATGCCAGTTTCCTGGTTTATTGATGAAAGCTGATATGTGACCCGAAGAAAAAGGTATGTTGTATTGTTGAGGTTCAGCAAAGGTATGTGTTTTATGCATCATTTTGTAGATAAATTATCGTAGTTTCAGATGATGTAGGCCATTCCTCCATGCTGGCGTCCGTCGAGTTGAAAACACGCGAATTTTTACAATTGAAAGGTTACTTACCTTGTGGTATATATAGTATCTAGGTATATTTTATTTTACCAGAAACAAGTGCATGTGCCCTATCACACAAACACATGATCGCATTCATATTAAAAATGAATCAAATTTCTATTTACAAAAAAAAATGTATGCTAAATGTAATGATTTTTAGTATATACCTCTTCGGTTTGCCGTAACGATACTGAAATATTGTTGAAAGTGGCGTTAAATACCATAACCCCTCACCCTTCATCTGTTTGACAGGTCTTACGATCATAAAACTTTCGATTACGATTTTCGAATCCAGTCAGAACCAAGTATTATTTTATAAAGTGTTCTGATTGGCTGATTGTTTCCGAGTTAGAAGTCGAATTTTGAGTAGGTTATTAATTGTTTAAAGTTCTTAATTTACAACCCTAACGTCCATAAGGTGATGAAGAAATATTCCTATCGCAATCATTGGGTTTTACAATCTACAATATTCATAAACATGGAATATAAGGTTCATTTTTCCATCCATGTAATTACAGCTTGTGTTTGTTGACAGTATTCAAAAATACTGTCACTGAAAATATCAGAGATTTGACAACTAAATCCATAGCAAATAAACGTTAGAGAAAAGCCTTCTTTCTGTGTCTTGTGTGCCCAATGCTGTCAGTGTCTCTGGATTGTCCATTCTTGATTGCCCCTTTGGTTTTCTCTAACGTTTATTTATATTGGCTCAGTATTTATGTATGTATTCAAGGGTTAATAATACTGCATAAATTGGTCTTAATTGTGAACGACTTACCTACATTTTCAAATCGTTTATTTAGATTTCTATTATTTTTTGTATATATTATACCATTTTCTTTTTCTTTTCGCTCTTTGTATATATATTGTAACCAAAATCAAAACAAGAAATCTCTTATTTGATATATGAATAGTTGCCCTATTTTGAAAGTCGCTTAACAGAAATCTCACTATTTTGACTTAAATGGATATAACACATGTGATTATAGTATAAGGTAAATATATGGATACAAACTGTACCACTTTTCAACATCATCAAACAAACAAACAAACATAAAAGATGTACTGTACCTGCATATGAGTAACCCCTACACCATCTCTTATCACTTTCAGTTGATCAAATAGTTTAGTTCCGTCCAAACTTTCGGATACAACAAATACAACTTTATACAGCAAGATATATCCCAACACAAGATTCATTTTCCACTGTAAATATACTATTTTATCCCATTAAGTAACGTTACGTTAAGTGGCGATCAGACACAATGAAAAGGATCGCTATCACATTTTTAAATTGCTTAGTGTTTACGTATTTATTGTCGTTTTTTTTTTAAATGTATTCATCTGCGCCTAAAAATTATAACGTATCCGGTATATTTAGCTACGGTTTCATGGTTGATTAGACTTTATTAAAACTAGACCAATCTAGTAAATTTCCACATTTAGTTGTTTAGGCCACTCCAAATTAATTTCTAGTTCTTCGGACAACCATACGAAAAATATGGTAGCGAGCGAGCGATTTTTTTTTTTTTTTTTCAAATTTGTGTTTTTTGGAGGGGAAGCATTTTTCAACAAGCGAGCATCGATGACGTCACAGTAAACTTGGCGTCACAAGTTCATTGGCAGTGCCGTTCTGTAATTTATATATATATCCTACCGTGACATCTGCTCGGTCATGCAATAATGTCGGTCATTTGTTTTGATTTACAATTCTCGCGCAGCACGAGACCAATGAAGTCATTCTGTATATTCATAGCGTACATAAACACAGAGGGAATACTTTTCAACGTCAAAATTACAAGATGAGATTAAAACAGAGAAGTTTGAATTGAATAAATTCCATGCAAGTAAAAAATATCCTTTTTTCTAATGTCTTTTTTTCCTGATCATTATGCTTGTTAAATATGTTTCCATCGATGGTATTCCCCAAACAATTGTATTTTTCCGGTTTGTTGACATAATCGACATCACAGTTCATGACCGTTTCTGGAATGTAGGCCAAACAAATTGTATTTTAAAATACTTTGAAAATATGATCATTGATCATTCAGATTCCACCATTTTCTAGAAAATGGCCGATTTTACCGGGAAAATACATGCAAGTGCTCTCCATTAGTCACAAAATGGCAGATTATTTTGCATTTCCACTGCTGCTTTAATAACAAATATACCCCTTACTTCTTGGGGTAATGAAATGAAATTCACAGAGAAGATAGAAAAAGAATTAATTTAAAAGCAATAATCAAAATTTATAGCATAAATTGAACAGAGAATTAAATTAAACCAGACAGAAAAATGAGATTGTCTGGGTAAAAAAACCCCTGTCATTATAACAAATAGCATCAACAAAACTGTATTGTTACCACTCTGTGATAATAAATGTGATTAAAGTAAATTGAAATCAGTCATTAATTGTTTTACCAAAATATGTCGGTCTAATAGATTGTATTGACAAAAGCAAAAACACCAAATTCACTGGATTAAATACATTTTATGTGGGTAAGCAAGTTTAATATTTGCATCAAATAATTAATTTTTAATACTTCAATTTCAAACTATTTAAAAAAAACATCTTTTGAAATTTTTTCAGACGAATCAATTACACTGAAAAAGCTAAAGTACTGTACTTTCTTAATCTGGTTTACTTTTTAAGTTTGGTTGGCCTATGACAAAATCATGTGCTTTATTGAACTTTGACCGACTTTATGTGACGTCATACGACGCCATTTGGAAAAGGGAGGGTAAACAAATGTGGGTCAGTATGTAATTATTATCGATCTTTTTTCCATGGAACTTTACACATGTGAGCAAGAATAGTTGAGGAACATAATTAAAAAGAAACAAATGTTTACTTTTCAAGCATGAAAAAAATAATCAAACATTATCCAATGACTGACCGACTTATTGTCAGACGAGGATATATATACATTTTTTTATTCAGAACCTACCCATTTACAACGGTGGCAAGCACCAACGGGGTACCAATGTTTGCGTCTAATAATCATAAATTATACAACTATATTAAAATGAGTATAAATCATACACGAACATTGAATATAACACATTTGAAATCATCAAAGAATAAAAAAAAACGTCATTTTCATTGTCATAAAAGTCATAACATATTATCACAGAAACAATTTTGTCATTCTTCATTAAAACAAAATTATATACAATGTATATTTTTAATTGCACTCAATTATAAGTAAAATATAAGAATGAAATATAAAATAAAAGAAACACAATATTAAGCGAGTTCCTGATCATTGACACATAACTCAATTAAAATAATTCGCTCTTTCATCATTTTACATAATAGTTTTTCTACTAAACTGGTCGAGCAAGAAACCAAGCTCACTATTAAAACTAAGAAAAAAATCGTCGCAGCTTTTGAAAGGACGGTAGCTCTGAAAACGCAAGATCCGGATAAAACGATTTTATTACTGTTTCTATTTCTTCGAATATTTCTTGTTTGATAATGATTGGTATATGCACTGCGCATCAAATCAACTGAACGGCGTAACAAATCATTTAAAGAGAGGTGTAAAGTAATCAAATATCTCATCAATTCATTTACGGAGAAGTTCATTATTTCCAGTATTATAGTTAAATAGACATGTCACCCCACTCGGATACAATATCCTGATTCCGAGACAACCAGCTGCAGTCTTTGCTCTTTCTCCTTAATGCTACGTGGAGAAGCAAAAAATACCAATTTTATAGTCTTTGGTTTGACCCAATCGGGAATCGAACGCACGACCTACCGCATTCGACATTTTAATAACGATTATATGTACATTATATATATATATATATCTATATATATATATATATATACGTCTGAAAATTAAACCAAACAGTGTTGGAATTAGATTTTAGAGCTGTCAAATTTTTGTTCTTCCCTCGACGGGATTTGAACCCACACCATTGTTACACTGCAGCACCATTCGCTTAGCCTTACGTCCAGCGCCCTAGACCACTCGACTACATCCACTCCCTAAAAAAAGGAGCTTCAATAGTCGTAGTGTTACCTTGTCTCGTAAGGCAAATCTAGGGATAGGCGTAAGACATGTGTATAAGCGTGTGTAGATGGTACATATATACTTAATATTATAATTTGACAGCAATCTAACTCAGCTATTTTTAATATATTGGATAGGATAATGAAGAATTATTCATTATACAGTCACAGGAAATAAAGTATATTATACAAACGTCTAGAAGCAAGTGACAACCATACAATATATCTGTCCCACTGGATCTCAAAGTTACTTTAAAGGATACTAGGTTAATACTAAATATTATATACGTCTGAAAATTAAACCAAACAGTGTTAGATATATATATATATATACAGGGAGTGGATGTAGTCGAGTGGTCTAGGGCGCTGGACGTAAGGCTAAGCGAATGGTGCTGCAGTGTAACAATGGTGTGGGTTCAAATCCCGTCGAGGGAAGAACAAAAATTTGACAGCTCTAAAATCTAATTCTAACACTGTTTGGTTTAATTTTCAGACGTATATATATATATCTATATATATATATATATAGGGTACTGTAGGGTACCCTCTGAAATGGCCCCAACTTTCCGTTCGAGATTAGGAGTCATAAACTTGTGTTTAATTTAAAGGCCTAAGCAGGGCCGCCAAGAGAATTTTTGGGCCCCAGGAAAAAAGGAAACTTGGCCCCCCTCCTCCAATTCTCCAAATAATGATACTCAAACTAAGTCCACCACGGTGTGTCATAAGGAAGGAGTCAATACAGCAAAAATTAATTGATGAATTGTGATTTAGAAAACAGCTTTCTACTTGTTTATTTGTCTGGACCATTAATCATAATGATCTGGTACATTTACTAATAGATGTAGTTTTATAAACTAAAACCAATAGTCAAATCATTTTATCGACAACCAAATATAAAACATATCCTTACTAATTTAATGCCCTAGGCAGCTGAATAAGTACACGTTTTAGTCTAAGTCTACAATATTTTTATTTGAAAAAGCATAGGGTAAAAACTATTTCAGCAGAAAATGTTACTCAGATAGGATTTCGAGGCTTTGGAAAAATTTACCAATAGGAACCCTTTTGTCTCGTTTTACCTATTTGCCTTCATAAGAATATTAATCAGCTTAAAGTTAAACTGAAGTCAATATACCAAAAATTGGTAGAAACTACTTGTGATACCAACAACTATTGTAGGCCTACTTTGGTCAGTTGACTTGTGCATGTCCGAGATGTCATCCTTTCTTTTTATCTCTCTCAGTCTCTCTCTCGACATCTTTTGTACCGACCCGTTCAGCATACCTTGATTATAATTTGTTTAATTTGTATGTTGCAATGCTTGACAATGACAATGTGGTGACCCGACGAAGTGAAATTAATAAATAAATAAAAAATAAAGGGTCACCTGAACGGAATCAATTGAGCTTAGCAAAAGTCTGATCATGTCTACTCACCATTATTGAGCCCCTCCACCTGCAATCCTCGATCTGCTACTCTCAGAGGTAATTCTTAGGGACTTAGCCTGGGACCCCATTTCCTATGTATTTGTATATAGCAAATCACTTAGGCCTACATATTTCAGAGCCCTTATATAAAAAATTAGTGGGGCCCCTCCACCTGCAACCCTCGATCTGCCAGTGTCAATGGTTGTTATTAGGGGAGCCCACGTAGTCGTGCTTGGCTCTCATTTGAGTCATTTAATATACATTTACAAGTTGAAAATCACTAAATATATGTACATGACCCCCTATACTCATGGGCCCCTCTCAGTGGTCCTGGGTCTAGGGTATGTAATTACATATGGTGTTATTGCCAATGCGTAGACCTACTTAAAAAGGTCCTCCCGACAGAAGCAAAGTTTTCTTCTAACCTTCTGTATTTTGACATCTAAACGGGTTTACTTTTCATCTACCATTGTAGGGATCCATCTTGTATTTTAGGCACTATCTTACATGCCATGGATCCTTGAATTAGTGGGATGACACTATTAGTTGCCATGGATCCTTGAATTAGTGGGATGACACTATTAGTTGCCATGGATCCTTGAATTAGTGGGATGACACTATTAGTTGCCATGGATCCTTGAATTAGTGGGATGACACTAGTCCTGTATGGTGCACAAAATTGTTATTTCCCGAATTGCTCATTACTTTCGCATTCGATTAAAAAAACCCGCGGACGTGGAGGAAGACACCCTCATTTATGTTGTTTTTTTATTAATTCTACTTTGATATTACTTTAGTACTTGTATTGAATGTATGCTTTCAAATTTCTTAGGTAAGAGTCCCTAAAGCGCTTTTTTTAGCTTGCATATTCTACATAGAATGCGTATATTTTATATCAACAACATACAGATGAATAAAGTTCACTCAATCAATTGTTCAAGCATTATCTGTCGATAATATTATCAGGCGACGCCAGCGAGTTAATCAAGGCAACATAAATAGACTTGTACGTTTTGGAAAGGGGAAACAGCGAAACTGTATAATTCTCTGTACTACACCAAACATACGCTCTAGAACAATCACTATATGCCCGAGGTGTAATAAAGTGGTTCATGCCATGTGCTTGTATCGGCATTGAACTTTAAGAAACATATTGACAATTCATAATTTTTGTCAATATATATTTTTTAGTTGGATATATTAACGTGTTGAAAGAACAAAACTTAACGGGTGAAAACAAAACACAGATCACAGGCAATAAATGTTTTTTTAAATTCAAAATGTTATTGTCATTAAACAATACAGTTTGTGACAATTATACAATAATTAATCTGTTATATATCTTTGTTGAACTTTCTCATAGATAAGGTTAAAATCCAACACTCATTACTCGGAGCTGAGCTGGACTAGACAGATACTCATGTCATTTATGTCGATTCTTTCAACTTTACATGTGAATATTTACCATGCTTTCTCCATACTATTTGTTATTTAATGTTAATATATATAACAGAGAGTTATGGTATTTAACTTCACTTTCAACAATATTTAAGCTATACAGTGGTGGTCAGTTTTATTTTGTGGAGGAAACCGGAGTCCCCGCGGAAAACCGAACAACTTTATCACATAATGTTGTAAAATGTAATGATATTGCTTTGAATTCGTATGCAGTTTTGTTGTCGTTTGTTGTAATTGATGGAATGGAGTTAAACAAGATCAATATGTTAGCAGAATGGCGACAAACAGATCAACTTTCAACTTTATTCAATATTCGACATCCTGGTACATATTAATTGTATATTAATAGGTAGTCTGTCTTCCCAGCTAGTTTCATTAGTCAGTCTTTGATATCTGAACATGATAAGTCCTTTTATTTGTTATTGTGATTTCTCTCTATAGATATGCTATGCACTGTCGGTTTGAGAATAAAAGGATATATAAAGGTATGCAAATTCGATCGATTAAAAAAATTGCTGTCTCTGATTCAAGTCAATCTTTAGTAAACGTGATATTTTTATTTTTTTTAAAGTATTTAATTTAATATGGACGTAACCTTAATATGATTTCCGAGTCACCACTCACTGTAAGAAATGAATCATTATTTAATTCTGATATATCAATTAAACAGTGATAATGAATAATTAAGTCGTCCTGTTTCAAGTATCTTGTAACCTCACTTTATCCTTGACTTTTTGGTCATTAATATTATTCGTGTTTTCTAGATTCTTCGTCACAAAAAATATTTTTCCAGTTTGCACTATTTTTATAAGCGTAGATTTCCTATGACCTTCACCTTTTCACGGAAAATGAATTGTGGAATAAACAATATTAGTTTTGAATTATTCAAACCAAGTATGGCAAACGCTCAACTTCAAGCACTTCAGTACGTCCAGAACAAGTTTGGCAGAGAACGTTTGGTCCTAGGAGGTCACCCTAAAGCTTAATTATTACTTTCAATGTTGTTATGTTTATTGTTCAAATTAATTGTAATTGACTTCAATGAAGTAATATTAAAGTGTATAGAGATATATTATTCATCTTTTTTTCACACATTTATATATTAAAAAGAAACGCTGCTACACAGTGAAAACAAATCTTCTATGTACACAGAAACGAATGTAGGACTTTACGGCGAACTGACGTTTCGGCCTAGGACATTTCGGTCATTGACATTTCGGCAATGATTTTTTGCTAAGGTGGACGATTCGGCCAAACAATATTTAGTTGTTATTTATATACTTGGGTTTTTTTTCATTGGAAGTTGTAATCTGATTGCTAATATTTTATATATTGTTGTGGTTTTTTTATTTTTTTTCTATTTGGGGGTGGGGTGGCGTGGGGTGGGACGAGAGGGCCAATGAGAGCCACGTTTGTTTTATTTGTTTCAAGATTAGGAGGTTTGCCATATCAGTTTGTCAGTTGTTTCATTTTTTTTGTGTACATGAAACCTTCAAAGCAGAGCTTTTGCCCTTCACGCTTTGTTGCAATAACCTCCATAGTACTATTATCAGTGACTTTTTTTTAGCTTAAATGAACATAGATTCTCAGTAATATTATATATACTTTAAGTGGGCTTGTGTATATTTGTACATTACAAGCTAAATCCAAATTTGAGAAAATACTGTAAAAAGTAAATCTTTTGAAACTATAAGATAAAAGAGAAAGGTATTGTATGATGTATTAATTAATTTGACAATCATAAATTCAAAGGTAATATTTCCTTTTAATATTTAGCTTTCATTAACTAATTAAAATGAATACTGCTGTCTAAAAAAAACCACAGTAATTACTCCCTTTAAATATTTTTTTCATTAAAATTATAATAATCTGGAAAACCAATTATTTTATTACGTGTGATTGTCTGATTAAAATTATAATAATCTGGAAAACCAATTATTTTATTACATGTGATTGTTTGATTAAAATTATAATAATCTGGAAAACCAATTATTTTATTACATGTGATTGTCTGATTAAAATTATAATAATCTGGAAAACCAATTATTTTATTACATGTGATTGTTTGATTAAAATTATAATAATCTGGAAAACCAATTATTTTATTACATCTGATTGTTTGATTAAAATTATAATAATCTGGAAAACCAATTATTTTATTACATGTGATTGTTTGATTAAAATTATAATAATCTGGAAAACCAATTATTTTATTACATGTGATTGTTTGATTAAAATTATAATAATCTGGAAAACCAATTATTTTATTACATGTGATTGTTTGATTAAAATTATCATAATCTGGAAAACCAATTATTTTATTACATGTGATTGTTTGATATGGAAAATTGTTTAGATGAATATCAAGTTTTAGATTTATTTACTTATTCAATCTATAAAGTTGGCAGAAACGTCCATTGTCATAAACGTCCTTGTCCGAAATGTCCATGGCCGAAACGTCCTAGGCCGAAATATCTTAGGCCGAAACGCCCACTGGCCGAAATGTCCGCCGATCACAGAAACATACATATTTGACACCTATATATTTGGAACAGACTATACAATTGTATGGTCAGTAAACCCTTTGTCTTTTTTGTTTATTTAGCTGATTGATAATTGGTGTAATTAAATATGGGAAAACCAGGATTAAACCCCTGTGTCGTTGACCTTATGCGTTGGAGATTGCTTCCGCAAATTTCATGCAGGACAGGAAGAATGCGCTACATTTAAAAAGCCACCTGTTGTGTAAATCTATTGTCAAAACTCTCCATTATTCTTAAGGAATGGAGAGTTATTGTTCTCTTTGTACGTTAGATACTATATACATACTTGTTTTTAGTTACAGATTAATGATTAATAAAATTGATCAAGTACAATGGGTGGATTTTAAGTTGGAGAATGTCCTCGTATCTCTCCATTCCTTAAAAACAATGGGCCTCGGCCCCTTCAGGGTCTTGGCTCCATTATTTTCAAGGAATGGAGAGATACTCGGAAATTCTCTTATATTAACGGCAACGTTCAACTGTACCCTACAGATGTTTGTGACATTTAAATACACAATGTGCTAAAAATATGTTTTATCAATTTAAATTATATACATGCAACTGACTCAATCATTAGCAAAAAACTTTTAAAATTTCAAATGAAGTTTTCGTCAGCTAGAACTTTGTGCAACCTTTTATTGCATAAAACTAGCTGCTTATGTACATGTACAGTCCATGGACATAAGTATCCGTCACCCTCGATTTTACGATATTACGATATATATTTCTTATAAAACCACATTTTTCTTTTTTATATCTCCGGATTGTCGATGAGTGTGTTCCATTCACTGACTGATTTACGGGTGCCTTATAAGAAGCAGGAACTGTTTACTCTTCGTCAGCACCTAATGTTACTCCCCGGGTTTTGGTGGGGTCCGTGTTGCTCGATCTATTTAGTTTTCTGTTTTTGTGCTTTGCTTGCCTTCTTTCTGTGTCTTGTGTGCCCAATGCTGTCAGTTTCTCTGGATTGTCCATTCTTGATTGTCCCTTTGGTTTTCTCTAACGTTTATTTATATTGGCTCAGTATTTATGTATGTATTCAAGGGTCAATAAAACTGCATAAATTGGTCTTAATTGTGAACGACTTACCTACGTTTTCAAATCGTTTATTTAGATTTCTATTATTTTTTTTTTTATATTATACCATTTTCTTTTTCTTTTTCTTTTCGCTCCTTGTATATATATTGTCACCAAAATCAAAACAAGAAATCTCTTATTTGATATATGAATAGTTGCCCTATTTTGAAAGTCGCTTAAAAGAAATCTCACTATTTTGACTTAAATGAATATAACACATGTGATTATCGTATAAGGTAAATATATGGATACAAACTGTACCCCTTTTCAACATCATCAAACAAACAAACAAACATAAAAGATGTACTGTACCTGCATATGAGTAACCCCTACACCATCTCTTATCACTTTCAGTTGATCAGATAGTTTAGTTCCGTCCAGACTTTCGGAAACAACAAATACAACTTTACACAGCAGGATATATCCCAATATAAGATTCATTTTCCACTGGAAATATACTATTTTATCCCATTAAGTAACGTTACGTTAAGTGGCGATCAGACACAATGAAAAGGATCGCTATCACATTTTTAAATTGTGTAGTGTTTACATATTTATTGTCGGGTTTTTAAAATGTATTCATCTGCGTTTAAAAATTATAATGTATTCGGTATAGTTAGCTACGGTTTCATGGTTGATTAGACTTTATTAAAACTAGACAAATCCAGTAAATTTCCATATTCAGTAGTTTAGGCCACTCCAAATTAATTTCTAGTTCTTCAGACAACCATACGAAAAATATGGTGGCGAGCGAGCGATTTTTCTTTTCTTTTTTTTTTATTCAAATTTGGGTTGTTTTTGGAGGGGAAGCATTTTCCAACAAGCGAGCATCGATGACGTCACAGTAAACTTGGCGTCATAAGTTCAACGATAGTGCCGTTCTGTAATATATATATATATATTTTTTTTTTTTTTTTACTCAGAACCTACCCCTTTACAACGGTGGGAAGCATCAACGGGGTATCAATGTTTGTGTCTAATAATCATAAATTATACAACTATATTAAATGAGTATAAATCATACACGAACATTGAATATAACATATCTGAAATCATCAAAGAATAAAAAAACATCCTTGTCATTGTCATAAAAGTCATAACATATTATCACAGAAACAATTGTGTCATTCTTCTTTAAAACAAAATTATATACAATGTATATTTTTAATTGCACTCAATTATAATTGAAATTATAAGAATGACATAAAAAATAACAGAAACACAATATAAAGCGAGTTCCTGATCATTGACAATTAAAATAATTCGCTCTTGAATGTCACAGCACTTCGATGACTCATCGATCTATTTTTAGTAACATGCCGTCACCTATAAAAGCCGACTCGACGCGAAACATTCTCATTCTGCGCCCAGACGTGTTTAGAGCTCAGAGCAAACGCCAATTAGACAGAGCAGATGTAAGTCATACATGTAGTTTTAACAAATAGTTAACATGTAGTTGAACTGTTTGATTCATGTTGTAAATATACATTTGTCTTTTACAGATGCATTCCTGTGGATATTGTCAGCAAACCTTTGCCAAGAGGAGTCAATTAATGGAGCACCACCGTCTAAACAAACACCTGAATACCTTTACCTGCGGAGTATGCCAGAAGCGTTTTACTAGAAAGGACAATCTCGATAGACACGAGAGAAAACACAACAACGACAGCTTCTTTCCATGTAGCGAATGCGGATTGTTGTACAGAATAAAGGATAACCTGTATCACCATCTAAATGAGAAACATCAGAGTGGAACCGGTATGCAAAATCAACCCGTGGATATCAAACACCCCGATCAGTATTACACCATTACTAAGGAGAAGGGAAAGAAGATGCCTCGATTTAAAACCGAATCCAACGAGTACAGAGTTACTTTCAATGAATTAAACGTCCAGAGTGTACCAGACATATTGAAAACCCTACAGAACCTATTTGACTCCGTTTTAACAGATGTGACCAAAGGAATACAGGAAGAGGATTTAGTCCAAGTTACCCTTGAATGTCCCGATTTGGATTTTCCCATCAGATTACCTTTTATGCAGATGAACCAACTGACCAGTGAACTACTACTAACCGAAATAGAAAGAGTGCTACAGTCCAACGAACAGTTCGTCCTGGACCATTGTGTACAACTGAATATAACACACGTCAGCCTTCCAACGGGTGGAACTGGAAAGAGATGTGATTACGTGGACACGGAGAGGTTCCTGAAAGATAAGCGTTGCATCATCCAGATACAAAACAAAGATGACATGTGTTGTGCCAGGGCCATCGTAACGGCCAAAGCTAAGATCGACGGACACGAACAATGAAATTCTATTCAAAGAGGTCGTCGTATCCAAGAAGAGTTGGCGCTGGAATTACACACCAATGCGGGAGTACCCCTACATCAATGCGGAATCGAAGATGTAACAACATTTCAACGATTCCTGGTAGGATATCAGATACATGTGATACCGAGAGAGCATTTCAACGGAATCGTTTACCATGGACCCACAGCCGAGAAGAAGATCTACTTGTACTATCATGACAACCACTACGATGTGATTACCAGCACGACTGCGTTCCTGAGTCGTAGCCATTAGAAAAAGTTTCAAATTTATTTTAACTAAAGCAACATGAACAATTACAAGGAATGAAATACCTGCTCTGCTATGGTATCATTTTGTAAAACAGTAGAAATCACATATAACCTCTAATTAGAAAACGACAAAAAAAAGCGGTTCACTTAATTTCATTCCAAGTTGCCAAGATTTCATAAAGATCATTCGATACTTGGAATAAAATGACAAGATAGCCACTTTCTCCTAACCACTGACCAATTTAAAATCATAAGTAGCACTAGTAATGCACATAAAGCATCAAATTGTTAAGCATGAAAGGTAATATGAACTACCATAGTTAGGTACATGTAGGAATGATATAGCTGCTCGGCTATGATAAATGTAGGCATCTAATCCCTAAACAGTAGGTATTGTGTATTAGGACTTAACTATTCTATAAATGTCAAAATCAGAGCGCCTTTATGAATTAAAGATTACAAACCCACCTTATCCTAATTTTTATTTTTAACCGGAACTACATATCATTCTGCTTGGCCTTAAAGAGACAAATGCCCATGTTTCATGAAACTCCTCGCTTCTCCCCCCACCCCCACTCCCCTTGGGCTTGGTTTGTATCAGGAATACTTTTGTACCATCTTTATACAAAATGATATAACAATAACAAAGAAAAACAACACACGTCACACTGCAAACCACAGCACAGGGGCCAGCCTAAAATATTTTTCTTTTTGTTTCCGTTACATAGATCCATACATTAAAGATAATACGAAAAAACATGTCTTAGAATTGCACTGGCCCAAAAGTACTCTTAATATCGCCTAGATACGATAACATAACCCTCAGTTCGCTTTTGCTCCCAGCGAGGGTTACGATTCGGTCCCATTCAACGTAATGGAGCAGCGCCCGGAGTGATTCACACCGGGCGGTTTTTGTCCTAATTCCGTTGAAGTGGTTGGAAAAATTAACGGGGGTGAAAGATAAATATATTTAGGCAAAGCTTGAGGTGTTAAGTAAACGCTGCATCAATCCATGGTAGACTTATATCCATCTGAAAATTTGAATGCATGAGATCTTCTTTCTGTCCGACATTTGGGGATAACATTTAGTGAGGAAGCAAAATGGAATAAACCTGTAGAAAATTTAATAATAAGTGTCTCCAAACACATATGTGTTTTGCGTAAATTGAAATATAAATTAAATAGACACAATTTAGAAAAATTATACCTAATTTACATTCGACCAATATTTGAGTATGCATGCGAGGTCTGGGACAAATTGGAGAGACTACAGTTGGAGGCAGCTAGAATTATCACCGGACTTCCAATCTTTACCAACACAGAATATAAATATAGAGAAAGTGGCTGGGAGAGATTGGAAGAGAGAAGAACTAGGAGAAACCTCCAATTTTTCTCTAATATCCAAAACGGTAGCACATCCCCACATTTACTCGATCTTATCCCCCCAACAATCCAAAGTACGATGGGTTATCCTCTTCAAAATGGCAACGATATTATTGTTCCATTCTGTAGACTTTCTTTAACCAGAGATTCTTTCGTTCCAGCTACAGTAGGGGAATGGAATAGCCTTAATCTTTCAGTGCGTAATCTTGACACATTATTTAAATTTAAAAAGGCAATCCACAGTTGAATCTCAATGCCAATTCCAAGACACTATTCTGATGGGTCGTAGAAAACTGAATATAATTTTAGCACAGCTTCGTTGCAAAGCATCCTTCCTGAATTACGATTTATGTAAAGCTACAATTTCATATCATAACCTCAAAAAGATACGCAAGTGTTATCTCCTGCTACCACGATGTGCGTGGGCAGCCTGGCTAGCATATTTCAAAGATATGCATGTTCCCACGTGCATTCATTAATTGTCCTACTGGCTAGCGTCCAGTGAAAATCACTCCGTACGATTTCAGTGTTTATAATTTTCCTTGTTTGCCGGATCGTTTCTGTGCTCTAAATATTCGACCACCTTTTCTTGGGAATTTATTATTTATGAAGGATTCCGGTGGTACTGACGATTTGGCCAGCGGAAATGAATCGGGAACTGAAGAAAAAACTTCAGATCATGAGGTTCGGGCCGGTGAAAAAGATGGCGCCGAAATTTCCAAGACTAAGAATTCATCCTCGAATCCTAAAATATTAGGACAGAGGTTAGGATGTAACATGCAAAAAACCCTAAATATTGACAATTAGTCAGATCACGAATCCGATGCCAGTGTTAAATCTAAACACAACAGGAAACGAAAAAGAGTTTCAAAACCGGATCGGGAAGCTACCGCTCACAAGAGGTGGAAAGACCGATCTAAAAAGAGACGTTATGACACTGATTATAGCAGCAGTTCAGAAAATGAATCTGACGTTATTTCTTTACATTCGAGAAACGCTGACGAAGAAAGGTCTGTGATTAGCGAAACAGTGTCAAGAAAGACATGTTTTGGTAACACTCCTTCTCAAGCTTCCAACTGAAATTTTACGAGGTTTGATCCCCACAAGAAAGAGAAAGTGCGTCCAATTTTGTCGGACGATATGAAAGACTATATTGATGATAATTTCAATTTGTTTCTTCCAAATCAAAAGATACAGGATTTAATTTTGAAAACTTATCCGATTCCGGAGCATAATGCGCTTTCAATCAAGAAGATGGATCCATTGGTTATTTCTATTTTAGAGGGACAACACCGATCCATCAACAAGAACGTAGACAGAGCTTTTACGTCTATTAAGAATCGACTGTTTATGACTATGGGTCCACTTGTACATGTGTGGCTCACGCTGGATAAAATCAATAACAGTTTTGAGATGAACCCCAACTTGGATGACAGAGCACATGCGCAATTAGATAACATTGACATCCGCCAGCTGATCGATCTTGTAGAAAAAACTATTTGCTGTTTGGGTCAACCTAATGTGACTATCAACTATCAAAGACGAACTTCCGCACTTGTGAAAGTTACAAGGGACCCTTCGAAAGCTAAATCAATGTTTAGAGATAAACATGGCATTCTCGCTAAAAGCGAAGATTTATTGTTCGGAAATAACTTCAAATCCGATCTCAAGGAATTGAGTGAACTAAAGAAGGAGGCATCAAAAATGGCCGAAGCACGTGGGGCAAAACCTAACAATTAGAAAAGAAAAGTTGTCGATCAAGATAGACAGAACTTTTTCTACCATAAAACGCACCCTACTGGTGCTACGCATGTCAGGGTATCTTTTCACAAGAGGCCCTTTCAACACAAGCCTTCATTCCAGGGACAGGGGCCAAGAAAGGGTGGAGGCAAAGAACATAAGGGTTCCTCAGGATACAAAACTGGATTCAGGTATGTCAGAGTCAAGTTATATCAATGTAAATGTAAACAACTTAGATGTAAACACACAAGACTCTTTATAGTTACAGGTACTGGAAAAAAAGTTATCTTAGAACCAATAAGAAACCTAAATCTAGTACATTGTAAATATTCCGTTTCCAAGCTCTCAGATGGCAGGGCGCCTAAAGATTCACAAGGCAAATTGGTTAAGAATAACTTCGGATCAAATCATTCTAAAATATGTAGAAGGAATAGAATTAAATTTTCTGTCAAATCCTGTTCAGTCAAGAATACCAAGAAACATATTAGTAAACAACAAAGAGAAGTGTCTTCTGTCTCAAGAAATTATAGACATGAAAAACAAAGGTGTCATAATAGAAGTTCCTGCTTGCAGAAATCAATTCCTGATCAATCTCTTTCTAGTCTCAAAGAAAGATGGGGGCTAAAGACCAGTAATACAACTGAGATATCTAAGCGCTCATGTGAAATACCAACATTTCAAGATGGAGGGCCTTTTCGTGATAAAGGACCTGCTCCAAAGAGGGGACATTCTACTCAAGATAGACCTAAAGGAGGCCTATTCAGTTATTTCTACCAGTCCGAAACACAGAAAGTTTCTTCGGTTTCAACGGGACAACACCATTTACTAATATACAGCCCTATCTTTCGGTCTGGGGGAAGCCCTACGCATATTCACACAGACCCTAAAACCAGTTGTGGGTCTCTTAAGAAGGCTAGGGGTGAGATTAATAATTTATTTGGACGACATCCTTATAATGGCAGAAAGTCGAGAAAAGCTGAGGTCACACAGGGATTGCACCCTATACCTTATACAGAAATTGGGTTATGTAATAAATTGGAAAAAATCAATTTTAAATCCAACTCAAGAGATAGAATATTTAGGGTTTCAGATAAACTCAGAAGACATGATGTTCTTTCTCCCAAAAACAAAGATAGATCAAATAAAATTAAATTGTCAAAATATATTTTCAAAAGGAAGGGTGTTAGTCAGGGAAATAGCAAAACTAACCGGAAAGCTTATTTCATAAATTCAAGCAATTTTTCCAGCCAATCTCCATTTTCGCTTTCTTCAGAGGAGTCAGATAAAGGGTCTTCTTGTATGAAACTCTTACGAACAAAAAACAATTTTCTCAAAAGAAGCAAGAGAAGAATTAAATTGGTGGATCAATCAAAGAGACAACCACAATGGAAAAATTATCGTAAATCCAAGTCCAGATCTGGTATTGACCTCCGATGCATCACATTTAGGTTGGGGGGGGGGGGGGGGGGGGAACTTGTCAGGGACAAAGTACAGGACGGGTCTGGTCAAAGGAAGAATCAGCCCTTCATATAAACGCGAAAGAACTACTGGCAGCCTTTTTAGACATTCAGACTTTTGTGAAACAAGAACTACAATTGACCATTCACATAAATATAGACAATATGTGCGCAGTGGCATATATCAACAAAATGGGGGGGGGGGGGCACAAAGTCAAGAGACTTGAATCTCCTAATGAAAAGAATTTGGGATTGGTGTCAGGACAGAAAAATAGTACTAACGGCAGAATATCTGCCAGGAAATCAAATATAGTCGCAGACTGACACTCCAGAAACATAAACGATTCAAGCGATTGGTGTCTGAATCGACAAATATTTCATCAGATTCAGAAATTGATAGGAGAATTAGAGGTAGATATTTTTGCCTCGAGACTGAATTATCAGTTAAAAAAGATTGTGAGTTGGAAGCCAGACCCAATGAGTCTGGCAACAGATGCCTTTCTCCTAAATTGGACAAAAATAAAGGGATATGCCCCCATTCTCTTTAATAGGGAGATGTCTTGCCAAAGTGAGGAAAGAGAAATCCACAATAACTCTGATAGCCCCAATTTGGCAAGCTCAATCTTGTTATTCGACTCTGTTACAGATGTTAATTCAAGATCATATAAAGCTCCCAACCTTCCCGGAATTTCTACTATCCCCGCAAGGGAAAGTGCACCCACTGACAGAGAACAACAATCTAACTCTAGGGGTTTGGAAAATTTATTTGGAGGTGACTCAACAACAAAACTATCAAAAACTGCTGCAGACTTACACCAGCAAGCATGGAGACCAGGCACACAAATTGCTTATTAAAGTGCCTGGGGAAAATGGGCTAGCTGGTGTAGTGAACAATCACTTAATCCTTTTCAGACCACTGACCAATATAGTAGAATGTTTAACTAAACTCTTTCAAGATGGTCTAAAATACATAATAATTAATACTTACAGATCAGCTATTTCAAAAAATCATGCCTTAATTGACAGTGTACAAGTTGGAAAACACCTTTTTATTATTAGACACTTGAGAGCTATTTTTAATCAAAGAGTGCCTATGTCTAAATACCAATTTTCTTGGAACGTGGATACGGTTTTGTCCGAAATATCCTCTTCGGGTGCAAATGATGATTTGGATATTAAGTCTTTGTCATGAAAACTTACAATGCTTTTAGCTGTGGCCTCAGCAGGCAGAGCCTCCGAGTTAAATTATTTAAACTGTAAATTTATGAAACTACAAGGTTCATTCATACATTTTGAATTACCAATTCATACTAAAACATGTAGACCTGGTTCTGATAATAGAAAACTTTCTTTTGATTCTTATAAAGATGATCCAAACTTGTGTGTTGTTTCCTGCATTAATCATTATATCAATAGGCCAAAGAGTTGGAGAGAAATCAATGGTAAAATTGATAGATCCTGGTTAATTCTTAGCATGGTAAAGCCTCACCATCCTATTACAACTTCCTCAGTAGCTAGATGGTTGAAACAAACCATTACACAATCTGGTATTTCAAATACCTTTACAGGTCATTCCACTCGCTTATCATCTACCTCTAAAGCCAAAAGAGTAGGCTTATCAGCAACGGAAATTATTGAACAAGCAAACTGGACGACTGAATCTACTTTCCTGAAATTTTATTGTAGACCTTTAGATTCCATTGCATATCAACAAGCAGTTTTAACCAGATAAGCTTTGAACTAATACTTGAGTATCAGTCTTAGGTTGTGCTATGCAATTGGAGATTTCATAAGCACACGAAGTGTGTGCAATGGAATCCTAATTTTATGAATAACCGAAACAAAAAATGAAAGTGTTCCCACCCGCCCTCGCCTTTGTATAGGCTGTTTCAGTTGAATCTAATAATTTCTTGTTTTTTGTTTAATTTCACTTTCAACATGACTTCAATCAGTCTTTTTTTTTTCTTTTTTTTTCAGAAAGAACAATTCCTGAGGACAGTCGAAAGATGAAAAAAGGATGACAGAGATTACACAGATGACGTTTGTCAATAAATAATCATGATGACCAATCATTTTAGTTTTTCCTACTATATATAGAAAGGATATCGCTTAAGTGTCATGAAACAAATGTTTAAGAAATTGAGAGTGGTTGAGGAAAATTTAAGAGCTCAGTTATTCTTATTTTTTTATGTTTTTCTGGACAATTTTATTTTGATGGATGCTCTCAAGAGATATCAAAAAGTTAAAATGTTGTTTAAAGAGAGATAACTCTTGTTTATTTGTCATCTTACCTGGTACTTTGTTGGAATGACTTTGTCGGTTTCCCACCTTTTATCTTTCATCGTTCTCTTCACTGGACGCTTTCCAGTAGGAGAATGAATGAATGCACGTGGGAACATGCATTTAATCTATCAGATAGGCTAGCCAGGCTGCGCACGCACATTGTGGCAGCAGGAGATAACACTTTCATATCTTGTTTCCGTTATTCATAAAATTAAGATTCAATTGCACACACTTCGTGTGCTTATGAAATCTCCAATTTTATCAAAAGCTTCCTGTAATTGTGGGGCACCATGTGAAAATTCTCACCATTTCTTTTTTAATTGTGATAAAAATACAGACAATAGGGAAATATTATATGATAGTCTTAATTGGCTACCTTCTAATATTAATATTGATGTGAAGCTCCTGACAACAGGAAGTGATTTCCTAACGTATCAAGAAAACTATTTTTAAACATGCTTTTAAATATATTAAAGACTCCAAAAGATTTACAATTGTCTAAATGATCTAAAGAACCAACGCACATCTCTAAAAGTATTTTTTCTCCTTTCTTTTCTTTCGTATATTGTCTTTACCTATGTTTTTGTATATAATCATTCTGTGTTTATTTATCTCTATGCATATTATATACATATCATATCATTTCATTGCGCATGCTAAAGTATATTGTAAATAATTGTATTCGGGAGAAGGCTTCATAAGTTGGAAAAAAACTTGTGTCCGATCCCTATTTGTTATTTTTTAGGAAATAAAAATATGTTTAAACTAAACTAACTCTTTGCGAGTATTTCGATTGAATAGGACAGAACCGAGACCCACATCACTATATATATTCTATGACATACTTATTTTTCTGTGAAACTCTAAAACCAAGTTCATTTATAAACAGTTCACGGTAAACAAAATAGTGCTTTTTGATTGGTCGAGCAGTAAACATGAGATAAAATTATTTTAGATCTTACAATCAGCACGTCAGCTTGATATATTTTTGAGCGAAAGTGTGACTGTTTGAGAAAATGAAATTGTCACCAAAAAATGAAATGATGGTAAATTCCCGATTTTCGAAAACGTTATTATTGCAGCCTACAACATGTATGAATTTGATTTAATATAGATTGGCTTTTAAATCCTTCATTATAATATTTCGTATCATTTCACTAAGATGGGATGCTTTGGTGCTTGAAAAGTGTAGCCCCGCCATTGTTATTGAAGTGCCTTACCAAGCCAGGAAATTGAGCGGTCATATATTTGTGTGTTAGAGGTATTGAGTTTGCCTCTTTCTACGATTTTGATATTGGATTTTGGAATTGTTCCGAAAGGGGGGTATTTTTTTGTTTTCATTTTACCTCATCGAAGGCAGGCAACATTTTAATTTTGGTTGTTCTATCAACCTTTAATTTATCCTTGTTTGTTGTATTACCATATTTTATTATAATATTACTTTCAAAGAATTGCTTTCTTCTAAATTTGGTGCTCACTCTTTTCAGGTACAATAAACATATGATGCATATCTTCAAGCTTAATAAAAACGTAGATATCTAAATGTTGTGACAATGACCGGGAATAGTAATGTAAGAGAACAGAAACAAAATGTTTTGAAAAATTCTTTAAAATAAATGTATAGAGTAATGTTAATTTTGTATTCATCATCAATTTCAGCGATTGTTCTGCTATACCATGACTAAAATGCTGACAGATATAACGAAACGATCGGGAAGCCTCACGGCCATGGATAGAAGTCTGTCAGCTATTTCTAAAGTCACAAAATAACAATATTAAAAATTAATATGAATATTTGTTGTGTAACAATACTGATTTAGGTCTGTAAATATAACCTATGGAATACAAATTTCTTGATGTGCTAGTAATGTTTTAGGTTATTTTTAGTCTTTCCGAGTTATCTGCAATTTCTTTTAATATAATAAAAGCAGATACATGTCCGTCAGGTTAGGTTCCTGTCATAAATTGTAGAATTACCTTAACAGCACAACACAATGGATTAGAAACATGTAGTTTACATTCCGTAAATATGAAGCCTGCATGATTTTTGGGGGGATGGCAGACTGATAATAGTATTTTATGCTACATTGAACTTTAAATTAGTGCTGTAAATATTGAGAACGTCCAAAATTTGATATTATATAGGCTACCATTTACCGATTTGCATATATGTTCATCATGATTTGTTTGCTGTTTAAGCCCAACTTGTAACATGAATGCATTATTTTCCTTGATCTTGAATGTAAGCAACAGCTAAGGACTATGAAATAATACAGGCAGATACGAGATATTGCACACTTTAAATCTGGGCTTTAGTTTCATTACTCTCAGAGAGCCGTGCAATAATCAACTACCTAGATGTGATATTGCATTGCTTCATGTTACAAATCATTTATACCATGTTTTTCCGAGATAAACGGTTAAGCAATATAGCGCCTCGCGTTCATTTGTGTGACCGTTTAAATCGGGAAACTGTGGTATAAATATTACATACGGTTAACAGGGTTACTGTGTACCTGAGTTGGAGAATGGAAGTAGGAAAATATATATTTATGGTATATATGTATGTTTACCTTTAAATATGTTTTTAAACTCGGGTACACATTTATAAATATATACCATCACCACACGCTTAAGCACAATGGTATTGATGGCCTTGAGATTGACCGTATGCTTAGGTGACAAAGTATCATATCGGTTTGCGAAGATATATGTTTTATAATGTATTTAAACAAGGGGGTTAAATGGTTCGTCATTATGCTAAGCGAACTAGTGCTGCAGTGGGCTAGTGATGTGAGGTTTCGAATCCTGCTGAAGGAGGAACAGAAATGTAAAACACTTTTCAGCTAGCTATCGAACTCTAACGCTGTCGAATTGATATAATGTTCAGTCGATCATGGTAGTCATGCTTTAAGCATGCTACGTGAAAAACTCATATCGTTTTTAAAATATAAACGTAGAGATCTAAATAACTGCACAAACACAAATACTGATGATAGATCGATCTATCAAGTTTATGTTCAATGAGATGATGATGAGGTCCGCTCTGTACTAGAACAACACGCTAAGTTGGATGTTTATGGTACTAGCTCACTGAAACAACAGTATGCAAATAGACATGTCGCCACACTCAGACACATTATCCTGATTCCGAGCCAACTAAGTGTTGCTCAATGCTGAGTGCCTGGCGGAGAAACAACAAATACCAATTCACAGTCTTTAATTTGACCCGATTTTTAAGTTTGTTTGAGAAGGTAAAAAAATACGTTTAATATTTATAGTGTGCATTTAGCCATTTGATAATTTTAAATTTTTGTTTCGGTTGAGAAGTTTTTTCGTAATGATAAACAAGTAATGGAATGTATCCTGGTTTAAGTCGTTAATTCACTTATAAAGGACTAGTGTATGACTATTTCAAGGTAGAGTAGTATTAATATACATGTAGTATATTTTATACCTGGAAGGTAGATGAATGCTTATTGTATTTTTATGTGATGAAATTTTCCTTTATTTCAATGTTATTTATAATAATGACACGATTCTTTAAAATAATTAAATGTATCGTTACGAAAATAATTCACCATGTGGGGTAAACAAGCAAATAAAATATATAAATAGATAACAAAGATTATTAGGTTCTTACACGAGCCTCTATTTAAGATTTGGGATTTCTTCCATGAGAGTGAAAAGACGTAGAATTTCTCACACGAGTAGAACAAATCGCAGATCGTCAATAGAGACGAGTGTAAGAACCTATTTCTTCCGTTTTTAATAATGTTTACATTTCGGCCCCGAAACTAGATCACCAAGTGCTGGGAGAGAAGGACGTTTATGTAAAATTGGGAGTGCATCGACCTCGTGTACACATGCATGAACTCCTGAAAAGAACCGTTTAATCATTATAATTCTTCAATGCAATACTGAACATAAAAATGTATTCTTGCATATCCCTGGTCTAAAAATCACACAAATTAAAATTCCGCGAAATGTTGTTGACGTCTTTGGTACATTAACAACATGACGTCATATGAAGACTTCCTGTTTAAAACGGAAAGATCAGACGTCATTTGGTTTCATGTACGCTTCAATTTTGATAAAATATAACTAAAATAAGTTTGCAAGGCAGGCGCATTAATTATTTTTGTGTATTGTTATAAACATGACTTTCAATCTGACACTATCGTAGTTTCCCGTCGTCGGTCGCCATATTCAATCTGATTGGTCAATTAATCCATGACAGACACTGTCGTGTGATCCTGTCTGTCATGGGCTGTCTGTCATAGTAAATACACAAAAACATGTAACTGTATTGTCTATCTTCTATAAGTAAGCAATACCAAACCGTCTCGGAACTGTTCCGTTTCAATGTCAACAACACCACTCTTGGCCTTAGAAATGTTTCATGAACCTGCCTTTATTAAGTAAACAACACGACTCGGGCTAGGAACTGTTTCATGATCCTGTATTTACTAAATAAACAACAGCACTTGGACTATGAACTGTTTCTTTTCAATGTAAACAAGACCACTCTTGGGCATATATATTTTCCAGGAACCTGCCTTTACTAAGTAAAAACACCACCCGGACTATGAACTGTTTTATGATCCTGTCTTTACTAAGTAAACAACACCACTCGGACTATGAACTGTTTCATGATCCTGTCTTTACTAAGAAAACAACACCACTCGGACTATGAACTGTTTCATGATCCTGCATTTACTAAGTAAACAACAACACTCAGACTATGAACTGTTTCATGATCATGCCTTTACTAAGTAAACAACACCACTCGGACTATGAACTGTTTCATGATCCTGTATTTACTAAGTAAACAACACAATTCGGACTATGAACTGTTTCATGGACCTACCTTTACTAAGTAGACAACACCACTCGGACTATGAACTGTTTCAGGATCCTGCCTTTACTAAGTAAACAACACCACTCGGGCTATGAACTGTTTCATGATCCTCTCTTTACTAAGTAAACAACAGCACTCGGGCTAAGAACTGTTTCATGATCCTGTCTTTACTAAATAAACAACACCTCTCGGGCTAGGAACTGCTTCATGATCCTGTCTTTACTAAGTAAACAACACCACTTGGGCTAGGAACTGTTTCATGATCCAGCCTTTACTATACAATACCACTCTGGCTAAGAACTGCTTCGTGGTCCTGTCTTTACTAAGTAAACAACACCACTCGGGCTAGGAACTGCTTCATGATCCTGTCTTTACTAAGTAAACAACACCACTCGGGCTAGGAACTGTTTCATGATCCTGCCTTTACTAAGCAATATTACTCAGGCTAAGAACTGCTTCATGATCCTTTCTTTACTAAGAAAAAACACCACTCGGGCTAGGACCTGTTTCACGATCCTCTCTTTACTTAGTAAATCACACCACTCGAGCTAGGAACTGTTTCATGATCCTGTCTTTACTAAGTAAACAACACCACTCGGGCTAAGAACTGTTTCATGATCCTGCCTTTACTAAGCAATACTACTCAGGCTAAGAACTGCTTCATGATCCTGTCTTTACTAAGTAAAAATACCACTCGGGCTAGGACCTGTTTCACGATCCTCTCTTTACTAAGTAAATCACACCACTCGAGCTAGGAACTGTTTCATCATCCTGTCTTTACTAAGTAAGCAACACTACTCGAGCTAGAAACTGTTTCATGATCCTCCCTTTACTAAGCAATACCACTCAGGCTAAGAACTGCTTCGTGATCCTGTCTTTACTAAGTAAACAACACCACTCGGGCAAGGAACTGTTTCATGATCCTGTCTTTACTAAGAAACAACACCCCTGGAGCTAGGAACTGTTTCATGAACCTGCCTTATTAAGTAAACGACACCTCTCTGGCTAGAGGCTGTTTCATGATTCTGCCTATCCTAGGTAAACAACACCATACGGACTAGGAATTGTTTCATGGTCCTGTATCTTCTCATTTCGGGATATAAGTAGTTTTCTGGTCCTTCCTTTACTAAGTAAACAGCACCACTCAGGCTAAAAAATGTTTCATGATCCTGTCTTTACTAAGTAAACAACAGTATTCGGGCTGGGAATTGTTTCATGATTCTGCCTTTACTACGCAAACAACACTCCTATGGTTTTTTCATGAACCTGCCTTTACTATATAGACAACACCACTGGGGCCAGTGACAGTTTCTTAAACCTACTTTTGCTAAGTAAACAACACCACTGGGGCTAGTGACTTTCATGAACCTGCCTTTACTAAGTAAACAACACCACTCGGACTATGAACTGTTTCATGATCCTGTATTTACTAAGTAAACAACACCATTCGGACTATGAACTGTTTCATGGACCTACCTTTACTAAGTAGACAACACCACTCGGACCATGAACTGTTTCAGGATCCTGCCTTTACTAGGTAAACAACACCACTCGGACTATGAACTGTTTCATGGACCTGCCTTTACTAAGTAAACAACACCACTCGGGCTGTGAACTGTTTCATGATCCTCTCTTTACTAAGTAAACAACAGCACTCGGGCTAAGAACTGTTTCATGATCCTGTCTTTACCAAATAAACAACACCTCTCGGGCTAGGAACTGTTTCATGATCCTGTCTTTACTAAGTAAACAACACCCCTTGGGCTAGGAACTGTTTCATGATCCAGCCTTTACTATACAATACCACTCTGGCTAAGAACTGCTTCGTGGTCCTGTCTTTACTAAGTAAACAACACCACTCGGGCTAGGAACTGCTTCGTGATCCTGTCTTTACTAAGTAAACAACACCACTCGGGCTAGGAACTGTTTCATGATCCTGCCTTTACTAAGCAATACTACTCAGGCTAAGAACTGCTTCATGATCTTGTCTTTACTAAGTAAAAACACCACTCGGGCTAGGACCTGTTTCACGATACTCTCTTTACTTAGTAAATCACACCACTCGAGCTAGGAACTGTTTCATCATCCTGTCTTTACTAAGTAAACAACACCACTCGGGCTAGAAACTGTTTCATGATCCTCCCTTTACTTAACAATACCACTCAGGCTAAGAACTGCTTCGTGATCCTGTCTTTACTAAGTAAACAAAACCACTCGGGCTAAAAACTGTTTCATGATCCTGCCTTTACTAAGCAATACTACTCAGGCTAAGAACTGCTTCATGATCCTGTCTTTACTAAGTAAAAACACCACTCGGGCTAGGACCTGTTTCACGATCCTCTCTTTACTAAGTAAATCACACCACTCGAACTAGGAACTGTTTCATCATCCTGTCTTTACTAAGTAAACAACACCACTCGAGCTAGAAACTGTTTCATGATCCTCCCTTTACTAAGCAATACCACTCAGGCTAGGAACTGCTACGTGATCCTGTCTTTACTAAGTAAACAACACCACTCGGGCAAGGAACTGTTTCATGATCCTGTCTTTACTAAGAAACAACACCCCTGGAGCTAGGAACTGTTTCATGAACCTGCCTTATTAAGTAAACGACACCTCTCTGGCTAGAGGCTGTTTCATGATTCTGCCTATCCTAGGTAAACAACACCATACGGACTAGGAATTGTTTCATGGTCCTGTATTTTCTCATTTCGGGCTATAAGCCGTTTTCTGGTCCTTCCTTTACTAAGTAAACAGCACCACTCAGGCTAAAAAAATGTTTCATGATCCTGCCTTTACTAAGTAAACAACAGTATTCGGGCTGGGAATTGTTTCATGATTCTGCCTTTACTACGCAAACAACACTCCTGGGGTTGTTTCATGAACCTGCCTTTACTATATAGACAACACCACTGGGGCCAGTGACAGTTTCATGAACCCGCTTTTGCTAAGTAAACAACACCACTGGGGCTAGTGACTGTTTCATGAACCTGCCTTTACTAAGTAAACAACACCACTGGGGCTAGGAACTGTTTCATGATCCTGCCTTTACAAAGGAAGCAAGGCCACTCAGGCTGGAGATTGCTTATATCCTGCCTTTATTAAGTAAGCAACACCACTAATGATATCAACTGTTACATGATATTGCCTTTACACCACCGCTTGAACTAGGAACTGTTTAATGGTCCTTCTTTTACTAAGTAAACAACACCACTGGGGCTAGGAACTGTTTCATGATCCTGCCTTTACAAAGGAAGCAAGGCCACTCAGGCTGGAGATTGCTTATATCCTGCCTTTATTAAGCAAGCAACACCACTAATGATATCAACTGTTACATGATATTGCCTTTACACCACCGCTTGAACTAGGAACTGTTTAATGGTCCTTCTTTTACTAAGTAAACAACACCACTGGGGCTAGGAACTGTTTCATGATCATGCCTTTACAAAGTAGGCAACTCTTCTCGGGCTAGGAAATGTTTCCTGATCCTGCCATTACTAGGTAAACAACACGACTCTAGTTAGGAACTGTTTTATGATCCTGCCTTTACTACGTAAACAACAACATTATGGATAGGAGCGGCTTCCTGATTCTACTTTTACTGGAAAATAAACAAGACCATTCGGGATAGGAACTGTTTCCTGATCCTAAAGCTTAAGATGGACGACGGGCACAGAGAACCTTCGTCAGTGATGGTTCGATTAGACTTCTGGTCAGTCACGAATAACGTTAAAAACTCCACCACCCATGCCCTAACACGACGAGTGTTACTAGTCGAGCAGGGACTGCTTATCCTGCCTGACCCCCTCCTTCCGTGCCCCACTTTCCTGTTTATGTGGGGTTCGTTTTGCGAAATTTATGTTTTCTGTGTAGAGTAATGTCTTCTCTCTTTTGGACACTGCTTTGTCTCTCCTTCATCAATTTTCGGCTTCTGATGACCCCTGAGCCCTTTAGTATCTTTAAACTTTTTCTTTATTCATCCAAGACGCCAGAACAAGAAAATATGCACTAATGTAAAGAAAGTCGGACGGAAAATTCCCACAAGGAAGTTCTTTATACATCAATGCACTGGTGATATCACATAATACACTACATTGAAATGAATATCCTTCTATTCATACAAACTTTCCGTTAAATTCCAATAGTGAACCTTTCAATCTTTAAATTGATCTGTATTTAATGAAAAAGAAATTTCGAGGTAAGTAAATACGGTACAATACTCCATGATATGCATACCAAAGATATATACTGAAAAGTAATATCTACAAGAGCATTCATCATTGCCTCAGTATTGTTTATTTTCTGTCGTTTTCTTGATATTTTGTCTTATCAGACGTCTCTGTTTTATCTTCGATGTGTATGTAAAATCTAGAGAGATTCATGAACACCGATATTGGCCGGATCAAAGTCAACCAATACGACAACATAATCCGTATTGGCCGATTTTGTCCCGTATTGGCCGAGTTGTTCTATCTGTATTATTATGGCAGTTTTCATCATATCAAGTACAATAATATAGTAGTTAATTAATAATCTTGTATTATTAATCAACTCTATGTTATTGTTGTCAATACAACCTAAACTGTCTTTACAATATAAAATCATAAACTCGGCCAATATTAAAAAACTAAGCCCAATATCGATATTGGCTTAGTTTTTTTTATATTGGCCGAGTTTATGATTTTATAATATAGTATTATTGCATGACGTTTTTCATATTGGCCTAGTTATAGGTCCGAGGCCAGCTGTATTGTCATGAGGCGCAGCAGAAGCCCAATACATCAGACCGATGACCTATAACTAGGCCAATATGAAAAACATCACGTAATGATACCTGTATTAAGTAACCAGTCCAATATCTTTCGGGACATTTTCTTGCGATTGTCGAAATGTCTAGTGAGTTCCGATCTAGCTGTTATCGAACTGACTGGAATCGGTCCAATACGGAAACTATCCGCATTGGACTGGTTTTTCCCGTATTGGCCCAATGGAAGTCTTTATATTGCATTGACAGATTTGATCATAATATAAACGCTAATAAATCAAAGTCAATTAATAATTACCTATTATTACGTGATGATTACCGTATTGGCCTAGTTATTAGTCCGAGGGTAGCTATATTGGCATGTTTATTAATAAAATTGATATATTTATTAATTAACCATAACATTTTATCTTATAATGGGTATTATTGCTCAATAGAAGTGGTCACTAAAGGCGGTTCAATAATGAACAGCCTGTTGTGACTGTGAAATGTAAAGACACTGTTCCTTTATTCTAAATTGTGCCAAAGTGTAAGGTTGGATAGTCTCTCATGTTCATTTACACCCACTTCTTTTCTTACTAATAAATTGAGCGAAACATTTTGTTTCAACAAATGATGCTTAAAATATTATGAAATCCAAAGAGTAAGAAGAATTAGGAGATACCAAAGGGGTAATCAGAATCCGTAAATCGAAAAAGAACAGACAATACAATGACAAAGAAAAAGTACAAAAGGACAAACATCGATCTCCAACGATCTACAAAACATACACATAAATCATACACATAACACTAAAGATGGCGTAACACGAACCCCACTAAAGAGTAAGTAAATGCAGGGATGATTTTATTTGATTTATATTATGTGACGTAAATAAACACACAAAGAGATTATGATATGTTACTCCTACCGTATCATTATATGGGAAATAAAAGCATTTGATATACGAAAGAAGTGGTGCTGGAGCGAAACGGAGAATGCAATACACCATTGATATTTTGTCAAGATATACATGATATCGTTTTATAATTATGTTATTATTGTTTGTTTGTGTTCATTGAAACTACATTTGAATGAATGAATTTTATTCTCATAAACCAAATACATATAGTTACAGTGAAGTAAATAATAATATACAACATATTAAGTTTTGTACATGTGTGGAAAAATGACAATTATATTAACCAGGAGGTGGAACTTTCATATTAACAATCTTTATAAATTTACATGGTTTTTCTAATACAACAATATTACATGAAGAACATAGCTCATTAAATTTGAAGGTATTGATATTATTACAGCAATAACTCGGTAAATAGTTTTCCCTTTCTTGCTTTGGATAATTACATGACATTATATAATGAAAATCGTCACATTTATAGTCCGCATTGACTACAGAAATCTGGATTACTAATCGACCAGGGCAGGGCCCTTAATTTAGAGGGTGGTTTTGAATTCCTGAAATATGCTATTAATATTGAAAAGGCATCAATGATATATCTGTCCCCAGTACAAAAGGAACACGCTAAAAGAAAATGATTAGATCTGGAGTCGGGATTGTGTGGTTAATATTACAGTGTTCTAGCTAGGATTTCAAAAGGGCAGGGCGCTACTTCTGAAAAGGGCACTTTTAAGCGTAAACGTTGGCTGAAAAAGGGCACTTTATTTTTGGATTGTTTTTACAATTAAATTGAAAAGAAACAACCTTCGTCACGAGCTGAAAAAAATATATGTTAAAACGAGCTTTAATATCCCTTAAATATTTCCGTCCTTTGTGGGTGAAATTATTAAAAAAAAAAAATTATATTAAATGATCGAGTTTTTTACTTTTTTTCAACAGCTATTGTTATCTTAATTGTCATCGTAATTAGAATTAATCATTATGATTAGAAGAATGAAATTTCCTGACAAAAAGTTAAAATCCAACTTCAATCAATTGCCGAAAGCTACATTTGTATAAATAGCATAATCACACAATCAGCATGTGTTTACCTTGATCTGTTACCGCGCGTTAATCGAATGTTGACAGAAATATATGCTGGGAACCAGTACTTCAGAATTCAATAATTTTCAAAATCACGATTATTTATTTATAAAATTGAAAGATTAAAACGGTATTTTCTATAGTAAGCAATTTTAAATATTTAATATAAATAAGAAATAAACCCAAATAAACCAAAACAACAATAATAAATCATCACGTGAACAACTTACCTGTAAAAAAAAGGGCGGTCTTACACAGATAACGCTAATCGTGACTTGATGCATCTAATATGAAAAAATCTATTATTATGAACTAGTAACAGGTATGAAAAAGACATCCACGCTAGTCACAAAGGGCAGGGCGCTGCTACAAATAGAGAAAAAGGACAGGGCGTCACTCGGGCAAGGGCGGGCGCTGCGCCCTGTAAAAACGGGCTAGCGAGAACACTATTAAAATATTTCTATAATACAAAAATATATGTATAACTTAGAATGCTAACTTTGAATTTCAAAAGGTATGAAGACCAATTTTTTTCATCATTGTAACTTGTGCGTACTGAAACATTGTGTATATAGAATCATGTATACATGTATAAATCTGTTCTTGGAAAAATAAACAATTATCGACCAGATCATGGATAGAGTTTCAAAACAAACTGTTTCTTCCTCTATTAATTTATTGATGGTTCTCTTACACAATATAAGTGGAGCTGTCGTGACCGTGATCGCATGGTAGTTGGATTTACAACTACCTATGCAATCAGTGCCTATCACCACTGATGTTGTGAGTTCAAATCTCGATCAGGGCGAGGTGTACAACTTTATGTGATAAAGTTTGTCAGTGACTTGCGACATGTCGGTGGTTTTCTCTGGCTACTCCACCAATAAAACTAACCGCCACGATATAACTGAAATATTGTTGAAAGTGGCGTTACGGTGGTTTTCTCTGGCTACTCCACCAATAAAACTAACCGCCACGATATAACTGAAATATTGTTGAAAGTGGCGTTAAACACCATCAAACAAGCAAACAAACATACACATACAAAGTAATGTTTATACTAACGTTTTCCGAGCTAAATGGGAGATTGCTTAACCTTTCAACTCGGAAAACCGTGGCATAAATAATTTGTAGCATGAAGGAGGAAACCGGAATACTCGGAGAAAACCGCCGACCTGTCACTGTAACTGACGAACTTTATCACATACTTTTATATCGAGTACAACTTGCCATGAACAAGGTTCGAAATCACAACTTTAACGGGGATAGGCACTGATTGCATAGGTAGTTGTAAATCTAGCTACCATACGATCAAAACACGATGTCCCCCCAAATCCATATGTATATGTGTGGATACACTGCAATGATCTTGTTTGATCTTGGAACACGTTAATATAATATAGTCAAAACTGCCTTAAAGTGCACCTCTATATAGCAAATACCTGACAATAAAGGTCAGTCTGATTTTTTCCCATTAATGAATGGAGCATACAATTTTAACCTATATATAAAGGACAACTGCTCATAAAGGCCATATTTTCAGGTTCCCTTTAATGTCTTTATTTACAGATTTGAATGCATATATGAATATGCATGTTTTTTTTATCGTATGTCGTCTTGTTATACATTATATCTATTGGCTGTTGATCTTATTTACGTTCTCTAATAAATAGTATATAAATATCAATGGAGGATACTGACGAATCTCGGTTCGGTGATTATCTGTATATCATCTATCCAAATGAACTTGAAACCAAGAATATTACTCACAATCATATGACTTCCGCTTACATTTGATTTTCATCTTGTAGTTGACAACGGATTACGATTATTTCACTTTCCCAGTAGCAATGTACCATCATCAACAGCGCGAGGACTTACATTTATTTTGGTTCATCTCACGGTAAGTGATTCTCTGGACAAATTTAAACTGGGTCGATACATCAGCTGGTGGACTTTACCCAGCCCCACCGCCCCGCTATGACATCTTCCACCAAGTAGTCAGTTGATGTTTAAAGCTCCCAAAAATAATAATCATAAAAACTAAGGTTCATCTTCACCAGGTATATGTAACCGTAGCCAATTGTTGCTAATCCCGTTTACTCCCATTGATTTTCATGTTTCCAAATGGCTTTAAATTATTTGGCTTTCGAATTGTTTTATTTTTTACCTTATCTGATGAAGGTTTCTTCCAGAATGAATAATATCACTACATTTTTAATAGGTAATGAATGGTATGTGGTCTGATGATGATCTACACATGTAATGATGACGTATAGTACAATTGTTCATGTACTGTTATGCAATGTTATTATCAGTGCTTCTGACAACAGTTTGGACGGATCTAAGCTCTCTGATCGACTGAAAGAGATAACCGATGGCACAGGTGTAACTTATATGCAGGTATTGTTATTATGATTCACTAATTCATTTTATTGGGGGGTTAGAGTAACGGTGCTGAAAGCCACGTTCAACAATATTTCAGTTATATCTTAGCGGTCAGTTTTATTCGTGGAGGTAACCGGAGTACCCGGTGAAAACCACAAGTCACCGTACACCGTACACCAGTACACATCCCCATGAGCGGGATTCGAACTCACAACTGTTCATTTTATATTGTAAGGAAGAATAAGTGTGATATATTCATAGCAATAAGTTGTAATGTGTTGAGAGCAATGAATTGCATCGTGTTCAAAGCAATAAATTGCATTGTACTCAGAGTAATACATTGCATTGTGCTCAGAACAATGAATTGTATTGGTATTTAGAGCAATAGTTCAACAATATTTCAGTTACTAAGTATATCGTCGCAGTCAGTTTTATTCGTGGAGGAAACCAGAGTAACCAGAGATATCCATCGACCTGCCTCAAGTCACTGACAAACTTTATCACATAATGTTGTATCGAGTACACCTCGCAAGAGCGGAATTCGAACTGACAACTTTAGTGGTGGTAGGCATTGATTACATTGACAGTTGTATATCAAACTACCATACAATCACGACCACGACAAAACCGAAACCCCCTTAACCCTCATGACCGCTCACTTTTCTGGCTTAACTACATATTTTTAAGACGTTCATTATGAAAATATAATATAAACAGTGATGGTCATCAATTCTATCAATATCAACAAAACGAAATATCACCACCATCTTAAATGAACTCACTGAACACAAAAAATACGACAACATATGACATTGGAAATATAGGTCCTGGCTTGAGACAGGTACATAGATGTGGCGGAGTTAAACCAGTTATTGGGATCCCAATCCTCCTCTTTTGATAACTAGATCTCGAACGGCAATACATATACATATATAAAAAAATAAAAAAATCTGCATATTTATGATATTCTCCCATTTCTTTACCACGTGTTCATTGCACACAAAAGACATACTGGCAAACCTGTATTAAGAGGTCACATTTGGAGCAAAGAACAAGAGGCCTTATGAGACAGATGACCTCTTAAAAGAGGTTCAATTCATATGAAATGTTCTGACAGGACAAGAAATATGTCATCTTTTAATACACGTGACTGCTTAATAGAGGTGACCGTATGGGAGGTTTGACTGAAATTACAAATTATTCTACTTCGTCTTTGCAGGATATATATAATAACCTACCATTTATAGAACAAACAGGGGATGGCAAGCAACTTTTGCAGGACGTAAGTTTATACTTAGAAATAAAATATTTAACTTTTAGAGTGGGGCTATGTTATCCCCCGATCTTTTACACGAAACTGATATCCCGTTTTTACATGAAAAATTGGTAATTTTTCTTCAAATTTTACAAATAAAATATTATTGAAAACTATTGGTTCTGATATTATTTGTTATTTTATTTTATTTTCTTTCTTATTTGTTTTTTTTTTCATCTTACGTGTCAAGAATTTTGGCGACCAAATTTAAGATAAAATAGCCTCCTCTCCCTAATCATTAAATGGTCTTTCCATAATGGATGAGGAAACTAGTGTACCTGCTGAGATCCTCTGACCTCAATGATCTCATCTACAAAGTTACTCACATTGTTGTATAGAGTACATCTAACCAAGACAGAATCTCGACCGGACAAACGTAGTGGTGATATGTACTGTTGCATAGAAAACCGCAGGTCCAACTACCATACGATCGCTGTCATGATAGTCCTTGATTCGCATAAGTCTCAATGCATTTTGTAGCTTTTTACCAACGATTATAACATAACAACACGTATTTATCTAATTTTGTGCGCATGAAGCATTCCTAAGCTAACCTTCATGTAAGTACTCTCAAAATTAAAACATTGGACAGACAAATAGTTAGAAATCTTTGGGAGCAAATAAAGGAATGGGTTCGTTTTGTCCAAGTTTTGGTTTTCAATGTAGTCATGTATCGACCATTGTTTGTTTTTATTTTTTTTGCTTTTTGTTTTTCTGTTTTGTTTTGTTTTGTTTGTTTGTTGTGTTTATCTGTTTTTGCTTTGTGTTTGTTTTTTATATTTGTGTTTGTTGTTATTTTCGTTTTTTTAGGTGTGTATTTTGTTTTTTGTTTTTGTTTTTATTTTTATTTTTATTTTTTATTTTTTATTTTTTATTTTTATTTTTTTTCGTATTCATTTTTGTGTTTCTCTTGTGTTGTTATTAAATAACCGGATTGTCAAATATTGTATTGTTCCCTGTACTTTGTGTGTTGACCTATATGTTATCATAAATAGAACGGTCTCATTTTTCTATATTGGTGTAAAAACTCAGATTGCTAACATGGACACATTCAATAAATCACCCGTAATATCATTATTGCAGTAAATAAATTGATTTAAAAAAAAGTTGAAATGATTTCGTCACACCTGACATCTTTAATAAAGATTATTGAAAAGATTGTGTTATTCCCGGTGCACTTAATACATGTATACCACTTACGTCTGTTTTGCATCAGATCAACATAATAATGTTTAAATCAACTGAAAAGAAATCAATTTAATTTCAGATTTCTTTGCGACAAATGATAAATAAAAATAATTCGATGACGTAGTAGATAATATATTTTTTAATGTCAGTTTAGTACAAAAAATGAATACCTACATAGAATAAATTTAAATGTTAGTTTAAATGTGTGACTATGCTGATTGTAATATAATATCACAAGTAAGGCGATTCTTAATTTCAAAATAAAACTAAGTCATGCGTAATGAATTTCATTTTTATACGGCCGAAAACATTTTCCGGGTTTTCAGTTTATAACTACCTATGCAATCAGTGCCTATCACCACTAAAGTTGTGAGTTCAAATCCCACTCAGGCGGGATGTATTCGACACAACATTATGTGATAACGTTTGTCAGTGACTTGCGGCAGGTCGGCGGTTTTCTCCAGGTACTCCGGTTCCCTCCACCAATAAAACTGACCGCCACGAAATATTGTTGAAAGTGGCGTTAAGCACCATTACCCTAACCATCAACCCCTTTTCCTGGTAGGTTCATGGAATGAATATGTTGTTGTTATAGTCGTCCTTCTGTAGAAACAATGGTTTTCCAATAATTTTTGCTATTGTTGACCGATGTTCTTGTAGTGTCGACTCGATGATACCTGACATATAGTGTAGGTTACGTTTTTATTTTTGTCACTGGGTCGGTATCTTTGATGGTGGACTAACAGTCCCCGAGGGCATTATCCGCCCCAGTAGTCAATGTCTCGACACTGACATGGTTTATTAGATATATTTATTTTTGAAATTTACAGTTCCTAAATATGTAATTTTTATCAAAACTAAGGTTCTCCTCCCTCAGCCACAGGTGACCTAGATTTGTCCTTGGTCTGATGGATTCCAATATACAAAGGGACCGTAGTGGTCTTGTCGTATTGTAGTTGGATTTACAACTGACTGTACAACCAGTGCCTATCACCACTGAAGTTGTGAGTTCGAACCGTGTTAATGGCGAGGTGTACTCGATACAACATTATTATATAGTTGGTCAGTTCCTTATTTAATTGATAACTATCCACTTTGATTTTGCTTTTGCCTTTAAGTTCGTTCAGTTGTTGGTTACATGTCCAGATCATGATCTATTCTCGAATGTAATCTCTTTTGTATCTGTTAGCGCGTTAGTGCTTTTTTTAATTGAACGTTTTTGCACAAAAATCTAAATAAATTTCATGCGAAGGTCTCAATTGTTTTTCTTTGTGCTGCAATTAGGAATTATGTTTGTTTGTTGTTTGATGGTGTTTAACGCCACTTTCAACAATATGTTAAGGAATATTTTCAATCTTTGAACAGATTATTCGATATAACCTGGTTTGGCAAGTATAACCTGTTCACAAATTGAAAATTCTCCTTATGATATAATTTGTGCAACAAAACTTAATGATCCCCTGATCTTAATTATCATTATTTCATGCGACTACACTGATTGCATAGTTAGTTGTAAATCCAACTACCGTATGATCACGGCCACGACGGCCCCTAAATTACGAATTATAAATAAGCACTGTATATACTAAATGGTCAACAACTCCTATGTCTTCTTTTCAGATACGGGACAACATTGAGTCGTCACTGATTGATTTAACTCAGATTTTGAAAAATATACAATCAAAGGTACTCCAGTATGAAAAGGAATTTACCACAGAAGCAACATTGCCTATGTGTTGTCAAATACAACATGATTTCTTAACATACGATCCAAAGTTTAGACATGAGGTAAGCGTTTTACATTCAATCTCTTAATAATCTTTGTTCTAATTCCCACAGTACGATATATTTTTTTTGGTTTATTATTTATTCTACAAACTGACATAATTCGCAGCGGGATGCCAGATGAATAATAGTTTACTTTTGGGGTAGGTGTTCCAGCATAAAGTTCTATTATAAATTTTGTTTTTTAAATCTTGGGCATCAATTCAATGTACAATCCGGTCCTTCTTCATTCATGACATATCACCGGATTTGTAACAAGAGTAACATATATGGTGCCACTAGTGGAGCAGGAACTGTCTACCCTTCCGGAGCACCTGAGTTCATCCTCAGCTTTAGTAAGGTTTGGGTTGCTCGGTCTTTAGTTTTCTGTGTAGTGTTTTGTAGATAATTGCTGTTCCTTTACTTTAATTCGTATCAAGTTGGATAGTATCTAACCATCTGTTCATTTACAACCATATCCTTTCTTACTAAACATGGCAAGAAATGGCATTAATGTATCATTGCAGGTGGATTTTTCAACAGCATGTGTCACGAAGTCTCCCATCATAGGACATGCTATTAAATACCCGCCGGCTGAATTGGGTACTGCAATGAAGACCAATTACAACAACAATAAGAACCTTTTGTGGCAACATTACGGTACAAAAGATGGCACGTCAATTATATATCCTGCAACATATTGGACACACTGTAACAGTTACGACCCAAGACTAAGGTATTTACTCTTTGATTTTGGAAGAAATGCATAAAAGTCATAATTTATTGTGAGTTTTAACGTTAGTAGCATCGTATCCGTTGTGGTTGTTCAACTCTAATAAAAAAAAAGTCAATTATTACTTTTGTCCCGAAACGGTAACATCCACTACTCTCGAATTTTGCATTCCATAGTAGTCTGTTTAGAAGGATTACTAGATTTTTTCATTTAGTTCCCAATGATCTCGAATTCTACGACATTTCAGATTAAATAGATAACCATTAAAAATAAATAAAATGCAGTCAAATTAAATTGGAAAGCAGATGCTTCTGATAATAGTTTGTCATGACAACCGTTTTACTATTGATTGAAAGACGTGGAGTAAAACATTTCTTCCTCTTGTTTTTTAATCATATTTAGTTAGTAAGTGTTTGAAGATACCACAGGGATAATCAGAATTCGTAAATAAATCGAAAAAGGACAGACAAAACAACGATCTACAGAACACTATACAGAAAACTAAAGATTGAGTAACACGAACCAAACTTAAATCCGGTAATGAACACAGGTGCTCCGAAAGGGTAAGCAGTCCCTGCTCCATTAGTGGCATCCGTCGTGTTGCTCCAGTTACACACCCGGTTATAAGTCACGAATGAGGAAAGGACCGGGAAAGGCTTATGCAAAGTGGAACATATCCGTGGTTATTCGTGGCACAGACAGTTCGTAACAGTTAACAAAGTCATGGTGGTGACCATGAACTAAACAGAACTGAAATTTTATAATCGTTAGTTTCATTAAATAGTTGCAGAAAATTACCCGAATAGAATGATGCGATTAGATATGTATAATACATTTATCACGCATGTACCAAATAAGATATAACTAGAATTAGACCAAGGGTGTTGTTATATTATAGCTTATTCGAAGGTACCAATATTTCAGTTTTAATTTAATGAAATGTGTATATTAAAAACGTATTTAGAAATAAAAATTCCTTTGCAAGTTTTCTTGATTGAATAGACACTATCTTTAAAAGATGTCATGGGGTCCAATTCGGATTAACTCTCGATTCCGAACAGTTTATTGAATTTAATATTCCTACATGAATACATTCGGTAGATTTATTTCAAACTTATTTTGTTTTTAATTAAACCATCAGAGGCGTAAGAGGCGCGGGGAGATAATCTTTTAAACTTCCTTCTTCGCCCTTTTGTGGCTAAAATTTAAAAAACAGAATTTATTGCATGGAGGCATCAAATGTTCAATGTATCCAGAGACTTTAAAGCCATTAAAACTAAAAATAAAAATACTTTTCAGTTTTGAAAGCTTGCACCCCCTCCCATTTATTTCTGACCTTCATCAAGATTGCCCCGTCCACTTTCCTGTCATCTTTTAAAGTTTGTGCCCCTACTTTCCGGACCACCATCGCAGTTTACACCTTACTTTCCGATCCACTCCAAAAGATTCCCCACACACATTTCGGTCCACTCCTACGCGTCTTATCATGATGTCAATTCATACAAGTTGTTGAACATGTGTCCAATCTAATTGCGAACATGATGCCCAGTATATATATTCCTGTACTAATAACGGAATTGCCTCATATTTCCCATGGCACGTAAAAATGATGACAGTGTTGCATGTTTCTGTCCTTCACCTTCAGATCAGCATTTGCTGCTACAACGTCTCCTAGAAACAAAGATATAGTTATAATGATAGATTCCAGTTCATCGATGAAGTTACAGTCAGGGGTCATCAATAAAAGTAAATTTGTCCTTGTGAAGGAAGCTGCACGTATTGTATTACAGACTCTGAACCCCAACGACAGGGTATGTAAATATTATTTTTGACAGTCAGTCCTGCGTCTATTATGTAAGATGCTGGTAGAGAAGTGTGACGGAAACAAATGACAAAATTACCAGAAAATGTATTTTAGGTATAATTTTCACAAAAGAATCATAAATTGTCTAATATATTTATTTATTTATTTATTTATTTATTTATTTGTTTATTTATTTATTTATTTATTTATATTTACATCGCCATGATAATGATAACAATGGCTGAGCTTTTAACAATAATCATTCACTGATTCACTGATTCCTCTTTGTATTGAAGGTTGCTGTCCTCTCCTTCAACAGTGACGTCAAATTTCCAGCAGAGTGCTACAGTGATACGTTGTCCTTTGCGACCAATCAAAACATCGCAAAACTGAAGGAGTTTGTTAGTCTGCTCCTTGCTTCGGCCTCTAGCGAAAGTAACTTTGAAAAGGGGCTCACATCAGCTTTTTCTTATTTTGAGACTTCAGACAACATGAATGACACAAGCAGGGGTATATATAGTCAATGAATTTTAAAATTGTGAACAAAGTAAATAAGCATAGTTCAATGCATATTATATTACACTGACAAACCATTCAAGCATATTTCAGTGCATATTACACTAACAAACCATCAATCACAACTAGTGCACATTACACTGGCAAACCATTCAAACATATTTAGTGCATATTACACTGACAAACTATTCAAGCATACTTAGTGCCTATTACACTAACAAACAATTCAATCACACCTAGTAGACATTACACTGACAAACCATTCAAACATATTTAGTGCATATTAGACTGACACACTATTCAGGCATACTTAGTGAATATTACACTGACAAACAATTTAAGCATACTTAGTGCATATTACCATGACAAATCATTCAAGCATACTTAGTGCATATTATACTGATAAACCATTCAAGCATACTTAGTGCATATTACACTGACAAACCATTCAAGTATGCTTCGTGCATATTACACTGACAAACCATTCAAGCATACATACTGCATATTACACTGACAAACCATTCAATCATACTTATTGCATATTGCACTGACAAACCATTCAATCATGCTTAGTGCATATTACACTGACACACCATTCAAGTATACTTAGTGCATATTACACTGACACACCATTCAAGTATACTTATTGCATATTACACTCGCAAACTATTCAAGCATACTTAGTACATATCACACTCTCAAACCATTCAAGCATGCTTAGTGCATATTACACTGACAAACCATTCAAGCATAGTTAGTGCATATTACAATGACAAACCATTCAAGCATACTTAGTGCATATTACACTGACAAACCATTCAAGCATACATAGTGCATATTACACTGCCAAACCATTTAAGCATACATACTGTATATTACACTGACAAACCATTCAAGCATACATACTGTATATTACAATGACAAACCATTCAAGCATACATACTGCATATTACAATGACAAACCATTCAAGCATACTTAGTGCATATTACACTGACAAACCATTCAAGCATACATAGTGCATAGTACAGTGACAAACCATTCAAGCATACTTAGTGCATATCACACTAACTAACAGTGCAAGCATGCTTAGTGCATATTAGGCTACAAACCATTCAAGCATACTTAGTGTATATTACAATGATAAACCATTCAAGCATATGTACTGCATATTACATTGATAAACCATTCAAGCATACCTAGTGCATGTTACACTGACAAACTATTCAAGCATACGTACTGTATATTACACTGACAAACCATTCAATCATATGTACTGCATATTGCACTGACAAACCATTCAAGCATACGTACTGCATATTACACTGACAAGCCATTCAAGCATACCTACTGCATATTACACTGACAAACCATTCAAGCATACATACTGCATATTACACTGACAAACCATTCAAGCATACATACTGCATATTATACTGACAAACCATTCAAGCATACGTACTGCATATTACACTGACAAACTATTCAAGCATTCTTAGTGCCTATTACACTAACAAACAATTCAATCACACCTAGTAGACATTACACTGACAAACCATTCAAACATATTTAGTGCATATTAGACTGACACACTATTCAGGAATACTTAGTGAATATTACACTGACAAACAATTTAAGCATACTTAGTGCATATTACACTGACAAACCATTCAAGCATACTTAGTGCATAATATACTGATAAACCATCCAAACATACTTAGTGCATATTACACTGACAAACCATTCAGGCATGCTTAGTGCATATTACCATGACAAATCATTCAAGCATACTTAGTGCATATTATACTGATAAACCATTCAAGCATACTTAGTGTATATTACACTGACAAACCATTCAAGTATGCTTCGTGCATATTACCATGACAAACCATTCAAGCGTACTTAGTGCATATTACACTGACAAACAATTCAATCATACTTATTGCATATTGCACTGACAAGCCATTCAAGCATGCTTAGTGCATATTACACTGACACACCATTCAAGTATACTTAGTGCATATTACACTCGCAAATTATTCAAGCATACTTAGTACATATTACACTCTCAAACAATTCAAGCATGCTTAGTGCATATTACACTGACAAACCATTCAAGCATACATAGTGCATATTACACTGACAAACCATTCAAGCATAGTTAGTGCATATTATACTGACAAACTATTCAAGCATACTTAGTGCATATCACACTGACTAACAATGCAAGCATGCTTAATGCATATTATGCAACAAACTTTTCAAGCATACGTACTTGCATATTACACTGACAAACCATTCAAACATACATACTGCATATTACAATGACAAACCATTCAAGCATACATACTGCATATTACAATGACAAACCATTCAAGCATACATACTGCATATTACACTGACAAACCATTCAATCATACTTATTGCATATTGCACTGACAAACCATTCAATCATGCTTAGTGCATATTACACTGACACACCATTCAAGTATACTTAGTGCATATTACACTCGCAAACTATTCAAGCATACTTAGTACATATTACACTCTCAAACCATTCAAGCATGCTTAGTGCATATTACACTGACAAACCATTCAAGCATAGTTAGTGCATATTACAATGACAAACCATTCAAGCATACTTAGTGCATATTACACTGACAAACCATTCAAGCATACATAGTGCATATTACACTGACAAACCATTCAAGCATACGTACTGTATATTACACTGACAAACCATTGAAGCATACATACTGTATATTAAAATGACAAATCATTCAAGCATACATACTGCATATTACAATGACAAACCATTCAAGCATACTTAGTGCATATTACACTGACAAACCATTCAAGCATACATAGTGCATAGTACACTGACAAACCATTCAAGCATACTTAGTGCATATCACACTGACTAACAATGCAAGCATGCTTAGTGCATAATAGGCTACAAACCATTCAAGCATACTTAGTGTATATTACAATGATAAACCATTCAAGCATACGTACTGCATATTACATTGATAAACCATTCAAGCATACCTAGGGCATGTTACACTGACAAACTATTCAAGCATACGTATTGTATATTACACTGACAAACCATTCAATCATATGCACTGCATATTGCACTGACAAGCCATTCAAGCATACCTACTGCATATTACAATGACAAACCATTCAAGCATACGTACTGCATATTATACTGACAAACCATTCAAGCATACGTACTGCATATTACACTGACAGACCATTCAAGTATGCATGTTCCATTGTGCATGTATAAGCATGTAATTTAATAGTCACGCATGCACTCTATACGCCCACAGAGTTTAATATATTGTATGAAGAACACAATCTCGGTAGTCCGATAATGTGGTCCCTCAGTTTTTGTTTAATGCCAGTTGGTCCATGCATTCATGTATTTCAAGAAGCTGGATTTAATCAACCTTTTTCCAGTTAAAGCATGAGGATCGTCGAGTTTCATTGCACAAATGTAAAACAATCAAGAATGTAATTAATTATTTTTGCATAGGGTAAGGGTTAGGGTTATGGTGTTTAGCGCCATATTTCAGTTTTTTCGTGGAGGTATCTAATTATTGATGGAGGAAACCCGAATACCCCTAGAAAACCATCGACCTTTGCAAGTCATACACACACTTTCTCATACTATGTTGTATCGAGTACACCTCATGGCATAGGCAGTTGTGAATCCAAACACCATACGATCGCCCCTTTATTTTTGTATAATAATACATGTTGTATTTCAGAACAAGTAATTTTATTTATAAGCGATGGGTCACCAACACAAGGTCAAGATCCGAGAACAGTAATACGAGAAGAAAACACCAAGTTGCAAAATAAAGTTATTATTTTTACCTACCTACTCGGCCCTGGTAAGTAAAACATATTTTTTCCTCGTTCATGACTTATCACCGGATTTGTAACTAGATTAACACGACGAATGTCACTTGTGGAGCAGGAACTTCTTGTCCTTCCGGAACACCTGAGTTCACTCCTGGTTTTAAGTGGGATTCGTGTTACTTTATCTTTAATTTTATGTGTATGTTTTGTGGATCGTTTTATGTCCCTTTGCTCTTTTTCTTTTGGCTATTGTGTTGTCTGTTCTTCTTCGATTTATGGATTCTGATTAACCATTTGGTATCTTCAAACTCTTCTTAAATCATAGGTAAGAAAGGTTTTAAAATCCCAAAGGGATAATGAAAAGCCATAGGGGGCAACATTACCAAAAGACAAAGGACAAAATAACAGCCAATGGTCGACTAAATATTACTTAAAACACGAACCCCACTATAATTTGTAGGAGGCATCAGTTGCTCGAGAGAGTAAGCGATTTCTGCTCAACAAATTGCACCATCGTGTTACTGTCGTGTTAAATAGCGATGTGTCATTTGCAGTATTGTGCTTACATTATTTGCACTACTCCATTGTAGTATGTTGTTTAATAATGTATGACATTATTTTTATTACTACTGTAAAGCATTAATTTGCTTACCTCTGTATTTAATTGTTGTGCTTACTACTGTATTTGTTTGCTACTCTACTGCACTATTTTGTTTACTATTGTAGTGCCCTATTTTGTTACTACTTTATTGCACTATTTTCTTACTACGGTATTGCACCATTTTCTTACTACTGTATTGCTCTATTTTGTTTACTATGTTATTGCACTCTTTTGGTTTCTATTGTAGATGTATCGAGCAATGACCAATCATTGCTTAGAGATATGGCGACACAAATGCAATCAAATGGATCATATGGAAGCATAAGAGTATGTATCTATATGTATATCGTATACAGCCAAACCTGTATTAAGAGGTCACTGTTGGGACAAAGAAAACTTGGTCTTATAAGACAGGTGACCTCTTAGAAGAAGTTCAATTCATATGATATTTTCTATGACAAGAAAAGAAATAGGTGACCGTTTAATACAGGTGACTGCTTAATAGAGGTGACCTTATGGGCAGGTTTTATTGTGCTTATGTTATGGCTTATAGAAAAATCCTGTATTTTCAGTGGACGCTATGCCAGGTACATCAAGGTATGTCTGCAGCTGGATGTCATGTGATTCAAATAATGAAAGGGGTCGTCATGGATATAACAATATTATTGTTGACAAGTTTTGCTCGAAATGGATTTCTCATCGCATTTCGCATCTCAGGCCTCGATGTGAGATTGCCCTGAGAAATCTATAATCGCAAAACAAATCAACGATAAAATATATTTCCAATCTTTCGCAAGTGAGCGTAGCTGATCAAATATTTTCTAGAAACTTAAGAAGACTAAAGATTGAACAACACGAACTGAACTTCAGTAAAAATAGGGGAAGGATTTAGCAGTTCTTGTTCCACTAGTGACACTCGTCATGTTACAAAATGTATTGTTAAACGACACTAAAATCATTTGACATGAAAATCGTGTTCGACACCAATATGCATAAATAATACAAATTAAACTTGTTCTTTGAATAATCTCTATTTCAATCTCATTTATAGGAAGGACAATTTAGTTATTTTGATGCAAATAATCATACAAGACTAGCAATGGACATGGTCACATTTTACATGCACCTCCAAGATGGGGTCGAACAATCAAAGCCGACATATTCTGTCCCATATGTTGACCCATTTGCAGAGGTTGGTAAGTATCGACCAAACAATGCAAGGATAAGGCCAAAAACAAATGTTAGCAAATTGTGAATTCAGAGTTATATAGCCCAGAACACCCATTATGACCCTTATAGAGAATGGCTCTTAAAAATCATATAAGCTATTTTTGATTAATATAGAAAAAATTACACCATATTTGCATTTAACATTTGTAGTTGTTCTTTATGCCTGTGTGTGGGGGAATACATATACATTTATGCATTGAGAAGATACTGACTCGTTGTAAGTCGTTGAAACACACTCAGTTGTCTTTCGAGAATTAGAGATTTAATTTGTTACTTTGGGTGCGTCATTCTTCTTTTGATCCGAAAATCTATACCATGGCCTAGTATTACTTGTAGTATTAATTACAAGTTTTGATATGTATACAAATAAACATAAACACTTCATTAAGATGTTAGAAAAGTTTGAAGATATCAATGGGATAATCGGAAGCCGTAAATCGAAGAAGGTCAGACAATACAATGGCCTGGAAAAAAAATGACAAAAGGACAATCAACGATCAACTAAACATACACATATAACTAAAGACCGAGTAACACGAACCCCACTAAAAACCAGGGTGAACTCAGGTGTTCCAGAAGGTCAGACAATACAATGGTCTGAAAAAAAATGACAAAAGGACATATAATAATAAAATTATTTTCATTTGAAATTTAAATGAAATAGGTTACTAAACGCTACATTAAACAGCATTTGATTCATATTAAGGCAGTCAATTTTATTAACGGCGAAAACGGACAAAAAGAGAAATCTTACCAAACGATCACATCTATATACAGATATAATGTACCTAGAAAGGACATCTTTACTACCTATGATATAATGCTCCTTTGATATTGGAATCAACAAAATGAACTACCATCTCTCACCTCAAACTATTAAGCATAACAATACGATCACGACATATGGCGTTAGAAATTCAGTTCCTGCCTTGGAACAGGCACAAATATATGACTGGGTAAACAGTTAATGAGATCCAAACCTCCCTTTCATAGTTGGATCTCCATCGACCATGCAGATATAGACATTAATGTATAACATACCAATACCCAATGGGAATTGGGTTATTCTGGTTTAGTATCCTTTTCAAAATAAACTATTTCAGCCATAGCCTGGTATTCATTTATTGGTAGATACAACCGAAATACCAATGAAACAATACCCACCTGTCGTAAGTGGTTGACAAGTTTTATTTTATCATATATATTTATATCGAGTACTCTCCGACATGGGTGAAAATATACCCCACAACCTTAGTGGTTATATCCATCGGTTTCATAGATGGAATTGTAATCCAACATCGTGTTTCTTACGCACGTGGTCATGACAGTCCTATCGCATGTTTAGCAATATTTAAAAAATATTAAATTGTAATGTTAAACCGGGACCGTAGGTATAAATAGCTGTGGGCGGAGCAAACATTCAGATTGTTCATTTTTTTTACCACGGTTATCTCGAGGAGGAAAAAATCAATGATACATAGTTTCAGTTACTTTTGGGGCAAACTATTTGACAGACATTGTTACCAGTGTTTCTCCCTACGAAACGTTCAGTCTTATTAAGCAAATATTCTTCGTCAGTCAAAATTCTACAAAAATCACTTTGAAAATTCAAATTTCTGAGGTATGTGACCTTTAGGTCACGTTGGTCATGTGACATACAGTTTCATAAATATGATATTCATATCCATGTATCAACGGGGATTTTTGATGATAAGCTCCGCCCACAAATTAAAAATGAATGTCGGTGGGCACTACCGCAAATTCCCCTTGAAGTCATCTTACTAAAATATAAATATAATGTATATATTCTCTGCAGGTCTAATGACGTCAATATGTCTTCCGGTCTCTGTCACTGTCGGGTTTTACGGCGTTGTCTGCACTGATGTCAAACTAAGCGAACTGCTGAAGGATGTAGAGTTTTTTGAAGAAGGAAATTCTTCTTACGCTTTTATGATTGACAAATATGGTAGGGCGCTTGTACATCCATTACTCCCTGACGCCACTTACGCTAGGCTTAACGACGACCCAGTTCAAGTTGATATCACTACTCTAGAGAGGTCACCAAACTCAGGAGAAATCATTGAAAAGATGAAAAGGTACACTATAGAGGATTCTCTTATCATCGTTTTTATATTTACTCCTGTATCATGCAAAATCATATTCTCCTCCATGTAATGTCAGGAATCGAAAGTTGAAAGTCAAGTGAAATTTGGATAAATCCTATCAAATATTTTGAAATATGTTTCACTGAAGGAACGAATTTGGGTATATTATAAATTGACGACTTCCAATGTGTAGCTGCATTCCTGGAAAACGACCTCAGTAGCATGAGTGATTATCATTGTTTTGTCACACTGAGGCTAAGAGGTCGAAGTGCAATTTACTTTAATGAATGCTAAATTAAAGAGATAATCGGGTTTAAAGCAGTTACACTCCATTTGCAAATTTCATTGATAGAACAAAGCATATTCTCTCTAACCGCCATCTTATTTTTTCTACAGTGGAGTAGTGGGATGTAAAATGTTACCAGCTGTCTATTTTACTACACCACGTGGTGCATTAGTAAATGATGGGATGAGTATTCGAATAATAAATGCAACATTTTATTGGGGACCAGTAAGTACACCATTTGTTCTTATTTTTTAGTTTTCTGTGTACTGTTTGGTAGATCATTTTTGTTCTTTTATCATTTTTCGCTTGGCCATTGTGTTGTCTTTTATTTTTAGATTTACATCTTATGAGTACCCCTTTGGTATCTTCAAACTCCTCTCTTAAAATTATTTTAGCTTAAGCAATCTTACTCAAGATTTATTCATTGATGGTAGAGAGGGATCGTCGTGGACGTGATCGTATGGTAGTTGGATTTACTACCTATGCAATCAGTACCTATCACTACTGATGATGTTCGAATCTCGATCAGGGCGACGTGTACAACGTTATGTAATAAAGTTTGTCAGTGCCTTGCGACAGGTTAGTGGTTTTCTCCGGGTCCTCCTGTTTCCTCCACCAATGAAACTGACCGCCACGATATCACTGAAATATTGTTAAAAGTGGCATTAAACACCATCAAACAAACGAACAAACATTGATGGTAACCGTCAAGTATAAATTATTTCAGGCATGTTCGTGACGAAAACATCAATGTTAACAATAAATAAGTAAACTGCACGTAAAAAGGTGATAATGTTTTTGTTTCCCTAAAACCACAAAAATTGCTATCCACGAATGAATTCACAATATCACATCTTGAGTGAATATAACTGCAAACAGGGTTTGTATTTAAGTGTCTGTCTCACAGAAAACCATGCAAAATCCCCAAAAATGTAACAAAGCTAATTTCAGTAAGAAAAAAAAGTTATACATTTTCTAAATATTTGATGCCTAGTATTTTAAAATATATCATACATATTTCCTATATATTTTCATTTTTGTTGTAAAATGAGGATTTTCATTTTAGCCCTTAACTATTGCAAAAATCCTTAAAAATGGCTAAAAACAACCTTATTTTTGACGGATTATTATTGTTAATATATATCTCAGAAGTAAAAAATCGCATTGTTTCCTCAAAGTATAATGTTTAAAGACAATGATCACCAAAAACATTTTTTGAAAAAAACTTTGTGAAAATTGTTAAGGCTATCACAAAATATGCTATATAGACAAATTTTCAAAATCAGTAAAATTCCTTAATTTTGATGTACAATATTGGAGTTGGGGGAGATTTCTTTGACTTAAAATGAACATTTTTAAGCAGACCGATCTCAAAACTAAAATATATAAAAAATCTGCCTTTGACAAATAATTTTCAAAAAAGTTCTTGCACCCAAAAATATGGTCATGTGTGCAATTTTAGCTTAAAAGGCATTGCTTAAAATATATGCAAATTTTTGCAATAACATATTAGTGATTCTTATTAAATGTAATTTGTGTGTTTATTGTAAATAAATTACATATGATATATCATTTTAATTTCCCTTTTTCAATCCGGACTTTAACGTTGAGCAAGAAAATACACATGTCTATCTGATAGAGAAAGTGACGGAGTAACCTCCCTTTTCGGAAGTCTTCACTTCTAAGATTATAATATGGAGTAGGCATTGCCTAGATGCGAGCACAGCATTTCTGTCTGGCCAGTGTGTATATATTTGAGTGAAAGTTGAATATCACAACATTATACGAGTAGGCATGGCCTATAGAGAGGACAAAAGTATTTGAAATTAAATGATATCCCCTATGACATCCATTGGAAAGTTAAATGAAGTAGAATAGAAAAGTATGAGAAAAAAGTATGGAATCTTTTATTGTTGGACTAGGGACAGTGCAAACATTGAAGACTAATTAGTACTAGTACGCGGGTGGTATCAACCATCATAAAGCCTAAAGGGCCTATACCATGCTATGTACAGCCGATATATATTCATGAAGTGTAAATGATGAATGACGTACGGTCAGGGCCGTCTTGTCAGCAATATAGACCCCGGTCAAAGCAGTGCACTGAGGCCCATATCTATACAAACACTCACAGAAATAAAATTATATTTGGTCGATAAAATTAAACATATATTTCTTGTATTGATACTTCCAACAAAATCAATGTTTAAAAATTAAAAATTATGCCGTATACAACATACATAGATTAGCATGGGGTTCATTTGCTTTTGGGACCACCGGGCAACTGTCCATTGTGCCCATACATAAGACCGCACTGCGTACGGTTACTTTAATACTGATAATGTTCATTTCGACATTTTAAAGTATGTGTATTTGGACCAATATTATGCTATCTCCAAGTGAACAAAATAGTTTTTAATTTGAAAAGAATTATATAGGTACCGCTTTCATCAGACATGTCTCTGCTTTCACATACAAAATATTTATCAATATTCAATATTTTTTTATTGGAAAAAGCACAGTAGAGGCGTGATATATAAATTAAGGCAATATTCAGTATCGAAATCATACTCTTTAAAATTATCTGTGACAAGATTATACAGACATATATTCCTTCTTGTGTAATGTTATTACCTTTTAAAGTTTCAACAACAAGCTGGTTAATAATTTTATAGCATTTATTTTAGAAAGACTGAGTTTAATAAATAATAACAGATATACATATCAGGGGCGGATCCAGGATTTCAAGTTAGGGGGGGCGCACTTAAAAAAATTGCGCCGAACGGAGGCAGGCGCGAAAATGTTTGGGGTATTTCGTGTGAGAAATCACGATTTTACGCCAAAAAATCATATTTTTTCCAATTTTAGGGGGGGCGCGCGCCGGGTGCACCCCCGCCCCCCCTGGATCCGCCCCTGCATATAGTATGAACGGCATAATTAATAGTTAAATAAATAAAATTCATTGTGTCTTACTATTCTAAACCATTGTCGGCAGATGTTGGTAGTATTCAAATATTTTGTAGGATCAGACTGACGGAAAATTTAAGATGAATAAACAAATGGGTACTGATAGAAATAATTAACACTGACAGAAATAAGAAAAAAAGTCATGCGTTCCTTGTTCCTTGCAAGCACATCATGGTTAGAAAATGTTTGTTACTTAGCCAAAGAAATAATAAATGCAAAAATTGTATGAAAATGAAAAATGTTAATGTTCACCACAAAATGAAAAATGTTAATGTTCACCCCTATCTTTTCTTATCAGAGACATATGAGCCGGTGGTAAGGGGCACATGTCCTCTCCCCTCCCCCCCTTTGGCAAAATTTTAAAAAGCTGGATTTTTAGTATACTTTAGGATTTTTGTGATATTTATTTGGAATTACCATTATTCAACACAACTAAACCGTACGAAAGGTAGGAATTAAGTATAAATATGAACAGGTGTCATCCCTTGTGATATTTTAGTACCGCATATTGATAGTAGGGTTAAAATTATTGATAACGAAAAGCCTGGCACAGGTCCCTGTGATCTCCTCCTAGTTATTGTACGTGTACCATAGATGCGTATTAAAAAATATTGATGACATTGTCATCTTTGCGTGTCAGTTGTGACCCAAATACGATTTCAATGCTGACCTTTACTTGTTGCAACGTAAAATATGACGTGATAAAAAAAATATTAACATGACGATGAATGGTGGCCAGATTCGTTTTTATTTACGCATTTATTGTAGAACTTTAGGAATATTGTGGTACATGTACAAATAATCTTGCAGACAGGAATTGTGTTTGGATTTCTTTTAAACTGGTAAGTCATATATACAATAACGAAATGTCAATATAAATCTGGAGTTCGACAGTGCAATGCAGTTGGGCGTGACATGAAATGTCCATACGTCAAAAAATGACCAGATTCGTGTTGTCTTAAGAGTCATTCACAGTGATAAAAAAATGAACAGTTGTTGTCCTTAACCTGATAGTCCATGTTAAAATAAAGTCCTTTCCGTACGCCAGTGTTGTATTAATCAAAGTTTTGATTGATTCGAGTAAATATTTAGACCACCCGCGTAGATTCTGCAAAAAATAAAACAAAACTAAAACACACCAAGGCGAGTTTTTCTACATCGGCTGCAAATGGTCCAAAAAATAAATTTGATATTTTCTGAAAATATTTTAGTTCAAAATTAAGTCAAATTTATTCTATAATTATCTTTTACTAATTCGTAACTAGAAAGGTTTGTATCTAATAATCTGGACACGCTTGAAAAAAGTGCTGTGTTTGTTTACATGTCGTCACGATTTACGGAATTGACGCAGTTGCAAATGAAATAGATGTCGTTTTGAAATTTGTTGACTCGGGAATGAAAATACAAGATTTTAATTAAAATTCCGCGAAATGTTGTTGACGACTTTGGCCTATGTCTATGAATAACATGACGTCATGACTTTGATAGCGAGATGTCATTCTGATTAATTTAACAATGTAAGCACCTTTTATTGTCTTTTGTTACTTAAATAGCATTTTTTAGAAGTTCATGATATCATTTTAGTTTTAAAATCATTTATTGGAGACTTTTTATTTTATTTTTGGCATTCTCTCTGAGGCTGCCAATTTTTTATTAATATCCGGACGAAAGGATTTCAATCTCATCATAAGGAATATTGTGTATTCAATGCGCATGCCCATGTTACTGTAGAGCTCTCTGTGCTCGCTAAAATTAGAAATGGCAGCCTCCAGTGGATAAACAACACCGTGTTATTTTTCTAACTTTTGCAACTTGCCATGCAATTCAAACACTATACATATATTCCAATGCACAGGGGTTTCATAATTTGAATGGATGAAAGTATTTAGCTAGTCAAAATGACTCGTTTACGCATAGGAAAGTCTGTACACAGATGGGAAGTGGTCAACCCAGCGTTTGTACGACTTTGGATTTTCACGCCGTTTTGGTTTGGTTCGTGTATGATACCTCAGCAGTTCGGAGGCCTACACTAACAATTGGGGTCTCTTTGGAAAGGAAAATTACTTGACTTTCGACTGGTGGAAATATTTTTTGAAAATATTAAGGCGTTCCGAAGTTACGATCAATTTAACACGACGACTTAAAAAAATGGAAGCAAGTGAGTTCGCCCCCTTGTAGTATTATATAGTATTTTTTTTATTTTATTTTTTTTTCGGACGCACCTAGCCCCTGTGTTCCAATGTAAAGCTGATGCAGCTTTCCTTATCGTTGGCCTGAAAATATACATGGAAAGGCACTGCCTGAGGCCCTTTTTATATCTTGTACATAGCGGAATTGTCACCATCGAAGACAACGATTCATTGAATCTCAAGATATACCAGAAACAGAGAATACTTTGGGACTAGATGGAAGAGAGGCAAAGTTCTATATGTATATTCAAAGCACAACAATGGAAAGGCCAGATCTAGAGAGGACCATGGAGCAAGTCCTTCCTTATGGAAAGAGTATTACCGGAAAACAAGACAAACTATTCAAGTTGGTTCTGGTAACTTACATGTAGGTAAGCTAAATCAAATGCATCAAGAGAAAAACATTTCTAAGTGATTATTGCTAGAAATCCATTCAGTGAACAAACTTGTTAAGAGACTAACTATTCAACTTGAGAAAAGAGGGCTATGTTTTTTTTTACAAATACTAAACAACTATTTTGGTGTAGGAGGTGAAGAAAAAAATAACATTCTGTGATTTCTGATTCATGCATTATAGTATATGAAATAATGATAAATAGGAGAAAAAAAAATATTTGTTGCAAAGCGTCAATTATTTTTAACTCCAGGGTAAACAGTTCAAAAAACCATAGCCCCCCCCCCCCTTATACATGTATATAAGTTGAATGCTTCAAACTTGGTCCCTTAGTTTGGTCTGTGAAATACAGGTTTACATTATTATTGTGCAACAATAAATTCCATCCCACTGCACAATATATCTGTTCATTAACTTCCAAACCTCAACTGAATCTTGATTGATTTGAAATTTGGTTATGTTGTAATCAACAATAAAGGACATGTCAAACTTGAATTTTGGGTTTTAAAGTTACGGGAGGCCGGGGCATTTGTATCACATTGACACATTTCTGTTATTTTGGATAATGTTATTTCAGCCGTTGAATTATGCTTTTTCAAGCTTATAAAAAATAAGACCTATTGGCTATTTTGAGTGCAAATGTACATGTAGTGAAACTGAGACAGATGAAATATTTTGTTGTATCTAGAGCAAGGATAAAATTATTTATTTTCATAGAAATCTGGAGTAATATTTGATATATATCCATTTCTGAAAAATATAGAATGAATTAAAGCAAGTCTTAGAAACATGTAGTAACTACTTCCCTATATATTTTAGCTTGAGTATAGTGTATTTTAATCTCGTTGAGGTTATATTTCCAAAGAAATTTTCTGCTCTATCTCCAGAAGATAGCCAATTTAAAAAAAAATTGGTTTATTTTTTCGTCAACAGATTTACTTGACAACAAAGGCATAATTAAAGAAACTAGCAACTCATTAAGAAACCACTTAATATGAACTTCCAACACTGAAGAATAAGGTTGACAAATGCAAATTATGAAGTACGTCATGTATACATGTAATGTATATATTGTAAATCACTTTTATTTTCCAGAAGCGTCTTACAAGTAAAGAAATTGATGGAAAAAACATATAGTGGAACTGAACAAAATATGTCTGAAAAACAGGGAAAAGGCCAGATTATGTTGCACTTGCCAATGAAGTTCGAAAATCATGTGATGAATAGGGAGAACGAGTTTTTAAGAAGTTGGAGTGGTTGAATCAAAGTCAGATAAAAAGTTACATGGCATCTTTCCTAACAAATCCGTAGACAAAATCAGAAACTTCTTTGAGTACTCTACAAGTTCAGTTTAAAGAAATTCCCAATGAAGATGTCGGTCAAGATGAAACTCTATCAGAGGTCATTGCAGTGCTAGAAACTAATGATTATAATTCCGATATTGAAAATATTGTGGAAGAAATGTACACTGCTGTGAACATGTAAATTAGCCATTATATGCAGGGATTCTAATTTATTTTCATTTTTTCAAATTAAAGTTAACTTTGAACACTTCAAGCTTTGCATAGTGGTTAGACAGAATATGTTAAATGTTCACCTGTGAATAAGTATGATATATGTTCAACCTCTTGTTTTTATTTCATTTCATATTGATGGGATATCCTTTTTCTGATAATTATAATATCAACTTGTCAATTTCTTGTCCTATTTACCAAAATGCACAAATCTAACACATTTAAACTTGTAATCTGTGATTATTTAAGAGTATAAGAGAAGGTTTTTGATACAGATCCATGATAGAAGAACCTCAGAATAATAAACGTATTATTGAGAAAAAGTTTCACTATCTCATTTAGGATGTATGATGGACAGAGCCAACAAAAAAATCGGCTTATTTTAACACAGTCACATATATATTGTTTTCAATTGTTTAGGAGCTGGCTGCAAATTCATATGCTTATTGTAATGGCATTTGTTTTCTTCACTTTTTTTTAACAATAGGATTAACTTAATTTCAATTATTATTTCATTATTCAAACATAAGCTGCATATAAATGATTCAATCCCATACAATAGTATAACTCAGTTAGGGGGCATTATAATCATTGCTGTCCGCACTTTGATTAAGATTTGTTTTGGAGTGCACTGTCAAAAAATAAATCAATAGATTAATCTGAAGCTGCTTTGAAAGTTTGATGATCAAATTGACTTTTAACCCTAAAACAATAGGTTATTGGGGGGAAAACAAATCGTCTATTTTTTAATAAAGGAAATGGTAGCTTTAGATGGAAAATTAAGCAACAGATATTTTTCATTAAACACTTTAAAAGTATAAAATAGAAAATCGGGGTCACAGACCCTATTCTAAAAAATTTGAGAAAATCTGATTTTCCTCTACAAATTATCTCCCCTTATAAAATATGAAATTTCAATAAGTATGAAATACCTCATACAAACTAAAATGAGTTTACTTTTTTTATCTAATTTATCACCAATAAATCTTATTAGATCATTTTGAAAACAAAGTTTTAATTTAAATTCCATTTTAGCCAGATGCACAAAATGGATGCACCCCCCAAAACCACAATGTTCCTTAATTTTATATCTTCATTAAACTCTTTGTTATACCTCTGGAATACTATACATAACTTCTGTATTGATATTTTGGTACTTATTGAGCATTAACACTGCTCTACTGTTTTTCCTATTCACCTTGTCCATTTTCGGCTAAGTGCACATGTACTAAACTTTTGTCCTTATTTTCACCATTTTATCTTAATTTGCCGAAGGTGGATTTTTTATATGTTTTTGTATGAAAACAAAGTTATATTGAAATAAATTTGGGATATTTTTATTTTGTCCCCCAAGGGAGATATTTCCTGTTATATATGTACAATTTTTGCATAAAAGGCCATTTACTGATTTATGGGTATATTAAAGTGTGGCCTGTAAAAAATCCATGCGACCAAATATTGAGTATATTATGTTAAATGATACAGTGAAAGTTGATTAATCCTGGATACTATATGAGACAGACACATTTTATGCTATACAAGATATATTGGAGGTTGAAATATTGTAAAATTCATTGTTTTTGCTTCATTATATATTGAAATACTGGATAAATAAAAAAACCCTAATAATTCAGTCAAATAATAAAATTTGAAAAAAATATTTTGTGTGTTAATTGTACTTGTCCAAAGGTATTTCATGGACAAGATTTCATAAGGTTTTGAAAATATCACTATGTTACGAGTTTGCATGGTTTTCTGTGAGACAGACACTTAAATAGTAATGCATATTTAAATATGCTACAAAAGTTTGTTGATGTTTTTTTCATTTCATAAGTTTCTGAAATTATATATTACAGATTTCGAATACCAACTTTTTCATATGCATTGTACTTGGTTACGAAGAGTCGTATTCAGAAATTTCAGAAATTGGCTTCAAAGTTTCACCAGAAGACCTTGAAAACGGATTTATGTATCATGAAAGAAATCTTACGTTAGACAATTTCCAAGATTGTAGATTTATTTCCAGATTGGTTACATTAGGTAGGTTATTTCCAGATTGGTTACATTAGGTAGGTTATTTCCAGATTGATTACGTTAGGTAGGTCATTTCCAGACTGGTCACATTAGGTAGATTATTTCCAGATTGGTTACGTTAGGTAGGTTATTTCCAGATTGATTACGTTAAGTAGGTTATTTCCAGATTGGTTACATTAGGTAGGTTTGTTTTTATTTTCATCGGTTACATATAATATATGCATCTTATGCATTTTCAACAAGATATCGGCGGAAATGACAGGAAAGAACGTATTTCAAGCATGAAATTATCAAAGACTAGTATTTCTATTGGTCTGGTGATTTTAATAGACGTTTGTTATTAATATCTTTAAGTTTTAATTACTTTCCTACGGGTGGCTATAGTCGAGAAGGAATTACTCACCCTTCCAAAACACACGAGTTCATCCTCTGTTTTTAGTGTGGTTCGTGGTGCTCAATCATTAGCTTAGCGTAGTGTTACACAGTAGCAATCGCCAACGGTTTTTTATTCACGGTGTAATTTGAAATATATTAAAGTACTCATAAAAAAGCAAAAAGGTACCGTTTAAAATTTGCCCATTGCAGTTTAAAATATAGCAGCTTTGACCATTTGACGAAATGTATGTTTTAAGTAATGGCATCCATCTTGGATTGAACACAGAGCTGTCGGAAAAGAACATGAAATGAGATAACCCAGGACTATTCCAACATAGTCTGGATTACATTATAGTCTGGATTACAACATAGTCTGGATTACATTATCTCAGTTCTTTCAGAGGAGAAGATCATAGAACCAGTTTTGGTCATAATCAGTCTACATATCAATTGTATTTTTCTGAAACAATCTGCACAACACACTATGTTATAGGAAATCCATAACTATATATGTCGTACACCTTTCATTAAAGCAGGGTTCTTTAATCCAAAATGTGGGCGTCAATTAAAAAATGAAGTTGGGTGCAACTTGTATTCTTTAAACCAATACCTACTCATACTGAGCCACCACTTTGCCACAAAATTATCTTAATCTATACTGTCGGACACTCAAAATTAAAATAACAGAAAATTAAAATTAAACCAGATATATAAGAAAGATAGCACATTTGCAAGTTTCTGTCTTTCAACAATTCTCTATGTCCAAGCATCTAACATTCTAATAAAATTGTCATAAAACTATCACTGTATTAGAAGTCCACAAATGTTTATGTCCTTGAATCTTGCAATGTAATTTTATAGATCAATAAAACTCATTAATGTCATTTTAACATGGACATACTGTTTAGATTACTGTTTATAATATAGCAAGAGTGGAACAGAGACTGACTGGCCTTCCGCGACACATGAGTTCACCCTCTGTTTTAGTGGGATTCCGCTTGCTCAATCTTTAGTTTGCATTGTTTGTCCTTTTATCTTTTTTTCTATTGCCCATTGCATTGTCTGTTCTTCGATTTCTCTTTTTTGTGGCTTCAAACCTTGTTTAATGAAATACAATATATATTTCTCTACAGACCGATCTAGTGTCAAGTTTGCACCATCTGCATTTAAGAACCCATTTCAATACACTGACAAAGACGAAACTTCAGAAGATGTCAGCAAGTACAAAAAATATTTTACCAAGGAAACAGATGAAAATCCTGGATTTAAGGTAGGTTATATGTACAAGTTAGAGAGGAACAATGTGAAACGTCACAATCTGGGGAGACAAAAAGAACTTCCCAGTGAATACCATAAAACACTGAATTCCTTTGACAGACGCACTATTAGATGGCGCCAAAAATAAAATAAAATGATAGATCAAAAGGGTCAAACAGCGAGAGTTGACATACTAATAAAAATACCTCGTGTTATAAACACTTATAAATATATATCATGGTAAAATGAGTGGGTTATTGATTATTATCTAATTACAAGTGAGTTATAGATGTCAGCTATATCATGACGAACAGAGAAAAATGTTTGATGTGATTAAATAATAAGGCTGGAGTTGTACTAGACCAACAACTTAAACTGGATTGTTTAATGCTAGCTAACTGACACATTTGATATGTTAGCTTTGAACGTATAGGTACCTGATGAATGTTATTGCAGAAACGCATCGTACACACCAAATTTGATATCTACGTTTTGTTGGTATAATGTAGTTATATATGTTGTTTCAGTCAGACAAATTACCCTGATTTCTAACTAAAGGTTTTATTTTCCCCTTTTTGCTTTGTTTTGTTTTTGTTTTGTTTTTGGCGAATAGTTAACAGAGAATAAGCAAATAACATGTTTATAGGTTTTCGTTTGACACACCCCATGATAGTTCGTTCACTATTCGAGTACATTCACCATAACTCAACTGAGGAGGTTACCATAGTAACAACTCTAGCCTCTTGATAGTAGTGATCATAGAGCACAAAGCGAAACAACATAACATAAAACCAGATGTTTAATCCTGCCACATTTTTCGTGCCTGTCCCAAGCCAGGACCTGGATTTCCATCGATTTATGCCATGGTCTTTTTATGTTCAGGAAGTGAAGTTTAGAGGCGATTGTTCATTTTGTTGATATTCGTGGAATTGTTGATTATCACTGTTTACATTGTCTTTTCATAATACAAGTTTACAATTCTGAAAACACATTCATTAAAATGTTAAATCATTCATACATTATTGTACTTTTTATTTGATTTACAATAAATCGAACTCGAAAATAATTCAAACACAATATCAATATCAACTAATCAACAAAGGGGGCCGTCGTGGTCGTGATCGTATAGTATTAGGATTTACAACTACCTATGCAATCAGTGCATATCACCACAAAAGTTGTGAGTTCGAATCCCGCTCATGCCAATGTGCACTCGATACAACATTATATGATAAAGTTTGTCAGTGACTTGCGGCAGGTTGATGGTTTCTCCGGTTTCCTCCACCAATAAAACTAACCGCCACAATATAATTGAGATATTGTTGAAAATGACGTTAAGCACCATGACTAACCAATTAACCAATCAGCAAAAATTACAAGGCTTAATATAACATTGATAGATATAATTGACTTGTTTCCATATCTGTTATTATATTTTTGCATACAGGCAACAATTAGGCCAGATGTATGGGCAACATACCAAGCGGAGAAGTTCTGGAAACAGCATAGATCAAATCACCTTTCCTGGCGATACATTGGAACTCCATCCGGCATCATGCGTAGTTATCCGGGTGTGTCACTGAAGAAAACATATGATCATGAAAAAAGGCCTTGGTATGTATCATATGATGATCAGTGTATGGACTCCTTTATAACAACGACTTTTGTGGTGATAAGAACTGATTATAGAGGTAGTTGTAAATCCAACTATCATGCGAAAACGATCATAAAAACAAGAAGTACAAAGTGTAAACGGTGAAGTAGGTTATGTAAGACCGACATAGGAACATGACTCGAAAAACGAAATATTTTTATTCAATGTATTATAATTTTGTTCTGTAAGTGATATCAATTCGCATTTATCCCATTTCATCTCTTATTATTCAGGCGAGTTTCGTTTAATTCTCATCTGTAGATATAGTATAAACAACGGAAATGCTGACATTATGAAAATAAAGTGAAAACAGTCTTGGTCAACAATTCCACCAATAACAACAAAACAAGCAATCACTTTTCAACAATTGAATACACAAAAAAAGAAAAAAATACCAAAACGACATATGGTGTTTGAAATCCAGATCATAACTTGTGACAGGGGCTTAAATGTGGCAGGTTTAACCCAGTCAATGATATCCCAACCCAGTCAATGATATCCCAACTCAGTCAATGATATCCAAACCCTCATCCTCTGTACTTTTTATGTATTTTATGAATATAGTAATTACTTTCTTTTTTAAACAGGTATCGACAAACAATGGCACATCCAGGAATGATATTTTTGACTACACCATACAATGATGCTTGGGGATCGGGAATATTAATATCCCAAGTGCATACAATTTATAAAGCAAAGTTAGTATTTTAATAGATATATATGTAATGGTCAACATATGGGTTATTGCTTTGTGGCCAGCAAATATTTCCTGTTCAACGTTACTTTGTTCATTTAGGACAACGATCCTTACACCACTGACGAGTTCATTTGTGACAAAATACCTACTAAAAGCGTTAATGTTTCAAGAAATGTACATAAAAAGCCGGATATTTCAACGGTGTCTTATAACTTCCTGGTTTTCCTTTTTCATAAAAGTCTGGAATTAAATACTAATAACCATAACCCGATATCTACTTTTGTCCGATGCATGATAATTACTTGCCAAATCATAATCACATGACGAAAGCACGTGCATCTTCTTTGCAGAAATGCTTCATTTGCAACATGTACAAATTTCATGTTACTTTATTAACTATTGTTGTTAATCAACAAAGCAACTATACAGTATTTTAAACATATTTTATTGTTCAATAAGAAACAATTGGATAGGACACAAGTTTCACAACTTAGAAACGTCTTCTCCAATAAATACAAGAATTAATACAAAATGAACTTATATACTATTTACCGGAATTCCAATCAAATTCAATTTATTTATTTCAAATAACATAATAATACGCGATAAAGTAAATCTGTTACAGTGTAACAAGTAATGCTCTGCATTTTCATTAATGTATCCGCATAAACAATTATAATTTACAATTCAATTTGCATGATATAAATCTGCATTTAATGTACTGCATTTATTTCACATTCTAGAGTGCAATACCCTGAGAAAGCGGTTACCTACTGTGGCTACAGAATAATATTGAGGATGTCTCCTCCTTATGTTAAAAAATATTTGCTGAAGTTTTAATTTAAAAGAGGAAAACGTAGGAAGATTTATAATAGTTAGATCCAAAGAATTCCATGCTTGAATAGTACATGGAAAGTAAGAATTTTGGTACAGACAAACGGTTAAAAGATACCTGTATATTGTGACTGTTACGTAAATTATAATTAACGTTTGCTGCCACTAAAGGCGGAACTAATTCATATAAATAACCTGGTGCTTCTTTATTGACAATTTTGTAAAAAAGTAGCAGGTTTTTTTTTAACTTTCCTTCTTGTATTCAATGTGTCCCACCCCGTTTCCTTGTAGATTGAATCAAAACTAGCATATATAGATAATCCAGTCACTACACGAGCTGCTTCTATTTGTATTTTTTCTAGATGATTACAATTTGTTTGTCCACAATTATCCCAAACTTCTGAGGCATATTCCAAAATAGGTAAATATATGTTTTCAAGATAATCCCTTTTTAACCTGTATTTAAGTTTTCGTAATATGTTAAGTTGCTTGGAAGTTCTTTCAATAAGTACATCAATATGTTTTGTCCACTTACAGTCATTGCTAAAAATAACACCTAATTGTTTATGCATATGCACAGGAGATAATGAAATATTGTTTTAAAGTCTAATAGTAAATTATTTTCTAAATGCCTGGTACTAAAAATCATAATATCTGTTTTATTGGGATTGAATTTCACAAGCCATCTATATGAACATGCACTTAAATATTCTAAATCTGTACTTATTAATGTATGTAAATTTTCTTAATTATGTGCCATATGGCCAATACAAGTGTCATCAGCAAAAAAAAAGCCAGTCATATTGTCTGTTACGTCATTTATAAAAATTAGAAAGAACAATGGACACAAGACCCACCCTTGGGGTGGGCCCTCTAGCCTTTAATTCCCCAGTACTTGATATTGCATCTTTAATAACTGCTCGTTGTTTTCGTCTTGAAAGATAACTTTTTAACCAGAAAAGAAGCTTCCCTTTTATGCAATAATTCTCGAGTTTTAATATAAGCGCTCTAATCCAAACTGTATCAAAGGCTTTACTAATATCAGCAAAGGTTATACTAGTTATTTGTTTTTTATCCATCGCAAGTAAAATATTATCATAAAGTTCAATTAAATGATGGGTAGTTGAATATCCCGGCACAAATCCAGACTGGAATTTATATAAAAGTGTGTTTATATGCAGATGATTATAAATCGGTTTATAAATATTTTTTCTAAAATCTTGCTAACGCATGACAATAAGGAAACTGGACAATAATTTGAGGGTAGAGATTTATCCCCCTTTTTAAACAAAGCAATGACATGTGCAAGTTTCCACTGATCTTATATCGATCTATTGAATAACATGGACAGTGGTTTTGTTATTTCATTTTTTACAGCTAATAACATTCGGTTATTTATAATATCATGTCCAAGAGCCTTATATTTATCTGCATTCAACGTGGAAATTATATCTATAACATCTTGTTCACAAACTTCAATATCAGAGAGAACATTCAAATGCTTAAATGTTTAAATTAGATATTGAACAAAAATATTTATTTAAAATTTCTGCTTTTTCTATGGATTCGTATGATAATTTGAAATCATTCTGTGGGTCTGAAAGAGGAGGAGTCTCATTAGATGAACTTTCATTTTTTATTAACATATTCATGGCTTTCCAATATAATTTGCCATTGGCTGATTTTAATTCATCTAAATTTTCATTTATATTTGCATAAAATTTCTTTTTGGCCTGTTTTTTTTAATTATTTATCTTATTTCACTGATGTTTATATTTCGTCTCTGTTAGTACTGATTTCACTTTAAGAAAAGTTTTACGAAAACGATCACGTATTCGTATCTCTCTTCTCAAAGTGGAATCGAACCAAACTTTGTCGTCATTTCTTATAATTAACTCCCTTGTCGGAATGCATATACTAGCAATATTCAAAAATATTGACGTAAAATCAGAGACCGCTCCATGAATATCACTTGCACCAGTTATTAAATTGACCCAGTCTGTTTCAGATATTTTCTGTTTCATAAGAATACAGTGAAACAAGTAGGATTATGGTTAGGGTTATAATGTTTAACGCCACTTTCAACAATATTTCAGCTATATCGTGGCAGTCAGTTTTATTGGTGAAGGAGATCGGAATACCCGATGAATGCCACCGAGCAGCCGCAAAGCACTGACAAACTTTATCACCTAATATTGTATATAGTACAACTCGCGATGAACGAGATTCGAACTCACAACTTTAGTGGTGATTGGTACTGATTGCATAGCAAGAGGTAAATCCAACGACCATACGATCATGGCCTAGACGGCCCCCGTGAAACAAGTATACCGGTAATATATGATTTATTACCAGTAATCCATTAATCTACCATTATTAAAACAAGTATACCGGTAATATATGATTTATTACCAGTAATCCATTAATCTACCATTATTAAAACAAGTATACCTGTAATATATGATTTATTACCAGTAATCCATTAATCTACCATTATTAAAACAAGTATACCGGTAATATATGATTTATTACCAGTAATCCATTAATCTACCATTATTAAAACAAGTATACCGGTAATATATGATTAATTACCAGTAATCCATTAATCTACCATTATTATAACAGTAAGGAGTTGTAACGTTTTCTTTGCAACAGTAACAGGACGAGTGGCACTGATGGAGCAGCAACTGCCAAACCTTCCAGAACACCTGAGTTAATCCCAGGTTTTTTTGTGGGAAACATGTGCCTCAATATTTAGCTTTCTATGCAGCGCTATGTACATCATTGTTTGACAAGTTTTTTTTGTGTGCTTGTTTCCATTGTATTGTTATCTAAAAATGTTTGTGTATATATATTTAGCAGCCCATGTTATCTATTTCATATAAACTTAAAAGCATCCATCACACCTATGATTAATTCTCTATATATTTAGTGGCATATATCATATAGTCTTCTTTTTTTTTGGCTGCAGAATGAAGCAAATGAAATTAACATGTTGCACAGATTGTTGTTGTTTATATTACAGCTCTAAGCAAATAGCTGCTGTAGTCGGTTCTGATTTCCCACTACAATATTTCCACTGGTTCCTTGCCCAGATATATCCATCCTGTTCTAGTCATAGCTATAGGTAAGATGATACTGAACGTTTATACATGCAACTGATTTGATCCACATAACATAGTACTTGTTTTTGACATTAAGGATGATATAACGACAAATATGATTGGATGATCGCATTCACCACATGATTGATATTCATAAACGTTAGAAAAAATCGGAAGGGCAATCAAGAATGGACAAAAATAAATTAGTTTTACCCCACCTTTTTTTTTATTGAAGCACCTCTACCAAGACAGGAATTAAAGTGAGCGGCGGTCACCGTCATGCATTGAGTGTTAGTGGTATCGATTTTGCCTCTTTTTTACAATAAACTATTTATTTGTATAAGTTAGTTTGACCTCACCACTTTTTATTGAAGTGTCTGTACACAGAGAGGAAAGTGATGGTTATGCATGTTAGAGGTATCAATTTTGCCTCTTTCTATAAGCACACACTCTTCAGCACTCAGCATTAAGGAGTGAAATAAAATACTGGTCGGCTCGGAATCAGAATTATGTGTTTGAGTAGAGCGACATGTCTATCCGCAGACTATACAAATCCAATTCAGCGTGTTGGTCTAGAACAAAGCGGACATCATCATTTCATTGAAAATAACTTGTTCGCAATGATATAGCTGAAAAATTGCTCATTTGACGTTTAAGAGATAAATCATGGAAGCCAGACTGTGTTGGGAGTTTCAACATGGATTGGCGGATATTAGTATTTTATCCTGAGCCAGAAGCAATGGATAAAATTTACTAATATCCGCCAATCCATGTTAAAACTCAAAACACATTCTGGCTTCCAAGATTTATTTCGATTCTGATATGTCTGAGAGTACAAATATAGTAGTATGCTTTGATTGGAAGACCATAGCCAGAAATAATGGGTACTTTGCTCATTTGCATATCTAAGATGGCGACGCCGGGACGTCTGCAATTTTCATATGATCTATATAGACGATATCGTTCATAATTGCATGTGTGTCATTTTCTGAACTTGAAAATGATACATTGAATAAAGCTGAATTAAATGAAATAAAAATTAATGAAAACAATTAAATATTCGAGGTTCCTGGACTAAATGAAAATCCGAGGCGATGAACCCTTTTTTGGCCTTAGAAGTCTATTTAAAAATGTCTGAAATACATGAAACTGGTGGCGTGTAACACAAAATTTAACAATGAATGACCTTTGGCGACATATTTTCTGAAATTAAATTAGATTCCTCAATAATATATGTAATTATATTGACTAACCTTATATTTCGAGCTTCTAAACTCGGGGTTCCCACATTAAATATAATATGATCATTTTTGTATGATCGCGATATCAAAGACATGTCTAAAATCGTTACAATACAAAAATATTTGAATTTTGACAGAAGAAAAACTTTGCGGAAATAAACAATAACTTTTAATTTTCGAATCATTGACGGACACATCGAATTTCCGTACTGTAGGCTATTTTTTGACAAATCTAATAAACGATCCATCAAGCTTGAAACTGCAGTCACGTGATCAAAATCTAATTTAAATATGATGAATATGTATGAGAAAAGTACCATCAATTTCTGGATATGCGGTAATTTATATTTACGTTTGCGGAAAATGTTGCACACAATTTATGCTGCCAATGGAAAAGTCAGTCACATTCACTGGCACATGTGCTAATGAGATTATACCGAATGGATAACTCGCTCGTTTGTTAGCAAAGCGAAAGAAAGAGGGGATGTTAGAATAAACAATAATCACTCACTCACTCTTTCTACAATTTTGTAATGGATTCTGGAATTGTTCCGACAAAGTGATATTTTTGCTTTTTCATTTTATTATCTATTACAGGTGTATGATAATTGATGATAACGGTTTCATTGTAATGCATCCCACATTTAAGGAGAGCACGAATGCTGATAAATTCTTAAAGTCTATTCATATAACAGTAGAAGTAAGTAGTATGCATGATTAGGGGTTATTGTTTTGACGTTGAGAATATGTACTGTGACGTTACGACAGGGAGTTGGTTTTTCACATGTAAAACATCTGATTTATTTTACTGCGAAATTCTTGTAATTCAATCTCTACATACTTCTAAATCATTTGGTTTTCCAATCTTTTAACTATCAACATATCTCATGAAGGTTATTCCAGAAACGCGTCGTGTGCACTCAATTCGATAACGTTATATATAAATTATTGTAAATTTGTAGGAACCTGCCCTTGCAAAGTTGATGACCAGTAAGAATATATTAAATCGAAAAGAATGTCAAGATTACTCCGTAAATAAGGATCTCCGTTCATATCGGGTAAGGTTAGAATAGCTTATGTTTTAATAAACGTTAGAGAATACCGAAGGAGTAATTCAAATTCAGAGAAATTGGCAACATAGGGTACACAAGACAAAGAAAAACAAAACAAAAACACAAACAATATGTGTTGGACACCACTATGCGCAAACAAACACAAATAACGTGAAACAAGACATGAGAACTCCTACAAACAACAAGAGGTAAAGACGAACCGAAACATCGTTTTAAGCGGAAATCGTAACGGACATAACAACACGGAATTCAGAACGTAAAGACACATAATAGCACAACAGAAAAAAAACAAATGTTTGTACAACATTATAGAAACAATTTGTTATTGGCAGTTTTATCTAAGTAGTTTGAACTTATATTTATCAAATACATTACAGATTACATTGCCATCAGGACACCCTGACGGGCTGAGCTTTACAGACATGGATGGCCATGCAGAATTAAGACCAATACCTAACACAAATATCTTTATCATTAGACAGAGGACTGATTCATCCTTATCTTCCGATTGTACATGTGTAAGTAAAAGACATTATTATACAATATCATATGGGGTAAATAGAATACAGATTGTTAAAGTCAGAACAATGTTTGTAAGCTACAATACTATAATACAACAGCATTTATTAGTAAGACTAACAAAGATTATCATAGTTAGAAGGATTCATACCACTAAATAATTCCCCATAGCATCCCATGTTAAATAAAATAATTTTGAGCTTTAATATAGGTTTCACCTGAAGTTTAATATAAACGACACTCATATCTCATGGAAGGAGTACCTAATTGGAAACGTACCTCCAAAAATCAACATACATTTAATGGCATATAAGAAAAAATCCGTCTGCTTGCAGCTGTCAAAACTCAAAAATCCTACTTTCACTTTTGTTTTAAACGCAAATTCAAGTGGTTACTTTCCAATGTTAGCACATTTTTAGTTAAGACCACAAGGTCATCAAATATGGGTTTACGACGACACTTGGGATTTTGCAGTATCTACTAGATTTTATATATTATCTAACAGTGTAGGTATTAATTTTTATTTTACGTACTACTTTGTCATATATTTCTTTTGACTGGTTCCCGAATTTAGTGGCATTACACCAAAACAATGTTTTTTCAGCTAAAAACAGCAGTATTATTGATTCGAGGAACACAGATTATTATAGTCAGAAGCATGCTTGCCAACAAACAAATACATTATACAGCAACCATTATGAATAAGACCAATACATATTGTTCAAGTCATACGAACATTAATCGGTTATTTCCGAGTAGTCCGATTTCATTCATCAGTAGAACTGACAGCGCTGCAATACACTGACATTCTGTTGAAAGTATTTTTTATATCCAAATTGTTGCATTTCTTCCTAAATAAATACATTTACATTTTTCACGTTCGGTTCACAATGGTAGCAATAGTTGGAAAAATATAACTTTCAGAATCTAATCATATTTGACACTTGTTGTATTTGTGCTCACGACATCAAAACACAATAAAAATTTGATATATCCTTGTCATTTCAACCTATTTTACAGGATAGTGGGTTCACACCAGATTTTAGGATGTGTGTACAATGTGACTGTCTCTGTTATAAACCTATTCTCTTTGATATCTGTAAGAATATGTATTCAAGGTAGGTTTTAAATGCTAGAATTTCCAGCTGTTGAATTTCGAATATATGCTCCACATGAGATCAGCAATGTTGACCCGACTGTGTTTGATTGGCCTTTGTCAAAATTAGGTAACGACGTGGACCTGTTATGATGTGACAAAAAATGCGGCTTTCGATTTTTCAATCCTACAACGATTTTGAATACATGAGTTCGAAAATCATACTGAACAGTATTGTGCTTGTTGTACTATTAATCAGTTTGTGATTGATTTGATTTTTGGTGTTTAATGCCAGTTTCAGCAATATTTCAGCTATATCATGGCGATCAGTTTTAGTGGTGGAAAAAGTCGGAGTACCCGGAAAGAACCACCAACCATGGGCAAGCAACTGGTAAACTTTATCACTTGCGGCTGTGATAATCAGTTTGTGATAGAGTGTGGTCTATTATTGTGGAATTGAATCTGTGTTAATTGTTTATTGTTTGTGTATATCTGTTTAGTGGTTGAAGATCCAATTATTAATTTACAGGGATCTCAATTAACGGATAAACACCGTTACATATTTGTACATGTTGCAAGACAGGAACTGGATTTCCAACAATATGTGTTTGCTTCTAATTGTTTTCTATAACTTTATGTTAGAAATAGTTTTTCATTGACAATTCCTTACCCTTTTAAATTGAAAATCCAATGTAGTATTTTATCTAATTGGTCTAAATCTTTTTGTATTCTCCCTTGACAGTGGAATCAATGAATATGTCCATGACTTTCTCTGCGGAGATCTAACATTACATGGTTGTTATATACGTTTCTACACTGAGAGACCGGGTTGTTTACTCCGCTTAGCTCATTTGTATACGAGATTGCTTTGTTTGTTTGTTTGTTTGTTTGCTGGTGCTTAACGCCACTTTCAACAATATTTCAGTTATATCGTGGCGTTCAGTTTTATTGGTGGAGGAAACCGGAGTACCAGAAGAATACCACCTATATGTGACAAATGACTGATAAACTTCAACACATAATGTTATACACATCGCCCTGATCGAGATTGGAACTCACAACAATGTTCCTTTGTTAATTATACACAAAGTTGCTTGACGTCATTTGTGTGTTTCAGAGATGGAAACCTTCCGTGTACTGCACGAATACCTGATCCATCAGGAACAAGTATACCTGAGGAATTAACTGGCTTACCAACATGTTATAGTCCACAGTGTAGTACGAAAAGAAATAAAAGGTAAAAAAAAACTTAAAAAATAGATCCTTGGGATCATTTTATTTTATTTTTTTTCAATCGGCGATCAAAATATCATCTATAAAAATCCTGTTTACATTCTACATAAACCGTTAATCTGCTTAATGTGGACTTCTTCCCGACAGATAAAATAAAGTGATCAACGAACCAATTCTGAAATACATTTCTAAACTGTGTTCGGAATAAATAGGTGTCCGTTTTTTAACCTAATCAGAGACTTCACTTAAACAAGTATTATATTAACAAGTATTATATTAACAATTAACAAATATTTCCTACATTGGGACTTATTTAAGTTTGTTTTATTCTAGATTCTGTTTTATTCAGTGTTCGGTTTAGACATATTTCACTGTACACATGTATAATTTGTAGATATTATAAGTAAACGACAGGTACGATAAAAGCAGCCATGTTTGATCCGACTTTTGACAGGAAGTAAAATATTGATCATTGTTGTTTTCAATTATTTTATGACAAAAAAAAAACCTAATCAGAGACTTCACTTAAACAAGTATTATATTAAATATCTTTATTTTCATTTTCAAATTCAAAATATTGCCAATCATTTCGTAGGTTGTTTAATATAGACACATTATGTGCAAGCGAGTATTAGAAAGTTTACGCGTCTTTTGAAAAAAGAAATATTATTTAGAAAGAAATAGCAAAGGAGTTATCAGAAATCATACATCGAAAAACGACAAACAATGCAATAGCCAAAAGTAAAAAGACGGAAGAACAAATAATTGTTCACCAAATACAGAACTAAAGATTGAGCAACACGAACCAGGGATGAACTCAGGTGCTCTGGAAGAGAATGAAGTTCTGCTCTACAACTAACCCAAGCAGTGTTATTGTAAAATAATACGAACCTCATATCCGAATTGGAAAACGCATTGGACACCAGTATACCTAAATAAATACAAATAAAGCTAATAGAACATGAACGCATACAAAATAAATTTGAGTAATGACAAACCGAAAATAGTTTTTGCAAGTAATTCGTCGCCGCGGACAAGACAGTTATGAACTAAGACTTAAAGATTTGTAATTGGACATCATGTCTAAACATATTTCAGCGAATGCTTTAGTGAGGCGGAATGTGGTTGGTGTGAATTCACTGACGAAGGCAAGGAACTAAATCCTAAATGTTGCAGACTGAAAGAGGACTGTTCGTTTGGTAAAACAAGATCCGCTAATAGGGATACATGTGGCGGTAAATATCAATTGTTTGTTTATCTGTTTATTTCTTTATTTGTTGTCTTATTTTGTATGTTGACATAACAGTATTCAAAGTGTATCAATTACAATACTAAGAAAAAACAAATAGAAATATATTCACAAATCAGTTTTCTCGTGATCACTGACATAGATTTTGTGCCTCATATTTTTTAAGCATCATATATAGATATTCAGCAAATACAACTCAAACCGTATGTACATTGTATGCTATATTGGTTGTAAGAAAGGTTTGAATATACCAAACGGGTAATCATAATCCGTAAATCAAAGAAGGACAGACAACACAAAGCCAAAAAGAAAAAGAACTGAAAAGTTTGAAAATGTTTGGTTCTATAACTGCAATGTGTATGCGAAACCAGAAGGTAAAAGTAGAATCAGATACGATCTTTTTGACAATATTGATGAGAAACTGAAAAAGAAGTTGAAAGAGGGCAATTAATGAACATGCATAATTAAAATTCTTTGCTTAAACTTTTTCTTAAACTGAAATATTAAAAATTATTTTTTCGTTCATTAAGGAAAATGTTTTTTTTTTTTTTTTTGATAAATGCTATCAAGATCAAGATTTCATTGTTTAAAATCAACAACAACAAATATTAATAACAACAAAAGTTGAGTAGTTTTGATTCTTTTTTTTTTCTTTCTAACTATGAATTTTTACTTGAAAATATGAAATAAAAAAATCATTAATCAAACATGAAAACTTATATTCATAAATGGGAGATAACTCATAGTTATTTGAAAAATTATTGAATTCAATTAACATGTGATATGATTCTTATCTTTTAAAAAAAAATATATGCCATGCTGTTAAAAACAAAGATTGGTAAATGAATACTGGTCTTAAAAAAACCCGACATCTTATGTTTATATGTGTGTATGTTTGTGTACTTCTTATGTGTTACAATTGTATATTATTTTCATTAATTAACCTGTTCCTATGGTTTATAAAACTGCTTTTCTTTTATGATCATGGATGATAATGTAACAGTATTGTCAATGAATGTGAGGGGACTTTTTTCAAACTCAAAAAAGAGGGCAGATGTATTTGATTGGGCCAAAAGTAAACATGCATCCATTGTGTGTTTTCAGGAAACACACAGTAATAATAATATAGAAAAATATTGGGAGGATGAATGGGGAAATAAATGTGTTTTCAGTCACCATGACAGTAAAAGTGCAGGTGTTTGTGTTATGTTTAAAAAAGGTCTTGATTTTGTAATTCATAATTCTGAAATTGACAGAAATGGTCGTTACATTATTTTAGATATAACTATTCACACACAGAGACTCACTTTTGTTTGTTTATATGGTTATAATACAGATGAACCTTCACTATTTAATATTATATTGCAAAAAGTATTGACTTTTTCAAACACAAGTATTTTATTATGTGGTGATTGGAATGTTGTTTTAGATAGGTATATGGATACATATAATATCATACATAATAGAAATCCTTACTCCCGAAAAAAAATTGATGAAATTATTGAAGCTTTTGAACTTCTAGATCCTTGGCGCACACGTTATCCTGATGAAAGAAAATATACATGGCGTCAGTCCTCACCCATAAAGCAAAGTCGACTTGACTATTTTTTAGTTTCAGAAGACCTATACTCACTTATGAAGTATACTAAAATTATTCCAGGGTATAAAACAGACCACTCTGCTATTATTTTCACCTTCGCAACCAGTTTAGCCAAACGAGGGAAAGGGTACTGGAAATTTAATTCCCAGTTACTAAGAGATACAGATTATATAAAGAGAGTTAAAACATGTATTACGGAAACTATTTCCGAATATTATTTATCAGGTGATGTGGAAGATCATCTTAATGTAAGGTTTTCATGCAATGACCAAACTTTTTTTGAAATATTAAAAATGAAGATTAGATCTATTTCCATTACATATAGTATTAAAAAATCTAGAGAAGAAAAGAGTCTATATCGTACACTTGAAAATGATATACAAAATTTAGAAAATATTATGAATTCCTCCCCAGATGATGTGACTCAAGCTTCCTTAGTACACAAACAATTAGAATTAGGGAATAAACGACAACAAAAGATTGAAGGAATACTCCTTAGATCACGGGCTAACTGGCATGAGAATGGTGAAAAGTGCTCAGAGTACTTTTGTAAACTAGAAAAGAAAAATTTTATAAAAAAGACTATCACTGAACTTATAGATGAAAATGGCCAACATATTACAGATCCATCAGAAATCCTTCTTGAACAACAACATTTTTATAAAACTCTATATTCAAGTAGGAATATCAATGATTATGACGAGTCATTCTTTAATCATGACATTAAACTTACAGAGGATCAAAAAGACCTATGTGAGGGAAACTTAACTTTCAAGGAATGTGCGGAGTCATTAAAATTTATGATAAATGGAAAAAGTCCTGGATCTGATGGATACACTGTTGATTTTTATAAGTTCTTTTGGAAAGATATTGGTCCATTTGTTTTTCGGTCTCTTTTCTATGGATACAATTCTGGTAAATTTTCAGAATTCCAATATCAAAGTGTTATTACCTGCATTCCTAAGGAAGGAAAAGACAGACAATATATTGGTAATTGGCGACCTATTAGTCTTTTAAATACTGATATCAAAATAGCTTCTGCAGCATTAGCTAACAGACTTAGACCCGTTTTACCTTTCATCATAAGTGATACACAAAAGGGCTTCATGAAAGACAGATTTATGGGTGAGAACACACGCCTTTTATATGATTTAATGCACTATCTTGAGGAAAATAATAAGACAGGCCTTTTATTACTTGTTGATTTTGAAAAGGCATTCGATTCAATCGAATGGTTATTTTTGAAAAAAGCATTAAATAGCTTCAATTTTGGACCCTCCTTATGTAAATGGTTTGAAACATTATACTCTAGTGCATCCAGCTGTGTTATTAATAATGGACACTTGTCCCACTTTTTTAATTTAGAAAGAGGCTGCCGACAAGGTGACCCTCTTTCTCCTTACCTATTTATTATTGGTGTTGAGTTATTATCTTTGAAATTGAAAAGAAACCCTGATATTCAGGGAATTACTATTAATGATGATGAAACACTATTGAGTCAGTATGCAGATGACACATTCTTAATTCTAGATGGGAGGGAAATATCCTTAAAGGAAACACTCTCATGTTTTGAATCATTTTACAAAGCCTCAGGGTTAAAAGTGAATGCTTCTAAAACAAAAGCAGTATGGGTGGGAAACAAAAAATATTCAGATCTTATTCTATGTCCTGAATCAAACCTTCATTGGTCACATTCAAATTTTAAACTTTTGGGGATTGAATTTTCTTTAGACTTGAACCGTATTACAGAAATTAATTTTTCAAAGAAGATTAAGGAGGTCTCTGCAATTTTAAAGAGCTGGCAACATAGAAAACTTACATTAATGGGGAAAATTACAGTTATAAAATCTCTTGCTCTCTCAAAATTAGTTCACTTACTGACTGCATTGCCAAACCTAACACAGTCTAGGTTAAATGAATTAACTTCATTATTTTATAACTTCATATGGAATAATAAACCAGATCGTGTTAAGCGTAATACATTGATTGGTGATATCATTCAAGGTGGGCTTAATATGATACATATCCATTCTTTTAATATTTATCTAAAACTTAGTTGGATAAAAAGACTCCTGACTAATCCAGAGGGTAAATGGCAGAAGTTATTTTTAACTGACCTTAAACAGTATGGTGGTGAAAGAGTTTTATATCTACAGAAAGAAAAGCTTAGAGAAATTTCTGTTAGTTTAAAAAACCCTTTCTGGAGTGATGTTTTACTTTGTCTCAGTGAAGCAAAACCACATACTGATTCTTCTGTTAATGACACTTTATCATTAGATATTTTGAATTTTTCTTCTTTAGATGATTTTCCATATTACTTATTATGGAAAAACAGAGGTGTGCAGTTTGTGAGTGATCTTATTAATCATGAAAATAAGCAATTTTATAGTTTTGAGCAAATTCAAGAGAAATTAGAAACTAACAATTTCCTGATGTTTTATAGATTGATTGCTAGAATTCCGAAAGCTTTCAAAGATTGCTTAAAAGAAAACCTTTTAGATATTCATTTTGATACACATGATACAACTGATACTTTTGTAAAAAAAATTGTATCTAATAAAAAAGCTAAATTTATATACAGAAGTCTTATAGATAATATTGTCCAAAATCCAACTGACAAATTTTTGAAATGGGAAAAATTGTTGGATATAGAGATTACTGATTGGTCAGAATATTTTGTAATTATGAAAAGATCATGCAGAGACACCTATTTGAGAAACTTTCAGTTTAAATTTCTGCATAGGATTATAGCTACGAATTCATTTTTGTATAAAATAAAATTAAAAGATACACACTTATGTACCTTTTGTAAAGCAAATGATGAAACCATTGAACATTTGTTCTTTGATTGTCCTATATCTTATCGATTGTGGCAATTTATTTCGAACAGATTTAAACTATATTTTGTTAATTTTGTTTTGAACAAAGAAAACATTTTCCTTGGCTGTAAAGATGAAAGTTTATTGCTGAATTTATTGATAATACTTACAAAAAACTATATTTACAAATGCAAACTCAATGAAGCAAAGCCAAATACAATTGAGTTAAAAAATAAGATTAAGAAGTATCAATCTTTTGATCAGTATATAGCAAAGAAAAATAATACGGTTCAAGCCTGTGAAAAATTTTGGGCACCTATATATATCATCCTAAATTAAAAAGGTATTGTAAGGCAGTTGTATATGATGGGAACAAGAATACACTTTTCACAGTATTAGCAAATATTTGAAAAAATGTACAAGTTGTAACAGACAGAATGTAGAGAGTAAATGTGTGTATGAGAGATGGAGAGAGAGTTTACCTTTTCACTTTAATATTTAATTTTTTTTGTAACTCTTTTGAAATTTAATTTGTAAAAAATGAAATAGTCATTATTTTTTCACTGATTTCTTTTTAATACCCCTGTATACCCTAGTCAGGTGGTAATGTACAGGGGATTGTAAAATCCTGACTATTGAAAAATAAATAAAAGAAAAAAAAAAAATGTTAAAAAAAAAAAAAAAAAAAAAAAAAAAAAAAAAAAAAAAGAACGAAGACACAAACAACAATCCACAAAACACACAACACAGAAAACTGAAGACCGAACAACACGATCCTCACTGAAATCCGAGGGCGAACTACGGAAGGGTAGGCAGTTCCTGCTCCACTAGTGGAACCCGTCGTGTTGTAAAATGACTATTAAAATCAATATTTTTGCGAGAAGCAACGAAAATCACAAAGTAAAACAAAGTAAACACAAACTCGCAGGTAACAAATACAAGCAGTAGGCAACGATATCAAATATTATTCATTGGGTTTTCCTGCTCCATTAATACAATCCATCGTGACAAGACTGAACGAGCATTGTTATACGTTGTAGCCATAATAAATATCGTGGCAGCAAAAACAATGTCAATTTTATCCAAATTACCTGTATATATATCAAATCCCGTCGAGGGAAGAACAAAAATTTGACAGCTCTAAAATCTAATTCTAACACTGTTTGGTTTAATTTTCAGACATATATAATATTTAGTATTAACCTGGTATCACAAGTAACTTTGAGATCCTATAATATACTTTATTTACTGTGACTGTATAATGAATTCTTCATTATCCTATACAATATATTAAAAATTGCTGAGTTAGATTGCTGTCAAATTATAATATTAAGTATATATGTACCATCTACACACGCTTATACACATGTCTTACGTCTATCCTTAGATTTTCCTTACGAGACAAGGTAACACTACGACTATTGAAGCTCCTTTTTTTAGGGAGTGGATGTAGTCGAGTGGTCTAGGGCGTTGGACGTAAGGCTAAGCGAATGGTGCTGCAGTGTATCAATGGTGTGGGTTCAAATCCCGTCGAGGGAAGAACAAAAATTTGACAGCTCTAAAATCTAATTCTAACACTGTTTGGATTAATTTTCAGACGTATATAATATTTAGTATTAACCTAGTATCCTTTAAAGTAACTTTGAGATCCAGTGGGACATATATATTGTATGGTTGTCACTTGCTTCTAGACGTTTGTATAATATACTTTATTTACTGTGACTGTATAATGAATTCTTCATTATCCTATACAATATATTAAAAATTGCTGAGTTAGATTGCTGTCAAATTATAATATTAAGTATATATGTACCATCTACACACGCTTATACACATGTCTTACGCCTATCCCTAGATTTGCCTTACGAGAAAAGGTAACACTACGATTATTGAAGCTCCTTTTTTAGGGAGTGGATGTGGTCGAGTGGTCTAGGGCGCTGGACGTAAGGCTAAGCGAATGGTGCTGCAGTGTATCAATGGTGTGGGTTCAAATCCCGTCGAGGGAAGAACAAAAATTTGACAGCTCTAAAATCTAATTCTAACACTGTTTGGTTTAATTTTCAGACGAATATATATATATATATATATATATAGAAATCTATATTCGAACACTTGATGGAACATTGCAACACACATGCATGGGTTTTTTATTCGTGTTCCATGGTTTGAGATGAGAGGTGGATATAAATAAAAAAAATGTAGATATCAAATATAGTGCACACGACGTGTTTCTGGAATAAACTTCATCAGGTACGCTCAAAATCGAAAGTTTGGAAAACTAAATTATTTCAATGTATTTTTGTAGCAATATAGCAAATGGGCATAAACAGGATAGCAAACATCGGCTAAGATAACCTATGTCTGAGGGAAAACAACCTTAGTTTTAATAAAGCGAAAAAATACATTATGCATAAACTGTTCGTTGTATTGATACTGGTGAAATTGTTGTCTACCACTTTATACGTTTCCATTTCATATAAATTCTAACCTTTACTAATTTTGAATAGCTACCACTACATCAGATCCGAATGCAAACCAACGGCCTACTCCAATACCCTCAAATTCGAGTGACAACACAGTAGCGATAGTAGGAGCGTCAGCAGCCACTGGTTTTGTGCTCACTCTTTTAATTATTGGAATTAACTGTTCGTTTTATTGATACTGGTTAAATTGTTGTGTACCACTTTATACGTTTCCATTTCATATAAATTCTAACCTTTACTATTTTTGAATAGCTACCACTACATCAGATCCGAATGCAAACCAACGGCCTACTCCAGATCCAATACCCCCAAAGTCGAGTGACAACACAGCAGCGATAGTAGGAGCGTCAGCAGCGACTGGTATTGTGCTCACTCTTTTAATTATTGGAATAGTCTACCTTATTAGAACAAAAAAGATTTGTCGTGATAAATTTGACAAGACAGATCCGTACATCGATGCTATTCATGATGCACGAGAGCCTTCTGGAGACTACATTTTCATTGACAACGAAGGTACTGATCTGTCATCATCATCCTCGAATTTTTCGATTCCGCCACCGTATGCCATACATTCGAATGAATACACAAATACCACAACAACTTTCAGCGATAATAATTAAGTATTAAATACAAGAATGTGTAGTAATTCTAGATTTACAGCGATGATGGTTATATTTATTTCTATTCTGTGATTTGAACCTATCCTTAACATTTTGAACCAATCATAAAATATTACTAGTTTGAACAATTTGTAGATAATCATATGCTAACAATAGGAAGAAATATTATACTACAATTTATTCCCCAAAACTACAAATAACAAACTACTGGCACCTGGTTCAAGTAGAACGAACGGTAAGATGCGATAACAGTATAGCGCGGACGTGACAGAGGACAATCTAGAAGCAAACATTGTAATACAGTTGTTTCAAATCATGTCAATTCCGACCACGTTCCGTCTTTTTCTTGTCTTGACGTCTGAACAAATCGGCAGGCGACTTCCGGTGTTTACGCTATTACTGTGACAACGTCAGCATATCATAGTCGTAGATGCGGTAGATTACATAATTTTAATATGGGGACGCCAAGGAAACCGCTGAATAAATACTGGTGTTCGGTACCCCACTATCTGTCTGATATCAGAAATATATACATAAAGGCAGATCGTTTTCCTTTGATGATGCTGACAGCTACAAATAAAGAAAGAAAGCAAATTTAATTTTAAAGAAGTATTTGTCTCTGCATTGAAGTCTTTGATACAAATAAAATAATTTATTTGATATCTGTTTTTTACAGAAAATGCTAAGATTTTTTAAAGTTGAGGATCGAACGTTAAAACGGCACACATCGATTGGAGTTTTTGTTGTGTACATTTGACACCGGAAGTTCAGTGCCAGGAGTCCCATCGAAATCACGTGATCTGGCGGAGTAAAAAATAACAAAATTTTGACGGAATGGAAATGATTCGAAACAACCGTATTAAGCTGCTTGTGGCTCTTCTCAAACAATTTGGCAGTTGTTTTATATTTTTAGACATTGCCACATAAACACAATATATGTCCATTGGCGGTAAAGGTAAAATTCATTTCCGCTCAAAAGGCTTAAAATGAAATTCAAATGCAAGACCTATTTAGAAGGACTGCTACACACATTTTGAAAATTAGAACCACTAGTATTTGAAACCATAAATTACCACTAAAATTCGGAAGTTGGTGCAATGTTAGTAAAGAAAATATGGTATGCCAATGTCAATAAGGTCATCAGAGGTATTTGGGTGATGAGTTTCATTATATATGTGAATGTTCTAGATTTGTAAATGAAGAAAGCTTAATATATAAGCTAAATAAATAAACACATGTGCTATGATCAAATGAAAAACAAAAAATACTACCCTGTCGGTGCAGTTCCAACATCAAATAGAAAAACCGTAGAAATAGGCACAAATCGATACCCCTAATTTTACACAAATACATGGCCGCTCCTATTGAAATCGCATGTCATCTGTTAATATATTTGTCGTAAGTAAACCATGTAAATACATTGTATATCAGAATTGTAAATAAGACGGTATAACCTCTAGACTTAACCATTTCTAATTCTCTTTTCATGTGTATTAATATTGTATGCATTATGCAAACTATATGTACCTTTGTAAAATGATTATGAGAAATAAAGATATACATGTATATTGATGTTTTGATTGTGTTTTGTGTAAAGAAAAACCCAAATGCACCTAAAAGGGTAATTCATTATTTTGTTATTGTTGTAATATGCATTTAAGTAGTTTTAGTATCAACATACTTAATATTAAATATGTGAACACAATTGATTATTGGTGATGTTCCAATGGCTCACCCCACAGATATATAAAGCTTGTCCTCGGATGGCGTGTGTGGGGGTGCTCTTGATGGTTGGAGTGGTTGACTAGTTGTAACACTAATCGAGGACCATACCTGTTAGCATGTTTTGAGCGTCACATTCACTCTATGTTAAAACCTTCTTCATCCATTTCGAGAAAGAGTAGGGCTAGGGTTTGGCTTATGGTGTTATGGTATTTGTAATGGTAGGGTTATATGACAGTTTGGCTGCTTAAATTATGTCATTTATGCTTAACACACATGTTAATTAGCTATGTGACTCAAACAGGTGAGTTAATTTTTTTAGATAACTCATTCTACAAATTGGTACACAACATTCATACTCATGACGTACATCTCCAACAATAAAGGAAAATGCAATAGGGTTATGGTTGGTGGTGCTAAATGCCACTTTCAACAATATTTCAGCTATATCGTGGCAGTCAAGTGTTATTGGTGGAGGAAACTGGAGTATCCGGAAAAAAAACAACCAATCTGCCGCAAGTCACTGACAAAATTTATCACATAATGTTGTATCGAGTACATCTCGCCATCAGCAGGATTTAATCTCGCAACGTTTGTGGTGATAGGCACTGATTGCATATGTACATTGTAACCGTTAAAACATACTATTTCGCTTGTCCTTATCTCCATACTTTTCCAGTTATAGTCAAATGCCATTGCTACAGTTATCCCATTCCTCGCTCATTTCTCTATAGTTTTATGATATTGCTTAATTTGTTATGGTCTTAAATTTGTTGATGAAATATTTGTAGCTGGACGTCCTGGAACAATCAATCAATAAATTTGATTGCCCTTCTCTGTACTGTAAAAGTAGACTAGTTTCCCGAGGTTATTCCATTATGTAATGGGTACAAACATATAAAGATTTGGAAACCCGTTTGTTCTTTTTCTTTAGACCACTGTGTTGTCTGTCCTTCTTCGATTTAATTACGGATTCTGATTACCCTTTGGTATCTTCAAACTCTTCTAAATGAATATCAAAGACATTCCAAAAGTATCATATCCAATTTAATACGTCATACGCCGAGGTGGCTGGCAAATATGATGGAGATTATGGCACAGCTACTGATCTGTTATCAGGGTGTAATTCCAGTGACTGAACATACAGTTGACGCTTAATCGAGATCACACATCTTCAGAGAGTAATCCCATAAACGTTGACACGCACTGGCATCGTGAACCAATCTGTTTTCTATGGCATACTGACAATGACCAAAATATTTCCCTGTGACTGCATTTAATGATTCATCCACGGCAGCAAACATAATCGTCTGTGCACCAGCAGTGGCATCCAAGCAACAAAATCTATATAAAAATGAATAAAAGTATATGCATGTATACATGCATCGGGTTTCTGTTATACATTTGGTTAAATACAAACTGTATTCCTCCCCAGAGGAACAATAAACAATAATTAATTAATCTATTTATATTTTGATTTTCGAATTGGCCGAGATCCATTTACCATAATACTTGTTAGTTTTAATCAATGGCCATCACCTTTGAAATTGTGAGCTTCATTAGCACTTGTGGCGAGGTATATTCAATGCAACTTAATGCATCAAATTTTTTCTATGACTTTCGACAAGTAGTTGATTTTCAATAGTATGTAATTCGATTTCGTCCCTCATGGTCATGAGAACAACTGGATTTACAACAGGGTTTTGAGGTGGGCCAATGCAGCTCAACTTTTAAGTTGTCTGTGTGTGCATTTTAAATGTCTTCATTATGTGCCTTGCGTGGAATGTTATCTGTGTCTATGGATTGTCCATTTTTAATTGCCCATTTCGGTTTTCTCTAATGTTTATTAACATTGTGTTGTCTGTCCTTCTTCGATTTACGGATTTCGATTACCCCTTCGGCATCTTCTAACCAGAGCCTCCAAGAGAAAATTTGCAAGGCGGAACAAGACTAATTTGGGGCCCCGGGTACAGGCTGAAGCTTCTCTCAAAATTGCGAATTTGAGTTAGAAATACCAAAAATATAACGAAAAAAATCAAAATAAAACGCCAATGGCTAAGCTGTGGGGCCCTTCAGAGATTCACGGGTCCTTTCTTGGCTCTTCGGGCCCAGGACCGATGTACCGGTTGAATCCCCCCTCTCATAGGCCCTGCTTCCATATATTCTTATCATAAACTGATTGCCATAATACAACTCCAATGTTGAGAGTAGCGTAATAAATTCAATCTCTCATTTGAATCCTGATGATAAGAAATGTTTGTTCATTACTTAAAAAATAACACACGAAATGAGTTATTGGGTGAATGAGCGATTATTGTTTAACGCCAACTGATCTATCTAATCAGCTATGTCAAAGCGAGAATACATTAAAGTCGTTGAAATGATGATGAGACCCGCTTTGTACCAGATCAACACGATTAGTTGGATGTCTATCGTGCTAGCTCACTGAAACATCAGTTCGTGGTTAGACATTTCGCATCAATCGAACACGTTATCCTGATTCCGAGTCAACCATTCTTTGATCCTACCCCTTAATGATGTATGCTTAGAGGAGAAGCAACAAGCACCACATTTATAGTCTCATTGGACTGGTCTGACCAGGGGTTAAACCCAAATCTTACGCACTCGAAGGAATCAAGTTAGCCATTACGCCATCAATGCGGTTAAGCACGGAATGAATGTAAAGTTTAAATTACACAGTTTTCTTTACTATGAATTTATATGTACTGTGAAAGTGCTTTTTTAGTGGATGCCAATTTAGGGTGGATCAAGTAAACTTCTAGAGATCGTAGGTTCTTTATATTCGTTGTTTCATAATTGGCACACAATAATAATATGGAAATTTTGTATTCGGTTGGACATTATATTTCCTGGTTTTAATGAAACACCATGGCCATATCCAGGAAAATTGGCACTCCACGAATTATAATATTTTCACAGTATATGAAAACTAAATCGAGTATGGCTTTATATTGATGCTTGGTGTTTTGCACGGACAATATTAATTTATTTTCCAATTAAACATTTCATTTTAAAAGAGTTAATCCTTTTCACTTACTGCAAAATAGACTCGCTAATTCTGTGTAAACATTTTGGTAAAACATCTTTCATAGGGCCAACCAATATATCAGTGCATACCAAACCTGGATGAACAGAATTAGCAGTTACGGACGAATCTGAAAGGAATGAAACATGATGTCAGATTTTCAATAAGAAAATAATATATATCACAATCGGGTGTTATATTTGTGTCGAAATGTGATTTTTGTTTAATCTCAAAATTGAGATAATGTCTGCCTCGGAGCAGTACAAGAACTCAGTAATAACGATCTATTTGTAAATATTGGTTGGTTGGTTCTATGGTGTTTAGCGCCGCTTTCAATAATATTTAAGCTATTTCGTAATGGTCAGTTTTATTTGTGGAGGAAACCGTACCACCGACCTGTCGCAAATCACTTTCAAACTTTATCACATAATATTGTACACCTCGCCCTGATCGCGATTCGAACTCACAACATCAGCGGTGACGGGTACTGATTGCATAGTTAGTTGTAAATCCAACTACCATACGATCATGGCCACGACGATCTCCTTTGTAAAAATTTGGTTAGATGACAGTTTGATTAATTACATTATGGCATCTATGCTTAAAGACACAATCAATATTGTAATTAGTTTTGTGACTCTAACAAGTGAGTTTTTATTTAGAACATTCATTCTACAAATGTTGAAATTGGTAAACAACATTCATATTCATGACGTACATATCCAAAAATAAAGGAAAAACCCATAGGGTTATTGTTATGGTGTTTAACGCAACTTTCAACAATAGCTCAGTTATATCGTGGCGGTCAATTGTATTGGTGGAGGAAACAGGAGTACCCAGAGAATACCATCTACCCGCCGCAAGTCACCGACAAACATTATCTCATAATGTTGTATCCAATAGCCATCGCAATAAGCGGGAATCGAACTCACAACGTTAATGGTGATAGATACTTATTGCATAGGTACTTCTAAATCCAACTACCATACGATCACGACCACGACAGCCCCCCCCCCCTTTTTTCCGCGATTTACTTCTGGTTATCCGTTTGATATTTTTAAACATTTCAGCCATCTTGGATTTCCGATCCACACAAAATTGATCTTGTAAAGGACTATCGAATGGTTTATCATGTACAACTTTGTAGTTTTTAATAGAAAGAAAAATACACACATGGTTGTATGTTAAAAAATTGTGTCCTGCTTAGGCGCCATCTTTGATTGTCGATCGATTAATAAAACAGACTATTTGTACAAGGCTATGTAAGGAACAGTCCTATATTTAAAGTCTGTGATTTCTGATTAGACAATAGGAATTACAGCAATTTAGTAAACATAATAGATCCTATCAGCCATGTTGAATTTCAAAATAGAACAACAATCGAATAAAATGTTGACTACCACATACGTAGTACCTCTGTCAAGTTTGGTTCCATGGAGTTGTCTTGTTCATGAGAAAAAATGAAAAAGGACGAAAAGTTTACAGACCATGAACGAAAAGTAATGAAAATACCTGACATAGACTATTAATTTAAGTGAGATAATAGAAACTGCAGGCATTTACCAATCTTTTAAAATCTTTGATAACTGTTTTGAATGCATGACATTCGCTAATTTACTGTTGCTATAACCAGACAAGTCAGGGTACAGTCGTCCATCTGCAGATGGTCCATTGTCGTACTTAAAATCATTCCATCTCCACAAATGTCTAATGGAGCTAACATTGATTATACGTGAATTGCATGTCTTTTTTAATATATCCAGTAATAAGTAAGTTAATAAGAAAGGTCCTAAGTAATTTACTCCAAACACTAGATCATAATGTTGTTTAGATGTTCTCCCTAACGTTCTGTATGTCCAATCGGATATACCTGCAAGTTATCAAGCCAAACAAATATTAATATTTTATAAATCATAAAATATATGTATCCCGCTACATCTGTCTTTAAAGGCACTGTAAAATGATACGAACATCATCTGATATAGAAATTGCCTTGGCCACCAGTATAATAGTAAAGACGAACCGAAAGTAGTTTTTTACGCAGACATCGTAGCAGACACCACAACTATGAACTAAACTTAAAGACATGTAATTGGACATCATGTCTAAACATATTTCAGCGAATGCTTTAGTGAAGCGGAATGTGGTTGGTGTGAATTCACTGATGAAGGCAAGGAACTAAATCCTAAATGTTGCAGACTGAAAGAGGACTGTTCGTTTGGTAAAACAAGATCCAATAATAGGGATACATGTATCGGTAAATATCAATTGTTTGTTTATCTGTTGTCTTAGTTTGTATGTTGACATGCTAGTATTTAAAGTTATTCATTTGTTATACTAAGAAAAAACAAAATATAATTATTTTCACAAATTAGCTTTCCAATGGTCACTGAAATACATTTTGTGCCCCATATTTAAAAAAAAATCATATATAGATATTCAACGAATACAACACAAACCGTATACACATACATGTACATTGTATGTTACATTGGTTGTAAGAAGATTTTAAAGATATCAAACGGGTAATCAGAATCCGTAAGTCAAAGATGAATAGACAACACTATGGCAAAAAGAAAAAACGCGAAAGGACAAACGACGATCCACAAAATACGACACAGAAACTTAAGACCGAACAACTCGATCCTCACTACAAACCGAGAATGAAACTCAGAAGGGTAATCAGTTCCTGCTTCACTAGAGGAACCCGTCGCGTTGTAAAATGACTATTCAAATCAATATGTTCACGAGAAGCAACGCAAATCACAAAGTAAGGCCAAAGGGAAATAAAACAAACTCGCAGGTAGCAAATACTAGGAGTAGGCAATGATGTCAAATATTTGTCATTGGTTTTTCCTGTTCCAGTAATACAATCCGTCGTGACAAGACAGAACGAACTTTGACAAGACTGAACGAACATTGCAATACATTGTAACCATAAATAATACCACGGCAGCTAAAACATTGTCAGTTTGTTCCACAGTACATGTATATATATTCGAACACTTGATGGCAATATTGCAACACACATGCCAAGGTCTTTTTACTAGTGTCCTATGGTTTGAGATGAGAAGTGGGTTATGGTTAGGGTTATAGTGTTTAACGCCACTTTCAACAATATTTCAGTTATATCGTGGAAGTCAATTTTATTGGTGGAGGAAACCAGAGTACCCGGAGAAAACCACCGACCTGCCTCAAGTTACTGAATAACTTGATCACATAATGTTGTATCGAGTACACCTCACCTGAGCGGAATTCTAACTCAACGTTAGTGGGGATAGGCACTGATTGCGTAGGGTGTTGTAAATCCAACTATCATACGATTACTACCATGACGATCTCGATGAGAGGTGGATATAAAGAAAAACGTAGATATCAAATTTAGTGAGCATGACACGTTTCTGGAATAAACTTCATCAGGTACGCTCAAAATCGAAAGATTGGAATAAACTTCACCAGTTACGCTCAAAATCGAAAGATTGGAATACACGTCATCAGGTACGCTCAAAATCGAAAGATTGGAATAAACTTCACCAGTTACGCTCAAAATCGAAAGATTGGAATACACTTCCTCAGTTACGCTCAAAATCGAAAGATTGGAATAAACTTCATCAGTTACGCTCAAAATCGAAAGATTGGAATAAACTTCATTAGGTACGATCAAAATCGAAAGATTGGAATAAACTTCATCAGGTACGCTCAAAATCGAAAGATTGGAATAAACTTCATCAGTTACGCTCAAAATCGAAAGATTGGAATAAGCTTCATTAGGTACGCTCAAAATCGAAAGATTGGAAAGCCAAATAATTTAAATGTGTTATGGTTGAATAAAACAAAAGGGCCTATACAGGATATCCAAACAGACTAAGGTCGCACATGCCTGATGGAGAATAACCTTGGTTTTGATAAATATTACATTATGTAGGAACTTTTAGCTTTGTTAATACTGGTGAAATTGTTTTCTACCACTTTATACGTTTTCTTTTCATATTTTATTTTAACCTTTACAATTTTTAAATAGCTACCACTACATCAGAACCAATACCCTCAAAGTCGACTGACAACACAGCAGCGATAGTAGGAGCGTCAGCGGCGACTGGTATTGTGCTCACTCTTTTAATTATTGGAATATTATACCTTATTAGACAAAAAAAGATTTGTCGTGATAAATTTGACAAGACAGATCCGTACCTCAGTGCTATTCCTGATAAACGAAACTGCACTTTCCTTGACAACGAAGGTACTGATCTGTCGGATTTGTCGAAGCCGACACAGCATGCCGATTATTTGAATGAATACACAACTACCACTGCAGATATACTAGGATAATAATTAAGTATTATACTTTACAAGAATATGTACTAATTATAGATTTACAGCGATGATGGTTATATTTCCACTCTGTGATTTAGACCTACCCTTAACATTTTGAATCAATCATAACATATGACTAGTTTTAGCAATTTGTAAATAATCATATGTTACTAATAGGAAGAAATATTATGCATTTTTGTACTACAATTTATTCGTCTAACATACAAATAACAATCTATTGGTACCTGGTTCAAGTAGAGTGAACGGTAAGAAACGATAACAGTATAGCGCGGACGTGACAGAGGACAATCTAGAAACAAACATTGTAATTTAGCTTGTTTCGACTCTTCTCAAGCAATTTGGCAGTTGCTTTGTACTCTTAGCTATTGCAGGATAAACAAAATAAACGTCCATTGTCGGTAAAGGTAAAATTTATTTGAAGCCTTAAAATAAAATTCAATTGCAAGACCTATTTGGATGTCTTTTTCTAAGGGGGTACCATACACTACAGGGAGATAACTCTTTAAAATCAGTTGAACGTTTTGATCATATGATGTTTGTATGCAAATTTCAAGCATCTCGGTGATCAAAACCACAGAGAGAAACGCTGCTATGTGGCTGGTGAATATATAGCTCTGAGTCTGTTGGTTGGAATTTGTTAACATTTTGATATTTATTACAGTGGATATACTCAAATACACTGGCAAAAAAATAAGAAAAGTAAACGAGCAGATCAAATTTTACCTGAAGTGTATGGTACCACCTTAAAATGACTGATACACACATATTGAAAATTAGAACAACTATTTTAAACCATAAATTACCAATAAAAGTCGGAAGATGGTGCAAAGTTAGTAAAGAAAATATGGTATGTCAATGTCAAAAAGGTCATCGGAGGTATTCGGATGACGAGTTTCATTACATATTTGAATGTCCTAGATTTGTAAATGAAGAAAGCTTAATATATAATCTAAATAAAGAAACAGACCAAGTGTTCTAATCAAACGAAAAACAAGAAATATTACCCTGTCGGTGCAGTTCCAAAATCCAAAATAAAAATCGTTAGAAATAGGCACAATTCTATACGCCTAATAAAAGAAAAATCGTTAGAAATAGGCACAATTCTATACGCCTAATAAAAGAAAAATCGTTAGAAATAGGCACAATTCTATATGACTAATAATACACAAATACATGGCCGCTCCTATTAAAATCTCGTGCCATCTGTTAATATATTTGTCGTAAATATACTATGTAAATACATATTATGTTCTAATTCGTCAGATTCAACCTAACATAAAGTATTTATTAAATAAAAGCAAACACCTGTTTATAGGAACAGCCCGCCAGAGTGTGCAGCAAGTTTTATTTTAATTATAAAATAAATATTAAAGTCCATCAAACATAGTTTGGCCGCTGCAGTGAACATCAATAACTATAGACAATCTACAAAATAGAAATTATACTACAGTTAAGCTTAAATATAACGAATGAAAATTCGTACACATCATTGCATTAACATCATATAGAGTGGGTGGGGGGTGGGGGGTCTACATATCAAACCTTGCTGCTAGTTGGCTTGATCTTCGAATGCTACAAAACAGTTTTAACTTCAAAAGGAAACCTTTTCCCGCTTAAACAATCCGTGCTATTAACATATGAAACTATTATTTCATATGCATACCCGCATTGCGGCAACATATTAACTTGATAATAACTTTATTCTCTAAACCAATGTTACAAGGGTTACAGAGTGAGAGTGTTCAAATCAATACAAAGTAAATACATATTATTACATCAATTATCAAGATTATGGGTGTACATTGAATTCCAATTATGAAAAAAAAAAAAAATGTTTAAACGTTACATACAAATGATACAAATACTAACAGAGGTGTGATTGATTTTTTTCAAGGAGAACTAATTTTCTTATTTATTATATCAATAAGCTTACATAATTTGCGAACAGTTTCAGGTTTCTTTTTGTTAAATAATGATGACAGTTTTAATGTGTTTGGTCTGTTGAAAAAGTATTTTGGAATTAGATTTTTTCTATCTAATAACCAATACATTACGTTTATATTATATATAATACAAATTCCTTAGCCAATCATTACCGAGTGTCAACAAAACATTTAAACGTGTTCATGTAATCAAAAACATAAACACGCGTTTGCCTACTTTTAATAAATACATTTATATCAGAATTGTAAATAAGACGGTATAACCTCTTGACTTAACCATCTCTAATCCTTCTTTTATGTGTAATGATATTGTATGCATTATTCAAACTATATGTACCTTTGTAAAATGATAATTAGAAATAAAGATATACATGTCTGTTGATGCTTTGTATTTTGAGCTTAAAAAACAAATGCACCAAAAAGGGTAATTCATTATTTTTTGTTATTGTTTTAATATGCATTCTTAAATATTATCACATATTTTATTGAAATAACGCCGAATTTGCATGTGTAATGAAAGCATAATTTTCGGCGTGTTATTTGTCTCTGGGGCAATAACATTTTACGAGGACAATAACATGTTATCTGCCCTCTTGTGAAGGGAAATAACATGTTACCTGCCCTGGCAAAATATGTGATAAATAGATTAATACATGACCTTTATCATATTGCTCTTGTCATCAGCCCTCGACTGATATCGTCCCTCGGGCTAAACCTCTTGGGTCGATATCAAGGTCTCGTGCTGATAACAAGGGCAATATGAAAAAGGCCATGTAATAATCTATAATGATTAGTATTAAAATACTAATTATTAAATATGTGTACATAGTTAATTGTTGTTGTCGTTCCTATGACTCCACCCACAGAACTGTGTAAAGCTCGCACTCAGCTGGGGTTTGTCAAGTTATAACACTGATCGTGGACTATACCAAGAAACATGTTTTAAGGGTGTCACGCTCATTGAACGTTAACATCCTCTTTCGAGAAAGAGTAGGGTTATGGTGTTATGGTATTTGTAAAAGTAGGGTTAGATGACAGTGTAGCTGCTTACAATATGTCATCTATGTTTAACGATACAAACAATATGTTAATTAGTTATGCGACTCAAACAAGTGACTTTATTTTTTTGAGATAGCTCATTATTCTTTTCTTCTTTCTTCTGTATGAGCTTCCTCTTTCAGGAACACAGCAATCCATGATTGCTTAAAAGTTTATATTTCACTATATACAGCAATAATGTCTTAAAATGTAAATAAAACTAAAGGAGCTACATAACAGGATTAATGGATCATGTGTCAGCAACCATTTTAATTAACTCAAATCTCTTGTCGTGTAGTTTATAGCAGTATTGTCTACACAATGTTTATATTTCATCAATGTTTTGTTGGTTTCCATGTTCTTCAGTAATTAACAATCTATTATTAAACATCTCCTTCCATTTTCTAGGTCCAATCAAATTGATAACTCTACGTTTTATGGGTATGCATAGTTCATTCCTATTGTCGACAAAAACAACATAAGTAGTGAGCATATGTGGAAGATCTTTCAATTCAATATTACATAGTTGACACGGTGGTTCTACCTCATATCTATTGAATTTATGTCTGTCAGCTTGTAGAGTATATGTTCGTTTTACCATACGTGTTTTAATTATACATTTTCTAACATCCAGTATAGATGGTTTTACAGTTCTATAAATGCTATGTAGATTTCCTATCCTCGAGTTGTCTTTTGAGAGATATTTCAATGATGACATATAATGCGCTTGATTCAACAGTAATTCATTCCAATAAGATGAAATTGATGTCATAATCATCTTTTTCCACTGTAACTTCTTTGGTAAATTCTTTTGTAAATGTAATATCGATGGAATATTGTACATGGATAATACTTCAACTATACTGTAGAAAAAGCTGTCTTTGTTGTCAAAATTTACACAGACTTGGCGTTCAATAATACGTTTGAGCTTGACATGTTCTGCTGATAACAGTATATACAAGAATGAGAGTTGACGTTTGTGTAATTCAGCTTCAATGGGTAAAGCACCAAGAAGTAGGTAGACTGAAGGAATGGCAGCTCGTTTTGGTAACGACTGAAATTGTCTTAATGTATCTTAATGAAATCTATTCAGTTTTTCAATATTTTTGGTTTTTAATGCCACAATTTCAAGTCGATATAATAAACGAGGTGGATAATAGAGTTTGTAGATATTATAAGATGTAGTTGGATCGATGACATTCGTACCGTGGAGTCCAGAGCTCATGAGTGAATACTTAGTCCTTCGAGATGTTTTAATTCTTTCTTCAATGTTAATTTCAGATTCCTGTTTGTCGGATCTACAAATGTTGAAATTGGTACACAACATTCATACTCATGACATACATCTCATACTCATGACGTACATCCCCAAAAATAAAGGAAACACCAATAGGGTTATTGTTATGGTGCTAAATGCCACTTTCAACAATATTTTAACCATATCATGGCAGTCAGTTTTATTGGTGAAGAAAACCGGAGTACCCGAGAAAAAAAACCGATCAGGCGCAAGTCACTGACAAAAGTGATCTCCTTAAAGTAAAAGTAAACTTTGGCTATATGATTGTCAGCTTAATTTGCTGGATGAATTACATGAGAAATATACAGGAGATGGGAAATCGGTAGATAGCAACGATCCTATTGCACCTATACAAATGCCACGGGGATATGGTGGTACAGCGATAGTATGGAAAAAACAGGGTACCTCGAATTACCGAAATGCCCCGGAATTACCGAAATGCCCTCCAAAGTTACCGAAATGCCCAATGGAAAAACCCAATGCCCCGGAAAATTAGTTAAGAAATGATGATTTTATCGTCATTTTAGTGCTTTTCCATATAGTTACTATAGTGTGCGGAAGCATACGAAAACATGATGACCTGGTCCCGATAACGATCCCGACCACGTGCATCGATATTTAATATGAAATACATTCAGCTTAATATTTAACAGACATGTGGTCGAGTGGTCTAGGGCACTGGACGTAAGGCTAAGCCAATGGTGCTGCAGTGTATCAATGGTGTGGGTTCAAATCCCGTCAAGGGAAGAACAAAAAAATGACAGCTCTAAGATCTAATTCTAAAGCTGTTTGGTTTAATTTTCAAACGTATATATATATATATATATATATAGTATATATATATGTGTGTGTGTGTGTGTGTGTAAAATGTTAAGATTTGAATTTCTATAGGTACTTTTGTAATGTACAATTTGAATTCTAAAAAAAATGAAGTGAAGTTCTTTTTTCCTTTGATTTGTACGTTTATATTTTGATGCTTTGGATTTTTATCCTTATTAATCGTGTTTGATACATTTTTTTCATGAACTTTTGTTTTAATTTGACTATCTTAATCTTTAAATAAAGGCCACTATGTATTTTATCGTGTCTTGTTTATTTAACCTCGGCTGGATATTGATTGAATTAATGGCATGATATGACTTGGATATTTTATGGCAGGCATAATGTGACACTTAAATAAACTAATTTATCACTGCACTACTGTTGTATGAATTTTATTTTATATAAGGGCATTAAAGTAATATTACACCAGTTTTGGGTGAAGAAAATGTTTCCCTGAAAATTCAATTGGGAATACGGCGGTACCTTTACTAAGCTATTAATGCATGTTTCAAGTCGAAATATGTTCCCAACAACTAGAAATCTGCAAATCCGTGTGCATGTTTATTTTCTTCGCCATTATTGTGGAGACTGATTAGCTTTCGATTGTTTTGTTCCGATGATTGCCGATCATAACCTCATGAAGAAAAGTTTTGGTTCGACGATTGCCGATCATGACCTCGTGAAGAAAAGATAAACAGTCATGGATGCTGAGGTAAGCACGCACACATTCCTGACAATGATTATTGAGGAATCTGTCTGTTTCATGTCGTGTGAACAAATGTTTTTTTTGCAATTATTCTTATGTGGTACACACGGGATATATATATATATTTTTCATCAACTGAACATTGCGCATGAGCGATAATCTCCCCGAAAGAGTTAAAATCTTGTGTCACGCGCATATCATTTGCATTACTGTACTGGAAAACAGAATTATCTGCTGTCAAATATTTTGCGATTTGCTCTTAAAATCTGCTTTTGAGCGGATTTTTAATGTTGTGCAGTTGAATTTAGTTAAAATTAAGTGACATATTAAGTGAACATATCTAATCCAAAAATCCCACGATTATTTTTATCTCATATTCCAAAAGAAATTATCACTACTTAATAATTTAAAATACTTCTAATTGATTTCACACAAATGAATGAAACTGGTAAATTCATAGCAATCTCATTTTCATAATTACAACTTAAAGATGACCTTTTCTTTGCATTATCTCCTTTCTTTTAATACCTTGTTTCAGTCTGAACATTTGCAAGAATTAATGTCTTAATCTACACATCTTTTCTGGTTTTGTTTTTCATATCAGAAGGCATACTTTGTAGTGATATAAGCCAGGACCTGGATTTCCAACGTCATATGTCGTGGTCTTGTTTTGTATTTTGTGAGTTCAATTAAGATGAGAGGTGATTGTTCGTTTTGTTGATATTGGTTGGATTGATTACCATCACTGTTTAAACTCTCTTTTCATAACGACTTGTCTGGTCATAATTTCCACGCATATATAAGTTGATCCTAGGGTAATCTAGAAATAAATGAAAAACAAGAAAATGACATGCTATCTTTTCAGACACCGACAAAAACATGCATTTTCGTAATTAACTATAAATAGATGGGAAAGTCCAATCTTGGTTTCTTGTAAATGTCAAGCATTTACAGATCATAGGTGTAAATTGTCATACAATTATAATGAATTACGAAATGTGCATATCCACGTGATAAACACGAATTAATAATGGCCAACAAAAAGGATCAACTGACAGTAATTCGTCGTCTCTATTTAATATGCAATCATTATCAATCGCCAAAAAAAAAAGAAATATTGTTGAAACTGAGTTATGTAATAGTCAAATACCATCTTGTAGATCATTCCATATACGCTTCCGTAATATTGATATAATGTAATGTATATACATTCTTCATTATCCTATACAATATATTAAAAATTGCTGAGTTAGATTGCTGTAAAATTATAATATTAAGTATATATGTACCATCTACACACGCTTAGACACATGTCTTATGTCTAATCTCTAGATTATCCTTACGAGACAAGGTAACACTTCGATTATTGAAGGTCCATTTGTATGGATTGGGTGTGGTCGAGTGGTCTAGAGCGCTGGACTTAAGGCTAAGCGATTGGTGTTGCAGTGTATCAATGATGTGAGTCCAAATTCCATCGAGGGAAGAACAAAAATTTGACAGCTCAAATATCTAATTCTAACATTGTTTGGTTTAATTTCCAGACATATATATATATATCGTCGTTTTGTAGAGGTCCTCCACTTTTTGGGACAATCATTAAAGTAAAAACCTGAATTGTTAACATGTGAGCGAAGGAAACTGGAGAAATTTGTTATATAAGTGTATATTTTGAATCCAAATAATATTTATTTTTATTTTTTTCTATTTTTATTTATTATTATTTTTATTGACAGTTTTGAAAACTTGCAACCCTCTACTTTTCAGTCCACTCCCAAAGCTTGCCGCAAACTTTTATATCCCCTCCTAAGACGTCCACCCCACCCTAGTGGGGTTCGTGTTGCTTGATCTTTAGTTTTCTGTCTAGTGTTTTGTAGATCATTCATTGTTTGTCCCTTTGTTCTTTTTTCTTTTGACCATCGTATTGATATACGGCTTCTGGTTATGCCTTTGGTATCTTTTGGCCATTGTATTGACTGTCCTTCTTTGATATACGGCTTCTGGTTATGCCTTTGGTATCTTTTGGCAATTGTATGGACTGTTCTTCTTTGATATACGGCTTCTGGTTATGCCTTTGGTATCCTTTGACCATTGTATTGACTGTCCTCCTTTGATATACAGCTTCTGGTTATGCCTTTGGTATCTTTTGGCCATTTCATTGACTGTCCTTTGATATACGGCTTCTGGTTATGCCTTTGGTATCTTTTGACCATTGTATTGACGTCCTTCTTTGATATACGGCTTCTGGTTATGCCTTTGGTATCTTTTGGCCATTGTATTGACTGTCCTTCTTTGATATACGGCTTCTGGTTATGCCTTTGGTATCTTTTGACAATTGTATTGACTGTTCTTCTTTGATATACGGCTTCTGGTTATGCCTTTGGTATCTTTTGACCATTGTATTGACTGTCCTTCTTTGATATACGGCTTCTGGTTATGCCTTTGGTATCTTTTGGCTATTGTATTGACTGTCCTTCTTTGATATACGGCTTCAAGTTATGCCTTTGGTATCTTTTGACCATTGTATTGACTGTCCTTCTTTGATATACGGCTTCTGGTTATGCCTTTCGTATCCTTTGACCATTGTATTGACTGTCCTCCTTTGATATACAGCTTCTGGTTATGCCTTTGGTATCTTTTGGCCATTGTATTGACTGTCCTTCTTTGATATACGGCTTCTGGTTATGCCTTTGGTATCGTTTGGCCATTGTATTGACTGTCCTTTGATATACGGCTTCTGGTTATGCCTTTGGTATCTTTTGACCATTGTATTGACTGTCCTTCTTTGATATACGCTTCTGGTTATGCCTTTGGTATCTTTTGGCAATTGTATTGACTGTTTTTCTTTGATATACGGCTTCTGGTTATGCTCTTGGTATCTTTTGGCTATTTTATTGACTGTCCTTCTTTGATATACGGCTTTTGGTTATGCCTTTGGTATCTTTTGACCATTGTATTGACTGTCCTCCTTTGATATACGGCTTCTGGTTATGCCTTTGGTATCTTTTGGCCATGGTATTGATTGTCCTTCTTTGATATACGGCTTCTGGTTATGCCTTTTGTATCTTTTGGCCATTGTAATGACTGTCCTTCTTTGATATACGGCTTCTGGTTATGCCTTTGGTATCTTTTGGCTATTGTATTGACTGTCCTTTGATATACGGCTTCTGGTTATGCCTTCGGTATCTTTTGGCCATTGTATTGACTGTCCTTCTTTGATATACGGCTTCTGGTTATGCCTTTGGTATCTTTTGGCCATTGCATTGACTGTCCTTTGATATACGGCTTCTGGTTCTGCCATTGGTATCTTTTGGCCATTGTATTGACTGTCCTTCTTTGATATACGGCTTCTGGTTATGCCTTTGGTATCTTTTGGCCATTGCATTGACTGTCCTTTGATATACGGCTCCTGGTTCTGCCATTGGTATCTTTTGGCCATTGTATTGACTGTCCTTCTTTGATATACGGCTTCTGGTTCTGCCTTTGGTATCTTTTGGCCATTGTATTGACTGTTCTTCTTTGATATACGGCTTCTGGTTATGCCTTGGGTATCTTAAAACTTTTCTTTCAATACAACAGAGAATATTCTGTTTTTACTATCTATTCTTAGTAATAAAGACGTAGATATCAAATGTAATGCACACAACGCGTTTCTGGAATAACTTTCATCAGCGTACCACTCAACATCGAAAGATTGATTTAAAGTGTTAGCTAAGTTGTAGCTTTGTATATATGAAAAATAATAGTGGCATAGGAATAACAAGATTTTGGGCTCAAACCTTTTCTTAAGTTTATTCTTCATCTAAAGTAAATACAAACAGATGCGTTTAATAAAAGGTTGTCCTCTCCTATCCGATTTTGGCTATCCTGCTTAGGCCCTTTGGTTTAATTGCTCTCGAATAGATTAAATTTATTTGGCTTTCAAGTCTTTCGATTTTGAGCACACCTGATGAAGGTTATTCCAGTAACGCTTCGTACGTACTAAATTTGATATCTCCGTTTTTATAATCTTATTCTCGAGCACCTGGGTTCACCCTCGGATTTTAGTATAGTCCATGTTGCTCATTATCTTAATTTTCTGTGTTGTCTTGTGTTTTTGTGTTATGTTTGTCTTCGTCGTGTGTCTTGTGTACACAATGCTTCCAGTGTATCTAGATTGTCCATTCTTGATTACCCCTTCGGTTTTTTTCTAACATTTATTCGTTTGTGTTTTTTCTAACACGGCTGTTTTTGTGGACATTGAGTGGTGTTTTGTGTAATATACAGTCGGTATTAAGTAAATCAACAATAATTGATGATAATGTTATGATGATGGTACCATCGTGTTATCGGTTTTCGTGCTATTATCGATTTTCAGATATAGCGATTAACAGTGTTAACCCTCCATTCATATGACGATTGGAATTTTCAAAGAATGGCTAGTTAAATATTTCTTTCTACATAAGATTGTTTTTAAAGCCATTCTTGTATTTTAATATACTCTCGATTATCTGGCAACTTTTGTTGTCATAAAATGGCGTCATCTGTTTCCGTGGCAAATAAAAACAAGGCCGATATACGGGATGGAAACGAATATAAAATCCGGAAATGGCGGGTTTTAAAATTTCATGGTTCTGGCCATCTACCAAATCATACTACATCTAAATAAAATAACAGAATGTTTGAAAATGACCACTTTCAAAATTGTGTTTACTTTTGATGTTTTTTTGTAGTGCTGAAACCACAATGAACTGCAAAGTGACATGTATTTTATATAAGAAACAGGCACATTTCAGTCGGCTCCTTTGTTTACAAATACGATAGTGACCCCATGATAGTTACATGACAGGAAGAGCAGGTGTCTGAGAGGCAGACGACATAGTTAAATTTTATATAGCCCTTCTGAATTTTTTTCCAGCTACTTTATAAATGAAGTACATTTTTGGCATTACAAAAAGTATGGTTCAGTAGGTAGGTTCACTGTTTTTGGTACTTACGTCTTTAAAAGTAAACTTTATCATTTTTTACAGATGTCAGCTTTCGTATTGTATATGTTCCATAAATAGAAACCGGAAGACACGTCAAAAATAATGCGTGCCCTGTGGAAATCAAAATAAAATGGATACCACGAAAACAGATGACGCACGAAAACACATACCGTGACGATAACATGAGTTACATTTAAAAAAAAGAAAATGAATGTTATTGATGAGGAATTATGGCCACTTTGTGTACTTTTAACACAGCACGTCTAATTGAATGGATTTTTCCCGACAATTACATGCAATCATTGTGTTTTCAATAAAACATTTAAAAATGTAGCTAATATCATTGGCATACTGTTTTACGCCGCCGCAATATATGTTGGCTTGGAATAATACAATCGAATGAAGAGTCAAGCTTAAGGCTAATTGACATACATGTTTTAACAAATTGATTCCTGGATTGTACTTAGCGCCACTTTAGCCGAATTTGACCATTTTGTTCAGATCCTGTGGATGTATTCCTCCCAAAGACTTTTATATTACTGGCTTTTCAATCTTTTGATTGTGAATGTACATGATGGAGAAATGTTTGATGATACCAAAGGGGTAATCAGAAGCTGTAAATCGAAGACTGACAGACAATATAATGACAAACATAAAAAGAACAAAAGGACAAACAATGATGTGCACAATATTACACAGAAGACAACTACAGATTTAATAACAAGAACCACACTAAATTCCATGGGGAGGCGGGCACGCGAAGGGTAGGAGTTCGTGTTCCATTAATGGCATCCGTCGTGTTACCCTTGTTGTACACCCAACGATCAGTCATGAATGATATTAAAATATATCTATAATATTAAAATATAACTTAAAATGTTAACTTTGAATTTCAAAAGTTATTGCAAAACAGTATGTTATGAAGACCAACTTGTTTTTTACATTGTAACTTTTGTGTACTGAAACATTCTGTATATAGAATCATGTATATATAAATCTGTTCTTGGAAAACTAAACAAATTACAAAAAAAAATTCATGAATGAAGGTTATTCCAGAAACGAGTCGTGAGCACTAAGTTAGATATCTATGTTGTTTTAGTTCTTTCTTAGTTTTGTTGAGGTAGGAAATCGGAGTTTCCTGGAGGAACAAAACCTCCGACACTATATAAGTTATGTTCCTTAAGATTGCTGTATGATGTAATGGAGAATTGGGTGTGGAAATTTTAAGACATATGTGTAAGAAAAGTTTGAAGATACCAAAGGGGTATATCGAAGGACAGACAACACAATGGTGAAAAGAAGCAGGACTATAGGACAATCAATATACTACACAAAAATCTATATTGCGCAACACGATCCCTGCGGAAATCTTGGGTGAAATCATGTGTTCCGCAAGAGTAAGCAGTAATTGAAAATTGTGCTCCAAGCCTTTTGTCACATAGTTTCCCTGTTTTTCTCTTAATCTAACATTCTATAATATTTCGAAACAAGTTTTCTTGTGAAATAACATTATTTGATATTAAATACATTTTAGCCTGCAGCATTTGCATACTCGCTGAGAGACCATAGTGTCAGTAGAACAGACTTAAATTGCAATATATATTATTATTTCCTGGATTCAACTCACTTTTATTTTCACGTTTAATCTTCAATTTCTCTATATTTGATCATTTATAACGACAAAGATGATCATTGACATTTTAAAGTTGATTGATTATTTAAAGACATGAGATGTATTAATATATCTGTATGATTTTCCAACGTTATAGTCGGTGGCCGGTTATGTTGTAGAATAAATTCCGGTTACTAGAAGGACACAAACGATCAGCGGTATCTTTAGGTACATGTAATTGGTAATTGTCATTACGAGAACTAATTTATTATGTAGCAAAAAGGAGAATTGAGTGTGTGTGGGGGGGGGGGGGGGGGGGGGGGGGGGGGGGGGGGGGGTAGGATTAGGGCTTAGGTGTTCAACGACACTTACTACAATATTTCAGCTATATTGTGGCAGTCATATTTATTTATTGATAGAGAAAACCACCAACCTGCCGCCAGTCACTGACAAGTTTTATCACATGATGTTGTATCGGGTACACCAAGCCATGAGTAAGATTCGAACTCACAATGCTAGTTGTGATATACACTGATTGCATAGGTAGTTGTAAATCCAACTATCATAAGATCACGACCATGACGGCCTCCTATAAGCTACGAGTAATGGTCATCACGCGAACTAATGTATTATAAAAAAAAAGTGGAATTGAGTGTATAATGGGGGTGACTTTCGAACACAAAGTAAAACACAATATAATGGTAGAGTTATATTGTTGTTTAGCATCACGTGCAAAGTATTTCGCAGCTGTAGGATACTTGTTTTGCATAGATTGTAGCTTTCAGTGCAGTAAAATGTTAAATGCCACCATTTACAATAATTGACTTCGCGGAAATCATAGAAAAACATCAATAACCGATTGTTTTTTCTATGCTGTGAATTCACAGAGGGAAATTCCCTTGGTTATTTGACAATGCAGGTATCATTTATCTAATTATATGCATTGCGGCATTTAATCTGTGTCACAATGCACTAACAGTCTATTGTTTTTGTGAGTGCGATAGTGAGGAATGGAAAGAGGAGGTGAAAAGCATGAAGGAACGCGTTACTTTTTGTATGAGGAGAGGATGATATATGTTTTATATACACAATGATAATCATTCTTTTGAATTCGGTTGCTACGAAAGCGTAAACCGTTCTTGCTCCACGAGTGGCACCTGTCGTGTTACTGGTTCATTACACGGACATCGTAGATATGCAAATCGTATTGGCTCCCAGTATGCGTTTATATATAGCATACAAATAGCATAAACATAACATGAACTTCCTATCATGTTAGTAACTTTGTTGATAACTAGATTTGGTTATAACCTTCGGTGTTAACTAGATTAGGTTATACATTTTAGTCTTAACTAAATATGGTGATAAACTTTAGTGCTAGCTAGATGAGGTCATACACTTTGTTGTTAGCTAGATCAGGTTATAACCTTTGGTGCTAGCTAGAGTAGGTAGATTGGGCTAACAACCTGAGTGATAACTAGGTCAGGCTATAAACTAAATAGTGTTACCTAGATCAGGTTATAAACTTTAGCGTAAATTTGATTTGGTTATACACTTTGGTGTTAACTAAATTTGGTCATACACTTCGTCATTTACTAGATTAAGAGTTAAGCTTTAGTGTTGGCTAGTAGAAAAACGAAGATGTCAAATTGAGTGCACACGACACGTTTCTGGAATAACCTTATTAAGGTGCGCTCAAAATCAAAAGATTGAAAAGCCAAATAATTTTAAATGTTGGAAGCAATAAAACCAATGACCCTAAACAGGATAACAAACATTAACTAAGGTCACCTATGCCTGAGGCAGGATAACCTTAATCTTATTAATAATTACACTATTTAGGAGCTGTGAATATATCTAATACATTATGTCAGTGCCGAAGCACTGTCTACTGGGTGGATGATACCCTCGGGAACTAATTGTCCAACAGAAGAGGTATCGATCCAGTGATAGTAATAAAAACGTAGATGTCAAATGTAGAACGAACGACGCCTATCAGATCAGGTTATAAACTTTGTCGTTAACTAGATTAGGTTATAAACTTTGTCGTTAACTAGATTAGGTTATAAACTTTGTCGTTAACTAGATTAGGCTATAAACTTTGTCGTTAACTAGATTAGGTTATACACTTTGATGTTAACTAGATTAGGTTATAAACTTTGTCGCTAACCACATTAGGTTATACAACTTTGTCGTTAACTAGATTAGGTTATAGACTTTCTCGTTAACTAAATTAGGTTATAAACTTTGTCGCTAACAAGATTAGGTTATAAACTCTGTCGTTAACTAGATTAGGTTATACACTTTGGTGTTAACTAGATTAGGTTATAAACTTTGTCGTTAACTAGATTAGGTTATACACTTTGTCGTTAACTAGATTAGGTTATAAACTTTGTCGTTAACTAGATTAGGTTATAAACTTTGTCGTCAACTATAATAGGCTATAAACTTTGGTGTTAACTAGATCATGTTATGGTCTTCGGCATAATGAAATTTACAATGACTTGCTTGGGTCGCTTACTTGCTTCCTTGCTTCAGCACACAATCTCCAAAATGTTGATTGAAGTTTCTGTAACAATACAGAAGAGTGAGCGGTAATGTATTTTTGTTTTAGGTATATCAATTCTGTCTCTGTTTCTATGATGTTCTAATTGGTATTGAGGACTGTTCTGGCCCTCTGATATTTTTTTTGCCATGTTGTAAACAATTACCTAAGTTGCAGCTAATATCTTAGACTGGATGTCAAATTCATGAATTTCTCTCTCTCTCTTTTATATACATGTATATCTATAAAGACAGACCAGTAATGTTGGCATGAATTATATAACAAAGACAACTATGTTAAATATTGGGCACAACGGGTGTTTATTACAATAGCTTGGAAATGTCAATATGTAAAAGCAATATTTGAGAATAAAACAAAAAATCGAGAGAAAAAAGGATAGATACTGCTAATGGAGTAGGTACAGCTTACCCTTTCGGAACATCTGGTTTAAAACCCCACCCTCTCTCCCACATTGTAATGGTATTTGTGGGGCTCAATCTTTAGTTGTCTGTGAAGTTGTTTGTAGATCATTGTTGATTGTATTTGTGTCCATATATATTTGTCCATTGCATAGACTGCCTTTCTTCGATTTATCCATTTGGTATCATTAATCTTTTTATTAGACTAAGATGCGACTTTATGTTTTGATACAAGTTCATTTGATAGATGAAAACAAGATTGATGTTTAGTACAAAACTAAATTTCAAAATTAATTATTAAGGGTTGATTATACACCCTGACACTAACACGTTGCTGACGGTTAATAGATAAAGGAGATATTATACCCAAGCACAACAACACTAACCACTGGAAATCAAAGTTCTGCCTTGGGTCAGGGGCAAATGTAGCATATTAAACCGGTAAGTTGTGAAATAAAATATAATCTAACTGTAGTTGCTAACCTTTGTGTTGATTCTTTTGGTGGCCGTTATAAATTAAGACTGGAGAGAGGAGGATTGACATCTTATCAATCGGTTTACCCTATGTGTGCCTGTCTCAAGCCAGGACATAAGTTCCCAACGTCAAATGTCGTGGTATTTTGTGTTCAGTGAGTTTAGTTAAGATGAAAGGTGATTTTTCGCTTTGCTGATATTGGTTGAATAGTTGACAATAACTGTTTAAACTTTCTTGTCATAACTTTAAATATCCTAAGCATCATTTACCATACTATTCTAGAAACTTATTTTATACAGTAATTGTCCTTAAATGTAAATAAAGTTTCAATTAGGGGTTGTGGTGTTTAACGCCGCCTTCAACAATATTTCAGATATATCTTGACGATCACACGGCCAAGTGTTCAGAAAAAATATTTCCTCGTTACAGTTCAATTAATGTAAGTGTTTTGTAGAAAACTAAATGTTGAAAGATACTATAACTATTTATTAGGTGGTTTAAGTTTTAATGACGTAAGCAAATATACCAGTTTCTTTAGATGAACATTATGTTATAGCAAAAAAAATATATGTATAATACACATCTCACAAATCATGACATTGCATGAGAATGTTATATCCATCATGCTATAATTATGAGAACGACGTGTAAGTCTATTTTATATATTACATATTAACATCTCTTTAATCATAATATTGCCTAGCAAAGTAATGTTAATTATGAAATTGCACGAGAAAGTCACGCTAATCATGACATTGCATGATAATGTCACGATAGTCATGTTATCCCATGAGAAATTCACGCTTGTCATGACATTGCATGAGAAAGTCACGATATTCATTTTATTACATGAGAAAGTCACGATAATCATGACATTGTATGAGAAAGTCACGATAGTCATATTATCACATGAGAAATTCACGCTTATCTTGATATTGCATGAGAAAGTCACGATAGTCATGTCATCACATGAGAAAGTAATGCTTACCATGATATTCCATGAGAAAATCAAGTTAATCATAATATTGCATGAGGAAGTAGCGCTTGTCATTATATTGCATGAAAATAACTCGTTAAACTGTTTGACATATTGCGTGTGAGTATCTTGTTAATCATGATGTGGCATGAGAGCATCTCGTTTGAGTCAGGCTTATCCAACTACTCATCTGAGAACGCAATTGCACTTGACTTTCATTCTTTTCTTTAAAACAAAATATTATTCTGGAGCGTAATTTTTCACTCATTATGATATAAATTAAGAAATTTGCAGCAAAGCCGAATTGCAAAATCAACAATTCAAACTGATGAATGTCGTTTGAACATAAAGTTTTCAGTGATGCGCTAGATCTGCATGAAAATGGAATAATTTCCGTGATTAAACAGAAACATGCCACAGCCACAACAATAATGGCGGATCGATGGTGACGTTTTCTAGTTATTTTGTTATCGTTTTTCTTTCTGCGACGACATGTTAGACTAAATGCTATAAATAGCGATGAAGAAATCAACAAAATGAAACACAACATATAGCAAAATAGTAATATTCCTTTGTGTCCACTAGCATTCCATGATTTAATAGTGTTTCTAACTCTACAGCACCAATGTAAGTCAGAAGAGGGATATACTGTATATAAAACAAGCGAAATGTTCAAACAGAACGCCATAAAAATTAAAAATAAACCACAAATCAATGATATTTTTCGATTCTTAAGATTCACTTTACTCCAAAACGGAAACTGTATAGCAAGGGCTTTTTGAACTGCAACTAACGACGTTATTAGAAGTGACGAACTGTGGAATACATGTCCGAGAAAATACGAGATCTCTGAAAAGATACAAAACGGATATTTCACTTTACCAATCTGTAAAAATATATCAGTTTCTTTTCTGTCGTCAAAATAAAAGAAATCGAACACGAATCCGATTTCGTTTGGCCAAAACATAAATAAAGAAGCTAACATATCACATATAGCTAAAATAATCAGAGGAACAGTTGATGAAGAAAGTAATCCTTTCTGTCTAAATGCTCTCACAACCATACAATTAAATATAATTATTATAATCGTGTTTACAGCTCCTGTATGGAATACCCAAGGCTTATAAGATCTCATTTTAAATAAATAACCATCAACACCACACAATATTTCGAAACAAGTTTTCTTGTGAAATAACATTATTTGATATTAAATACATTTTAGCCTGCAGCATTTGCATACTCGCTGAGAGACCATAGTGTCAGTAGAACAGACATAAATTGCAATATATATTATTATTTCCTGGATTCAACTCACTTTGATTTTCACGTTTAATCTTCAATTTCTCTATATTTGATCATTTATAACGACAAAGATGATCATTGACATTTTAAAGTTGATTGAATATTTAAAGACATGAGATGTATTAATATATCTGTATGATTTTCCATCGTTATAGTCGGTGGCCGGTTATGTTGTAGAATAAATTCCGGTTACTAGTAGGACACAAACGATCAGCGGTATCTTTAGGTACATGTAATTGTCATTACGAGAACTAATTTATTATGTAGCAAAAAGGAGAATTGAGTGTGTGGTGGGGGGGGGGGGGGGGGGTAGGATTAGGACTTAGGTGTTCAACGACACTTACTACAATATTTCAGCTATATTGTGGCAGTCATATTTATTTATTGATGGAGAAAACCACCAACCTGCCGCCAGTCACTGACAAGTTTTATCACATGATGTTGTATCGGGTACACCAAGCCATGAGTAAGATTCGAACTCACAATGCTAGTTGTGATATACACTGATTGCCTAGGTAGTTGTAAATCCAACTATCGTAAGATCACGACCATGACGCCTCCTATAAGCTACGAGTAATGGTCTTCACGCGAACTAATGTATTATAAAAAAAAAGTGGAATTGAGTGTATAATGGGGGTGACTTTCGAACACAAAGTAAAACACAATATAATGGTAGAGTTATATTGTTGTTTAGCATCACGTGCAAAGTATTTCGCAGCTGTAGGATACTTGTTTTGCATAGATTGTAGCTTTCAGTGCAGTAAAATGTTAGATGCTCACTGAAAAAAACGACCATAGGTAGACATGACGCTTCATTTGGACACGCTCTTATTTCTGTTTTTTTCTTATCAAACTTAGTGCGCACGACGCGTTTCTGGAAAAACTTTCATCAGGTGTGCTCAAAATCTAAAGATTGGAAAGCTAAATAATTTTAAGTTTGGGAGCAATAAAACCAAAGGGCCTAAACAAGATAACCAAAATCAGCTAAGGTCATATATGCCTGAGGGAGTAGAACCTTAATATATTACGCCATATTCTATTTCTAAATCCAGACAAGGAATTTGGAAATTTCTAGACAATTGCATACATAATACCGACAAGCGACTTAATGACTCATAAATGTCAGTAGCCTAATTTTTATATTGTATGGTTACAGCAAATTTTTTTTATTTTTTTTTATAATTTACAAAAAATGTTAAATGCCACCATTTACAATAATTGACTTCGCGGAAATCATAGAAAAACATCAATAACCGATTGTTTTTTCTATGCTGTGAATTCACAGAGGGAAATTCCCTTGGTTATTTGACAATGCAGGTGTCATTTATCTAATTATATGCATTGCGGCTTTTAATCTGTGTCACAATGCACTAACAGTCTATTGTTTTTGTGAGTGCGATAGTGAGGAATGGAAAGAGGAGGTGAAAAGCATGAAGGAACGCGTTACTTTTTGTATGAGCAGAGGATGATATATGTTTTATATACACAATGATAATCATTCTTTTGAATTCGGTTGCTACGAAAGCGTAAACCGTTCTTGCTCCACGAGTGGCACCTGTCGTGTTACTGGTTCATTACACGGACATCGTAGATATGCAAATCGTATTGGCTCCCAGTATGCGTTTATATATAGCATACAAATAGCATAAACATAACATGAACTTCCTATCATGTTAGTAACTTTGTTGATAACTAGATTTGGTTATAACCTTCGGTGTTAACTAGATTAGGTTATACATTTTAGTCTTAACTAAATATGGTGATAAACTTTAGTGCTAGCTAGATGAGGTCATACACTTTGTTGTTAGCTAGATCAGGTTATAACCTTTGGTGCTAGCTAGAGTAGGTAGATTGGGCTAACAACCTGAGTGATAACTAGGTCAGGCTATAAACTAAATAGTGTTACCTAGATCAGGTTATAAACTTTAGCGTAAATTTGATTTGGTTATACACTTTGGTGTTAACTAAATTTGGTCATACACTTCGTCATTAACTAGATTAAGAGTTAAGCTTTAGTGTTGGCTAGTAGAAAAACGAAGATGTCAAATTGAGTGCACACGACACGTTTCTGGAATAACCTTATTAAGGTGCGCTCAAAATCAAAAGATTGAAAAGCCAAATAATTTTAAATGTTGGAAGCAATAAAACCAATGACCCTAAACAGGATAGCAAACATTAACTAAGGTCACCTATGCCTGAGGCAGGATAACCTTAATCTTATTAATAATTACACTATGTAGGAGCTGTGAATATATTTAATACATTATGTCAGTGCCGAAGCACTGTCTACTGGGTGGATGATACCCTCGGGAACTAATTGTCCAACAGAAGAGGTATCGATCCAGTGATAGTAATAAAAACGTAGATGTCAAATGTAGAACGAACGACGCCTATCAGATCAGGTTATAAACTTTGTCGTTAACTAGATTAGGTTATAAACTTTGTCGTTAACTAGATTAGGTTATAAACTTTGTCGTTAACTAGATTAGGTTATAAACTTTGTCGTTAACTAGATTAGGTTATAAACTTTGTCGTTAACTAGATTAGGTTATACACTTTGATGTTAACTAGATTAGGTTATAAACTTTGTCGCTAACTAGATTAGGCTAGAAACTTTGTCGCTAACCACATTAGGTTATAAACTTTGTCGTTAACTAGATTAGGTTATAGACTTTCTCGTTAACTAAATTAGGCTATAAACTTTGGTGTTAACTAGATCATGTTATGGTCTTCGGCATAATGAAATTTACAATGACTTGCTTGGGTCGCTTACTTGCTTCCTTGCTTCAGCACACAATCTCCAAAATGTTGATTGAAGTTTCTGTAACAATACAGAAGAGTGAGCGGTAATGTATTTTTGTTTTAGGTATATCAATTCTGTCTCTGTTTCTATGATGTTCTAATTGGTATTGAGGACTGTTCTGGCCCTCTGATATTTTTTTTGCCATGTTGTAAACAATTACCTAAGTTGCAGCTAATATCTTAGACTGGATGTCAAATTCATGAATTTCTCTCTCTCTCTTTTATATACATGTATATCTATAAAGACAGACCAGTAATGTTGGCATGAATTATATAACAAAGACAACTATGTTAAATATTGGGCACAACGGGTGTTTATTACAATAGCTTGGAAAAGTCAATATGTAAAAGCAATATTTGAGAATAAAACAAAAAATCGAGAGAAAAAAGGATAGATACTGCTAATGGAGTAGGTACAGCTTACCCTTTCGGAACATCTGGTTTAAAACCTCACCCTCTCTCCCACATTGTAATGGTATTTGTGGGGCTCAATCTTTAGTTGTCTGTGAAGTTGTTTGTAGATCATTGTTGATTGTATTTGTGTCCATATATATTTGTCCATTGCATAGACTGCCTTTCTTCGATTTACCCATTTGGTATCATTAATCTTTTTATTAGACTAAGATGCGACTTTATGTTTTGATACAAGTTCATTTGATAGATGAAAACAAGATTGATGTTTAGTACAAAACTAAATTTCAAAATTAATTATTAAGGGTTGATTATACCCCCTGACACTAACACGTTGCTGACGGTTAATAGATAAAGGAGATATTATACCCAAGCACAACAACACTAACCACTGGAAATCAAAGTTCTGCCTTGGGTCAGGGGCAAATGTAGCATATTAAACCGGTAAGTTGTGAAATAAAATATAATCTAACTGTAGTTGCTAACCTTTGTGTTGATTCTTTTGGTGGCCGTTATAAATTAAGACTGGAGAGAGGAGGATTGACATCTTATCAATCGGTTTACCCTATGTGTGCCTGTCTCAAGCCAGGACATAAGTTCCCAACGTCAAATGTCGTGGTATTTTGTGTTCAGTGAGTTTAGTTAAGATGAAAAGTGATTTTTCGCTTTGCTGATATTGGTTGAATAGTTGACAATAACTGTTTAAACTTTCTTGTCATAACTTTAAATATCCTAAGCATCATTTACCATACTATTCTAGAAACTTATTTTATACAGTAATTGTCCTTAAATGTAAATAAAGTTTCAATTAGGGGTTGTGGTGTTTAACGCCGCCTTCAACAATATTTCAGATATATCTTGACGATCACACGGCCAAGTGTTCAGAAAAAATATTTCCTCGTTACAGTTCAATTAATGTAAGTGTTTTGTAGAAAACTAAATGTTGAAAGATACTATAACTATTTATTAGGTGGTTTAAGTTTTAATGACGTAAGCAAATATACCAGTTTCTTTAGATGAACATTATGTTATAGCAAAAAAAATATATGTATAATACACATCTCACAAATCATGACATTGCATGAGAATGTTATATCCATCATGCTATAATTATGAGAACGACGTGTAAGTCTATTTTATATATTACATATTAACATCTCTTTAATCATAATATTGCCTAGCAAAGTAATGTTAATTATGAAATTGCATGAGAAAGTCACGCTAATCATGACATTGCATGATAATGTCACGATAGTCATGTTATCCCATGAGAAATTCACGCTTGTCATGACATTGCATGAGAAAGTCACGATATTCATTTTATTACATGAGAAAGTCACGATAATCATGACATTGTATGAGAAAGTCACGATAGTCATATTATCACATGAGAAATTCACGCTTATCTTGATATTGCATGAGAAAGTCACGATAGTCATGTCATCACATGAGAAAGTCATGCTTACCATGATATTCCATGAGAAAATCAAGTTAATCATAATATTGCATGAGGAAGTAGCGCTTGTCATTATATTGCATGAAAATAACTCGTTAAACTGTTTGACATATTGCGTGTGAGAATCTTGTTAATCATGATGTGGCATGAGAGCATCTCGTTTGAGTCAGGCTTATCCAACTACTCATCTGAGAACGCAATTGCACTTGACTTTCATTCTTTTCTTTAAAACAAAATATTATTCTGGAACGTAATTTTTCACTCATTATGATATAAATTAAGAAATTTGCAGCAAAGCCAAATTGCAAAATCAACAATTCAAACTGATGAATGTCGTTTGAACATAAAGTTTTCAGTGATGCGCTAGATCTGCATGAAAATGGAATAATTTCCGTGATTAAACAGAAACATGCCACAGCCACAACAATAATGGCGGATCGATGGTGACGTTTTCTAGTTATTTTGTTATCGTTTTTCTTTCTGCGACGACATGTTAGACTAAATGCTATAAATAGCGATGAAGAAATCAACAAAATGAAACACAACATATAGCAAAATAGTAATATTCCTTTGTGTCCACTAGCATTCCATGATTTAATAGTGTTTCTAACTCTACAGCACCAATGTAAGTCAGAAGAGGGATATACTGTATATAAAACAAGCGAAATGTTCAAACAGAACGCCATAAAAATTAAAAATAAACCACAAATCAATGATATTGTTCGATTCTTAAGATTCACTTTACTCCAAAACGGAAACTGTATAGCAAGGGCTTTTTGAACTGCAACTAACGACGTTATTAGAAGTGACGAACTGTGGAATACATGTCCGAGAAAATACGAGATCTCTGAAAAGATACAAAACGGATATTTCACTTTACCAATCTGTAAAAATATATCAGTTTCTTTTCTGTCGTCAAAATAAAAGAAATCGAACACGAATCCGATTTCGTTTGGCCAAAACATAAATAAAGAAGCTAACATATCACATATAGCTAAAATAATCAGAGGAACAGTTGATGAAGAAAGTAATCCTTTCTGTCTAAATGCTCTCACAACCATACAATTAAATATAATTATTATAATCGTGTTTACAGCTCCTGTATGGAATACCCAAGGCTTATAAGATCTCATTTTAAATAAATAACCATCAACACCACACAATGATGTGTTATCCAATGTGGTATTCGTCATAAAATCGTCATGTTCCTCCTCCATGTTGTATAAAGAGGCACGTGTTTGACAATGATTTCTGTCTGGTTTTGTAATCAATGATTTGATATTAAGGTACACAATTGACAATGTCCTGTTCTATAATCAGTGAATTGACACCAAAACACGCACTTGAAAATAATTCCTGTTTTGTTTTGGAATCAGTGATTTGACCCCAAACACACACACTCGACAATAATTTCAATCTGGTTTTGGAATCAGTTGTTTGACTTATGTATATATAAATCTGTTCTTGGAAAACTAAACAAATTACAAAAAAAAATTCATGAATGCAGGTTATTCCAGAAACGAGTCGTGAGCACTAAGTTAGATATCTATGTTGTTTTAGTTCTTTCTTAGTTTTGTTGAGGTAGGAAATAGGAGTTTCCTGGAGGAACAAAACCTCCGACACTATATAAGTTATGTTCCTTAAGATTGCTGTATGATGTAATGGAGAATTGGGTGTGGAGATTTTAAGACATATGTGTAAGAAAAGTTTGAAGATACCAAAGGGGTATATCGAAAGACATACAACACAATGGTGAAAAGAAGCAGGACTATATGACAATCAATATACTACACAAAAATCTATATTGCGCAACACGATCCCTGCGGAAATCTTGGGTGAAATCATGTGTTCCGCAAGAGTAAGCAGTAATTGAAAATTGTGCTCCAAGCCTTTTGTCACATAGTTTCCCTGTTTTTCTCTTAATCTAACATTCAATAATATTTCGAAACAAGTTTTCTTGTGAAATAACATTATTTGATATTAAATACATTTTAGCCTGCAGCATTTGCATACTCGCTGAGAGACCATAGTGTCAGTAGAACAGACATACATTGCAATATATATTATTATTTCCTGGATTCAACTCACTTTTATTTTCACGTTTAATCTTCAATTTCTCTATATTTGATCATTTATAACGACAAAGATGATCATTGACATTTTAAAGTTGATTGATTATTTAAAGACATGAGATGTATTAATATATCTGTATGATTTTCCATCGTTATAGTCGGTGGCCGGTTATGTTGTAGAATAAATTCCGGTTACTAGTAGGACACAAACGATCAGCGGTATCTTTAGGTACATGTAATTGTCATTACGAGAACTAATTTATTATGTAGCAAAAAGGAGAATTGAGTGTGTGGTGGGGGGGGGGGGGGGGGGGTAGGATTAGGACTTAGGTGTTCAACGACACTTACTACAATATATCAGCTATATTGTGGCAGTCATATTTATTTATTGATGGAGAAAACCACCAACCTGCCGCCAGTCTCTGACAAGTTTTATCACATGATGTTGTATCGGGTACACCAAGCCATGAGTAAGATTCGAATTCACAATGCTAGTTGTGATATACACTGATTGCATAGGTAGTTGTAAATCCAACTATCATAAGATCACGACCATGACGCCTCCTATAAGCTACGAGTAATGGTCATCACGCGAACTAATGTATTATAAAAAAAAAGTGGAATTGAGTGTATAATGGGGGTGACTTTCGAACACAAAGTAAAACACAATATAATGGTAGAGTTATATTGTTGTTTAGCATCACGTGCAAAGTATTTCGCAGCTGTAGGATACTTGTTTTGCATAGATTGTAGCTTTCAGTGCAGTAAAATGTTAGATGCTCACTGAAAAAAACGACCATAGGTAGACATGACGCTTCATTTGGACACGCTCTTATTTCTGTTTTTTTCTTATCAAACTTAGTGCGCACGACGCGTTTCTGGAAAAACTTTCATCAGGTGTGCTCAAAATCTAAAGATTGGAAAGCTAAATAATTTTAAGTTTGGGAGCAATAAAACCAAAGGGCCTAAACAAGATAACCAAAATCAGCTAAGGTCATATATGCCTGAGGGAGTAGAACCTTAATATATTACGCCATATTCTATTTCTAAATCCAGACAAGGAATTTGGAAATTTCTAGACAATTGCATACATAATACCGACAAGCGACTTAATGACTCATAAATGTCAGTAGCCTAATTTTTATATTGTATGGTTACAGCAAAATTTTTTTATTTTTTTTTATAATTTACAAAAAATGTTAAATGCCACCATTTACAATAATTGACTTCGCGGAAATCATAGAAAAACATCAATAACCGATTGTTTTTTCTATGCTGTGAATTCACAGAGGGAAATTCCCTTGGTTATTTGACAATGCAGGTGTCATTTATCTAATTATATGCATTGCGGCTTTTAATCTGTGTCACAATGCACTAACAGTCTATTGTTTTTGTGAGTGCGATAGTGAGGAATGGAAAGAGGAGGTGAAAAGCATGAAGGAACGCGTTACTTTTTGTATGAGGAGAGGATGATATATGTTTTATATACACAATGATAATCATTCTTTTGAATTCGGTTGCTACGAAAGCGTAAACCGTTCTTGCTCCACGAGTGGCAACTGTCGTGTTACTGGTTCATTACACGGACATCGTAGATATGCAAATCGTATTGGCTCCCAGTATGCGTTTATATATAGCATACAAATAGCATAAACATAACATGAACTTCCTATCATGTTAGTAACTTTGTTGATAACTAGATTTGGTTATAACCTTCGGTGTTAACTAGATTAGGTTATACATTTTAGTCTTAACTAAATATGGTGATAAACTTTAGTGCTAGCTAGATGAGGTCATACACTGTGTTGTTAGCTAGATCAGGTTATAACCTTTGGTGCTAGCTAGAGTAGGTAGATTGGGCTAACAACCTGAGTGATAACTAGGTCAGGCTATAAACTAAATAGTGTTACCTAGATCAGGCTATAAACTTTAGCGTAAATTTGATTTGGTTATACACTTTGGTGTTAACTAAATTTGGTCATACACTTCGTCATTAACTAGATTAAGAGTTAAGCTTTAGTGTTGGCTAGTAGAAAAACGAAGATGTCAAATTGAGTGCACACGACACGTTTCTGGAATAACCTTATTAAGGTGCGCTCAAAATCAAAAGATTGAAAAGCCAAATAATTTTAAATGTTGGAAGCAATAAAACCAATGACCCTAAACAGGATAGCAAACATTAACTAAGGTCACCTATGCCTGAGGCAGGATAACCTTAATCTTATTAATAATTACACTATGTAGGAGCTGTGAATATATTTAATACATTATGTCAGTGCCGAAGCACTGTCTACTGGGTGGATGATACCCTCGGGAACTAATTGACCAACAGAAGAGGTATCGATCCAGTGATAGTAATAAAAACGTAGATGTCAAATGTAGAACGAACGACGCCTATCAGATCAGGTTATAAACTTTGTCGTTAACTAGATTAGGTTATAAACTTTGTCGTTAACTAGATTAGGTTATAAACTTTGTCGTTAACTAGATTAGGTTATAAACTTTGTCGTTAACTAGATTAGGTTATAAACTTTGTCGTTAACTAGATTAGGTTATACACTTTGATGTTAACTAGATTAGGTTATAAACTTTGTCGCTAACTAGATTAGGCTAGAAACTTTGTCGCTAACCACATTAGGTTATAAACTTTGTCGTTAACTAGATTAGGTTATAGACTTTCTCGTTAACTAAATTAGGCTATAAACTTTGGTGTTAACTAGATCATGTTATGGTCTTCGGCATAATGAAATTTACAATGACTTGCTTGGGTCGCTTACTTGCTTCCTTGCTTCAGCACACAATCTCCAAAATGTTGATTGAAGTTTCTGTAACAATACAGAAGAGTGAGCGGTAATGTATTTTTGTTTTAGGTATATCAATTCTGTCTCTGTTTCTATGATGTTCTAATTGGTATTGAGGACTGTTCTGGCCCTCTGATATTTTTTTTGCCATGTTGTAAACAATTACCTAAGTTGCAGCTAATATCTTAGACTGGATGTCAAATTCATGAATTTCTCTCTCTCTCTTTTATATACATGTATATCTATAAAGACAGACCAGTAATGTTGGCATGAATTATATAACAAAGACAACTATGTTAAATATTGGGCACAACGGGTGTTTATTACAATAGCTTGGAAAAGTCAATATGTAAAAGCAATATTTGAGAATAAAACAAAAAATCGAGAGAAAAAAGGATAGATACTGCTAATGGAGTAGGTACAGCTTACCCTTTCGGAACATCTGGTTTAAAACCTCACCCTCTCTCCCACATTGTAATGGTATTTGTGGGGCTCAATCTTTAGTTGTCTGTGAAGTTGTTTGTAGATCATTGTTGATTGTATTTGTGTCCATATATATTTGTCCATTGCATAGACTGCCTTTCTTCGATTTACCCATTTGGTATCATTAATCTTTTTATTAGACTAAGATGCGACTTTATGTTTTGATACAAGTTCATTTGATAGATGAAAACAAGATTGATGTTTAGTACAAAACTAAATTTCAAAATTAATTATTAAGGGTTGATTATACCCCCTGACACTAACACATTGCTGACGGTTAATAGATAAAGGAGATATTATACCCAAGCACAACAACACTAACCACTGGAAATCAAAGTTCTGCCTTGGGTCAGGGGCAAATGTAGCATATTAAACCGGTAAGTTGTGAAATAAAATATAATCTAACTGTAGTTGCTAACCTTTGTGTTGATTCTTTTGGTGGCCGTTATAAATTAAGACTGGAGAGAGGAGGATTGACATCTTATCAATCGGTTTACCCTATGTGTGCCTGTCTCAAGCCAGGACATAAGTTCCCAACGTCAAATGTCGTGGTATTTTGTGTTCAGTGAGTTTAGTTAAGATGAAAAGTGATTTTTCGCTTTGCTGATATTGGTTGAATAGTTGACAATAACTGTTTAAACTTTCTTGTCATAACTTTAAATATCCTAAGCATCATTTACCATACTATTTTAGAAACTTATTTTATACAGTAATTGTCCTTAAATGTAAATAAAGTTTCAATTAGGGGTTGTGGTGTTTAACGCCGCCTTCAACAATATTTCAGATATATCTTGACGATCACACGGCCAAGTGTTCAGAAAAAAGGATACACATATTTCCTCGTTACAGTTCAATTAATGTAAGTGTTTTGTAGAAAACTAAATGTTGAAAGATACTATAACTATTTATTAGGTGGTTTAAGTTTTAATGACGTAAGCAAATATACCAGTTTCTTTAGATGAACATTATGTTATAGCAAAAAAAATATATGTATAATACACATCTCACAAATCATGACATTGCATGAGAATGTTATATCCATCATGCTATAATTATGAGAACGACGTGTAAGTCTATTTTATATATTACATATTAACATCTCTTTAATCATAATATTGCCTAGCAAAGTAATGTTAATTATGAAATTGCATGAGAAAGTCACGCTAATCATGACATTGCATGATAATGTCACGATAGTCATGTTATCCCATGAGAAATTCACGCTTGTCATGACATTGCATGAGAAAGTCACGATATTCATTTTATTACATGAGAAAGTCACGATGATCATGACATTGTATGAGAAAGTCACGATAGTCATATTATCACATGAGAAATTCACGCTTATCTTGATATTGCATGAGAAAGTCACGATAGTCATGTCATCACATGAGAAAGTCATGCTTACCATGATATTCCATGAGAAAATCAAGTTAATCATAATATTGCATGAGGAAGTAGCGCTTGTCATTATATTGCATGAAAATAACTCGTTAAACTGTTTGACATATTGCGTGTGAGTATCTTGTTAATCATGATGTGGCATGAGAGCATCTCGTTTGAGTCAGGCTTATCCAACTACTCATCTGAGAACGCAATTGCACTTGACTTTCATTCTTTTCTTTAAAACAAAATATTATTCTGGAGCGTAATTTTTCACTCATTATGATATAAATTAAGAAATTTGCAGCAAAGCCGAATTGCAAAATCAACAATTCAAACTGATGAATGTCGTTTGAACATAAAGTTTTCAGTGATGCGCTAGATCTGCATGAAAATGGAATAATTTCGTGATTAAACAGAAACATGCCACAGCCACAACAATAATGGCGGATCGATGGTGACGTTTTCTAGTTATTTTGTTATCGTTTTTCTTTCTGTGACGACATGTTAGACTAAATGCTATAAATAGCGATGAAGAAATCAACAAAATGAAACACAACATATAGCAAAATAGTAATATTCCTTTGTGTCCACTAACATTCCATGATTTAATAGTGTTTCTAACTCTACAGCACCAATGTAAGTCAGAAGAGGGATATACTGTATATAAAACAAGCGAAATGTTCAAACAGAACGCCATAAAAATTAAAAATAAACCACAAATCAATGATATTTTTCGATTCTTAAGATTCACTTTACTCCAAAACGGAAACTGTATAGCAAGGGCTTTTTGAACTGCAACTAACGACGTTATTAGAAGTGACGAACTGTGGAATACATGTCCGAGAAAATACGAGATCTCTGAAAAGATACAAACGGATATTTCACTTTACCAATCTGTAAAAATATATCAGTTTCTTTTCTGTCGTCAAAATAAAAGAAATCGAACACGAATCCGATTTCGTTTGGCCAAAACATAAATAAAGAAGCTAACATATCACATATAGCTAAAATAATCAGAGGAACAGTTGACGAAGAAAGTAATCCTTTCTGTCTAAATGCTCTCACAACCATACAATTAAATATAATTATTATAATCGTGTTTACAGCTCCTGTATGGAATACCCAAGGCTTATAAGATCTCATTTTAAATAAATAACCATCAACACCACACAATGATGTGTTATCCAATGTGGTATTCGTCATAAAATCGTCATGTTCCTCCTCCATGTTGTATAAAGAGGCACGTGTTTGACAATGATTTCTGTCTGGTTTTGTAATCAATGATTTGATATTAAGGTACACAATTTACAATGTCCTGTTCTATAATCAGTGAATTGACACCAAAACACGCACTTGAAAATAATTCCTGTTTTGTTTTGGAATCAGTGATTTGACCCCAAACACACACACTCGACAATAATTTCAATCTGGTTTTGGAATCAGTTGTTTGACTTATGTATATATAAATCTGTTCTTGGAAAACTAAACAAATTACAAAAAAAAATTCATGAATGCAGGTTATTCCAAAAACGAGTCGTGAGCACTAAGTTAGATATCTATGTTGTTTTAGTTCTTTCTTAGTTTTGTTGAGGTAGGAAATCGGAGTTTCCTGGAGGAACAAAACCTCCGACACTATATAAGTTATGTTCCTTAAGATTGCTGTATGATGTAATGGAGAATTGGGTGTGGAAATTTTAAGACATATGTGTAAGAAAAGTTTGAAGATACCAAAGGGGTATATCGAAGGACAGACAACACAATGGTGAAAAGAAGCAGGACTATAGGACAATAAATATACTACACAAAAATATATATTGCGCAACACGATCCCTGCGGAAATCTTGGGTGAAATCATGTGTTCCGCAAGAGTAAGCAGTAATTGAACATTGTGCTCCAAGCCTTTTGTCACATAGTTTCCCTGTTTTTCTCTTAATCTAACATTCTATAATATTTCGAAACAAGTTTTCTTGTGAAATAACATTATTTGATATTAAATACATTTTAGCCTGCAGCATTTGCATACTCGCTGAGAGACCATAGTGTCAGTAGAACAGACATAAATTGCAATATATATTATTATTTCCTGGATTCAACTCACTTTTATTTTCACGTTTAATCTTCAATTTCTCTATATTTGATCATTTATAACGACAAAGATGATCATTGACATTTTAAAGTTGATTGATTATTTAAAGACATGAGATGTATTAATATATCTGTATGATTTTCCATCGTTATAGTCGGTGGCCGGTTATGTTGTAGAATAAATTCCGGTTACTAGTAGGACACAAACGATCAGCGGTATCTTTAGGTACATGTAATTGTCATTGCGAGAACTAATTTATTATGTAGCAAAAAGGAGAATTGTGTGTGTGGTGGGGGGGGGGGGGGGGGTAGGATTAGGACTTAGGTGTTCAACGACACTTACTACAATATTTCAGCTATATTGTGGCAGTCATATTTATTTATTGATGGAGAAAACCACCAACCTGCCGCCAGTCTCTGACAAGTTTTATCACATGATGCTGTATCGGGTACACCAAGCCATGAGTAAGATTCGAATTCACAATGCTAGTTGTGATATACACTGATTGCATAGGTAGTTGTAAATCCAACTATCATAAGATCACGACCATGACGCCTCCTATAAGCTACGAGTAATGGTCATCACGCGAACTAATGTATTATAAAAAAAAAGTGGAATTGAGTGTATAATGGGGGTGACTTTCGAACACAAAGTAAAACACAATATAATGGTAGAGTTATATTGTTGTTTAGCATCACGTGCAAAGTATTTCGCAGCTGTAGGATACTTGTTTTGCATAGATTGTAGCTTTCAGTGCAGTAAAATGTTAGATGCTCACTGAAAAAAACGACCATAGGTAGACATGACGCTTCATTTGGACACGCTCTTATTTCTGTTTTTTTCTTATCAAACTTAGTGCGCACGACGCGTTTCTGGAAAAACTTTCATCAGGTGTGCTCAAAATCTAAAGATTGGAAAGCTAAATAATTTTAAGTTTGGGAGCAATAAAACCAAAGGGCCTAAACAAGATAACCAAAATCAGCTAAGGTCATATATGCCTGAGGGAGTAGAACCTTAATATATTACGCCATATTCTATTTCTAAATCCAGACAAGGAATTTGGAAATTTCTAGACAATTGCATACATAATACCGACAAGCGACTTAATGACTCATAAATGTCAGTAGCCTAATTTTTATATTGTATGGTTACAGCAAAATTTTTTTATTTTTTTTTATAATTTACAAAAAATGTTAAATGCCACCATTTACAATAATTGACTTCGCGGAAATCATAGAAAAACATCAATAACCGATTGTTTTTTCTATGCTGTGAATTCACAGAGGGAAATTCCCTTGGTTATTTGACAATGCAGGTGTCATTTATCTAATTATATGCATTGCGGCTTTTAATCTGTGTCACAATGCACTAACAGTCTATTGTTTTTGTGAGTGCGATAGTGAGGAATGGAAAGAGGAGGTGAAAAGCATGAAGGAACGCGTTACTTTTTGTATGAGGAGAGGATGATATATGTTTTATATACACAATGATAATCATTCTTTTGAATTCGGTTGCTACGAAAGCGTAAACCGTTCTTGCTCCACGAGTGGCACCTGTCGTGTTACTGGTTCATTACACGGACATCGTAGATATGCAAATCGTATTGGCTCCCAGTATGCGTTTATATATAGCATACAAATAGCATAAACATAACATGAACTTCCTATCATGTTAGTAACTTTGTTGATAACTAGATTTGGTTATAACCTTCGGTGTTAACTAGATTAGGTTATACATTTTAGTCTTAACTAAATATGGTGATAAACTTTAGTGCTAGCTAGATGAGGTCATACACTGTGTTGTTAGCTAGATCAGGTTATAACCTTTGGTGCTAGCTAGAGTAGGTAGATTGGGCTAACAACCTGAGTGATAACTAGGTCAGGCTATAAACTAAATAGTGTTACCTAGATCAGGTTATAAACTTTAGCGTAAATTTGATTTGGTTATACACTTTGGTGTTAACTAAATTTGGTCATACACTTCGTCATTAACTAGATTAAGAGTTAAGCTTTAGTGTTGGCTAGTAGAAAAACGAAGATGTAAAATTGAGTGCACACGACACGTTTCTGGAATAACCTCATTAAGGTGCGCTCAAAATCAAAAGATTGAAAAGCCAAATAATTTTAAATGTTGGAAGCAATAAAACCAATGACCCTAAACAGGATAGCAAACATTAACTAAGGTCACCTATGCCTGAGGCAGGATAACCTTAATCTTATTAATAATTACACTATGTAGGAGCTGTGAATATATTTAATACATTATGTCAGTGCCGAAGCACTGTCTACTGGGTGGATGATACCCTCGGGAACTAATTGACCAACAGAAGAGGTATCGATCCAGTGATAGTAATAAAAACGTAGATGTCAAATGTAGAACGAACGACGCCTATCAGATCAGGTTATAAACTTTGTCGTTAACTAGATTAGGTTATAAACTTTGTCGTTAACTAGATTAGGTTATAAACTTTGTCGTTAACTAGATTAGGTTATAAACTTTGTCGTTAACTAGATTAGGTTATAAACTTTGTCGTTAACTAGATTAGGTTATACACTTTGATGTTAACTAGATTAGGTTATAAACTTTGTCGTTAACTAGATTAGGCTAGAAACTTTGTCGCTAACCACATTAGGTTATAAACTTTGTCGTTAACTAGATTAGGTTATAGACTTTCTCGTTAACTAAATTAGGCTATAAACTTTGGTGTTAACTAGATCATGTTATGGTCTTCGGCATAATGAAATTTACAATGACTTGCTTGGGTCGCTTACTTGCTTCCTTGCTTCAGCACACAATCTCCAAAATGTTGATTGAAGTTTCTGTAACAATACAGAAGAGTGAGCGGTAATGTATTTTTGTTTTAGGTATATCAATTCTGTCTCTGTTTCTATGATGTTCTAATTGGTATTGAGGACTGTTCTGGCCCTCTGATATTTTTTTTGCCATGTTGTAAACAATTACCTAAGTTGCAGCTAATATCTTAGACTGGATGTCAAATTCATGAATTTCTCTCTCTCTCTTTTATATACATGTATATCTATAAAGACAGACCAGTAATGTTGGCATGAATTATATAACAAAGACAACTATGTTAAATATTGGGCACAACGGGTGTTTATTACAATAGCTTGGAAAAGTCAATATGTAAAAGCAATATTTGAGAATAAAACAAAAAATCGAGAGAAAAAAGGATAGATACTGCTAATGGAGTAGGTACAGCTTACCCTTTCGGAACATCTGGTTTAAAACCTCACCCTCTCTCCCACATTGTAATGGTATTTGTGGGGCTCAATCTTTAGTTGTCTGTGAAGTTGTTTGTAGATCATTGTTGATTGTATTTGTGTCCATATATATTTGTCCATTGCATAGACTGCCTTTCTTCGATTTACCCATTTGGTATCATTAATCTTTTTATTAGACTAAGATGCGACTTTATGTTTTGATACAAGTTCATTTGATAGATGAAAACAAGATTGATGTTTAGTACAAAACTAAATTTCAAAATTAATTATTAAGGGTTGATTATACCCCCTGACACTAACACATTGCTGACGGTTAATAGATAAAGGAGATATTATACCCAAGCACAACAACACTAACCACTGGAAATCAAAGTTCTGCCTTGGGTCAGGGGCAAATGTAGCATATTAAACCGGTAAGTTGTGAAATAAAATATAATCTAACTGTAGTTGCTAACCTTTGTGTTGATTCTTTTGGTGGCCGTTATAAATTAAGACTGGAGAGAGGAGGATTGACATCTTATCAATCGGTTTACCCTATGTGTGCCTGTCTCAAGCCAGGACATAAGTTCCCAACGTCAAATGTCGTGGTATTTTGTGTTCAGTGAGTTTAGTTAAGATGAAAGGTGATTTTTCGCTTTGCTGATATTGGTTGAATAGTTGACAATAACTGTTTAAACTTTCTTGTCATAACTTTAAATATCCTAAGCATCATTTACCATACTATTTTAGAAACTTATTTTATACAGTAATTGTCCTTAAATGTAAATAAAGTTTCAATTAGGGGTTGTGGTGTTTAACGCCGCCTTCAACAATATTTCAGATATATCTTGACGATCACACGGCCAAGTGTTCAGAAAAAAGGATACACATATTTCCTCGTTACAGTTCAATTAATGTAAGTGTTTTGTAGAAAACTAAATGTTGAAAGATACTATAACTATTTATTAGGTGGTTTAAGTTTTAATGACGTAAGCAAATATACCAGTTTCTTTAGATGAACATTATGTTATAGCAAAAAAAATATATGTATAATACACATCTCACAAATCATGACATTGCATGAGAATGTTATATCCATCATGCTATAATTATGAGAACGACGTGTAAGTCTATTTTATATATTACATATTAACATCTCTTTAATCATAATATTGCCTAGCAAAGTAATGTTAATTATGAAATTGCATGAGAAAGTCACGCTAATCATGACATTGCATGATAATGTCACGATAGTCATGTTATCCCATGAGAAATTCACGCTTGTCATGACATTGCATGAGAAAGTCACGATATTCATTTTCTTACATGAGAAAGTCACGATGATCATGACATTGTATGAGAAAGTCACGATAGTCATATTATCACATGAGAAATTCACGCTTATCTTGATATTGCATGAGAAAGTCACGATAGTCATGTCATCACATGAGAAAGTCATGCTTACCATGATATTCCATGAGAAAATCAAGTTAATCATAATATTGCATGAGGAAGTAGCGCTTGTCATTATATTGCATGAAAATAACTCGTTAAACTGTTTGACATATTGCGTGTGAGTATCTTGTTAATCATGATGTGGCATGAGAGCATCTCGTTTGAGTCAGGCTTATCCAACTACTCATCTGAGAACGCAATTGCACTTGACTTTCATTCTTTTCTTTAAAACAAAATATTATTCTGGAGCGTAATTTTTCACTCATTATGATATAAATTAAGAAATTTGTAGCAAAGCCGAATTGCAAAATCAACAATTCAAACTGATGAATGTCGTTTGAACATAAAGTTTTCAGTGATGCGCTAGATCTGCATGAAAATGGAATAATTTCCGTGATTAAACAGAAACATGCCACAGCCACAACAATAATGGCGGATCGATGGTGACGTTTTCTAGTTATTTTGTTATCGTTTTTCTTTCTGCGACGACATGTTAGACTAAATGCTATAAATAGCGATGAAGAAATCAACAAAATGAAACACAACATATAGCAAAATAGTAATATTCCTTTGTGTCCACTAGCATTCCATGATTTAATAGTGTTTCTAACTCTACAGCACCAATGTAAGTCAGAAGAGGGATATACTGTATATAAAACAAGCGAAATGTTCAAACAGAACGCCATAAAAATTAAAAATAAACCACAAATCAATGATATTTTTCGATTCTTAAGATTCACTTTACTCCAAAACGGAAACTGTATAGCAAGGGCTTTTTGAACTGCAACTAACGACGTTATTAGAAGTGACGAACTGTGGAATACATGTCCGAGAAAATACGAGATCTCTGAAAAGATACAAACGGATATTTCACTTTACCAATCTGTAAAAATATATCAGTTTCTTTTCTGTCGTCAAAATAAAAGAAATCGAACACGAATCCGATTTCGTTTGGCCAAAACATAAATAAAGAAGCTAACATATCACATATAGCTAAAATAATCAGAGGAACAGTTGACGAAGAAAGTAATCCTTTCTGTCTAAATGCTCTCACAACCATACAATTAAATATAATTATTATAATCGTGTTTACAGCTCCTGTATGGAATACCCAAGGCTTATAAGATCTCATTTTAAATAAATAACCATCAACACCACACAATGATGTGTTATCCAATGTGGTATTCGTCATAAAATCGTCATGTTCCTCCTCCATGTTGAATAAAGAGGCACGTGTTTGACAATGATTTCTGTCTGGTTTTGTAATCAATGATTTGATATTAAGGTACACAATTTACAATGTCCTGTTCTATAATCAGTGAATTGACACCAAAACACGCACTTGAAAATAATTCCTGTTTTGTTTTGGAATCAGTGATTTGACCCCAAATACACACACTCGACAATAATTTCAATCTGGTTTTGGAATCAGTTGTTTGACTTATGTATATATAAATCTGTTCTTGGAAAACTAAACAAATTACAAAAAAAAATTCATGAATGCAGGTTATTCCAGAAACGAGTCGTGAGCACTAAGTTAGATATCTATGTTGTTTTAGTTCTTTCTTAGTTTTGTTGAGGTAGGAAATCGGAGTTTCCTGGAGGAACAAAACCTCCGACACTATATAAGTTATGTTCCTTAAGATTGCTGTATGATGTAATGGAGAATTGGGTGTGGAAATTTTAAGACATATGTGTAAGAAAAGTTTGAAGATACCAAAGGGGTATATCGAAGGACAGACAACACAATGGTGAAAAGAAGCAGGACTATAGGACAATAAATATACTACACAAAAATCTATATTGCGCAACACGATCCCTGCGGAAATCTTGGGTGAAATCATGTGTTCCGCAAGAGTAAGCAGTAATTGAACATTGTGCTCCAAGCCTTTTGTCACATAGTTTCCCTGTTTTTCTCTTAATCTAACATTCTATAATATTTCGAAACAAGTTTTCTTGTGAAATAACATTATTTGATATTAAATACATTTTAGCCTGCAGCATTTGCATACTCGCTGAGAGACCATAGTGTCAGTAGAACAGACATAAATTGCAATATATATTATTATTTCCTGGATTCAACTCACTTTTATTTTCACGTTTAATCTTCAATTTCTCTATATTTGATCATTTATAACGACAAAGATGATCATTGACATTTTAAAGTTGATTGATTATTTAAAGACATGAGATGTATTAATATATCTGTATGATTTTCCATCGTTATAGTCGGTGGCCGGTTATGTTGTAGAATAAATTCCGGTTACTAGTAGGACACAAACGATCAGCGGTATCTTTAGGTACATGTAATTGTCATTACGAGAACTAATTTATTATGTAGCAAAAAGGAGAATTGAGTGTGTGGTGGGGGGGGGGGGGGGGGGGGGGGGGGGTAGGATTAGGACTTAGGTGTTCAACGACACTTACTACAATATTTCAGCTATATTGTGGCAGTCATATTTATTTATTGATGGAGAAAACCACCAACCTGCCGCCAGTCTCTGACAAGTTTTATCACATGATGTTGTATCGGGTACACCTAGCCATGAGTAAGATTCGAATTCACAATGCTAGTTGTGATATACACTGATTGCATAGGTAGTTGTAAATCCAACTATCATAAGATCACGACCATGACGCCTCCTATAAGCTACGAGTAATGGTCATCACGCGAACTAATGTATTATAAAAAAAAAGTGGAATTGAGTGTATAATGGGGGTGACTTTCGAACACAAAGTAAAACACAATATAATGGTAGAGTTATATTGTTGTTTAGCATCACGTGCAAAGTATTTCGCAGCTGTAGGATACTTGTTTTGCATAGATTGTAGCTTTCAGTGCAGTAAAATGTTAGATGCTCACTGAAAAAAACGACCATAGGTAGACATGACGCTTCATTTGGACACGCTCTTATTTCTGTTTTTTTCTTATCAAACTTAGTGCGCACGACGCGTTTCTGGAAAAACTTTCATCAGGTGTGCTCAAAATCTAAAGATTGGAAAGCTAAATAATTTTAAGTTTGGGAGCAATAAAACCAAAGGGCCTAAACAAGATAACCAAAATCAGCTAAGGTCATATATGCCTGAGGGAGTAGAACCTTAATATATTACGCCATATTCTATTTCTAAATCCAGACAAGGAATTTGGAAATTTCTAGACAATTGCATACATAATACCGACAAGCGACTTAATGACTCATAAATGTCAGTAGCCTAATTTTTATATTGTATGGTTACAGCAAATTTTTTTTATTTTTTTTTATAATTTACAAAAAATGTTAAATGCCACCATTTACAATAATTGACTTCGCGGAAATCATAGAAAAACATCAATAACCGATTGTTTTTTCTATGCTGTGAATTCACAGAGGGAAATTCCCTTGGTTATTTGACAATGCAGGTGTCATTTATCTAATTATATGCATTGCGGCTTTTAATCTGTGTCACAATGCACTAACAGTCTATTGTTTTTGTGAGTGCGATAGTGAGGAATGGAAAGAGGAGGTGAAAAGCATGAAGGAACGCGTTACTTTTTGTATGAGGAGAGGATGATATATGTTTTATATACACAATGATAATCATTCTTTTGAATTCGGTTGCTACGAAAGCGTAAACCGTTCTTGCTCCACGAGTGGCACCTGTCGTGTTACTGGTTCATTACACGGACATCGTAGATATGCAAATCGTATTGGCTCCCAGTATGCGTTTATATATAGCATACAAATAGCATAAACATAACATGAACTTCCTATCATGTTAGTAACTTTGTTGATAACTAGATTTGGTTATAACCTTCGGTGTTAACTAGATTAGGTTATACATTTTAGTCTTAACTAAATATGGTGATAAACTTTAGTGCTAGCTAGATGAGGTCATACACTGTGTTGTTAGCTAGATCAGGTTATAACCTTTGGTGCTAGCTAGAGTAGGTAGATTGGGCTAACAACCTGAGTGATAACTAGGTCAGGCTATAAACTAAATAGTGTTACCTAGATCAGGTTATAAACTTTAGCGTAAATTTGATTTGGTTATACACTTTGGTGTTAACTAAATTTGGTCATACACTTCGTCATTAACTAGATTAAGAGTTAAGCTTTAGTGTTGGCTAGTAGAAAAACGAAGATGTAAAATTGAGTGCACACGACACGTTTCTGGAATAACCTTATTAAGGTGCGCTCAAAATCAAAAGATTGAAAAGCCAAATAATTTTAAATGTTGGAAGCAATAAAACCAATGACCCTAAACAGGATAGCAAACATTAACTAAGGTCACCTATGCCTGAGGCAGGATAACCTTAATCTTATTAATAATTACACTATGTAGGAGCTGTGAATATATTTAATACATTATGTCAGTGCCGAAGCACTGTCTACTGGGTGGATGATACCCTCGGGAACTAATTGACCAACAGAAGAGGTATCGATCCAGTGATAGTAATAAAAACGTAGATGTCAAATGTAGAACGAACGACGCCTATCAGATCAGGTTATAAACTTTGTCGTTAACTAGATTAGGTTATAAACTTTGTCGTTAACTAGATTAGGTTATAAACTTTGTCGTTAACTAGATTAGGTTATAAACTTTGTCGTTAACTAGATTAGGTTATAAACTTTGTCGTTAACTAGATTAGGTTATACACTTTGATGTTAACTAGATTAGGTTATAAACTTTGTCGCTAACTAGATTAGGCTAGAAACTTTGTCGCTAACCACATTAGGTTATAAACTTTGTCGTTAACTAGATTAGGTTATAGACTTTCTCGTTAACTAAATTAGGCTATAAACTTTGGTGTTAACTAGATCATGTTATGGTCTTCGGCATAATGAAATTTACAATGACTTGCTTGGGTCGCTTACTTGCTTCCTTGCTTCAGCACACAATCTCCAAAATGTTGATTGAAGTTTCTGTAACAATACAGAAGAGTGAGCGGTAATGTATTTTTGTTTTAGGTATATCAATTCTGTCTCTGTTTCTATGATGTTCTAATTGGTATTGAGGACTGTTCTGGCCCTCTGATATTTTTTTTGCCATGTTGTAAACAATTACCTAAGTTGCAGCTAATATCTTAGACTTGATGTCAAATTCATGAATTTCTCTCTCTCTCTTTTATATACATGTATATCTATAAAGACAGACCAGTAATGTTGGCATGAATTATATAACAAAGACAACTATGTTAAATATTGGGCACAACGGGTGTTTATTACAATAGCTTGGAAAAGTCAATATGTAAAAGCAATATTTGAGAATAAAACAAAAAATCGAGAGAAAAAAGGATAGATACTGCTAATGGAGTAGGTACAGCTTACCCTTTCGGAACATCTGGTTTAAAACCTCACCCTCTCTCCCACATTGTAATGGTATTTGTGGGGCTCAATCTTTAGTTGTCTGTGAAGTTGTTTGTAGATCATTGTTGATTGTATTTGTGTCCATATATATTTGTCCATTGCATAGACTGCCTTTCTTCGATTTACCCATTTGGTATCATTAATCTTTTTATTAGACTAAGATGCGACTTTATGTTTTGATACAAGTTCATTTGATAGATGAAAACAAGATTGATGTTTAGTACAAAACTAAATTTCAAAATTAATTATTAAGGGTTGATTATACCCCCTGACACTAACACATTGCTGACGGTTAATAGATAAAGGAGATATTATACCCAAGCACAACAACACTAACCACTGGAAATCAAAGTTCTGCCTTGGGTCAGGGGCAAATGTAGCATATTAAACCGGTAAGTTGTGAAATAAAATATAATCTAACTGTAGTTGCTAACCTTTGTGTTGATTCTTTTGGTGGCCGTTATAAATTAAGACTGGAGAGAGGAGGATTGACATCTTATCAATCGGTTTACCCTATGTGTGCCTGTCTCAAGCCAGGACATAAGTTCCCAACGTCAAATGTCGTGGTATTTTGTGTTCAGTGAGTTTAGTTAAGATGAAAGGTGATTTTTCGCTTTGCTGATATTGGTTGAATAGTTGACAATAACTGTTTAAACTTTCTTGTCATAACTTTAAATATCCTAAGCATCATTTACCATACTATTTTAGAAACTTATTTTATACAGTAATTGTCCTTAAATGTAAATAAAGTTTCAATTAGGGGTTGTGGTGTTTAACGCCGCCTTCAACAATATTTCAGATATATCTTGACGATCACACGGCCAAGTGTTCAGAAAAAAGGATACACATATTTCCTCGTTACAGTTCAATTAATGTAAGTGTTTTGTAGAAAACTAAATGTTGAAAGATACTATAACTATTTATTAGGTGGTTTAAGTTTTAATGACGTAAGCAAATATACCAGTTTCTTTAGATGAACATTATGTTATAGCAAAAAAAATATATGTATAATACACATCTCACAAATCATGACATTGCATGAGAATGTTATATCCATCATGCTATAATTATGAGAACGACGTGTAAGTCTATTTTATATATTACATATTAACATCTCTTTAATCATAATATTGCCTAGCAAAGTAATGTTAATTATGAAATTGCATGAGAAAGTCACGCTAATCATGACATTGCATGATAATGTCACGATAGTCATGTTATCCCATGAGAAATTCACGCTTGTCATGACATTGCATGAGAAAGTCACGATATTCATTTTCTTACATGAGAAAGTCACGATGATCATGACATTGTATGAGAAAGTCACGATAGTCATATTATCACATGAGAAATTCACGCTTATCTTGATATTGCATGAGAAAGTCACGATAGTCATGTCATCACATGAGAAAGTCATGCTTACCATGATATTCCATGAGAAAATCAAGTTAATCATAATATTGCATGAGGAAGTAGCGCTTGTCATTATATTGCATGAAAATAACTCGTTAAACTGTTTGACATATTGCGTGTGAGTATCTTGTTAATCATGATGTGGCATGAGAGCATCTCGTTTGAGTCAGGCTTATCCAACTACTCATCTGAGAACGCAATTGCACTTGACTTTCATTCTTTTCTTTAAAACAAAATATTATTCTGGAGCGTAATTTTTCACTCATTATGATATAAATTAAGAAATTTGTAGCAAAGCCGAATTGCAAAATCAACAATTCAAACTGATGAATGTCGTTTGAACATAAAGTTTTCAGTGATGCGCTAGATCTGCATGAAAATGGAATAATTTCCGTGATTAAACAGAAACATGCCACAGCCACAACAATAATGGCGGATCGATGGTGACGTTTTCTAGTTATTTTGTTATCGTTTTTCTTTCTGCGACGACATGTTAGACTAAATGCTATAAATAGCGATGAAGAAATCAACAAAATGAAACACAACATATAGCAAAATAGTAATATTCCTTTGTGTCCACTAGCATTCCATGATTTAATAGTGTTTCTAACTCTACAGCACCAATGTAAGTCAGAAGAGGGATATACTGTATATAAAACAAGCGAAATGTTCAAACAGAACGCCATAAAAATTAAAAATAAACCACAAATCAATGATATTTTTCGATTCTTAAGATTCACTTTACTCCAAAACGGAAACTGTATAGCAAGGGCTTTTTGAACTGCAACTAACGACGTTATTAGAAGTGACGAACTGTGGAATACATGTCCGAGAAAATACGAGATCTCTGAAAAGATACAAACGGATATTTCACTTTACCAATCTGTAAAAATATATCAGTTTCTTTTCTGTCGTCAAAATAAAAGAAATCGAACACGAATCCGATTTCGTTTGGCCAAAACATAAATAAAGAAGCTAACATATCACATATAGCTAAAATAATCAGAGGAACAGTTGACGAAGAAAGTAATCCTTTCTGTCTAAATGCTCTCACAACCATACAATTAAATATAATTATTATAATCGTGTTTACAGCTCCTGTATGGAATACCCAAGGCTTATAAGATCTCATTTTAAATAAATAACCATCAACACCACACAATGATGTGTTATCCAATGTGGTATTCGTCATAAAATCGTCATGTTCCTCCTCCATGTTGTATAAAGAGGCACGTGTTTGACAATGATTTCTGTCTGGTTTTGTAATCAATGATTTGATATTAAGGTACACAATTTACAATGTCCTGTTCTATAATCAGTGAATTGACACCAAAACACGCACTTGAAAATAATTCCTGTTTTGTTTTGGAATCAGTGATTTGACCCCAAACACACACACTCGACAATAATTTCAATCTGGTTTTGGAATCAGTTGTTTGACTTATGTATATATAAATCTGTTCTTGGAAAACTAAACAAATTACAAAAAAAAATTCATGAATGCAGGTTATTCCAGAAACGAGTCGTGAGCACTAAGTTAGATATCTATGTTGTTTTAGTTCTTTCTTAGTTTTGTTGAGGTAGGAAATCGGAGTTTCCTGGAGGAACAAAACCTCCGACACTATATAAGTTATGTTCCTTAAGATTGCTGTATGATGTAATGGAGAATTGGGTGTGGAAATTTTAAGACATATGTGTAAGAAAAGTTTGAAGATACCAAAGGGGTATATCGAAGGACAGACAACACAATGGTGAAAAGAAGCAGGACTATAGGACAATAAATATACTACACAAAAATCTATATTGCGCAACACGATCCCTGCGGAAATCTTGGGTGAAATCATGTGTTCCGCAAGAGTAAGCAGTAATTGAACATTGTGCTCCAAGCCTTTTGTCACATAGTTTCCCTGTTTTTCTCTTAATCTAACATTCTATAATATTTCGAAACAAGTTTTCTTGTGAAATAACATTATTTGATATTAAATACATTTTAGCCTGCAGCATTTGCATACTCGCTGAGAGACCATAGTGTCAGTAGAACAGACATAAATTGCAATATATATTATTATTTCCTGGATTCAACTCACTTTTATTTTCACGTTTAATCTTCAATTTCTCTATATTTGATCATTTATAACGACAAAGATGATCATTGACATTTTAAAGTTGATTGATTATTTAAAGACATGAGATGTATTAATATATCTGTATGATTTTCCATCGTTATAGTCGGTGGCCGGTTATGTTGTAGAATAAATTCCGGTTACTAGTAGGACACAAACGATCAGCGGTATCTTTAGGTACATGTAATTGTCATTACGAGAACTAATTTATTATGTAGCAAAAAGGAGAATTGAGTGTGTGGTGGGGGGGGGGGGGGTAGGATTAGGACTTAGGTGTTCAACGACACTTACTACAATATTTCAGCTATATTGTGGCAGTCATATTTATTTATTGATGGAGAAAACCACCAACCTGCCGCCAGTCTCTGACAAGTTTTATCACATGATGTTGTATCGGGTACACCTAGCCATGAGTAAGATTCGAATTCACAATGCTAGTTGTGATATACACTGATTGCATAGGTAGTTGTAAATCCAACTATCATAAGATCACGACCATGACGCCTCCTATAAGCTACGAGTAATGGTCATCACGCGAACTAATGTATTATAAAAAAAAAGTGGAATTGAGTGTATAATGGGGGTGACTTTCGAACACAAAGTAAAACACAATATAATGGTAGAGTTATATTGTTGTTTAGCATCACGTGCAAAGTATTTCGCAGCTGTAGGATACTTGTTTTGCATAGATTGTAGCTTTCAGTGCAGTAAAATGTTAGATGCTCACTGAAAAAAACGACCATAGGTAGACATGACGCTTCATTTGGACACGCTCTTATTTCTGTTTTTTTCTTATCAAACTTAGTGCGCACGACGCGTTTCTGGAAAAACTTTCATCAGGTGTGCTCAAAATCTAAAGATTGGAAAGCTAAATAATTTTAAGTTTGGGAGCAATAAAACCAAAGGGCCTAAACAAGATAACCAAAATCAGCTAAGGTCATATATGCCTGAGGGAGTAGAACCTTAATATATTACGCCATATTCTATTTCTAAATCCAGACAAGGAATTTGGAAATTTCTAGACAATTGCATACATAATACCGACAAGCGACTTAATGACTCATAAATGTCAGTAGCCTAATTTTTATATTGTATGGTTACAGCAAATTTTTTTTATTTTTTTTTATAATTTACAAAAAATGTTAAATGCCACCATTTACAATAATTGACTTCGCGGAAATCATAGAAAAACATCAATAACCGATTGTTTTTTCTATGCTGTGAATTCACAGAGGGAAATTCCCTTGGTTATTTGACAATGCAGGTGTCATTTATCTAATTATATGCATTGCGGCTTTTAATCTGTGTCACAATGCACTAACAGTCTATTGTTTTTGTGAGTGCGATAGTGAGGAATGGAAAGAGGAGGTGAAAAGCATGAAGGAACGCGTTACTTTTTGTATGAGGAGAGGATGATATATGTTTTATATACACAATGATAATCATTCTTTTGAATTCGGTTGCTACGAAAGCGTAAACCGTTCTTGCTCCACGAGTGGCACCTGTCGTGTTACTGGTTCATTACACGGACATCGTAGATATGCAAATCGTATTGGCTCCCAGTATGCGTTTATATATAGCATACAAATAGCATAAACATAACATGAACTTCCTATCATGTTAGTAACTTTGTTGATAACTAGATTTGGTTATAACCTTCGGTGTTAACTAGATTAGGTTATACATTTTAGTCTTAACTAAATATGGTGATAAACTTTAGTGCTAGCTAGATGAGGTCATACACTGTGTTGTTAGCTAGATCAGGTTATAACCTTTGGTGCTAGCTAGAGTAGGTAGATTGGGCTAACAACCTGAGTGATAACTAGGTCAGGCTATAAACTAAATAGTGTTACCTAGATCAGGTTATAAACTTTAGCGTAAATTTGATTTGGTTATACACTTTGGTGTTAACTAAATTTGGTCATACACTTCGTCATTAACTAGATTAAGAGTTAAGCTTTAGTGTTGGCTAGTAGAAAAACGAAGATGTAAAATTGAGTGCACACGACACGTTTCTGGAATAACCTTATTAAGGTGCGCTCAAAATCAAAAGATTGAAAAGCCAAATAATTTTAAATGTTGGAAGCAATAAAACCAATGACCCTAAACAGGATAGCAAACATTAACTAAGGTCACCTATGCCTGAGGCAGGATAACCTTAATCTTATTAATAATTACACTATGTAGGAGCTGTGAATATATTTAATACATTATGTCAGTGCCGAAGCACTGTCTACTGGGTGGATGATACCCTCGGGAACTAATTGACCAACAGAAGAGGTATCGATCCAGTGATAGTAATAAAAACGTAGATGTCAAATGTAGAACGAACGACGCCTATCAGATCAGGTTATAAACTTTGTCGTTAACTAGATTAGGTTATAAACTTTGTCGTTAACTAGATTAGGTTATAAACTTTGTCGTTAACTAGATTAGGTTATAAACTTTGTCGTTAACTAGATTAGGTTATAAACTTTGTCGTTAACTAGATTAGGTTATACACTTTGATGTTAACTAGATTAGGTTATAAACTTTGTCGCTAACTAGATTAGGCTAGAAACTTTGTCGCTAACCACATTAGGTTATAAACTTTGTCGTTAACTAGATTAGGTTATAGACTTTCTCGTTAACTAAATTAGGCTATAAACTTTGGTGTTAACTAGATCATGTTATGGTCTTCGGCATAATGAAATTTACAATGACTTGCTTGGGTCGCTTACTTGCTTCCTTGCTTCAGCACACAATCTCCAAAATGTTGATTGCAGTTTCTGTAACAATACAGAAGAGTGAGCGGTAATGTATTTTTGTTTTAGGTATATCAATTCTGTCTCTGTTTCTATGATGTTCTAATTGGTATTGAGGACTGTTCTGGCCCTCTGATATTTTTTTTGCCATGTTGTAAACAATTACCTAAGTTGCAGCTAATATCTTAGACTGGATGTCAAATTCATGAATTTCTCTCTCTCTCTTTTATATACATGTATATCTATAAAGACAGACCAGTAATGTTGGCATGAATTATATAACAAAGACAACTATGTTAAATATTGGGCACAACGGGTGTTTATTACAATAGCTTGGAAAAGTCAATATGTAAAAGCAATATTTGAGAATAAAACAAAAAATCGAGAGAAAAAAGGATAGATACTGCTAATGGAGTAGGTACAGCTTACCCTTTCGGAACATCTGGTTTAAAACCTCACCCTCTCTCCCACATTGTAATGGTATTTGTGGGGCTCAATCTTTAGTTGTCTGTGAAGTTGTTTGTAGATCATTGTTGATTGTATTTGTGTCCATATATATTTGTCCATTGCATAGACTGCCTTTCTTCGATTTACCCATTTGGTATCATTAATCTTTTTATTAGACTAAGATGCGACTTTATGTTTTGATACAAGTTCATTTGATAGATGAAAACAAGATTGATGTTTAGTACAAAACTAAATTTCAAAATTAATTATTAAGGGTTGATTATACCCCCTGACACTAACACATTGCTGACGGTTAATAGATAAAGGAGATATTATACCCAAGCACAACAACACTAACCACTGGAAATCAAAGTTCTGCCTTGGGTCAGGGGCAAATGTAGCATATTAAACCGGTAAGTTGTGAAATAAAATATAATCTAACTGTAGTTGCTAACCTTTGTGTTGATTCTTTTGGTGGCCGTTATAAATTAAGACTGGAGAGAGGAGGATTGACATCTTATCAATCGGTTTACCCTATGTGTGCCTGTCTCAAGCCAGGACATAAGTTCCCAACGTCAAATGTCGTGGTATTTTGTGTTCAGTGAGTTTAGTTAAGATGAAAGGTGATTTTTCGCTTTGCTGATATTGGTTGAATAGTTGACAATAACTGTTTAAACTTTCTTGTCATAACTTTAAATATCCTAAGCATCATTTACCATACTATTTTAGAAACTTATTTTATACAGTAATTGTCCTTAAATGTAAATAAAGTTTCAATTAGGGGTTGTGGTGTTTAACGCCGCCTTCAACAATATTTCAGATATATCTTGACGATCACACGGCCAAGTGTTCAGAAAAAAGGATACACATATTTCCTCGTTACAGTTCAATTAATGTAAGTGTTTTGTAGAAAACTAAATGTTGAAAGATACTATAACTATTTATTAGGTGGTTTAAGTTTTAATGACGTAAGCAAATATACCAGTTTCTTTAGATGAACATTATGTTATAGCAAAAAAAATATATGTATAATACACATCTCACAAATCATGACATTGCATGAGAATGTTATATCCATCATGCTATAATTATGAGAACGACGTGTAAGTCTATTTTATATATTACATATTAACATCTCTTTAATCATAATATTGCCTAGCAAAGTAATGTTAATTATGAAATTGCATGAGAAAGTCACGCTAATCATGACATTGCATGATAATGTCACGATAGTCATGTTATCCCATGAGAAATTCACGCTTGTCATGACATTGCATGAGAAAGTCACGATATTCATTTTCTTACATGAGAAAGTCACGATGATCATGACATTGTATGAGAAAGTCACGATAGTCATATTATCACATGAGAAATTCACGCTTATCTTGATATTGCATGAGAAAGTCACGATAGTCATGTCATCACATGAGAAAGTCATGCTTACCATGATATTCCATGAGAAAATCAAGTTAATCATAATATTGCATGAGGAAGTAGCGCTTGTCATTATATTGCATGAAAATAACTCGTTAAACTGTTTGACATATTGCGTGTGAGTATCTTGTTAATCATGATGTGGCATGAGAGCATCTCGTTTGAGTCAGGCTTATCCAACTACTCATCTGAGAACGCAATTGCACTTGACTTTCATTCTTTTCTTTAAAACAAAATATTATTCTGGAGCGTAATTTTTCACTCATTATGATATAAATTAAGAAATTTGTAGCAAAGCCGAATTGCAAAATCAACAATTCAAACTGATGAATGTCGTTTGAACATAAAGTTTTCAGTGATGCGCTAGATCTGCATGAAAATGGAATAATTTCCGTGATTAAACAGAAACATGCCACAGCCACAACAATAATGGCGGATCGATGGTGACGTTTTCTAGTTATTTTGTTATCGTTTTTCTTTCTGCGACGACATGTTAGACTAAATGCTATAAATAGCGATGAAGAAATCAACAAAATGAAACACAACATATAGCAAAATAGTAATATTCCTTTGTGTCCACTAGCATTCCATGATTTAATAGTGTTTCTAACTCTACAGCACCAATGTAAGTCAGAAGAGGGATATACTGTATATAAAACAAGCGAAATGTTCAAACAGAACGCCATAAAAATTAAAAATAAACCACAAATCAATGATATTTTTCGATTCTTAAGATTCACTTTACTCCAAAACGGAAACTGTATAGCAAGGGCTTTTTGAACTGCAACTAACGACGTTATTAGAAGTGACGAACTGTGGAATACATGTCCGAGAAAATACGAGATCTCTGAAAAGATACAAACGGATATTTCACTTTACCAATCTGTAAAAATATATCAGTTTCTTTTCTGTCGTCAAAATAAAAGAAATCGAACACGAATCCGATTTCGTTTGGCCAAAACATAAATAAAGAAGCTAACATATCACATATAGCTAAAATAATCAGAGGAACAGTTGACGAAGAAAGTAATCCTTTCTGTCTAAATGCTCTCACAACCATACAATTAAATATAATTATTATAATCGTGTTTACAGCTCCTGTATGGAATACCCAAGGCTTATAAGATCTCATTTTAAATAAATAACCATCAACACCACACAATGATGTGTTATCCAATGTGGTATTCGTCATAAAATCGTCATGTTCCTCCTCCATGTTGTATAAAGAGGCACGTGTTTGACAATGATTTCTGTCTGGTTTTGTAATCAATGATTTGATATTAAGGTACACAATTTACAATGTCCTGTTCTATAATCAGTGAATTGACACCAAAACACGCACTTGAAAATAATTCCTGTTTTGTTTTGGAATCAGTGATTTGACCCCAAACACACACACTCGACAATAATTTCAATCTGGTTTTGGAATCAGTTGTTTGACTTATGTATATATAAATCTGTTCTTGGAAAACTAAACAAATTACAAAAAAAAATTCATGAATGCAGGTTATTCCAGAAACGAGTCGTGAGCACTAAGTTAGATATCTATGTTGTTTTAGTTCTTTCTTAGTTTTGTTGAGGTAGGAAATCGGAGTTTCCTGGAGGAACAAAACCTCCGACACTATATAAGTTATGTTCCTTAAGATTGCTGTATGATGTAATGGAGAATTGGGTGTGGAAATTTTAAGACATATGTGTAAGAAAAGTTTGAAGATACCAAAGGGGTATATCGAAGGACAGACAACACAATGGTGAAAAGAAGCAGGACTATAGGACAATAAATATACTACACAAAAATCTATATTGCGCAACACGATCCCTGCGGAAATCTTGGGTGAAATCATGTGTTCCGCAAGAGTAAGCAGTAATTGAACATTGTGCTCCAAGCCTTTTGTCACATAGTTTCCCTGTTTTTCTCTTAATCTAACATTCTATAATATTTTGAAACAAGTTTTCTTGTGAAATAACATTATTTGATATTAAATACATTTTAGCCTGCAGCATTTGCATACTCGCTGAGAGACCATAGTGTCAGTAGAACAGACATAAATTGCAATATATATTATTATTTCCTGGATTCAACTCACTTTTATTTTCACGTTTAATCTTCAATTTCTCTATATTTGATCATTTATAACGACAAAGATGATCATTGACATTTTAAAGTTGATTGATTATTTAAAGACATGAGATGTATTAATATATCTGTATGATTTTCCATCGTTATAGTCGGTGGCCGGTTATGTTGTAGAATAAATTCCGGTTACTAGTAGGACACAAACGATCAGCGGTATCTTTAGGTACATGTAATTGTCATTACGAGAACTAATTTATTATGTAGCAAAAAGGAGAATTGAGTGTGTGGTGGGGGGGGGGGGGGGGGGGGGGGTAGGATTAGGACTTAGGTGTTCAACGACACTTACTACAATATTTCAGCTATATTGTGGCAGTCATATTTATTTATTGATGGAGAAAACCACCAACCTGCCGCCAGTCACTGACAAGTTTTATCACATGATGTTGTATCGGGTACACCAAGCCATGAGTAAGATTCGAACTCACAATGCTAGTTGTGATATACACTGATTGCATAGGTAGTTGTAAATCCAACTATCATAAGATCACGACCATGACGCCTCCTATAAGCTACGAGTAATGGTCATCACGCGAACTAATGTATTATAAAAAAAAAAGTGGAATTGAGTGTATAATGGGGGTGACTTTCGAACACAAAGTAAAACACAATATAATGGTAGAGTTATATTGTTGTTTAGCATCACGTGCAAAGTATTTCGCAGCTGTAGGATACTTGTTTTGCATAGATTGTAGCTTTCAGTGCAGTAAAATGTTAGATGCTCACTGAAAAAAACGACCATAGGTAGACATGACGCTTCATTTGGACACGCTCTTATTTCTGTTTTTTTCTTATCAAACTTAGTGCGCACGACGCGTTTCTGGAAAAACTTTCATCAGGTGTGCTCAAAATCTAAAGATTGGAAAGCTAAATAATTTTAAGTTTGGGAGCAATAAAACCAAAGGGCCTAAACAAGATAACCAAAATCAGCTAAGGTCATATATGCCTGAGGGAGTAGAACCTTAATATATTACGCCATATTCTATTTCTAAATCCAGACAAGGAATTTGGAAATTTCTAGACAATTGCATACATAATACCGACAAGCGACTTAATGACTGATAAATGTCAGTAGCCTAATTTTTATATTGTATGGTTACAGCAAAAATTTTTTATTTTTTTTTATAATTTACAAAAAATGTTAAATGCCACCATTTACAATAATTGACTTCGCGGAAATCATAGAAAAACATCAATAACCGATTGTTTTTTCTATGCTGTGAATTCACAGAGGGAAATTCCCTTGGTTATTTGACAATGCAGGTGTCATTTATCTAATTATATGCATTGCGGCTTTTAATCTGTGTCACAATGCACTAACAGTCTATTGTTTTTGTGAGTGCGATAGTAAGGAATGGAAAGAGGAGGTGAAAAGCATGAAGGAACGCGTTACTTTTTGTATGAGGAGAGGATGATATATGTTTTATATACACAATGATAATCATTCTTTTGAATTCGGTTGCTACGAAAGCGTAAACCGTTCTTGCTCCACGAGTGGCAACTGTCGTGTTACTGGTTCATTACACGGACATCGTAGATATGCAAATCGTATTGGCTCCCAGTATGCGTTTATATATAGCATACAAATAGCATAAACATAACATGAACTTCCTATCATGTTAGTAACTTTGTTGATAACTAGATTTGGTTATAACCTTCGGTGTTAACTAGATTAGGTTATACATTTTAGTCTTAACTAAATATGGTGATAAACTTTAGTGCTAGCTAGATGAGGTCATACACTGTGTTGTTAGCTAGATCAGGTTATAACCTTTGGTGCTAGCTAGAGTAGGTAGATTGGGCTAACAACCTGAGTGATAACTAGGTCAGGCTATAAACTAAATAGTGTTACCTAGATCAGGTTATAAACTTTAGCGTAAATTTGATTTGGTTATACACTTTGGTGTTAACTAAATTTGGTCATACACTTCGTCATTAACTAGATTAAGAGTTAAGCTTTAGTGTTGGCTAGTAGAAAAACGAAGATGTCAAATTGAGTGCACACGACACGTTTCTGGAATAACCTTATTAAGGTGCGCTCAAAATCAAAAGATTGAAAAGCCAAATAATTTTAAATGTTGGAAGCAATAAAACCAATGACCCTAAACAGGATAGCAAACATTAACTAAGGTCACCTATGCCTGAGGCAGGATAACCTTAATCTTATTAATAATTACACTATTTAGGAGCTGTGAATATATCTAATACATTATGTCAGTGCCGAAGCACTGTCTACTGGGTGGATGATACCCTCGGGAACTAATTGTCCAACAGAAGAGGTATCGATCCAGTGATAGTAATAAAAACGTAGATGTCAAATGTAGAACGAACGACGCCTATCAGATCAGGTTATAAACTTTGTCGTTAACTAGATTAGGTTATAAACTTTGTCGTTAACTAGATTAGGTTATAAACTCTGTCGTTAACTAGATTAGGTTATAAACTTTGTCGTTAACTAGATTAGGTTATAAACTTTGTCGTTAACTAGATTAGGTTATACACTTTGATGTTAACTAGATTAGGTTATAAACTTTGTCGCTAACTAGATTAGGCTAGAAACTTTGTCGCTAACCACATTAGGTTATAAACTTTGTCGTTAACTAGATTAGGTTATAGACTTTCTCGTTAACTAAATTAGGCTATAAACTTTGGTGTTAACTAGATCATGTTATGGTCTTCGGCATAATGAAATTTACAATGACTTGCTTGGGTCGCTTACTTGCTTCCTTGCTTCAGCACACAATCTCCAAAATGTTGATTGAAGTTTCTGTAACAATACAGAAGAGTGAGCGGTAATGTATTTTTGTTTTAGGTATATCAATTCTGTCTCTGTTTCTATGATGTTCTAATTGGTATTGAGGACTGTTCTGGCCCTCTGATATTTTTTTTGCCATGTTGTAAACAATTACCTAAGTTGCAGCTAATATCTTAGACTGGATGTCAAATTCATGAATTTCTCTCTCTCTCTTTTATATACATGTATATCTATAAAGACAGACCAGTAATGTTGGCATGAATTATATAACAAAGACAACTATGTTAAATATTGGGCACAACGGGTGTTTATTACAATAGCTTGGAAAAGTCAATATGTAAAAGCAATATTTGAGAATAAAACAAAAAATCGAGAGAAAAAAGGATAGATACTGCTAATGGAGTAGGTACAGCTTACCCTTTCGGAACATCTGGTTTAAAACCTCACCCTCTCTCCCACATTGTAATGGTATTTGTGGGGCTCAATCTTTAGTTGTCTGTGAAGTTGTTTGTAGATCATTGTTGATTGTATTTGTGTCCATATATATTTGTCCATTGCATAGACTGCCTTTCTTCGATTTACCCATTTGGTATCATTAATCTTTTTATTAGACTAAGATGCGACTTTATGTTTTGATACAAGTTCATTTGATAGATGAAAACAAGATTGATGTTTAGTACAAAACTAAATTTCAAAATTAATTATTAAGGGTTGATTATACCCCCTGACACTAACACGTTGCTGACGGTTAATAGATAAAGGAGATATTATACCCAAACACAACAACTGGAAATCAAAGTTCTGCCTTGGGTCAGGGGCAAATGTAGCATATTAAACCGGTAAGTTGTGAAATAAAATATAATCTAACTGTAGTTGCTAACCTTTGTGTTGATTCTTTTGGTGGCCGTTATAAATTAAGACTGGAGAGAGGAGGATTGACATCTTATCAATCGGTTTACCCTATGTGTGCCTGTCTCAAGCCAGGACATAAGTTCCCAACGTCAAATGTCGTGGTATTTTGTGTTCAGTGAGTTTAGTTAAGATGAAAGGTGATTTTTCGCTTTGCTGATATTGGTTGAATAGTTGACAATAACTGTTTAAACTTTCTTGTCATAACTTTAAATATCCTAAGCATCATTTACCATACTATTCTAGAAACTTATTTTATACAGTAATTGTCCTTAAATGTAAATAAAGTTTCAATTAGGGGTTGTGGTGTTTAACGCCGCCTTCAACAATATTTCAGATATATCTTGACGATCACACGGCCAAGTGTTCAGAAAAAATATTTCCTCGTTACAGTTCAATTAATGTAAGTGTTTTGTAGAAAACTAAATGTTGAAAGATACTATAACTATTTATTAGGTGGTTTAAGTTTTAATGACGTAAGCAAATATACCAGTTTCTTTAGATGAACATTATGTTATAGCAAAAAAAATATATGTATAATACACATCTCACAAATCATGACATTGCATGAGAATGTTATATCCATCATGCTATAATTATGAGAACGACGTGTAAGTCTATTTTATATATTACATATTAACATCTCTTTAATCATAATATTGCCTAGCAAAGTAATGTTAATTATGAAATTGCATGAGAAAGTCACGCTAATCATGACATTGCATGATAATGTCACGATAGTCATGTTATCCCATGAGAAATTCACGCTTGTCATGACATTGCATGAGAAAGTCACGATATTCATTTTATTACATGAGAAAGTCACGATAATCATGACATTGTATGAGAAAGTCACGATAGTCATATTATCACATGAGAAATTCACGCTTATCTTGATATTGCATGAGAAAGTCACGATAGTCATGTCATCACATGAGAAAGTCATGCTTACCATGATATTCCATGAGAAAATCAAGTTAATCATAATATTGCATGAGGAAGTAGCGCTTGTCATTATATTGCATGAAAATAACTCGTTAAACTGTTTGACATATTGCGTGTGAGAATCTTGTTAATCATGATGTGGCATGAGAGCATCTCGTTTGAGTCAGGCTTATCCAACTACTCATCTGAGAACGCAATTGCACTTGACTTTCATTCTTTTCTTTAAAACAAAATATTATTCTGGAACGTAATTTTTCACTCATTATGATATAAATTAAGAAATTTGCAGCAAAGCCGAATTGCAAAATCAACAATTCAAACTGATGAATGTCGTTTGAACATAAAGTTTTCAGTGATGCGCTAGATCTGCATGAAAATGGAATAATTTCCGTGATTAAACAGAAACATGCCACAGCCACAACAATAATGGCGGATCGATGGTGACGTTTTCTAGTTATTTTGTTATCGTTTTTCTTTCTGCGACGACATGTTAGACTAAATGCTATAAATAGCGATGAAGAAATCAACAAAATGAAACACAACATATAGCAAAATAGTAATATTCCTTTGTGTCCACTAGCATTCCATGATTTAATAGTGTTTCTAACTCTACAGCACCAATGTAAGTCAGAAGAGGGATATACTGTATATAAAACAAGCGAAATGTTCAAACAGAACGCCATAAAAATTAAAAATAAACCACAAATCAATGATATTGTTCGATTCTTAAGATTCACTTTACTCCAAAACGGAAACTGTATAGCAAGGGCTTTTTGAACTGCAACTAACGACGTTATTAGAAGTGACGAACTGTGGAATACATGTCCGAGAAAATACGAGATCTCTGAAAAGATAAAAAACGGATATTTCACTTTACCAATCTGTAAAAATATATCAGTTTCTTTTCTGTCGTCAAAATAAAAGAAATCGAACACGAATCCGATTTCGTTTGGCCAAAACATAAATAAAGAAGCTAACATATCACATATAGCTAAAATAATCAGAGGAACAGTTGATGAAGAAAGTAATCCTTTCTGTCTAAATGCTCTCACAACCATACAATTAAATATAATTATTATAATCGTGTTTACAGCTCCTGTATGGAATACCCAAGGCTTATAAGATCTCATTTTAAATAAATAACCATCAACACCACACAATGATGTGTTATCCAATGTGGTATTCGTCATAAATTCGTCATGTTCCTCCTCCATGTTGTATAAAGAGGCACGTGTTTGACAATGATTTCTGTCTGGTTTTGTAATCAATGATTTGATATTAAGGTACACAATTGACAATGTCCTGTTCTATAATCAGTGAATTGACACCAAAACACGCACTTGAAAATAATTCCTGTTTTGTTTTGGAATCAGTGATTTGACCCCAAACACACACACTCGACAATAATTTCAATCTGGTTTTGGAATCAGTTGTTTGACTTATGTATATATAAATCTGTTCTTGGAAAACTAAACAAATTACAAAAAAAAATTCATGAATGCAGGTTATTCCAGAAACGAGTCGTGAGCACTAAGTTAGATATCTATGTTGTTTTAGTTCTTTCTTAGTTTTGTTGAGGTAGGAAATCGGAGTTTCCTGGAGGAACAAAACCTCCGACACTATATAAGTTATGTTCCTTAAGATTGCTGTATGATGTAATGGAGAATTGGGTGTGGAAATTTTAAGACATATGTGTAAGAAAAGTTTGAAGATACCAAAGGGGTATATCGAAAGACATACAACACAATGGTGAAAAGAAGCAGGACTATATGACAATCAATATACTACACACAAATCTATATTGCGCAACACGATCCCTGCGGAAATCTTGGGTGAAATCATGTGTTCCGCAAGAGTAAGCAGTAATTGAAAATTGTGCTCCAAGCCTTTGGTCACATAGTTTCCCTGTTTTTCTCTTAATCTAACATTCTATAATATTTCGAAACAAGTTTTCTTGTGAAATAACATTATTTGATATTAAATACATTTTAGCCTGCAGCATTTGCATACTCGCTGAGAGACCATAGTGTCAGTAGAACAGACATAAATTGCAATATATATTATTATTTCCTGGATTCAACTCACTTTTATTTTCACGTTTAATCTTCAATTTCTCTATATTTGAACATTTATAACGACAAAGATGATCATTGACATTTTAAAGTTGATTGATTATTTAAAGACATGAGATGTATTAATATATCTGTATGATTTTCCATCGTTATAGTCGGTGGCCGGTTATGTTGTAGAATAAATTCCGGTTACTAGAAGGACACAAACGATCAGCGGTATCTTTAGGTACATGTAATTGTCATTACGAGAACTAATTTATTATGTAGCAAAAAGGAGAATTGAGTGTGTGGTGGGGGGGGGGGGGGGGGGGAAGCATAAGGGCTTAGGTGTTCAACGACACTTACTACAATATTTCAGCTATATTGTGGCAGTCATATTTATTTATTGATGGAGAAAACCACCAACCTGCCGCCAGTCACTGACAAGTTTTATCACATGATGTTGTATCGGGTACACCAAGCCATGAGTAAGATTCGAACTCACAATGCTAGTTGTGATATACACTGATTGCATAGGTAGTTGTAAATCCAACTATCATAAGATCACGACCATGACGCCTCCTATAAGCTACGAGTAATGGTCATCACGCGAACTAATGTATTATAAAAAAAAAGTGGAATTGAGTGTATAATGGGGGTGACTTTCGAACACAAAGTAAAACACAATATAATGGTAGAGTTATATTGTTGTTTAGCATCACGTGCAAAGTATTTCGCAGCTGTAGGATACTTGTTTTGCATAGATTGTAGCTTTCAGTGCAGTAAAATGTTAGATGCTCACTGAAAAAAACGACCATAGGTAGACATGACGCTTCATTTGGACACGCTCTTATTTCTGTTTTTTTCTTATCAAACTTAGTGCGCACGACGCGTTTCTGGAAAAACTTTCATCAGGTGTGCTCAAAATCTAAAGATTGGAAAGCTAAATAATTTTAAGTTTGGGAGCAATAAAACCAAAGGGCCTAAGCAAGATAACCAAAATCAGCTAAGGTCATATATGCCTGAGGGAGTAGCCTAATTTTTATATTGTATGGTTACATCAAATTTTTTTTATTTTTTTTTATAATTTACAAAAAATGTTAAATGCCACCATTTACAATAATTGACTTCGCGGAAATCATAGAAAAACATCAATAACCGATTGTTTTTTCTATGCTGTGAATTCACAGAGGGAAATTCCCTTGGTTATTTGACAATGCAGGTGTCATTTATCTAATTATATGCATTGCGGCTTTTAATCTGTGTCACAATGCACTAACAGTCTATTGTTTTTGTGAGTGCGATAGTGAGGAATGGAAAGAGGAGGTGAAAAGCATGAAGGAACGCGTTACTTTTTGTATGAGGAGAGGATGATATATGTTTTATATACACAATGATAATCATTCTTTTGAATTCGGTTGCTACGAAAGCGTAAACCGTTCTTGCTCCACGAGTGGCACCTGTCGTGTTACTGGTTCATTACACGGACATCGTAGATATGCAAATCGTATTGGCTCCCAGTATGCGTTTATATATAGCATACAAATAGCATAAACATAACATGAACTTCCTATCATGTTGGTAACTTTGTTGATAACTAGATTTGGTTATAACCTTCGGTGTTAACTAGATTAGGTTATACATTTTAGTCTTAACTAAATATGGTGATAAACTTTAGTGCTAGCTAGATGAGGTCATACACTGTGTTGTTAGCTAGATCAGGTTATAACCTTTGGTGCTAGCTAGAGTAGGTAGATTGGGCTAACAACCTGAGTGATAACTAGGTCAGGCTATAAACTAAATAGTGTTACCTAGATCAGGTTATAAACTTTAGCGTAAATTTGATTTGGTTATACACTTTGGTGTTAACTAAATTTGGTCATACACTTCGTCATTAACTAGATTAAGAGTTAAGCTTTAGTGTTGGCTAGTAGAAAAACGAAGATGTAAAATTGAGTGCACACGACACGTTTCTGGAATAACCTTATTAAGGTGCGCTCAAAATCAAAAGATTGAAAAGCCAAATAATTTTAAATGTTGGAAGCAATAAAACCAATGACCCTAAACAGGATAGCAAACATTAACTAAGGTCACCTATGCCTGAGGCAGGATAACCTTAATCTTATTAATAATTACACTATGTAGGAGCTGTGAATATATTTAATACATTATGTCAGTGCCGAAGCACTGTCTACTGGGTGGATGATACCCTCGGGAACTAATTGACCAACAGAAGAGGTATCGATCCAGTGTTAGTAATAAAAACGTAGATGTCAAATGTAGAACGAACGACGCCTATCAGATCAGGTTATAAACTTTGTCGTTAACTAGATTAGGTTATAAACTTTGTCGTTAACTAGATTAGGTTATAAACTTTGTCGTTAACTAGATTAGGTTATAAACTTTGTCGTTAACTAGATTAGGTTATACACTTTGATGTTAACTAGATTAGGTTATAAACTTTGTCGCTAACTAGATTAGGCTAGAAACTTTGTCGCTAACCACATTAGGTTATAAACTTTGTCGTTAACTAGATTAGGTTATAGACTTTCTCGTTAACTAAATTAGGCTATAAACTTTGGTGTTAACTAGATCATGTTATGGTCTTCGGCATAATGAAATTTACAATGACTTGCTTGGGTCGCTTACTTGCTTCCTTGCTTCAGCACACAATCTCCAAAATGTTGATTGAAGTTTCTGTAACAATACAGAAGAGTGAGCGGTAATGTATTTTTGTTTTAGGTATATCAATTCTGTCTCTGTTTCTATGATGTTCTAATTGGTATTGAGGACTGTTCTGGCCCTCTGATATTTATTTTGCCATGTTGTAAACAATTACCTAAGTTGCAGCTAATATCTTAGACTGGATGTCAAATTCTTGAATTTCTCTCTCTCTCTTTTATATACATGTATATCTATAAAGACAGACCAGTAATGTTGGCATGAATTATATAACAAAGACAACTATGTTAAATATTGGGCACAACGGGTGTTTATTACAATAGCTTGGAAAAGTCAATATGTAAAAGCAATATTTGAGAATAAAACAAAAAATCGAGAGAAAAAAGGATAGATACTGCTAATGGAGTAGGTACAGCTTACCCTTTCGGAACATCTGGTTTAAAACCTCACCATCTCTCCCACATTGTAATGGTATTTGTGGGGCTCAATCTTTAGTTGTCTGTGAAGTTGTTTGTAGATCATTGTTGATTGTATTTGTGTCCATATATATTTGTCCATTGCATAGACTGCCTTTCTTCGATTTATCCATTTGGTATCATTAATCTTTTTATTAGACTAAGATGCGACTTTATGTTTTGATACAAGTTCATTTGATAGATGAAAACAAGATTGATGTTTAGTACAAAACAAAATTTCAAAATTAATTATTAAGGGTTGATTATACACCCTGACACTAACACGTTGCTGACGGTTAATAGATAAAGGAGATATTATACCCAAGCACAACAACACTAACCACTGGAAATCAAAGTTCTGCCTTGGGTCAGGGGAAAATGTAGCATATTAAACCGGTAAGTTGTGAAATAAAATATAATCTAACTGTAGTTGCTAACCTTTGTGTTGATTCTTTTGGTGGCCGTTATAAATTAAGACTGGAGAGAGGAGGATTGACATCTTATCAATCGGTTTACCCTATGTGTGCCTGTCTCAAGCCAGGACATAAGTTCCCAACGTCAAATGTCGTGGTATTTTGTGTTCAGTGAGTTTAGTTAAGATGAAAGGTGATTTTTCGCTTTGCTGATATTGGTTGAATAGTTGACAATAACTGTTTAAACTTTCTTGTCATAACTTTAAATATCCTAAGCATCATTTACCATACTATTCTAGAAACTTATTTTATACAGTAATTGTCCTTAAGTGTAAATAAAGTTTCAATTAGGGGTTGTGGTGTTTAACGCCGCCTTCAACAATATTTCAGATATATCTTGACGATCACACGGCCAAGTGTTCAGAAAAAATATTTCCTCGTTACAGTTCAATTAATGTAAGTGTTTTGTAGAAAACTAAATGTTGAAAGATACTATAACTATTTATTAGGTGGTTTAAGTTTTAATGACGTAAGCAAATATACCAGTTTCTTTAGATGAACATTATGTTATAGCAAAAAAAATATATGTATAATACACATCTCACAAATCATGACATTGCATGAGAATGTTATATCCATCATGCTATAATTATGAGAACGACGTGTAAGTCTATTTTATATATTACATATTAACATCTCTTTAATCATAATATTGCCTAGCAAAGTAATGTTAATTATGAAATTGCACGAGAAAGTCACGCTAATCATGACATTGCATGATAATGTCACGATAGTCATGTTATCCCATGAGAAATTCACGCTTGTCATGACATTGCATGAGAAAGTCACGATATTCATTTTATTACATGAGAAAGTCACGATAATCATGACATTGTATGAGAAAGTCACGATAGTCATATTATCACATGAGAAATTCACGCTTATCTTGATATTGCATGAGAAAGTCACGATAGTCATGTCATCACATGAGAAAGTCATGCTTACCATGATATTCCATGAGAAAATCAAGTTAATCATAATATTGCATGAGGAAGTAGCGCTTGTCATTATATTGCATGAAAATAACTCGTTAAACTGTTTGACATATTGCGTGTGAGTATCTTGTTAATCATGATGTGGCATGAGAGCATCTCGTTTGAGTCAGGCTTATCCAACTACTCATCTGAGAACGCAATTGCACTTGACTTTCATTCTTTTCTTTAAAACAAAATATTATTCTGGAGCGTAATTTTTCACTCATTATGATATAAATTAAGAAATTTGCAGCAAAGCCGAATTGCAAAATCAACAATTCAAACTGATGAATGTCGTTTGAACATAAAGTTTTCAGTGATGCGCTAGATCTGCATGAAAATGGAATAATTTCCGTGATTAAACAGAAACATGCCACAGCCACAACAATAATGGCGGATCGATGGTGACGTTTTCTAGTTATTTTGTTATCGTTTTTCTTTCTGCGACGACATGTTAGACTAAATGCTATAAATAGCGATGAAGAAATCAACAAAATGAAACACAACATATAGCAAAATAGTAATATTCCTTTGTGTCCACTAGCATTCCATGATTTAATAGTGTTTCTAACTCTACAGCACCAATGTAAGTCAGAAGAGGGATATACTGTATATAAAACAAGCGAAATGTTCAAACAGAACGCCATAAAAATTAAAAATAAACCACAAATCAATGATATTTTTCGATTCTTAAGATTCACTTTACTCCAAAACGGAAACTGTATAGCAAGGGCTTTTTGAACTGCAACTAACGACGTTATTAGAAGTGACGAACTGTGGAATATATGTCCGAGAAAATACGAGATCTCTGAAAAGATACAAAACGGATATTTCACTTTACCAATCTGTAAAAATATATCAGTTTCTTTTCTGTCGTCAAAATAAAAGAAATCGAACACGAATCCGATTTCGTTTGGCCAAAACATAAATAAAGAAGCTAACATATCACATATAGCTAAAATAATCAGAGGAACAGTTGATGAAGAAAGTAATCCTTTCTGTCTAAATGCTCTCACAACCATACAATTAAATATAATTATTATAATCGTGTTTACAGCTCCTGTATGGAATACCCAAGGCTTATAAGATCTCATTTTAAATAAATAACCATCAACACCACACAATATTTCGAAACAAGTTTTCTTGTGAAATAACATTATTTGATATTAAATACATTTTAGCCTGCAGCATTTGCATACTCGCTGAGAGACCATAGTGTCAGTAGAACAGACATAAATTGCAATATATATTATTATTTCCTGGATTCAACTCACTTTGATTTTCACGTTTAATCTTCAATTTCTCTATATTTGATCATTTATAACGACAAAGATGATCATTGACATTTTAAAGTTGATTGAATATTTAAAGACATGAGATGTATTAATATATCTGTATGATTTTCCATCGTTATAGTCGGTGGCCGGTTATGTTGTAGAATAAATTCCGGTTACTAGTAGGACACAAACGATCAGCGGTATCTTTAGGTACATGTAATTGTCATTACGAGAACTAATTTATTATGTAGCAAAAAGGAGAATTGAGTGTGTGGTGGGGGGGGGGGGGGGGGGGGGTAGGATCAGGACTTATGTGTTCAACGACACTTACTACAATATTTCAGCTATATTGTGGCAGTCATATTTATTTATTGATGGAGAAAACCACCAACCTGCCGCCAGTCACTGACAAGTTTTATCACATGATGTTGTATCGGGTACACCAAGCCATGAGTAAGATTCGAACTCACAATGCTAGTTGTGATATACACTGATTGCCTAGGTAGTTGTAAATCCAACTATCGTAAGATCACGACCATGACGCCTCCTATAAGCTACGAGTAATGGTCTTCACGCGAACTAATGTATTATAAAAAAAAAGTGGAATTGAGTGTATAATGGGGGTGACTTTCGAACACAAAGTAAAACACAATATAATGGTAGAGTTATATTGTTGTTTAGCATCACGTGCAAAGTATTTCGCAGCTGTAGGATACTTGTTTTGCATAGATTGTAGCTTTCAGTGCAGTAAAATGTTAGATGCTCACTGAAAAAAACGACCATAGGTAGACATGACGCTTCATTTGGACACGCTCTTATTTCTGTTTTTTTCTTATCAAACTTAGTGCGCACGACGCGTTTCTGGAAAAACTTTCATCAGGTGTGCTCAAAATCTAAAGATTGGAAAGCTAAATAATTTTAAGTTTGGGAGCAATAAAACCAAAGGGCCTAAACAAGATAACCAAAATCAGCTAAGGTCATATATGCCTGAGGGAGTAGAACCTTAATATATTACGCCATATTCTATTTCTAAATCCAGACAAGGAATTTGGAAATTTCTAGACAATTGCATACATAATACCGACAAGCGACTTAATGACTCATAAATGTCAGTAGCCTAATTTTTATATTGTATGGTTACAGCAAATTTTTTTTATTTTTTTTTATAATTTACAAAAAATGTTAAATGCCACCATTTACAATAATTGACTTCGCGGAAATCATAGAAAAACATCAATAACCGATTGTTTTTTCTATGCTGTGAATTCACAGAGGGAAATTCCCTTGGTTATTTGACAATGCAGGTGTCATTTATCTAATTATATGCATTGCGGCTTTTAATCTGTGTCACAATGCACTAACAGTCTATTGTTTTTGTGAGTGCGATAGTGAGGAATGGAAAGAGGAGGTGAAAAGCATGAAGGAACGCGTTACTTTTTGTATGAGCAGAGGATGATATATGTTTTATATACACAATGATAATCATTCTTTTGAATTCGGTTGCTACGAAAGCGTAAACCGTTCTTGCTCCACGAGTGGCACCTGTCGTGTTACTGGTTCATTACACGGACATCGTAGATATGCAAATCGTATTGGCTCCCAGTATGCGTTTATATATAGCATACAAATAGCATAAACATAACATGAACTTCCTATCATGTTAGTAACTTTGTTGATAACTAGATTTGGTTATAACCTTCGGTGTTAACTAGATTAGGTTATACATTTTAGTCTTAACTAAATATGGTGATAAACTTTAGTGCTAGCTAGATGAGGTCATACACTTTGTTGTTAGCTAGATCAGGTTATAACCTTTGGTGCTAGCTAGAGTAGGTAGATTGGGCTAACAACCTGAGTGATAACTAGGTCAGGCTATAAACTAAATAGTGTTACCTAGATCAGGTTATAAACTTTAGCGTAAATTTGATTTGGTTATACACTTTGGTGTTAACTAAATTTGGTCATACACTTCGTCATTAACTAGATTAAGAGTTAAGCTTTAGTGTTGGCTAGTAGAAAAACGAAGATGTAAAATTGAGTGCACACGACACGTTTCTGGAATAACCTTATTAAGGTGCGCTCAAAATCAAAAGATTGAAAAGCCAAATAATTTTAAATGTTGGAAGCAATAAAACCAATGACCCTAAACAGGATAGCAAACATTAACTAAGGTCACCTATGCCTGAGGCAGGATAACCTTAATCTTATTAATAATTACACTATGTAGGAGCTGTGAATATATTTAATACATTATGTCAGTGCCGAAGCACTGTCTACTGGGTGGATGATACCCTCGGGAACTAATTGTCCAACAGAAGAGGTATCGATCCAGTGATAGTAATAAAAACGTAGATGTCAAATGTAGAACGAACGACGCCTATCAGATCAGGTTATAAACTTTGTCGTTAACTAGATTAGGTTATAAACTTTGTCGTTAACTAGATTAGGTTATAAACTTTGTCGTTAACTAGATTAGGTTATAAACTTTGTCGTTAACTAGATTAGGTTATAAACTTTGTCGTTAACTAGATTAGGTTATACACTTTGATGTTAACTAGATTAGGTTATAAACTTTGTCGCTAACTAGATTAGGCTAGAAACTTTGTCGCTAACCACATTAGGTTATAAACTTTGTCGTTAACTAGATTAGGTTATAGACTTTCTCGTTAACTAAATTAGGCTATAAACTTTGGTGTTAACTAGATCATGTTATGGTCTTCGGCATAATGAAATTTACAATGACTTGCTTGGGTCGCTTACTTGCTTCCTTGCTTCAGCACACAATCTCCAAAATGTTGATTGAAGTTTCTGTAACAATACAGAAGAGTGAGCGGTAATGTATTTTTGTTTTAGGTATATCAATTCTGTCTCTGTTTCTATGATGTTCTAATTGGTATTGAGGACTGTTCTGGCCCTCTGATATTTTTTTTGCCATGTTGTAAACAATTACCTAAGTTGCAGCTAATATCTTAGACTGGATGTCAAATTCATGAATTTCTCTCTCTCTCTTTTATATACATGTATATCTATGAAGACAGACCAGTAATGTTGGCATGAATTATATAACAAAGACAACTATGTTAAATATTGGGCACAACGGGTGTTTATTACAATAGCTTGGAAAAGTCAATATGTAAAAGCAATATTTGAGAATAAAACAAAAAATCGAGAGAAAAAAGGATAGATACTGCTAATGGAGTAGGTACAGCTTACCCTTTCGGAACATCTGGTTTAAAACCTCACCCTCTCTCCCACACTGTAATGGTATTTGTGGGGCTCAATCTTTAGTTGTCTGTGAAGTTGTTTGTAGATCATTGTTGATTGTATTTGTGTCCATATATATTTGTCCATTGCATAGCCTGCCTTTCTTCGATTTACCCATTTGGTATCATTAATCTTTTTATTAGACTAAGATGCGACTTTATGTTTTGATACAAGTTCATTTGATAGATGAAAACAAGATTGATGTTTAGTACAAAACTAAATTTCAAAATTAATTATTAAGGGTTGATTATACCCCCTGACACTAACACGTTGCTGACGGTTAATAGATAAAGGAGATATTATACCCAAGCACAACAACACTAACCACTGGAAATCAAAGTTCTGCCTTGGGTCAGGGGCAAATGTAGCATATTAAACCGGTAAGTTGTGAAATAAAATATAATCTAACTGTAGTTGCTAACCTTTGTGTTGATTCTTTTGGTGGCCGTTATAAATTAAGACTGGAGAGAGGAGGATTGACATCTTATCAATCGGTTTACCCTATGTGTGCCTGTCTCAAGCCAGGACATAAGTTCCCAACGTCAAATGTCGTGGTATTTTGTGTTCAGTGAGTTTAGTTAAGATGAAAAGTGATTTTTCGCTTTGCTGATATTGGTTGAATAGTTGACAATAACTGTTTAAACTTTCTTGTCATAACTTTAAATATCCTAAGCATCATTTACCATACTATTCTAGAAACTTATTTTATACAGTAATTGTCCTTAAATGTAAATAAAGTTTCAATTAGGGGTTGTGGTGTTTAACGCCGCCTTCAACAATATTTCAGATATATCTTGACGATCACACGGCCAAGTGTTCAGAAAAAATATTTCCTCGTTACAGTTCAATTAATGTAAGTGTTTTGTAGAAAACTAAATGTTGAAAGATACTATAACTATTTATTAGGTGGTTTAAGTTTTAATGACGTAAGCAAATATACCAGTTTCTTTAGATGAACATTATGTTATAGCAAAAAAAATATATGTATAATACACATCTCACAAATCATGACATTGCATGAGAATGTTATATCCATCATGCTATAATTATGAGAACGACGTGTAAGTCTATTTTATATATTACATATTAACATCTCTTTAATCATAATATTGCCTAGCAAAGTAATGTTAATTATGAAATTGCATGAGAAAGTCACGCTAATCATGACATTGCATGATAATGTCACGATAGTCATGTTATCCCATGAGAAATTCACGCTTGTCATGACATTGCATGAGAAAGTCACGATATTCATTTTATTACATGAGAAAGTCACGATAATCATGACATTGTATGAGAAAGTCACGATAGTCATATTATCACATGAGAAATTCACGCTTATCTTGATATTGCATGAGAAAGTCACGATAGTCATGTCATCACATGAGAAAGTCATGCTTACCATGATATTCCATGAGAAAATCAAGTTAATCATAATATTGCATGAGGAAGTAGCGCTTGTCATTATATTGCATGAAAATAACTCGTTAAACTGTTTGACATATTGCGTGTGAGAATCTTGTTAATCATGATGTGGCATGAGAGCATCTCGTTTGAGTCAGGCTTATCCAACTACTCATCTGAGAACGCAATTGCACTTGACTTTCATTCTTTTCTTTAAAACAAAATATTATTCTGGAACGTAATTTTTCACTCATTATGATATAAATTAAGAAATTTGCAGCAAAGCCAAATTGCAAAATCAACAATTCAAACTGATGAATGTCGTTTGAACATAAAGTTTTCAGTGATGCGCTAGATCTGCATGAAAATGGAATAATTTCCGTGATTAAACAGAAACATGCCACAGCCACAACAATAATGGCGGATCGATGGTGACGTTTTCTAGTTATTTTGTTATCGTTTTTCTTTCTGCGACGACATGTTAGACTAAATGCTATAAATAGCGATGAAGAAATCAACAAAATGAAACACAACATATAGCAAAATAGTAATATTCCTTTGTGTCCACTAGCATTCCATGATTTAATAGTGTTTCTAACTCTACAGCACCAATGTAAGTCAGAAGAGGGATATACTGTATATAAAACAAGCGAAATGTTCAAACAGAACGCCATAAAAATTAAAAATAAACCACAAATCAATGATATTGTTCGATTCTTAAGATTCACTTTACTCCAAAACGGAAACTGTATAGCAAGGGCTTTTTGAACTGCAACTAACGACGTTATTAGAAGTGACGAACTGTGGAATACATGTCCGAGAAAATACGAGATCTCTGAAAAGATACAAAACGGATATTTCACTTTACCAATCTGTAAAAATATATCAGTTTCTTTTCTGTCGTCAAAATAAAAGAAATCGAACACGAATCCGATTTCGTTTGGCCAAAACATAAATAAAGAAGCTAACATATCACATATAGCTAAAATAATCAGAGGAACAGTTGATGAAGAAAGTAATCCTTTCTGTCTAAATGCTCTCACAACCATACAATTAAATATAATTATTATAATCGTGTTTACAGCTCCTGTATGGAATACCCAAGGCTTATAAGATCTCATTTTAAATAAATAACCATCAACACCACACAATATTTCGAAACAAGTTTTCTTGTGAAATAACATTATTTGATATTAAATACATTTTAGCCTGCAGCATTTGCATACTCGCTGAGAGACCATAGTGTCAGTAGAACAGACATAAATTGCAATATATATTATTATTTCCTGGATTCAACTCACTTTTATTTTCACGTTTAATCTTCAATTTCTCTATATTTGATCATTTATAACGACAAAGATGATCATTGACATTTTAAAGTTGATTGATTATTTAAAGACATGAGATGTATTAATATATCTGTATGATTTTCCATCGTTATAGTCGGTGGCCGGTTATGTTGTAGAATAATTCCGGTTACTAGAAGGACACAAACGATCAGCGGTATCTTTAGGTACATGTAATTGTCATTACGAGAACTAATTTATTATGTAGCAAAAAGGAGAATTGAGCGTGTGGTGGGGGGGGGGGGGGGGGGGGGGGGGTAGGATTAGGGCTTAGGTGTTCAATGACACTTGCTACAATATTTCAGCTATATTGTGGCAGTCATATTTATTTATTGATGGAGAAAACCACCAACCTGCCGCCAGTCACTGACAAGTTTTATCACATGATGTTGTATCGGGTACACCAAGCCATGAGTAAGATTCGAACTCACAATGCTAGTTGTGATATACACTGATTGCATAGGTAGTTGTAAATCCAACTATCATAAGATCACGACCATGACGCCTCCTATAAGCTACGAGTAATGGTCTTCACGCGAACTAATGTATTATAAAAAAAAAGTGGAATTGAGTGTATAATGGGGGTGACTTTCGAACACAAAGTAAAACACAATATAATGGTAGAGTTATATTGTTGTTTAGCATCACGTGCAAAGTATTTCGCAGCTGTAGGATACTTGTTTTGCATAGATTGTAGCTTTCAGTGCAGTAAAATGTTAGATGCTCACTGAAAAAAACGACCATAGGTAGACATGACGCTTCATTTGGACACGCTCTTATTTCTGTTTTTTTCTTATCAAACTTAGTGCGCACGACGCGTTTCTGGAAAAACTTTCATCAGGTGTGCTCAAAATCTAAAGATTGGAAAGCTAAATAATTTTAAGTTTGGGAGCAATAAAACCAAAGGGCCTAAACAAGATAACCAAAATCAGCTAAGGTCATATATGCCTGAGGGAGTAGAACCTTAATATATTACGCCATATTCTATTTCTAAATCCAGACAAGGAATTTGGAAATTTCTAGACAATTGCATACATAATACCGACAAGCGACTTAATGACTCATAAATGTCAGTAGCCTAATTTTTATATTGTATGGTTACAGCAAATTTTTTTTATTTTTTTTTATAATTTACAAAAAATGTTAAATGCCACCATTTACAATAATTGACTTCGCGGAAATCATAGAAAAACATCAATAACCGATTGTTTTTTCTATGCTGTGAATTCACAGAGGGAAATTCCCTTGGTTATTTGACAATGCAGGTGTCATTTATCTAATTATATGCATTGCGGCTTTTAATCTGTGTCACAATGCACTAACAGTCTATTGTTTTTGTGAGTGCGATAGTGAGGAATGGAAAGAGGAGGTGAAAAGCATGAAGGAACGCGTTACTTTTTGTATGAGCAGAGGATGATATATGTTTTATATACACAATGATAATCATTCTTTTGAATTCGGTTGCTACGAAAGCGTAAACCGTTCTTGCTCCACGAGTGGCACCTGTCGTGTTACTGGTTCATTACACGGACATCGTAGATATGCAAATCGTATTGGCTCCCAGTATGCGTTTATATATAGCATACAAATAGCATAAACATAACATGAACTTCCTATCATGTTAGTAACTTTGTTGATAACTAGATTTGGTTATAACCTTCGGTGTTAACTAGATTAGGTTATACATTTTAGTCTTAACTAAATATGGTGATAAACTTTAGTGCTAGCTAGATGAGGTCATACACTTTGTTGTTAGCTAGATCAGGTTATAACCTTTGGTGCTAGCTAGAGTAGGTAGATTGGGCTAACAACCTGAGTGATAACTAGGTCAGGCTATAAACTAAATAGTGTTACCTAGATCAGGTTATAAACTTTAGCGTAAATTTGATTTGGTTATACACTTTGGTGTTAACTAAATTTGGTCATACACTTCGTCATTAACTAGATTAAGAGTTAAGCTTTAGTGTTGGCTAGTAGAAAAACGAAGATGTAAAATTGAGTGCACACGACACGTTTCTGGAATAACCTTATTAAGGTGCGCTCAAAATCAAAAGATTGAAAAGCCAAATAATTTTAAATGTTGGAAGCAATAAAACCAATGACCCTAAACAGGATAGCAAACATTAACTAAGGTCACCTATGCCTGAGGCAGGATAACCTTAATCTTATTAATAATTACACTATGTAGGAGCTGTGAATATATTTAATACATTATGTCAGTGCCGAAGCACTGTCTACTGGGTGGATGATACCCTCGGGAACTAATTGTCCAACAGAAGAGGTATCGATCCAGTGATAGTAATAAAAACGTAGATGTCAAATGTAGAACGAACGACGCCTATCAGATCAGGTTATAAACTTTGTCGTTAACTAGATTAGGTTATAAACTTTGTCGTTAACTAGATTAGGTTATAAACTCTGTCGTTAACTAGATTAGGTTATAAACTTTGTCGTTAACTAGATTAGGTTATAAACTTTGTCGTTAACTAGATTAGGTTATACACTTTGATGTTAACTAGATTAGGTTATAAACTTTGTCGCTAACTAGATTAGGCTAGAAACTTTGTCGCTAACCACATTAGGTTATAAACTTTGTCGTTAACTAGATTAGGTTATAGACTTTCTCGTTAACTAAATTAGGCTATAAACTTTGGTGTTAACTAGATCATGTTATGGTCTTCGGCATAATGAAATTTACAATGACTTGCTTGGGTCGCTTACTTGCTTCCTTGCTTCAGCACACAATCTCCAAAATGTTGATTGAAGTTTCTGTAACAATACAGAAGAGTGAGCGGTAATGTATTTTTGTTTTAGGTATATCAATTCTGTCTCTGTTTCTATGATGTTCTAATTGGTATTGAGGACTGTTCTGGCCCTCTGATATTTTTTTTGCCATGTTGTAAACAATTACCTAAGTTGCAGCTAATATCTTAGACTGGATGTCAAATTCATGAATTTCTCTCTCTCTCTTTTATATACATGTATATCTATAAAGACAGACCAGTAATGTTGGCATGAATTATATAACAAAGACAACTATGTTAAATATTGGGCACAACGGGTGTTTATTACAATAGCTTGGAAAAGTCAATATGTAAAAGCAATATTTGAGAATAAAACAAAAAATCGAGAGAAAAAAGGATAGATACTGCTAATGGAGTAGGTACAGCTTACCCTTTCGGAACATCTGGTTTAAAACCTCACCCTCTCTCCCACATTGTAATGGTATTTGTGGGGCTCAATCTTTAGTTGTCTGTGAAGTTGTTTGTAGATCATTGTTGATTGTATTTGTGTCCATATATATTTGTCCATTGCATAGACTGCCTTTCTTCGATTTACCCATTTGGTATCATTAATCTTTTTATTAGACTAAGATGCGACTTTATGTTTTGATACAAGTTCATTTGATAGATGAAAACAAGATTGATGTTTAGTACAAAACTAAATTTCAAAATTAATTATTAAGGGTTGATTATACCCCCTGACACTAACACGTTGCTGACGGTTAATAGATAAAGGAGATATTATACCCAAACACAACAACTGGAAATCAAAGTTCTGCCTTGGGTCAGGGGCAAATGTAGCATATTAAACCGGTAAGTTGTGAAATAAAATATAATCTAACTGTAGTTGCTAACCTTTGTGTTGATTCTTTTGGTGGCCGTTATAAATTAAGACTGGAGAGAGGAGGATTGACATCTTATCAATCGGTTTACCCTATGTGTGCCTGTCTCAAGCCAGGACATAAGTTCCCAACGTCAAATGTCGTGGTATTTTGTGTTCAGTGAGTTTAGTTAAGATGAAAGGTGATTTTTCGCTTTGCTGATATTGGTTGAATAGTTGACAATAACTGTTTAAACTTTCTTGTCATAACTTTAAATATCCTAAGCATCATTTACCATACTATTCTAGAAACTTATTTTATACAGTAATTGTCCTTAAATGTAAATAAAGTTTCAATTAGGGGTTGTGGTGTTTAACGCCGCCTTCAACAATATTTCAGATATATCTTGACGATCACACGGCCAAGTGTTCAGAAAAAATATTTCCTCGTTACAGTTCAATTAATGTAAGTGTTTTGTAGAAAACTAAATGTTGAAAGATACTATAACTATTTATTAGGTGGTTTAAGTTTTAATGACGTAAGCAAATATACCAGTTTCTTTAGATGAACATTATGTTATAGCAAAAAAAATATATGTATAATACACATCTCACAAATCATGACATTGCATGAGAATGTTATATCCATCATGCTATAATTATGAGAACGACGTGTAAGTCTATTTTATATATTACATATTAACATCTCTTTAATCATAATATTGCCTAGCAAAGTAATGTTAATTATGAAATTGCATGAGAAAGTCACGCTAATCATGACATTGTATGAGAAAGTCACGATAGTCATATTATCACATGAGAAATTCACGCTTATCTTGATATTGCATGAGAAAGTCACGATAGTCATGTCATCACATGAGAAAGTCATGCTTACCATGATATTCCATGAGAAAATCAAGTTAATCATAATATTGCATGAGGAAGTAGCGCTTGTCATTATATTGCATGAAAATAACTCGTTAAACTGTTTTGACATATTGCGTGTGAGAATCTTGTTAATCATGATGTGGCATGAGAGCATCTCGTTTGAGTCAGGCTTATCCAACTACTCATCTGAGAACGCAATTGCACTTGACTTTCATTCTTTTCTTTAAAACAAAATATTATTCTGGAACGTAATTTTTCACTCATTATGATATAAATTAAGAAATTTGCAGCAAAGCCAAATTGCAAAATCAACAATTCAAACTGATGAATGTCGTTTGAACATAAAGTTTTCAGTGATGCGCTAGATCTGCATGAAAATGGAATAATTTCCGTGATTAAACAGAAACATGCCACAGCCACAACAATAATGGCGGATCGATGGTGACGTTTTCTAGTTATTTTGTTATCGTTTTTCTTTCTGCGACGACATGTTAGACTAAATGCTATAAATAGCGATGAAGAAATCAACAAAATGAAACACAACATATAGCAAAATAGTAATATTCCTTTGTGTCCACTAGCATTCCATGATTTAATAGTGTTTCTAACTCTACAGCACCAATGTAAGTCAGAAGAGGGATATACTGTATATAAAACAAGCGAAATGTTCAAACAGAACGCCATAAAAATTAAAAATAAACCACAAATCAATGATATTGTTCGATTCTTAAGATTCACTTTACTCCAAAACGGAAACTGTATAGCAAGGGCTTTTTGAACTGCAACTAACGACGTTATTAGAAGTGACGAACTGTGGAATACATGTCCGAGAAAATACGAGATCTCTGAAAAGATAAAAAACGGATATTTCACTTTACCAATCTGTAAAAATATATCAGTTTCTTTTCTGTCGTCAAAATAAAAGAAATCGAACACGAATCCGATTTCGTTTGGCCAAAACATAAATAAAGAAGCTAACATATCACATATAGCTAAAATAATCAGAGGAACAGTTGATGAAGAAAGTAATCCTTTCTGTCTAAATGCTCTCACAACCATACAATTAAATATAATTATTATAATCGTGTTTACAGCTCCTGTATGGAATACCCAAGGCTTATAAGATCTCATTTTAAATAAATAACCATCAACACCACACAATGATGTGTTATCCAATGTGGTATTCGTCATAAATTCGTCATGTTCCTCCTCCATGTTGTATAAAGAGGCACGTGTTTGACAATGATTTCTGTCTGGTTTTGTAATCAATGATTTGATATTAAGGTACACAATTGACAATGTCCTGTTCTATAATCAGTGAATTGACACCAAAACACGCACTTGAAAATAATTCCTGTTTTGTTTTGGAATCAGTGATTTGACCCCAAACACACACACTCGACAATAATTTCAATCTGGTTTTGGAATCAGTTGTTTGACTTATGTATATATAAATCTGTTCTTGGAAAACTAAACAAATTACAAAAAAAAATTCATGAATGCAGGTTATTCCAGAAACGAGTCGTGAGCACTAAGTTAGATATCTATGTTGTTTTAGTTCTTTCTTAGTTTTGTTGAGGTAGGAAATCGGAGTTTCCTGGAGGAACAAAACCTCCGACACTATATAAGTTATGTTCCTTAAGATTGCTGTATGATGTAATGGAGAATTGGGTGTGGAAATTTTAAGACATATGTGTAAGAAAAGTTTGAAGATACCAAAGGGGTATATCGAAAGACATACAACACAATGGTGAAAAGAAGCAGGACTATATGACAATCAATATACTACACAAAAATCTATATTGCGCAACACGATCCCTGCGGAAATCTTGGGTGAAATCATGTGTTCCGCAAGAGTAAGCAGTAATTGAAAATTGTGCTCCAAGCCTTTTGTCACATAGTTTCCCTGTTTTTCTCTTAATCTAACATTCTATAATATTTCGAAACAAGTTTTCTTGTGAAATAACATTATTTGATATTAAATACATTTTAGCCTGCAGCATTTGCATACTCGCTGAGAGACCATAGTGTCAGTAGAACAGACATAAATTGCAATATATATTATTATTTCCTGGATTCAACTCACTTTTATTTTCACGTTTAATCTTCAATTTCTCTATATTTGATCATTTATAACGACAAAGATGATCATTGACATTTTAAAGTTGATTGATTATTTAAAGACATGAGATGTATTAATATATCTGTATGATTTTCCATCGTTATAGTCGGTGGCCGGTTATGTTGTAGAATAAATTCCGGTTACTAGAAGGACACAAACGATCAGCGGTATCTTTAGGTACATGTAATTGTCATTACGAGAACTAATTTATTATGTAGCAAAAAGGAGAATTGAGTGTGTGGTGGGGGGGGGGGGGGGAAGCATTAGGGCTTAGGTGTTCAACGACACTTACTACAATATTTCAGCTATATTGTGGCAGTCATATTTATTTATTGATGGAGAAAACCACCAACCTGCCGCCAGTCACTGACAAGTTTTATCACATGATGTTGTATCGGGTACACCAAGCCATGAGTAAGATTCGAACTCACAATGCTAGTTGTGATATACACTGATTGCATAGGTAGTTGTAAATCCAACTATCATAAGATCACGACCATGACGCCTCCTATAAGCTACGAGTAATGGTCATCACGCGAACTAATGTATTATAAAAAAAAGTGGAATTGAGTGTATAATGGGGGTGACTTTCGAACACAAAGTAAAACACAATATAATGGTAGAGTTATATTGTTGTTTAGCATCACGTGCAAAGTATTTCGCAGCTGTAGGATACTTGTTTTGCATAGATTGTAGCTTTCAGTGCAGTAAAATGTTAGATGCTCACTGAAAAAAACGACCATAGGTAGACATGACGCTTCATTTGGACACGCTCTTATTTCTGTTTTTTTCTTATCAAACTTAGTGCGCACGACGCGTTTCTGGAAAAACTTTCATCAGGTGTGCTCAAAATCTAAAGATTGGAAAGCTAAATAATTTTAAGTTTGGGAGCAATAAAACCAAAGGGCCTAAACAAGATAACCAAAATCAGCTAAGGTCATATATGCCTGAGGGAGTAGCCTAATTTTTATATTGTATGGTTACAGCAAATTTTTTTTATTTTTTTTTATAGTTTACAAAAAATGTTAAATGCCACCATTTACAATAATTGACTTCGCGGAAATCATAGAAAAACATCAATAACCGATTGTTTTTTCTATGCTGTGAATTCACAGAGGGAAATTCCCTTGGTTATTTGACAATGCAGGTGTCATTTATCTAATTATATGCATTGCGGCTTTTAATCTGTGTCACAATGCACTAACAGTCTATTGTTTTTGTGAGTGCGATAGTGAGGAATGGAAAGAGGAGGTGAAAAGCATGAAGGAACGCGTTACTTTTTGTATGAGGAGAGGATGATATATGTTTTATATACACAATGATAATCATTCTTTTGAATTCGGTTGCTACGAAAGCGTAAACCGTTCTTGCTCCACGAGTGGCACCTGTCGTGTTACTGGTTCATTACACGGACATCGTAGATATGCAAATCGTATTGGCTCCCAGTATGCGTTTATATATAGCATACAAATAGCATAAACATAACATGAACTTCCTATCATGTTAGTAACTTTGTTGATAACTAGATTTGGTTATAACCTTCGGTGTTAACTAGATTAGGTTATACATTTTAGTCTTAACTAAATATGGTGATAAACTTTAGTGCTAGCTAGATGAGGTCATACACTGTGTTGTTAGCTAGATCAGGTTATAACCTTTGGTGCTAGCTAGAGTAGGTAGATTGGGCTAACAACCTGAGTGATAACTAGGTCAGGCTATAAACTAAATAGTGTTACCTAGATCAGGTTATAAACTTTAGCGTAAATTTGATTTGGTTATACACTTTGGTGTTAACTAAATTTGGTCATACACTTCGTCATTAACTAGATTAAGAGTTAAGCTTTAGTGTTGGCTAGTAGAAAAACGAAGATGTAAAATTGAGTGCACACGACACGTTTCTGGAATAACCTTATTAAGGTGCGCTCAAAATCAAAAGATTGAAAAGCCAAATAATTTTAAATGTTGGAAGCAATAAAACCAATGACCCTAAACAGGATAGCAAACATTAACTAAGGTCACCTATGCCTGAGGCAGGATAACCTTAATCTTATTAATAATTACACTATGTAGGAGCTGTGAATATATTTAATACATTATGTCAGTGCCGAAGCACTGTCTACTGGGTGGATGATACCCTCGGGAACTAATTGACCAACAGAAGAGGTATCGATCCAGTGATAGTAATAAAAACGTAGATGTCAAATGTAGAACGAACGACGCCTATCAGATCAGGTTATAAACTTTGTCGTTAACTAGATTAGGTTATAAACTTTGTCGTTAACTAGATTAGGTTATAAACTTTGTCGTTAACTAGATTAGGTTATAAACTTTGTCGTTAACTAGATTAGGTTATAAACTTTGTCGTTAACTAGATTAGGTTATACACTTTGATGTTAACTAGATTAGGTTATAAACTTTGTCGCTAACTAGATTAGGCTAGAAACTTTGTCGCTAACCACATTAGGTTATAAACTTTGTCGTTAACTAGATTAGGTTATAGACTTTCTCGTTAACTAAATTAGGCTATAAACTTTGGTGTTAACTAGATCATGTTATGGTCTTCGGCATAATGAAATTTACAATGACTTGCTTGGGTCGCTTACTTGCTTCCTTGCTTCAGCACACAATCTCCAAAATGTTGATTGAAGTTTCTGTAACAATACAGAAGAGTGAGCGGTAATGTATTTTTGTTTTAGGTATATCAATTCTGTCTCTGTTTCTATGATGTTCTAATTGGTATTGAGGACTGTTCTGGCCCTCTGATATTTTTTTTGCCATGTTGTAAACAATTACCTAAGTTGCAGCTAATATCTTAGACTGGATGTCAAATTCATGAATTTCTCTCTCTCTCTTTTATATACATGTATATCTATAAAGACAGACCAGTAATGTTGGCATGAATTATATAACAAAGACAACTATGTTAAATATTGGGCACAACGGGTGTTTATTACAATAGCTTGGAAAAGTCAATATGTAAAAGCAATATTTGAGAATAAAACAAAAAATCGAGAGAAAAAAGGATAGATACTGCTAATGGAGTAGGTACAGCTTACCCTTTCGGAACATCTGGTTTAAAACCTCACCCTCTCTCCCACATTGTAATGGTATTTGTGGGGCTCAATCTTTAGTTGTCTGTGAAGTTGTTTGTAGATCATTGTTGATTGTATTTGTGTCCATATATATTTGTCCATTGCATAGACTGCCTTTCTTCGATTTACCCATTTGGTATCATTAATCTTTTTATTAGACTAAGATGCGACTTTATGTTTTGATACAAGTTCATTTGATAGATGAAAACAAGATTGATGTTTAGTACAAAACTAAATTTCAAAATTAATTATTAAGGGTTGATTATACCCCCTGACACTAACACGTTGCTGACGGTTAATAGATAAAGGAGATATTATACCCAAACACAACAACTGGAAATCAAAGTTCTGCCTTGGGTCAGGGGCAAATGTAGCATATTAAACCGGTAAGTTGTGAAATAAAATATAATCTAACTGTAGTTGCTAACCTTTGTGTTGATTCTTTTGGTGGCCGTTATAAATTAAGACTGGAGAGAGGAGGATTGACATCTTATCAATCGGTTTACCCTATGTGTGCCTGTCTCAAGCCAGGACATAAGTTCCCAACGTCAAATGTCGTGGTATTTTGTGTTCAGTGAGTTTAGTTAAGATGAAAGGTGATTTTTCGCTTTGCTGATATTGGTTGAATAGTTGACAATAACTGTTTAAACTTTCTTGTCATAACTTTAAATATCCTAAGCATCATTTACCATACTATTCTAGAAACTTATTTTATACAGTAATTGTCCTTAAATGTAAATAAAGTTTCAATTAGGGGTTGTGGTGTTTAACGCCGCCTTCAACAATATTTCAGATATATCTTGACGATCACACGGCCAAGTGTTCAGAAAAAATATTTCCTCGTTACAGTTCAATTAATGTAAGTGTTTTGTAGAAAACTAAATGTTGAAAGATACTATAACTATTTATTAGGTGGTTTAAGTTTTAATGACGTAAGCAAATATACCAGTTTCTTTAGATGAACATTATGTTATAGCAAAAAAAATATATGTATAATACACATCTCACAAATCATGACATTGCATGAGAATGTTATATCCATCATGCTATAATTATGAGAACGACGTGTAAGTCTATTTTATATATTACATATTAACATCTCTTTAATCATAATATTGCCTAGCAAAGTAATGTTAATTATGAAATTGCATGAGAAAGTCACGCTAATCATGACATTGTATGAGAAAGTCACGATAGTCATATTATCACATGAGAAATTCACGCTTATCTTGATATTGCATGAGAAAGTCACGATAGTCATGTCATCACATGAGAAAGTCATGCTTACCATGATATTCCATGAGAAAATCAAGTTAATCATAATATTGCATGAGGAAGTAGCGCTTGTCATTATATTGCATGAAAATAACTCGTTAAACTGTTTTGACATATTGCGTGTGAGAATCTTGTTAATCATGATGTGGCATGAGAGCATCTCGTTTGAGTCAGGCTTATCCAACTACTCATCTGAGAACGCAATTGCACTTGACTTTCATTCTTTTCTTTAAAACAAAATATTATTCTGGAACGTAATTTTTCACTCATTATGATATAAATTAAGAAATTTGCAGCAAAGCCAAATTGCAAAATCAACAATTCAAACTGATGAATGTCGTTTGAACATAAAGTTTTCAGTGATGCGCTAGATCTGCATGAAAATGGAATAATTTCCGTGATTAAACAGAAACATGCCACAGCCACAACAATAATGGCGGATCGATGGTGACGTTTTCTAGTTATTTTGTTATCGTTTTTCTTTCTGCGACGACATGTTAGACTAAATGCTATAAATAGCGATGAAGAAATCAACAAAATGAAACACAACATATAGCAAAATAGTAATATTCCTTTGTGTCCACTAGCATTCCATGATTTAATAGTGTTTCTAACTCTACAGCACCAATGTAAGTCAGAAGAGGGATATACTGTATATAAAACAAGCGAAATGTTCAAACAGAACGCCATAAAAATTAAAAATAAACCACAAATCAATGATATTGTTCGATTCTTAAGATTCACTTTACTCCAAAACGGAAACTGTATAGCAAGGGCTTTTTGAACTGCAACTAACGACGTTATTAGAAGTGACGAACTGTGGAATACATGTCCGAGAAAATACGAGATCTCTGAAAAGATAAAAAACGGATATTTCACTTTACCAATCTGTAAAAATATATCAGTTTCTTTTCTGTCGTCAAAATAAAAGAAATCGAACACGAATCCGATTTCGTTTGGCCAAAACATAAATAAAGAAGCTAACATATCACATATAGCTAAAATAATCAGAGGAACAGTTGATGAAGAAAGTAATCCTTTCTGTCTAAATGCTCTCACAACCATACAATTAAATATAATTATTATAATCGTGTTTACAGCTCCTGTATGGAATACCCAAGGCTTATAAGATCTCATTTTAAATAAATAACCATCAACACCACACAATGATGTGTTATCCAATGTGGTATTCGTCATAAATTCGTCATGTTCCTCCTCCATGTTGTATAAAGAGGCACGTGTTTGACAATGATTTCTGTCTGGTTTTGTAATCAATGATTTGATATTAAGGTACACAATTGACAATGTCCTGTTCTATAATCAGTGAATTGACACCAAAACACGCACTTGAAAATAATTCCTGTTTTGTTTTGGAATCAGTGATTTGACCCCAAACACACACACTCGACAATAATTTCAATCTGGTTTTGGAATCAGTTGTTTGACTTATGTATATATAAATCTGTTCTTGGAAAACTAAACAAATTACAAAAAAAAATTCATGAATGCAGGTTATTCCAGAAACGAGTCGTGAGCACTAAGTTAGATATCTATGTTGTTTTAGTTCTTTCTTAGTTTTGTTGAGGTAGGAAATCGGAGTTTCCTGGAGGAACAAAACCTCCGACACTATATAAGTTATGTTCCTTAAGATTGCTGTATGATGTAATGGAGAATTGGGTGTGGAAATTTTAAGACATATGTGTAAGAAAAGTTTGAAGATACCAAAGGGGTATATCGAAAGACATACAACACAATGGTGAAAAGAAGCAGGACTATATGACAATCAATATACTACACACAAATCTATATTGCGCAACACGATCCCTGCGGAAATCTTGGGTGAAATCATGTGTTCCGCAAGAGTAAGCAGTAATTGAAAATTGTGCTCCAAGCCTTTTGTCACATAGTTTCCCTGTTTTTCTCTTAATCTAACATTCTATAATATTTCGAAACAAGTTTTCTTGTGAAATAACATTATTTGATATTAAATACATTTTAGCCTGCAGCATTTGCATACTCGCTGAGAGACCATAGTGTCAGTAGAACAGACATAAATTGCAATATATATTATTATTTCCTGGATTCAACTCACTTTTATTTTCACGTTTAATCTTCAATTTCTCTATATTTGATCATTTATAACGACAAAGATGATCATTGACATTTTAAAGTTGATTGATTATTTAAAGACATGAGATGTATTAATATATCTGTATGATTTTCCATCGTTATAGTCGGTGGCCGGTTATGTTGTAGAATAAATTCCGGTTACTAGAAGGACACAAACGATCAGCGGTATCTTTAGGTACATGTAATTGTCATTACGAGAACTAATTTATTATGTAGCAAAAAGGAGAATTGAGTGTGTGGTGGGGGGGGGGGGGGGGGGGGAAGCATTAGGGCTTAGGTGTTCAACGACACTTACTACAATATTTCAGCTATATTGTGGCAGTCATATTTATTTATTGATGGAGAAAACCACCAACCTGCCGCCAGTCACTGACAAGTTTTATCACATGATGTTGTATCGGGTACACCAAGCCATGAGTAAGATTCGAACTCACAATGCTAGTTGTGATATACACTGATTGCATAGGTAGTTGTAAATCCAACTATCATAAGATCACGACCATGACGCCTCCTATAAGCTACGAGTAATGGTCATCACGCGAACTAATGTATTATAAAAAAAAGTGGAATTGAGTGTATAATGGGGGTGACTTTCGAACACAAAGTAAAACACAATATAATGGTAGAGTTATATTGTTGTTTAGCATCACGTGCAAAGTATTTCGCAGCTGTAGGATACTTGTTTTGCATAGATTGTAGCTTTCAGTGCAGTAAAATGTTAGATGCTCACTGAAAAAAACGACCATAGGTAGACATGACGCTTCATTTGGACACGCTCTTATTTCTGTTTTTTTCTTATCAAACTTAGTGCGCACGACGCGTTTCTGGAAAAACTTTCATCAGGTGTGCTCAAAATCTAAAGATTGGAAAGCTAAATAATTTTAAGTTTGGGAGCAATAAAACCAAAGGGCCTAAACAAGATAACCAAAATCAGCTAAGGTCATATATGCCTGAGGGAGTAGCCTAATTTTTATATTGTATGGTTACAGCAAATTTTTTTTATTTTTTTTTATAGTTTACAAAAAATGTTAAATGCCACCATTTACAATAATTGACTTCGCGGAAATCATAGAAAAACATCAATAACCGATTGTTTTTTCTATGCTGTGAATTCACAGAGGGAAATTCCCTTGGTTATTTGACAATGCAGGTGTCATTTATCTAATTATATGCATTGCGGCTTTTAATCTGTGTCACAATGCACTAACAGTCTATTGTTTTTGTGAGTGCGATAGTGAGGAATGGAAAGAGGAGGTGAAAAGCATGAAGGAACGCGTTACTTTTTGTATGAGGAGAGGATGATATATGTTTTATATACACAATGATAATCATTCTTTTGAATTCGGTTGCTACGAAAGCGTAAACCGTTCTTGCTCCACGAGTGGCACCTGTCGTGTTACTGGTTCATTACACGGACATCGTAGATATGCAAATCGTATTGGCTCCCAGTATGCGTTTATATATAGCATACAAATAGCATAAACATAACATGAACTTCCTATCATGTTAGTAACTTTGTTGATAACTAGATTTGGTTATAACCTTCGGTGTTAACTAGATTAGGTTATACATTTTAGTCTTAACTAAATATGGTGATAAACTTTAGTGCTAGCTAGATGAGGTCATACACTGTGTTGTTAGCTAGATCAGGTTATAACCTTTGGTGCTAGCTAGAGTAGGTAGATTGGGCTAACAACCTGAGTGATAACTAGGTCAGGCTATAAACTAAATAGTGTTACCTAGATCAGGTTATAAACTTTAGCGTAAATTTGATTTGGTTATACACTTTGGTGTTAACTAAATTTGGTCATACACTTCGTCATTAACTAGATTAAGAGTTAAGCTTTAGTGTTGGCTAGTAGAAAAACGAAGATGTAAAATTGAGTGCACACGACACGTTTCTGGAATAACCTTATTAAGGTGCGCTCAAAATCAAAAGATTGAAAAGCCAAATAATTTTAAATGTTGGAAGCAATAAAACCAATGACCCTAAACAGGATAGCAAACATTAACTAAGGTCACCTATGCCTGAGGCAGGATAACCTTAATCTTATTAATAATTACACTATGTAGGAGCTGTGAATATATTTAATACATTATGTCAGTGCCGAAGCACTGTCTACTGGGTGGATGATACCCTCGGGAACTAATTGACCAACAGAAGAGGTATCGATCCAGTGATAGTAATAAAAACGTAGATGTCAAATGTAGAACGAACGACGCCTATCAGATCAGGTTATAAACTTTGTCGTTAACTAGATTAGGTTATAAACTTTGTCGTTAACTAGATTAGGTTATAAACTTTGTCGTTAACTAGATTAGGTTATAAACTTTGTCGTTAACTAGATTAGGTTATAAACTTTGTCGTTAACTAGATTAGGTTATACACTTTGATGTTAACTAGATTAGGTTATAAACTTTGTCGCTAACTAGATTAGGCTAGAAACTTTGTCGCTAACCACATTAGGTTATAAACTTTGTCGTTAACTAGATTAGGTTATAGACTTTCTCGTTAACTAAATTAGGCTATAAACTTTGGTGTTAACTAGATCATGTTATGGTCTTCGGCATAATGAAATTTACAATGACTTGCTTGGGTCGCTTACTTGCTTCCTTGCTTCAGCACACAATCTCCAAAATGTTGATTGAAGTTTCTGTAACAATACAGAAGAGTGAGCGGTAATGTATTTTTGTTTTAGGTATATCAATTCTGTCTCTGTTTCTATGATGTTCTAATTGGTATTGAGGACTGTTCTGGCCCTCTGATATTTATTTTGCCATGTTGTAAACAATTACCTAAGTTGCAGCTAATATCTTAGACTGGATGTCAAATTCTTGAATTTCTCTCTCTCTCTTTTATATACATGTATATCTATAAAGACAGACCAGTAATGTTGACATGAATTATATAACAAAGACAACTATGTTAAATATTGGGCACAACGGGTGTTCATTACAATAGCTTGGAAAAGTCAATATGTAAAAGCAATATTTGAGAATAAAACAAAAAATCGAGAGAAAAAAGGATAGATACTGCTAATGGAGTAGGTACAGCTTACCCTTTCGGAACATCTGGTTTAAAACCTCACCCTCTCTCCCACATTGTAATGGTATTTGTGGGGCTCAATCTTTAGTTGTCTGTGAAGTTGTTTGTAGATCATTGTTGATTGTATTTGTGTCCATATATATTTGTCCATTGCATAGACTGCCTTTCTTCGATTTATCCATTTGGTATCATTAATCTTTTTATTAGACTAAGATGCGACTTTATGTTTTGATACAAGTTCATTTGATAGATGAAAACAAGATTGATGTTTAGTACAAAACTAAATTTCAAAATTAATTATTAAGGGTTGATTATACACCCTGACACTAACACGTTGCTGACGGTTAATAGATAAAGGAGATATTATACCCAAGCACAACAACACTAACCACTGGAAATCAAAGTTCTGCCTTGGGTCAGGGGAAAATGTAGCATATTAAACCGGTAAGTTGTGAAATAAAATATAATCTAACTGTAGTTGCTAACCTTTGTGTTGATTCTTTTGGTGGCCGTTATAAATTAAGACTGGAGAGAGGAGGATTGACATCTTATCAATCGGTTTACCCTATGTGTGCCTGTCTCAAGCCAGGACATAAGTTCCCAACGTCAAATTTCGTGGTATTTTGTGTTCAGTGAGTTTAGTTAAGATGAAAGGTGATTTTTCGCTTTGCTGATATTGGTTGAATAGTTGACAATAACTGTTTAAACTTTCTTGTCATAACTTTAAATATCCTAAGCATCATTTACCATACTATTCTAGAAACTTATTTTATACAGTAATTGTCCTTAAGTGTAAATAAAGTTTCAATTAGGGGTTGTGGTGTTTAACGCCGCCTTCAACAATATTTCAGATATATCTTGACGATCACACGGCCAAGTGTTCAGAAAAAATATTTCCTCGTTACAGTTCAATTAATGTAAGTGTTTTGTAGAAAACTAAATGTTGAAAGATACTATAACTATTTATTAGGTGGTTTAAGTTTTAATGACGTAAGCAAATATACCAGTTTCTTTAGATGAACATTATGTTATAGCAAAAAAAATATATGTATAATACACATCTCACAAATCATGACATTGCATGAGAATGTTATATCCATCATGCTATAATTATGAGAACGACGTGTAAGTCTATTTTATATATTACATATTAACATCTCTTTAATCATAATATTGCCTAGCAAAGTAATGTTAATTATGAAATTGCACGAGAAAGTCACGCTAATCATGACATTGCATGATAATGTCACGATAGTCATGTTATCCCATGAGAAATTCACGCTTGTCATGACATTGCATGAGAAAGTCACGATATTCATTTTATTACATGAGAAAGTCACGATAATCATGACATTGTATGAGAAAGTCACGATAGTCATATTATCACATGAGAAATTCACGCTTATCTTGATATTGCATGAGAAAGTCACGATAGTCATGTCATCACATGAGAAAGTCATGCTTACCATGATATTCCATGAGAAAATCAAGTTAATCATAATATTGCATGAGGAAGTAGCGCTTGTCATTATATTGCATGAAAATAACTCGTTAAACTGTTTGACATATTGCGTGTGAGTATCTTGTTAATCATGATGTGGCATGAGAGCATCTCGTTTGAGTCAGGCTTATCCAACTACTCATCTGAGAACGCAATTGCACTTGACTTTCATTCTTTTCTTTAAAACAAAATATTATTCTGGAGCGTAATTTTTCACTCATTATGATATAAATTAAGAAATTTGCAGCAAAGCCGAATTGCAAAATCAACAATTCAAACTGATGAATGTCGTTTGAACATAAAGTTTTCAGTGATGCGCTAGATCTGCATGAAAATGGAATAATTTCCGTGATTAAACAGAAACATGCCACAGCCACAACAATAATGGCGGATCGATGGTGACGTTTTCTAGTTATTTTGTTATCGTTTTTCTTTCTGCGACGACATGTTAGACTAAATGCTATAAATAGCGATGAAGAAATCAACAAAATGAAACACAACATATAGCAAAATAGTAATATTCCTTTGTGTCCACTAGCATTCCATGATTTAATAGTGTTTCTAACTCTACAGCACCAATGTAAGTCAGAAGAGGGATATACTGTATATAAAACAAGCGAAATGTTCAAACAGAACGCCATAAAAATTAAAAATAAACCACAAATCAATGATATTTTTCGATTCTTAAGATTCACTTTACTCCAAAACGGAAACTGTATAGCAAGGGCTTTTTGAACTGCAACTAACGACGTTATTAGAAGTGACGAACTGTGGAATACATGTCCGAGAAAATACGAGATCTCTGAAAAGATACAAAACGGATATTTCACTTTACCAATCTGTAAAAATATATCAGTTTCTTTTCTGTCGTCAAAATAAAAGAAATCGAACACGAATCCGATTTCGTTTGGCCAAAACATAAATAAAGAAGATAACATATCACATATAGCTAAAATAATCAGAGGAACAGTTGATGAAGAAAGTAATCCTTTCTGTCTAAATGCTCTCACAACCATACAATTAAATATAATTATTATAATCGTGTTTACAGCTCCTGTATGGAATACCCAAGGCTTATAAGATCTCATTTTAAATAAATAACCATCAACACCACACAATGATGTGTTATCCAATGTGGTATTCGTCATAAAATCGTCATGTTCCTCCTCCATGTTGTATAAAGAGGCACGTGTTTGACAATGATTTCTGTCTGGTTTTGTAATCAATGATTTGATATTAAGGTACGCAATTGACAATGTCCTGTTCTATAATCAGTGAATTGACACCAAAACACGCACTTGAAAATAATTCCTGTTTTGTTTTGGAATCAGTGATTTGACCCCAAACACACACACTCGACAATAATTTCAATCTGGTTTTGGAATCAGTTGTTTGACTTAAAACGCGCGCTTGAAAATGAGTCCTGATTTGTTTTGCAGTCAGTGATTTGACCCCAAACACACACTTGACGATGATTATTGTCTGGTTTTCTAATCAGTTATTTAATCCAAGCACACACTTAACAATGATTATTGTCTGGTTTGTAATCAGTGATTTGACTGCTAAGCGCGCACTTGAAAATGAGTCCCGTTTTGCTTTGGGATCAGTGATTTGACCCCAAACACACACTTGACGATGTTTCCTGTTTAGTTCTGTAATCAGTGATTTGATTTTAAAACACACAACTGACAATGATTGCTAGACTGTTTTGCAATCACTGATTAGATTTAATTCGTTTCGATAGAAACTACATCAGTTCTAAATATTAATTATTTATTTGTTCTTGAAATATATTTCTACTTTTTTTTTTTAATTTACTTCCAATCTTCAATCAGCAATAAAAACAATATAATAATGAAAATTTCCCACATATTTCATAGCATATCCAATGTAATATCTGGAAGCATGTGCTATGCTTTTCATCCGAGATTAATATTTGTAATGGCTTCGGAAACAAAACAAGATGTAATATACCAGATTATAAAGATGCGTGATAGCACACGTAAATCAATTAACACGTAATTCATGTTTCGTGTCATATTTATTCTCGTCAACATTTTGTATTATTATGGATATTGTTCACACTATTGACTACTTATATCAATTTGTTGACCTTTTAATCCGAAATTTCAAGCTAATTTTGTACGTTATTGTGACGGTTTTTAAAAACTGACGTTTTCAAAAGGTTATCGGTAAATCCTCCATATTATGAATGACATGCAAATTTCCCCCAATTAAATATAACATTTGAGATCTAAGGGGGTTGGTATAACATGTTTAATGATCACACATGAAGCATTACTACATCAAATTGTGAAATATGTCCTAAGAGTAATTTAGTGTATAACAAACAGATGCTACAATTTTATTTATGTTTACAGTATCGTACGATCATATTCTAGTTTCTTAATTGTTAGAAAAGATGATAAACTGTATATAAAACAAGCAAGATCTTCAAAAGAAAGGCGCCATAAAAATTACAAAATATGCCACTAATCATTGATATACTTCGGTTCATCAGATACACCTTATGCAAACACGAAAAGTGCATAACACAACCTTTTGAACTGCCACTAGCGATGTCATTAAAAGAACCCTTTCTGATCAGATACACAAAAGATATAACTCTTTAACAATGTGTACAAATAATATATATCATGGTCGTGATCGTATGGTAGTTGGATTTATAACTATCTATTCAATCAGTTCCTATCACCACTAAAGCTGTGAGCTCGAATCCCTCTCATCCGATGTGTACTCGATACAACATTATGTGACTTGTGGCAGGTCGGTGATTTTCTCCAGGTACTCCGGTTTCCTCCTCCAATAAAACTGACCACCACGATATAGCTGAAATATTATTGAAAGTGGCGTTAAGCACCATACCCTAACCCTAACCTAAACCTTTCTATGTCACCAAAAAAAAAGAAGAATTAAAAAAACACAATCTCAATTTCATTAGACCAAAAGACGAGCAAAGAAGTGACATTAAGCACCATAACTCTTAACTCTCCCACTTTTCCTGCCCAATAAACTGCAGCAAACATAGTGGTATTCAGTTGTGTGGGTGGATGGAATATGGCAAAACAAACTGACGTGCCGCTTGTAACTTATAAGTTTTGTCACACCGAACACACCTAGCAACGGGTGGGAATTAATTAAAAACCCTTTGTGGCCGTGTACACTGAGCGCATACAGTAACGAATTTACCTATAGGCTCGACAGGCTGAAACCTAGGACCTCAAAATTTAGGGGCATCCGGCTAAGGTGCATATTGTTTTTAACACGTTATTCTACTTTCATACTTATGCTGTCATACCATACTCTCTAATCTACCCTTCAGTAAATTTCTTTACACTGTTGCACTCCATTTCAGAATATTGTAGAAGTTTAAACACCACTCATCATCCTCGCCTTTATTGAAATTGATAAAACACATTTCCCTCTTCTTCTAGTCGTGAAGGTGGGGGATTTCACACGAATGGAATAGCCTAGGGGCTGTCTTTATCTAAATCCAGCAATGAGTACATAGATAAATGAAAATCTAACTACCATATGTTCGAGCCTATTGCAGGTCGCACTACATTACCGCGCCAATCAGTCTTAGCTCTTACTCCTTAAAGTTGCATGCTTTTAGTGGAGAAGCAGGAAATACCAATTTAATATAGCCTTTGGTTTGACCCAACAGGGGCTCGAACACAAGAGCTACCGCACTCGAGTCGAGCATGCTAGCCAATACACCACCGATGAGAAAAAATTTCAATTATAATGATTTCTGAAAATGAAGAAGACCTTTAATTTTCTTAAAATTCAGAAGTTCACGGTATTTTTAAAACCCTTTTTCATCTCGGCAAAAAAGTTTTTTAGAACACCCAGAATGTCTTTTGTACGAACACTTCTATAACCTGAAAGAAAATATGCTTGCAAACATATCTACCGTTTTAATGCCAAATGACTAAGTAACAAACATGTTATTATTTATAGTTTTATCATTGACAGAAGGCAGTACATGTGTAAAACTATCTTCAACTGGTTGTGGTATTATAATCAAATGTCGTTTTTAGCAAAGCTGTAGCTTATATGAAAGGCATTTCCTGTATGACAACTTGTTTACAATTAAATCTGTAATAAGATAGAATTTAAAAACAGCTGTAAGTGGTTCACCCAGAGTACATTTAAATGCACGTACGTTGTAACATATGGTAATTAAGAATATGACACAAGCGTTTTCCTTTTTTTCTTTTTTTCTTTTTTCTTTTTTTTTAACGATTAGTTTGGTTGTTTTTGGCAATAGTTCAGTAGTTCACGGTATTTTTAAAACCCTTTTTCATCTCGGCAAACAAGTTTTTAGAACACCTAGAATGTCTTTTGTACGAACACTTCTATAAACTGAGAAAAAAATATGTTTGCAAACTTATCTTCTGTTTTAATGCCAAACGATTAAGTAACAAACATGTTATTGTTTATAGTTTTATCATTAACAGAAGGCAGTACATGTGTAAGACTATCTTCAACTGGTTGTGGTATTTAAAATCAAATGTCGTTTTTAGCAAAGCTGTAGTTTATATGAAAGGCATTTCCTGTATGACAACTTGTTTACAATTAAATCTGTAATAAGATAGAATTTAAAAACAGAGTACATTTAAATGAACGTACGTTGTAACATATGGTAATTAAGAATATGACACAAGCGTTTTCCTTTTTTTTTCTTTTTATCTTTTTTCTTTTTTTTTTAACTATTAGTTTTGTTGTTTTTGGCAGTATTAAGGATTATCGGTTAGAAATGCTACCACAAATTTCTCGTTGAAATCTGCATGGTCAGATTATTCATTTTTTGTAATCTTTCAGGTCAATCTTTTCTGTACATTTGGCGACAGAACTTTATTTTTTTTTTAAGCAAAAAAAAATACGCCCCTAAAAGTTATTCAGTTCACCCTTAACTACAGTCGAGTCGTCATAAGATAAAACAAGGATGTGTTGGAACAACAGGTTTTCACAAAGTTCACTTATTTACTCTACAAAATGTCACAATTCACAGAAGTTCACATTATAAGCAAATCTACAAAGAAGGAAAATTTCATTTAAAACTGAAACACGATTTTTTTTACAATAGATAAAAAGGTCAACAAAAACACAACAAACAACATGCTGCATCACATCTTGATGCCTATTGACTTTACCAACGCCGGGTAATTGATGATTATAAATTTATTTATTCGAGAATTGCAATATGTAATGGCAAAGATAAACATAACATACACCGTACACAGAAGTGTACATTTGAACTACACAAAGAAAAAAGTTAAGCACCACAATGATCCGACAATTATCACGAGATTACTGACCAGATAATCTCAAGAATGCAATGGTGACCTATTAGGGCATTACATTGGTTGTAAGAAACCACACAAACAAAATCAAGAAAAATGTTAATTTAATGAATATTTAATCACAATATCACAATGCCAGTTTTGCATTAAAACATGTCCATTTTAAGTATTTAACTTCACAGTTCGATAAGCATGATAATATTGTCATTTCACTTTCAAAACGTCACTAATGAATCACATGACGACATCTATTGTTCAAAGTTCAGTACAGGATGCAACCCCCACGTGATTGGGTGACGGAATCAACCATGCGTCTCTTCCCTCCAGTTAGACGTCGGTTGTCCTGTTGTGATAACTGCTTCCATTCCCGATGTAATGCTGCTTCCAACGGACGAATTTTTTACACATGAGGTTCCCCAGCCTGTATACGACGGCATAACATGTCCCAAATATGCTCTATGGGATTCAAATCCGGGCCCATTGCTGGCCAAGGAACAGAAGTCACGGCTTCGCCTTGGAGGTAGGCGGTTACTGCTCTTGAATGATGATGCCTGGCGTTTTCATCCATATACATAGGCCTTGTAGCCAGTGGGTGATTGTCGAAATGGGGACAACAACTGATCGCAAGACGTCTCTGATGTACTGAACACCAGTTAGGTTGCCTTGTATGGTGACTAAATCCAGCTTGCAGTCATGAGAGATACACCCCAACCCATTACTGAGCCTCCACCGTAAGGGACAGTGGGCTGTATGTTCAATGGGGTATAAGCTGTATCGTTGTGTCTCCATACCCTCATCCGGCATTCGGTTATATGAAGCAGAAATCGGCTATCGTCTGACCAATGGATCTTGCGCCATGTACTTAAATTCCAACCACGTCGTGCTAAGCACCATGCCAAACGTGTTCGTCGATGTCGGTCTGCCAACAGTGGACGTTTAATGACTCTCCTTGACTTCAGACGGTTTCTAACTGTTCTTGTTGACAGACGTCTATTGGGCAGCCAGTGTTGTTTGAGTACGGGACTGGTTGCGAATGGCATACGTCTAACCAAACGCTGCAATGCCCTGTCGTCACGATCAGATGTTACCCGTGGTCTGCGGGGTTTGGGCAAGTCTTTCACATTGTTGGTCTATGTGTGTTTTCTCACCAGTGGGCTGACTACAGCATAGTGGTAGCCCATCTGACGTCCAATAGCTTTGAAGGACATCCCTGTTGTATGCATGTCGATTATTTGCCATCTTTGTGCTTCTGATATTCGCCTTCGTTCCATGCTTATCAGAATGAATATTTTTTTTAAGACACCGACCTAAATACCCAAATTCGAAGCTTGAACATTCTGAATTTTGAGTAATGCGTGAGAGGCATGGTTCACGTGCATGACTAGTCGATATTAGACATAATGGTCACATCTGTGTGAGCACATCTTTTTAATGGAACATTGTTCTTTCTATAATCAATATAAATATTAGAATCTAAACAGTATATAATTGAAACTAATGCTAGTTCATTTTCTATGTGGTAAGACGTTAAAGATCTGTCCATGTTTCTGATTTAAATCTGTGTTTTGATGATGGTGAGCTCATTCTTCATACTGCGCATGCGTCTTTGGTAACGTTCCCTTATATAAAGAACAGCACACCCAGTGGATAGCAAACCACATTATTCTGTCAATAATAATAATACAGTATTTGTATTTAGAATGGAATATTTGATACTTATAGTTCTTTTTTCTACATCATTTTCAAAGTCAGTTTCGAAAACCCGAATGAATTTATTGAATGATTTAAAGGCCCCACCTTTTGCAGAGTTGGACGTTTCTAATGTTCAAAGTTATATAGATACAAAAATTGACACGCGCCTCGACCATATAAATGATACTCTTGACGACAAGATAGATGCTCTTATAGACAACACAATGACTGTAGACTGTTCAAACAGGTTGGATAAAACAACACTTGAGAATGATGAAAGCGTGGCAGGAATTATATCAGACTTAAAATCTCTTGAGGAGATAGTGAAAAACTTAACGAATGGAAATAACATATTAAAAGAAGACTTTACAGAATGGCAGAACAATTGTAAGTGGTACTGTAGACTGTACAACATTATTGAATGTTTTATTTTGGTTATTGTGTAGGATTTATTTTGGTTATAAAGTATGATTTATTTGGTTATAAAGTATGATTTATTATCGTTATAAAGTATAATTTAATTTGGTAATAGTGTAGGATATATTTTGGTTATAAAGTATGATTTATTTTGGTTATAAAGTATGATTTATTTTGGTTATAAAGTATGATTTCATTTGGTTATAGCGTAGGATTTATTTTGATTATACAGTAGGATTTACTTTGTTTATTATGTATAATTTATTTTGGTTATAGTGTATATTTTATTTTGGTCATAGAGTATAATTTATTTTGGTTATAGCTAAGGATATATTTTCTTTCGAAACCACGATTTATTTTGGTTATAATGTAGGATTTATTTTGGTTCTGAAGTATGATTCATTTTGGTTATAAAGTAGGATTCATTTTGGTTATAGTGCAGAGTTTATTTTGCTTATAGTGTAGAATTGTTTGTCGTTATAAGATATTATTTATTTTGGTTATAGTGTAGGATTTATTTTTGTCAGAGAGAGGATTTATTTTGGATACAGTGTATATTTCATTTTGGCTATGGTGTAATGCTAATTTTAGTCATAGTGTATGATTTAGTTTTGTTATAGTTTAGGATTTATTTTGGTTATTGTGTAGGATTTATTTTGGCTATATTATAGGATTGTTTATGATTATGATGTAGGATTTATTATGATTATGATGTAGGATTTATTTTGGTTATAATATATAAAATTTGTTGTTTGGTTATAGTGTAGAATTTACTTTGGTTATAAAGTATGATTGAATTTGGTTATAAAGTATGATTTATTTTGGTTATAGTGTATGATGTATTTTTATTATAGTTTAGGAATTATATTGGTTATAGTGTAGGATTTATTTTGGTTATATAGTGTAGGATTTATTTTGATTATAAAGTATGATTGATTTTGGCTATAGTGCAGGAATTATTTTGGTTATTGTGTATGATTTATTTTGGTTATATCATAAGATTTATTTTGGCTATAGTGTATGATTTATTTTCGTTATAGTGTATGATTTATCTTGGTTATAGTGTAGGATTTATCGTGGCTATAGCGTAGGATTAATTTATGGAAGATTTATGTTGATTATAGAGTAAGATTTATGTTGGATATATTGTATGATTTATTTTGGTTATATAGAAGATTTATTTTGGTTTTACAGTAAGATTTATTTTGATTATAGAGTAAGATTTATTTTGATTATATTGTATGGTTTATTTTAGTTATAGAGTAAGATTTATTTTGGTGATATTATAGGGTTTATTTTGGCTATAACGTAGGTTTTATTTTGATTATTAACCCAGGATTTGATTTTTGTTGCTGAGGAAAAATTTCTCTGGCTATAATGTTTAGAGTAAATTTGATTTATTTATAAAGCATAATTTGTTTTGGTTAAAATGTGAGATTTATTTTGGTTATTAAGCAGAATTTATTTTTGTTGTAAAGTTAAATAGTTAAAAAGTTAGTAAAATAGTAGAATATATTTTGTTTATAGAGCAGATTTTATTTAACTAATAGAGTAGACGTAATTCGGGGATAATATCCCTTATCCCGGGTTCATGAAAAGCATCAATTCCACCAAGAACAACAAAACAAACAATCACCTCTCTCCTTCATTGAACTCACTGAATAGAAAAATGATCACGGCATACGACGTTGGAAGTGTAGTTCCTGGCCTTTATAGTTATGCTTCAGTAGATATTTGCTGTCTAAGACAAATTGTATAAGTTCTTAACCAGCTTTATATTTCACTACATATTGTAACTAATTGATTTAATGTTGATTTGTCGTTCATCCTTAATCTTAAATAACAGTAAATCTGCTCTTTTCTAAAGTCCAAAGTATCTGTTTTCCAAATTGAATAGTTATCTGTTCTTTTCAAAAGCCCTTATTATTATATATTAGTGTGTTCAGCGAGGAGGTGAAATCTTATGATTTTGAGCGTACCTGACGAAGGCTATTCCAGAAATGCAATACATTTGATATCTACGTTTTATTACATATCATTTGGAATCCATCTGTACTTATCGTTCGTGTTAAATATAACTGTTGGCATGAATACAAGCTATAAATGAAAACGTAATAAATTGAACTTAATGTGCACAACGCGTTTCTGAAATAATCCTAAAGGAGGTACGCTCGTACTCAGAGGATTGGAAACTAAATAATGTAAAGGTCTTTGGGAGCAAGTACACCGTAGAACCGAAACATGATAGCCAAAATCGGATAAAGTAGCCTATGTCTGAGGGTCGAAAACCTGAGATTAAATAACTATTACATTATTTAGGAATTGCAAATTTCAAATTATTAAATAAAGCATAAACAAATAAATACAATTGTAGATGAAATGCTTAATAATAAAAACGTAGATATCAAATCTGTTGTGCACGACCCGTTTCTGGAATAGCCTTCATCAGGTAATTCTGTAATTCCCCGAGTATGATCACCCTTAACATGTATCTCTGACACAGTGTGCAAATCCTCGAAACTGGTTGTGGAGCTGGAATCAATATACAATATGTGCATTTTACGATATTTAGAAACAGGTCTGTTTAGCAGCAAGTACAAATAAGTTTTATTTTTACCGACAATATGGGTATACTGAGTTTATTTTGGAATTCGAAAACTGAAAGCAACTGCCCGATGTTAGTAAATAAGAGCAGAACAAACGTCATTCCAATATTTTTCAATGGTGTTTTCTGTTGCCGTTTCTGACAGTTCGCTCTAGAATACTCGGGTACCAGGAGACTGTTTTACGTATGATAGATGAATAAAGTAAACATTTATTCGTAGTATACGTTTATAGTTCATCCAACTTAATGATTGCAGGATAGAAAACAAGGGCGAGAGGTAAATAAATACATATAGTTAGAAGAATGTCCCTCTCCTTTTTGTACGTCGTAGACAACTTTAGTCAGATCTTGGTTTGATCTATGGTGTCTAACGCCACTTTCAACAATGATTCAGCTATATCGTGGCGGTCAGTTTTACTGGTGGAGGAAACGGAGTACCTGGAGAAAACCACCGACCTATCACAAGCCACTGACAAACTTTATCACATAATGTTGTACACCCCGCCCTGATCGAGATTCGATATCACAACATCAGTGGTGATTGGCACTGATTGCATAAAGGTAGTTGTAAATCCAACTACCATATGATCACGACCACGACGGCCCCTCAAATAATTTATGGATAAGCCTTACAGTAATGTAGGTTGTACTTCTTGTTCTTTTTAAATATAAATCGATTTCCTGCACGTGATTGTAATGACATTTACCACGGAAGCGGAAATGGCGTTTACCAGATACATCCTATTTCTGAATCTAAGGATGGATTTAAAGTATATTGTGACATGGAGACGGATGGTGGAGGGTGGACAGTAAGCTAACTCTGTACACAAAACCGGTTCATTTTCGAATAATATTAATTTTCATTTTTATATCTTTAGTAATTACAAAGATTCAAAGTTTTGTCGAAAACAACCATTCGCTAAAAGATAAATGGTCGGTCCTTTATAATGTGTTGTCCAAAATTTATCGCAAACTGTAATTATCCAATTATTGTTTTTTTTTAAATAAACGATTTTTCATTCAGACTACGGAGGAATCAGAAAAAACATACAAATAAATACAAATTTGTGGAAAATTGACTTAAAAAAAAAACGTTCTCCATGGACTATATATTAAAAACCATAAACGTAACCATTGGTTTTTATTATTCCATTTTTTAAAATTTTGCTAATTCATTTTTCTAAAGTCGATAATAGAAGTACGAAATTTCAAATTTAAACGTCAAATAATTTTCCTAGGAAACGGAACTTAAAAGTGAACGCATGCTCAGACTTTCCATTTAGTAAACACATTGTTTATATGCTGATTTGGGAGGGAGACTTCATCTAATAAGAACACTTAATCTGAATCTAGTACAAGCTTAAAATAAGTTTATGATAAAATAAAAAACAAAAATATGTTATCATTCTATAACATATGAGCTTGGCTGTAATATTTAAAGTACATCGTGAAGTTCCGAGTGTAATTTTTCCGAATAAACGTTTGAGAATACTGAGGGCAATCAAAAAAGGACAATCCAGGAAAACTGGCAACATAGAGCACGCAGGACGAAGACAAACAAAACAAAACAAGAACACAATACAATATGTGTTGGACACCACTATATGAAAACAAGCCATGCGCCATCTCATAAACAACTGGAGGTTTAAGGGGAACCGAACCTCGTTTTCATGCGTTAGAAGTAACGGACATCACAACACGGAACTCAAGACAAAATTAGTATTAAAAGGTTCAATAATGCACCGTCCGTCCAAAATTAAAATTGTCTAAGTAAAACGACCCTTATTTTCTTAATTAATATTCATTGTTTGATTATTCGATCTGCTTAAACTTAAGATGTATATCTCCAACAGGCATATAACATTAAGGAGTAAGACACCCCTTTTTGTATGTATTCATCGATGGAGGAAAAGGGGGAGATAAAACGCTTTAAAATGCAATTGCATTGGTCAATAAAATCGCAGAGATCTTTACAGAAATGAAAAAACCACAAAAGTACATTCACGTCCGCCATTATTGTTTGTCTTAAGAAATGTTTGAGGATACCAAAGGGGTCAAAAGCCGTAAACAGAAGGACAGACAATACAATGGGGTAATCAAAAGTCGTACACAGAAGGAAAGACAATACAATGGCCAAAGGTACAAGGACAAACAATGACCTACAAAACACTTCACCGAACATTAATGATCGAGCAACACGAACTACATTAAAACTAGGGATGAACTCAGGTGCTCCGGAAGGGTTAGCAGATCGTGCTCCACTAGTGACACCCATCGTGTTACCGCTTAACGACGGATTGTGGCTTGTCATAATCACGTCTTATCTAACGACAGTATTGTAAACCAAATCGATATTTGGTTGTTTTTTTGATGGTGTTTAACGCCACTTTCAACAATATTTCAGTTATATCGTATTGGTCGGTTTTATTGGTGGAGGAAACCGGAGGATCCGGAGAAAACCACCGACCTGTCGCAAGGCACTGAGAAACTTTATCACATAATGTTGTAAAACAAATTGGGACAGACTTCAGTCATACCTTAGCTTGGTGAAACTGAACCCATGATAAAGTGTCAGAGCATAGGGTACATGACTATCTTTGAGGACTGTGTCATTGAGCTTGTAATTCTGGTCTAGCACAAAACAGACATAATTATCATCTCATTAAAAACGTGAAAATGTAACGTGTACTCGCCATGATAAAGCTGAATAAATCCTTAATTTGATAAACAACAATCATTCACTCTTCTAGTGGGTTTTTATATTTTTTTTCAATTTAGGTGTTCCAACGTCGGGTGAATGGCGAAACAGATTTCTTCAGAAGTTGGTTGGAATACCAGAAAGGCTTTGGTGATTTAGAAAAATAATTCTGGTTAGGTTAGTAATCAGTAAAAAATCCAGAAATCTTAAACAACAAAATAGCATTTATTTTGTATTATTATTATTTTTTATAATTATTATTAATGGTTGTCGCCTGGGAAATGTCGACCATTGATTTCATTTTTCCCGTGTCTAAACTGTGTGGCAATATGTTCCAAATATAAACGTTAATATACTGCTTTGTGTTACCGGATGTTTACTATATGTCGCCATCAGGACGTCTCCTCATAACTGTGGCATAAACTTACCATTAGGAACGTGTATTATGTACATATCCTTTTTTTATTATTCATCCTCCATTGCCGTTGTGGGGGTTTTTCTCCCAGGTTTGCTTTTTACTGTATTTGTTCCTCTAACTCGTATTTGTTTCTCTGAACGTTTACAATTTTAAATTGCTTGATGTGTCCAAGTGTTTTTCTTGCATTAATTCAGGACAAACAACAAGCCTGAAATGACATATAATATTATACTTTTAATAGGTAACGAAAAGCTCCATACAATGACATCGCTTTACCAATATGAACTTAAAATTGGGTTGGAGGATTTTGAAGGACAAACAGGTTATGCTAAATATACAACATTTTCTATTGGAGATGCTTCGAGCCTTTATAAACTGTCAGTCAGCGGCTACAACGGAACTATCGGTTAGTATACTAGTACACAATTGAATACATGTCAGATACTAAGTTCAAACTGTATTGGATATACTATCAACACAGGAAATAAGCTAAATACCAAACTAACACAAGTGTCCACAGTTCATATAAAGAACGTCCTAAATACTCGAATATCACAAAAATGAACACACTGAATACCCACACAACACCAGGAACGCAGTTAATGGAACAGGAACTGCTGACACTCACGGACCACTGAGGGATAGTCCCTATTTTACGCATGTCCTAGTTGGGTTGGTGATGTTCAGTTTGTAGAATTACATGTATTCATGTTTTTAGCTCCACGTAAAAAAGATGTTCTGTTCGTCTTTACTCCCATTTGTTTTGTAGGATGTTCATGTTTTATTAATGTTATTTGTATTGTATACTGATTACCAAAACACATTCAATATCATAATATGTTCCTCTTGTTTTATAGTAACACGACATTTGTCACCAGTGGGGCACGATCTGCTATCCTTCCAGAGAACACCCCCGCGTTCACTCCACTTTGTAGTGGGGTTCGTGGTGCTCCATATTTATTTTTCTGTGTAGTGTTTTGTAGATAATTGTTTGTTCTTTTGTCCAACTTCTTTTGGTCATTGTGTTGTCTGTCCTTTGATTAAAGGTTTATGTTTGCCCCTTTGGTATCTTCAAACTGTCTGTCAATACAAATAGTCAAAATACAGAATTACTGAAGTTTTCAATATCTAAGAATCTATAGCATACTAAACTTAGTTAACACAATTGTTAACACACAAATTCCTAAATGCACAATTGACATAACATGATAGTTAACACAAACCGCACAATGTGTTACAACACATTTCAGCATGAAATAATATTGAAAGTATTGTAATTTGATATTATTCTATAAAATTAGCACACACATGCAAATGTGTGTTAAAAGTATGATATATCAATATATTCTAGAATACAAACATGTACAAATGTATGTTATTTTCAATCCTTTGAGTATTATGTTTGTGATTGTGTGCTTATTTTGCTTATTTTGTTTATTTTGTTTATTTTATTTATTTTTTCGTTCACCCGACTCGAACATTCCGACAGTAATAATTGTAATACAAACTCACCTTTCAAGTTGTAGTAAAGCTATGCACAGTTCAGCTCCTTTTGTTTTAGTAATCATTTTGATATGACCTTACACATGTGACATTCCAATACAACAATGATTTTTGTCAACAGTATACAGTTAATCCTTATTTTTCATTTTTTTATTTTTTATTTTTCATTTATCGCACAAAATTAGTTCAATTCCACTTTTGCACTTATTAAAGAAAGAGTCGTTGCCGTCCGTTGAGTATATATTTTACTGTTATGTTTTTGTAACCTACATTGCCATCCAGTTTTTCGTGGTTCACGTGTGTTTTACTTACGACAATGGGTAACGATGTACATGTAACCAGCTATAGAGTGGCAATTTGTTTGTTCTATTTAAAGACAAATCCCTGTCTTATGAAATGTGTCTACAACAATTGTTTTTATTTATTCCATGTATTTTGTCTGCTATTCCGTTATTTATGTTATAATTTCGTGAAACTAACAAGATTTGTAGACGGCGATGTCATTCATATTACTCTCATTTTGTGCTTATTAAAATTATGTATTCTTTTATCGGGCGACGTTGAGATAAACCCAGGACCCACTCATGGGGATGTCCTTAATAAATCTATTAGCATTATTCATCACAATATTAGAAGTCTGAGGAATAAAATCAAAATATTGCGAATATTGTAGATGAGTTTGATATAATCTGTTTTACTGAAACGCATTTGGTCAGCAGCATTTCAGATGTAGACATATTTCTCCCTGTTTTAATACTAAACCATTTAGATTAGACAGAAATTGCCATGATGGGGGTATAATTCTTTATTATTAAGAAAATATAAACATCGGTATGCGCCTGGATCTACAAATAGACGGGACAGTGGTAATGTGACTTGAAATAAAAATCAAAGTAGGTATAATTCTACTTGATATTATTTACCGATCTCCAACTGAAGCCGGATCCCTGTTTGGAATAGTTATCGCAAATTGATAAGTGATGCACTGGACTGTTCCAGTAAAATAATTTCATTGGGAGATTATAATGCTGATTTTCTAAGACCACTACCTAAAGAAGTGGACGATATTATAAGAAAACAAGATTAGTGATCCCACTAGATTTGGTCATAACTCCTCCTCCCTATTGGACCCCATTCTCGTTACCGATTCTATAACAGTATTGGAAGCGAACACAATTCCGGTTGATCGCAGTATTAGTGATCGCGACCCTATCTACATAGATGTTGACTGCGGTAATAAAAACTCGAAGTCATATACAAGGAGATTCTGGTTATATAACCAGGGTAATGATCCCTTATTTAGAGATCTAATTTCCAACACCGATTGGGAATCTATTATTTCGGAACAACCAACTGTAGATATAGTGTGCAAACTATTCACTGGTAAGTTTATGGAAATTGCACATGAATGTATAGGAACATATACTGTCACTATTCGACCAAACGATAAGATCTGGATGAATTCTGAAATTAGAAGGGAATTGAGGGTAAGAGTCCGTTAACAGAAGAAATTAAATTAAAAAAAATCCATATTTAATGAACGTAAGTATAAGGATCAGTGCAACAAGGTAAACAATTTAAAGAAATCACCAAAAAATTGAATTTTATGTAAGTATAAACGAAACACTATATGACCTAACATATGTTAACAGTAAACAATACTGGAAGACCATTAAAATGTTTGTCAAAGGTGAATGTAACTGCTCGGACTTACCACCCCTACGACAGCCAATTGTAATATTTTAAACGATTATTTCTGTTCTATATCAGACTTTCAAGACGAGCATATATAATTACCAGATTTTGATGACAGAGGACGAAATAGACTTACTGACATGAATATCCAATATCAGGAGATAGTTGATATCACTATTTAACCCGGATAAAGCTGTAGTCCCCGATCGTATTAGCAATCGCATGCTAAGAAGTAATACACGGGTTGCACACCCACTTTTTCTACTATTCAGCAAATCTCTTCAAAACCGTAAATTTCCTAACGACTAGAAGTTAGCCCTCGTCATCCCCATATTTAAAAGAGGAGACAAATCATTGGTTTCTAATAATATACCTATTGCACTACTTTGTACTGTTATTAAAATTTTCGAAAAAGTAGCATACAAATATATATTCAACTTTCTGGTTGATAACTCCCTTATTTATGAATTCCAGTCAGGATTTATGCATGGTCACTCCAAGGCACACCAACTAATCGAACTTACACACGAAATTATGCAATCCCTTGATAATCAAGAATTAATCTGTTTAATTGTTTGTGATGTCAGTAAGGCCTTTGACCGAGTTTGGTTGAGGGGCTTACTGCTAGAATTAGAACGGTATAGCATTACAGGTAATCTTCTCCGGTGGTTAGAGAGTTACATATCGAACAGAGAACAACAAGTTATTATCAAAGACACCATCTCATTGAAAGGAAATATAAAATCTGGAGTTCCCCAGGGGTCAACCATTGCTTCTCTGGTGGTTTTTGTACATTTATTAATGATATTGCCGATGATATGCTTGGATTGTGCAGATTGTTTGCTGATGACACGTCCGGTGGCGAGAGAGCACTTGAAATTAATAATTTGCGTTCTATGGTTAACATTGATTTAAATAATATTACGCATTGGGCGAAACAATGGCTAGTCAAACTAAATCGGAAAAAAACAAAATAGTGTACTTCAGTATCAGGCCCTCTCCAGTTGATCTATACTTCTCTTCAGATAATATTTAAACAAAAATTAAACCTGTTCATGCTCACAAGCATCTTGGTGTTACTTTCAGTGCTGATGTAGAATGTTCTAAGCATATAAATAATGTTGTCAAAGCATCCAGACAGATAGCCGTTCTGAGGAAGATCAAATTTAAGATGTCTAGAAACTTTTTAGAAGATATTTACATGACCTTCATTATGCCACTTCTTGAATATTCTTGTGAAGTTTGGGACAGTTGTACAGTTACCGATGCTGGCAGACTTGAGCAACTTCGACTTGAATCGTCACAGGTCTGACAGCTTATGTAAGTTTGTCTTCTTTATATGCAGAAACCGGGTGGGGAAAACTTAATCCCAGACACAAAATCAGAAAGTTGTCACTTTTTTATAATATAGTTCAGGGTGATACCCCCGATTATTGAAGTAATTAGCTCCCCCGGACTGTCAACCAGGCAAACAACTACAATTTACGAAATGTAAATATATGTAATTTCACTATTCCCCGTTGTCATCTAACCTTATATCAAAATTCTTTTTTTCCAGCCACTATACATCTATGGAATAATTTACCCCAATATATCAGAGATTCACATAGTAATTGCATATTAAAATCTAGATTAAAGACTTACTACAACAATCCAGTAAAACCTCCTAAATATTTTTCGCTTGCTTCACGTCTGGCAAGTATTCTTCATACAGCAAATTTGTAGTGTCTTAAAAGGTGACCTTTTTAGGTGTAATCTGATCGATTCTTGTTATTGTAACTGTGACAATTATGTGGAAAACAATGAACACTACTTCTTACATTGCAAATTGTTTGTAAATAAGGGTAATAACAAGATTACCGAACTCCGAACAATCTTACAAAGGGAAAGTCAAAACTCATAATTATATAAACAGACAAAATCAGTCAACAACCGGAAAACTGTGAAAACCGCAATGACCCTGACTTGGTACAGGCATTTCTAAAGAAATGGTGGGTTGAATCAGATTTTAAGGCGCCAAACCTCCCGCTCTCATTACGGTTCAAAGGTTCCGGCTGTCACTATAACAGTATTTAAATACAGGAAAAAATAGGTAAAATAGTTGTCAAAGCAGTACCATATTCGGTGACGTAAATGTCAAACATATTTTTACGTCACACATTGACAAAAAAAAACATCCTTGACATTTATTGACTTTTTTATCTTTATACATTTTCACTATATGAAAATGCATCGCCTATAATTTTTTTCTGCAGAAACGGAATATATTTCGACAAGATCTTGGTATCGAAATATAAACTTTTTAAGAGATCGAATAAGGCGAATCTTTTTATAGCCCTGGTCCAGTAGCCTGTTTCTCAGATGATGATGACGTTTAAGGAAATCAGAATAATTGCTACTGGCCCTTGCATAGCGAATCAATTGCGAGATGTAAACACCATATGCAGGAGAAGCTGGTATATTGCTGCACATGTTTGGAAAATTTATGATTTTAAAATTGAAGTCGTCCCGCTTATCATAAATTTTAGTACTGAGTTGACCACTGTCGTCAAATTCGAGGTATAAGTCCAAAAATGATGCGGACGAAGCTGTATCGGTGGTCTCTTTAACTTCCAGCTCTGGAGGATATATCAATGGAAGAAATTCTGCAAATCTAGAATTATTGATAGATAAAACGTCATCAATATACCTGTATGTGAAATTAAAGGCTCTAGCCTCATGAATCTTCTTATCTTTTACAAGCTTTTGAAGAAACTCCGACTCATATGAGTATAAAAATAAATCGGCTAGAAGAGGGGCACAATTCGTACCCATTGGTATGCCGACGACCTGCTGAAACAGTGTCCCTCCAAAGGAGACGAATATGTTATCGATGAGGAACTCCAGCATACTAATAACTTGTTCCTCGGAGTAGCATGTTTTACCTTTTTGAATTTTGTTTGAAAAATATGTGGAATTGTAGCCTAACACAACAAATTTTGAGCCATACTTTCTAATACTAAATGCTTTATGAATTGTTTCTTTTAAGCGGGTTTTTAATTTGTCATACGGTAGGGTGGTATATAGAGTTGAAAAATCAAATGTTTTGATGGAGGATACCTGAGAGAAAGATCTTGATTTCAGGTTATCCAAAAGATCTTTAGAGTTTTTCAAAATCCACATGTGATTTATGCCACTACGCGAGTAAACAGTTTCACAATATTTCTGTTGTCCCTCTTTAACTGCAGACAGAATCTTTGTCAGGTGAATAGACAATTCTTTCGTCGAACAAGTTGATGATCCCGCTATGTAAATCAGAGAAATGTAATGATGAACAATATTAGAGATCTTGTGTTAGATATATCAATTAACAATATATTGTATTGAAATTCAGATTTTGCGTCAACTGCTCACTGTTTGCAGCTGTTCACAAATACATACTAGACACTAAAAGATTTGTCTAATGATTATGTACTCCTAACTCATCTGACGGCAACGACTCAACATCAATCACAATATATCTTGCAGTATTATGTCATCTTTCTCACATGATTTTGAACGAAATAGTGCTATGTGTTTGTAATATATTGTCTACTTAATGATTTATTTGTAACGGAGAAGACCTCGTAAGTTTATAACTTGTGTCTGATCAATAGTCTGTATTTGTTTGACAATAAAATATGTTTAAAGTAACCGCACAATGAAAATGTCACACCAGAAATGTACTACACTAGTACCAACATAAGGGTGTCATAAACACTTAAAATACACAAATTATACACAATGAACGTACTAAATGTTAACGTTATGCAAATAACACAAAAAGGATCGATGCTAGCGATTATACCTGGCTCGATGTCACAAGAAGAGCTTGAAGGCACCAAAGGGGTAATCAGAATCCGTCAGTCGATGAAGGAGACAACACAATTGCCAAAAGAAAAAGGACAAAAGGACAAAACGATCTATGAAATACTACACAGAAAACTAAAGATCAAGCAACACCCCACTAAAAACTATGATGAACTCAGGTTCTCCGGAAGGGTAGGCAGTTCCTGCTCCACTAGTGGCTCCAGTCATGTTACTCTAGTTACAAGGCCGATGATAGGTCATGAAGTAGGACAGAACCGAGAAGTGCTGACGACAAGTGGAACATATAACGCCATTTCAGCAATATTTCAGCTATATCATGGCGACCTGTTTTAGTGGTGGAAGAAGCCAGAGGACCCGGAGAGAACCGCCGACCATGGGCAAGCAAATGGTAAACCTTATCACTTGCAGCTGTGAGTCGAGTGTAGCTTTTTTGTAATTTACAAAGTCGGGCGCGAACCCACACCGTATTGGTGATAGGCTTGTATGAGTTGTTAGATATTCCAACTACCTAACTCATCGAGCCACCCGGGTCCTTATTTATCGTGAGTAAGAATATCAGGTAAAATTGTACTTATAAATATTATAAAATACATGTAGCTTATATGTGAAAAAGATTATCAGTGACTTGCGGCAGGTCGATGGATTTCTCCGGGTACTGTGGGTTTCTCCACCAATAAAGCTGACTGCCAAGGTCTATCTGAAATGTTGTTAAAAGTGGCGTTAAAAACCATGAATACACTGTTATTAAACAGCATCGGTTTTCATATCTATCTATAGGTAATAGTTTAGAATCAAACAACGGTCAGCCATTTAGTACCAAGGACCGTGATAGCGCTCAATCCCCTATTCCGTGTGCAGTTTATAGACATGAAGCAAGGTGGTTTAGGTGGATGACGTGTGGAGATTCCAGTTTGAACGGAAAGTATTCAAAAAAAGCAACACCCTTTCTCTACAATAGAGATGGTATAACATGGGTGAGTTGGAATGGAAACAGGAAATCACCGAAGAAAAGATATATGATGATACGTCGACTTTAATTATCCACAAAAAGACAGGCGCATTTCATCAATATTAATTAATTTATGGTATGAATTAAATATCTTTAATTTGCCATTTTTATTAAATAAACAAAATTGATTAGAAACTTATGAAGTCTTCTCCACATTTTATGGTTACATTTGGTTCTTTTAGCTGCCCAGAGTCAGGCACATGCTTAGAAGTTAAATATATAGATCTATGATCATTTGGTGTACTAGATTTATATTGTTTAATGTTTTATTGGGCTAAGTGTATTATGAGAAACAATTTACATTAATAAAATTAACACATATAGCGATGTGTATTGGGTATTATTAAAACAATCTACGTGAATAGAGGGTGAGTGTTGTAGCGTTTTACGCCACTTTCAACAGTATTTCAGTTATATCGTGGCGGTCAGTTTTATTGGTGCAGGAAACCGGAGTACCCGAAAAAAAAACACCGACCTGTCGCAAGTGACTGACAAACTTTATCGCATAATGTAGTATCGAGTACACATCGCCACGAACGGGACGTTGAACACCATAAGCCAATCATTCCCGATTTGACTAAATTATTCGTTCTTTTTTTACGAGTTATTTCCCTTATAACAGCCAAATGCTACCAGGTGTGGGAAGAGCGATGGAAAAGGACAACGAATTTGAGTGTAATTTACTCATAGCTTATATATATTGAACCTTATAAAACCCAAAGGATAATATAAAATTCACAAGTTGCTAAAACATTAAAAAAAACGGCTGTAAAAGGTATAAATTTAGAATAAAGTAGAAAATGTACAAATGGTATATTACCGACAGATTGATTGATTGATTGATTGATTGATTGATTGATTGATTGATTGATTGATTGATTGATTGATTGATTGATTGATTGATTGATTGATTGATTGATTGATTGATTGATTGATTGATTGATTGATTGATTGATTGATTGATTGATTGATTGATTGATTGATTGATTGATTGATTGATTGATTGATTGATTGATTGATTGATTGAAAGGAGTCACCTGCCTTTCGAGGAATGATTTTATTGGTGCAAGTGGAGCTCTTTTTTATATAGAACAACATATTTTATGTGTAATTAGTGGCTTATTGCAACACATAATTTTTCAATCGTACTTATTCTGTATCAATTTCATTTTGTTCCTTGTATGCAGATTGAGTCTTGCTGTCATGCTCGTATCATAAATGATGTTCCGAACTTACCGAGATCGGTGTCTAGATATTTACTGAATAGATTATGAATAATTATCAATAATTTTCAAACAGAATAAAGATATCCAAAATACAAATATAGAATTTAATTCTTGGTTCTACAAATGCAACTTCGACTGACCCCATTCTTTTCTTTGCCTTCATTGACTATTAATTCAGAGAACCAGTACCTGAAATAGAGTTGTCTCGCTTTAATCACTAATGATATTGTTTGTACATGAAGAGTTTGAAGATACCAAAAGGGGTAATCAGAATCCGTATATCGAAGAAGAATAGTCAACACAATGGCCAAAGGAAAAAGGACAAAAGGACAATCAATGATCTACAAAGCATACACATAAAACTAACGAACCCCACTAAAAACCGGCGGTGAACGCAGGTGGTCCGGACGGGTAGGCAGTTCCTGGTCCACTAGTGGCATCCGTCGTGTTATTCTAGTACATAATGTACATATATGTACCAACAGAGAATAATATTTTCTTTTGAAATCAGTAAATCAATAAATTATTGTTCCATATCTATTAGTTGTATTTTAGGAACTTTATTTAAGATACGAGAAAGACAGCAAGACTGTAATATCTCATCCATTCCATATCCCCACACTATACCAAATAGAAAGAGGTGAAGAGAGAAATGGTGGGGCGTATGATTTTTGTAAGTATTTTTTGTATTTTAACTATATAATTGTATAAAGAATTTAATCTAAAAAATTAAGATTATGTTGCCATAAATATTGATTGATTGGTGTTTAACACCAACAGTAGCAATATTTAGCTATATCGTAGCGCTACAATAAATACATTACCATCATAGATTCCAAGTGAAATTCAACAGAAATCCCATTCCTACGATATCCCTACTCTTTCTCCAAAATCTACAAAGGAGATCATTAACATTCAGGATATGTGGGACTCTTCAAACACATTACCCACAATGGTTTACATCACGATCAGGCTTTCCGTATTATAACCCGACCCCCCCACAAGTCGAGAAGGGTCCTCCTATCCGACACCCGGGGACGTGCTGAGCAGCTTCATGGTGTGAGCCCTGGAAACGTTGTCCAGAACCCAGCACTTCATTTATAGTAATTTACCTGACATCATGAGCTGATGAACAAATGATTAAAACTTCTCCACATAAGACTTTGTATGTTACAGTAATCGCCTTATATACAAATCGATGTGCACAAAGTCAGATACCACTATGTTAACATAAAATACGGTGAAATCTTTCTAAACGCACCTTCTTAAGATAAACTGTTGTGCTCGGAATAGACAAGTGTTCGGTTTGTTCGAAATAAACAAATATTTCCTATATTAGGACTTTATAACAGGGTTCTAGTTTAAATTCAGGGTTTGATTTATACAAGTTTGAGCTTCACTGTCAACGTCTGCCACTGGATATTTATGGTATGATGCTGTCATCATCGTCCTCGTCGTTATCGTCATATTATAGAAGGGAAGATTTCGCGCGATTTCTTTATTTCTAGTTCACCAATCCTTGTGAATTTTGAAAACAAATAGCATTGGTACAGAATTAGGGTTGGAATTGATCTTGGATATTGTATCCCCATCCAATTATAAACAAGAGGTTACAAGGTACAAACAATTGTTGTTTTTGTTTTTTTGTACTTGGAGAGTTTATTTTTTATTTGATTTTGATCAAATATTTCTTTTCTAAAATCATTTAAAAATTCTTTCAGAGAATGTATTATGTTGTTATGTATCTATTGTCGTATTTTGACATGAAAGGGGTGAAGCTTGGTGAATTTCAAATTCTGACCTTTCTTATTTCTCATCCGATATTAATGCTGTTCTTTGCAAAATGTTCATCTTAATGGGTTACTGTTATAAATTTGCTATTTTATTCAATATACATTGTAATATTGAATTAAAAATTTTACGCAACTACGCCAAAAGTCGTAAAAGCATCTCGAAATGAAGGATCCCCAATTTATTGTTAAGGATGTGAGTAATTATTGGGCACAGATGTTGTCAGTTTTGATAAAAAATAAAAAAAATAATATTAAAAAAAAAAATTGTTCTCAGAATTTAACTGCCAGTATGAAACAATCAAAAGTCCCGGTGTATCCTGTCTGTGGTTTGCATGAGATGTAATTATTACTTACAAACAAACAATGACATAATAATTGTCAATTTGAAATTAATCAAATAGATCTACGTCATCAACATAAAATAGTATCAATATCTTACATCTACAAAATAAAACGATATACTTATTATGTTGAATTTGGAAAGATTATAAACAACATTTTGACACAAAATGAATTCATTGACTGTTGTAGTGTTTGTTTGTATATTTGGTAAGTAATACTTATATATTCCTTATGAATAATGTAACATACATCTGCGTGCATCTCATGGAGAAATAAAATGCTTTAAAATGTAATTGCATTGGTCAATCACATGTCAGATATTTTTACAGAACCAGAGACTGACATTGAAATGAAAAAACACAAAAGTAAGTTCACGTACACCATTATTGTTTGTCTTAAGGAATGTTTGAGGATACCAAAGGGGTAATCAAAAGCCGTAAGCAGAAGACGGACAGACAATATAATGCCGTAATCAAAGGCCGAAAACAGAAGAAGGATAGACAATACAAAGGGGTAATCAAAAGCCGTAAACAGATGAATGACAGACAATACAATGGGGTAATCAAAAGCCGTAAACAGAAAAAGGACAGACAATACAATGTGGTAATCAGAAGCCGTAAACAGAAGATGGACAGACAATACAATGGGGTAATCAAAAGCCGTAAACAGAAGATGGACAGAAAATACAATGGGGTAATCAAGAGCCGTACACAGAAGAAGGCCAGACAATACAATGGGGTAATCAAAGGCGTAAACAGAAGAAGGACAGACAATACAACGGGGTAATCAAAAGCCGTAAACAGAAGGATATACAATACAATGGGGTAATCAAAAGCCGTAAACAGAAGAAGGACAGACAATATAATGGGGTAATCAAAAGCCGTAAACAGAAGAAGGACAGACAATACAATGGGGTAGTCAAAAGCCGTAAACAGAAGAAGTACAGACAATATAATGGGGAAATCAAAAGCCTTAAACCGAAGGACAGACAATATAATGGGGTAATCAAAAGCCGTAAACAGAAGAAGGACAGACAATGCAATGGGGTAATCAAAAGCCGTAAACAGAAGAACAGACAATACAAAGGGGTAATCAAAAGCCGTAAACATTAGGACAGACAATACAAAGGGGTAATCAAAAGCCGTAAACAGAAGAAGGACAGACAATACAAAGGGGTAATCAAAAGCCGTAAACAGAAGGACAGACAATACAATGGGGGAATCAAAAGCCGTAAACAGAAGAAGGATAGACAATACAAAAGGGTAATCAAAAGCCGTAAACAGAAGAAGGACAGACAATACAATGGGGTAATCAAAAGCCGTAAACAGAAGAAGGACAGACAATACAAAGTGTTAATCAAAAGCGTAAACAGAAGAAGGACAGACAATACAATGGGGTAATCAAAAGCCGTAGGCAGAAGAGCAGACAATACAAAGGGGTAATCAAAAGCCGTAAACAGAAGGACAGACAATACAATGGGATAATCAAAAGCTGTAAACAGAAAAAGGACAGACAATATAATGGGGTAATGAAAAGCCGTAAACAGAAGAAGGACAGACAATGCAATGGGGTAATCAAAAGCCGTAAACAGAAGGACAGACAATACAAAGGGGTAATCAAAAGCGTAAACAGAAAAAGGACAGACAATATAATGGTGTAATCAAAAGCGTAAACAGAAGATGGACAGAAAATACAATGGGGTAATCAAAAGCCGTAAACAGAAGAAGGACAGACAATACAAAGGGGTAATGCAAGGTGGCAAACAGAAAAAGGACACACAATACAATGGGGTAATCAAAAGCCGTAAACAGAAGGACAGACAATACAAAGGGGTAATCAAAAGCCGTAAACAGAAAAAGGACAGACAATACAACGGGGTAATCAAAAGCCGTAAACAGAAGGACATACAATACAATGGGGAAATCAAAAGCCGTAAACAGAAGAAGGACAGACAATATAATGGGGTAATCAAAAGCCGTAAACAGAAGAAGGACAGACAATACAATGGGGTAGTCAAAAGCCGTAAACAGAAGAAGCACAGACAATATAATGGTGAAATCAAAAGCCGTAAACAGAAGGACAGACAATATAATGGGGTAATCAAAAGCCGTAAACAGAAGAAGGACAGACAATGCAATGGGGTAATCAAAAGCCGTAAACAGAAGAACAGACAATACAAAGGGGTAATGAAAAGCCGTAAACATTAGGACAGACAATACAAAGGGGTAATCAAAAGCGTAAACAGAAGAAGGACAGACAATACAAAGAGGTAATCAAAAGCCGTAAACAGAAGGACAGACAATACAATGGGGTAATCAAAAGCCGTAAACAGAAGAAGGACAATACAATACAAAGGGGTAATGCAAGGTGGCAAACAGAAAAAGGACAGACAATACAATGGGGTAATCAAAAGCCGTAAACAGAAAAAGGACAGACAATATAAAGGTGTAATCAAAAGCGTAAACAGAAGATGGACAGAAAATACAATGGGGTAATCAAAAGCCGTAAACAGAAGAAGGACAGACAATACAAAGGGGTAATGCCAGGTGGCAAACAGAAAAAGGACAGACAATACAATGGGGTAATCAAAAGCCGTAAACAGAAGGACAGACAATACAAAGGGGTAATCAAAAGCCGTAAACAGAAAAAGGACAGACAATACAATGGGGTAATCAAAGGCGTAAACAGAAGAAGGACAGACAATACAACGGGGTAATCAAAAGCCGAAAACAGAAGGACATACAATACAATGGGGTAATCAAAAGCCGTAAACAGAAGAAGGACAGACAATATAATGGGGTAATCAAAAGCCGTAAACAGAAGAAGGACAGACAATACAATGGGGTAATCAAAAGCGTAAACAGAAGATGGACAGAAAATACAATGGGGTAATCAAGAGCCGTACACTGAAGAAGGACAGACAATACAATGGGGTAATCAAAGGCGTAAACAGAAGAAGGACAGACAATACAACGGGGCAATCAAAAGCCGTAAACAGAAGGACATACAATACAATGGGGTAATCAAAAGCCGTAAACAGAAGAAGGACAGACAATATAATGGGGTAATCAAAAGCCGTAAACAGAAGAAGGACAGACAATACAATGGGGTAGTCAAAAGCCGTAAACAGAAGAAGTACAGACAATATAATGGTGAAATCAAAAGCCGTAAACAGAAGGACAGACAATATAATGGGGTAATCAAAAGCCGTAAACAGAAGAAGGACAGACAATGCAATGGGGTAATCAAAAGCCGTAAACAGAAGAACAGACAATACAAAGGGGTAATGAAAAGCCGTAAACATTAGGACAGACAATACAAAGGGGTAATCAAAAGCGTAAACAGAAGAAGGACAGACAATACAAAGGGGTAATCAAAAGCCGTAAACAGAAGGACAGACAATACAATGGGGTAATCAAAAGCCGTAAACAGAAGAAGGATAGACAATACAAAAGGGTAATCAAAAGCCGTAAACAGAAGAAGGACAGACAATACAATGGGGTAATCAAAAGCCGTAAACAGAAGAAGGACAGACAATGCAAAGTGTTAATCAAAAGCGTAAACAGAAGAAGGACAGACAATACAATGGGGTAATCAAAAGCCGTAAGCAGAAGAGCAGACAATACAAAGGGGTAATCAAAAGCCGTAAACAGAAGGACAGACAATACAATGGGATAATCAAAAGCTGTAAACAGAAAAAGGACAGACAATATAATGGGGTAATGAAAAGCCGTAAACAGAAGAAGGACAGACAATGCAATGGGGTAATCAAAAGCGTAAACAGAAAAAGGACAGACAATATAATGGTGTAATCAAAAGCGTAAACAGAAGATGGACAGAAAATACAATGGGGTAATCAAAAGCCGTAAACAGAAGAAGGACAGACAATACAAAGGGGTAATGCAAGGTGGCAAACAGAAAAAGGACAGACAATACAATGGGGTAATCAAAAGCCGTAAACAGAAGGACAGACAATACAAAGGGGTAATCAAAAGCCGTAAACAGAAAAAGGACAGACAATGCAATGGGGTAATCAAAGGCGTAAACAGAAGAAGGACAGACAATACAACGGGGTAATCAAAAGCCGTAAACAGAAGGACATACAATACAATGGGGTAATCAAAAGCCGTAAACAGAAGGACAGACAATATAATGGGGTAATCAAAAGCCGTAAACAGAAGAAGGACAGACAATACAATGGGGTAGTCAAAAGCCGTAAACAGAAGAAGTACAGACAATATAATGGTGAAATCAAAAGCCGTAAACAGAAGGACAGACAATATAATGGGGTAATCAAAAGCCGTAAACAGAAGAAGGACAGACAATGCAATGGGGTAATCAAAAGCCGTAAACAGAAGAACAGACAATACAAAGGGGTAATGAAAAGCCGTAAACATTAGGACAGACAATACAAAGGGGTAATCAAAAGCGTAAACAGAAGAAGGACAGACAATACAATGGGGTAATCAAAAGCCGTAAACAGAAGAAGGACAGACAATACAAAGGGGTAATGCAAGGTGGCAAACAGAAAAAGGACAGACAATATAATGGTGTAATCAAAAGCGTAAACAGAAGATGGACAGAAAATACAATGGGGTAATCAAAAGCCGTAAACAGAAGAAGGACAGACAATACAAAGGGGTAATGCAAGGTGGCAAACAGAAAAAGGACAGACAATACAATGGGGTAATCAAAAGCCGTAAACAGAAGGACAGACAATACAAAGGGGTAATCAAAAGCCGTAAACAGAAAAAGGACAGACAATACAATGGGGTAATCAAAGCCGTAAACAGAAGAAGGACAGACAATACAAAGGGGTAATGCAAGGTGGCAAACAGAAAAAGGACAGACAATACAATGGGGTAATCAAAAGCCGTAAACAGAAAAAGGACAGACAATATAATGGTGTAATCAAAAGCGTAAACAGAAGATGGACAGAAAATACAATGGGGTAATCAAAAGCCGTAAACAGAAGAAGGACAGACAATACAAAGGGGTAATGCAAGGTGGCAAACAGAAAAAGGACAGACAATACAATGGGGTAATCAAAAGCCGTAAACAGAAGGACAGACAATACAAAGGGGTAATCAAAAGCCGTAAACAGAAGAAGGACAGACAATACAAAGAGGTAATCAAAAGCCGTAAACAGAAGGACAGACAATACAATGGGGTAATCAAAAGCCGTAAGCATAAGGACAGACAATACAAAGGGGTAATCAAAAGCCGTAAACAGAAGAAGGACAGACAATACAAAGGGGTAATGCAAGGTGGCAAACAGAAGAAGGACAGACAATACAATGGGGTAATCAAAAGCCGTAAACAAAAGATAGCCAGACAATACAATGGGGTAATCAAAAGCCGTAAACAGAAAAAGGACAGACAATATAATGGGGTAATCAAAAGCCGTAAACAGAAGAAGGACTGACAATACAATGGGGTAATCAAAAGCCGTAAACAGAAGGACAGAAAATACAAAGGGGTAATCAAAAGCCGTAAACAGAAGAAGCACAGACAATATAATTGGGAAATCAAAAGCCGTAAACAGAGGAAGGAAAGACAATACAATGGGTTAATCAAAAGCCGTAAACAGAAGAAGGACAGACAATACAATGGGGTAATCAAAAGTCGTAAACAGAAGAAGGATAGACAATACCATGGGGCAATCAAAAGTCGTAAACAAAAGGACAGAAAATACATGTGGTAATCAAAAGCCGTAAACAGAAGACGGACATATATTACAAAGGGGTAATCAAAAGCCGTAAAGAGAAGAAGGACTGACAATGCAATGGGAGGGGATAATCAAAAGCCTAAAACAGAAAAAGGACAGACAATACAAAGGGGTAATGAAAAGCCGTAAACATTAGGACAGACAATACAAAGGGGTAATCAAAAGCGTAAACAGAAGAAGGACAGACAATACAAAGAGGTAATCAAAAGCCGTAAACAGAAGGACAGACAATACAATGGGGTAATCAAAAGCCGTAAACAGAAGAAGGACAGACAATACAAAGGGGTAATGCAAGGTGGCAAACAGAAAAAGGACAGACAATACAGTGGGGTAATCAAAAGCCGTAAACAGAAAAAGGACAGACAATATAATGGTGTAATCAAAAGCGTAAACAGAAGATGGACAGAAAATACAATGGGGTAATCAAAAGCCGTAAACAGAAGAAGGACAGACAATACAAAGGGGTAATGCAAGGTGGCAAACAGAAAAAGGACAGACAATACAATGGGGTAATCAAAAGCCGTAAACAGAAGGACAGACAATACAAAGGGGTAATCAAAAGCCGTAAACAGAAAAAGGACGGACAATACAATGGGGTAATCAAAGGCGTAAACAGAAGAAGGACAGACAATACAACGGGGTAATCAAAAGCCGAAAACAGAAGGACATACAATACAATGGGGTAATCAAAAGTGGTAAACAGAAGAAGGACAGACAATACAATGGGGTAATCAAAAGCGTAAACAGAAGATGGACAGAAAATACAATGGGGTAATCAAGAGCCGTACACTGAAGAAGGACAGACAATACAATGGGGTAATCAAAGGCGTAAACAGAAGAAGGACTGACAATACAACGGGGTAATCAAAAGCCGTAAACAGAAGGACATACAATACAATGGGGTAATCAAAAGCCGTAAACAGAAGAAGGACAGACAATATAATGGGGTAATCAAAAGCCGTAAACAGAAGAAGGACAGACAATACAATGGGGTAGTCAAAAGCCGTAAACAGAAGAAGTACAGACAATATAATGGTGAAATCAAAAGCCGTAAACAGAAGGACAGACAATATAATGGGGTAATCAAAAGCCGTAAACAGAAGAAGGACAGACAATGCAATGGGGTAATCAAAAGCCGTAAACAGAAGAACAGACAATACAAAGGGGTAATGAAAAGCCGTAAACATTAGGACAGACAATACAAAGGGGTAATCAAAAGCGTAAACAGAAGAAGGACAGACAATACAAAGGGGTAATCAAAAGCCGTAAACAGAAGGACAGACAATACAATGGGGTAATCAAAAGCCGTAAACAGAAGAAGGATAGACAATACAAAAGGGTAATCAAAAGCCGTAAACAGAAGAAGGACAGACAATACAATGGGGTAATCAAAAGTCGTAAACAGAAGAAGGATAGACAATACCATGGGGCAATCAAAAGTCGTAAACAAAAGGACAGAAAATACATGTGGTAATCAAAAGCCGTAAACAGAAGACGGACATATATTACAAAGGGGTAATCAAAAGCCGTAAAGAGAAGAAGGACTGACAATGCAATGGGAGGGGATAATCAAAAGCCTAAAACAGAAAAAGGACAGACAATACAAAGGGGTAATGAAAAGCCGTAAACATTAGGACAGACAATACAAAGGGGTAATCAAAAGCGTAAACAGAAGAAGGACAGACAATACAAAGAGGTAATCAAAAGCCGTAAACAGAAGGACAGACAATACAATGGGGTAATCAAAAGCCGTAAACAGAAGAAGGACAGACAATACAAAGGGGTAATGCAAGGTGGCAAACAGAAAAAGGACAGACAATACAGTGGGGTAATCAAAAGCCGTAAACAGAAAAAGGACAGACAATATAATGGTGTAATCAAAAGCGTAAACAGAAGATGGACAGAAAATACAATGGGGTAATCAAAAGCCGTAAACAGAAGAAGGACAGACAATACAAAGGGGTAATGCAAGGTGGCAAACAGAAAAAGGACAGACAATACAATGGGGTAATCAAAAGCCGTAAACAGAAGGACAGACAATACAAAGGGGTAATCAAAAGCCGTAAACAGAAAAAGGACGGACAATACAATGGGGTAATCAAAGGCGTAAACAGAAGAAGGACAGACAATACAACGGGGTAATCAAAAGCCGAAAACAGAAGGACATACAATACAATGGGGTAATCAAAAGTGGTAAACAGAAGAAGGACAGACAATACAATGGGGTAATCAAAAGCGTAAACAGAAGATGGACAGAAAATACAATGGGGTAATCAAGAGCCGTACACTGAAGAAGGACAGACAATACAATGGGGTAATCAAAGGCGTAAACAGAAGAAGGACTGACAATACAACGGGGTAATCAAAAGCCGTAAACAGAAGGACATACAATACAATGGGGTAATCAAAAGCCGTAAACAGAAGAAGGACAGACAATATAATGGGGTAATCAAAAGCCGTAAACAGAAGAAGGACAGACAATACAATGGGGTAGTCAAAAGCCGTAAACAGAAGAAGTACAGACAATATAATGGTGAAATCAAAAGCCGTAAACAGAAGGACAGACAATATAATGGGGTAATCAAAAGCCGTAAACAGAAGAAGGACAGACAATGCAATGGGGTAATCAAAAGCCGTAAACAGAAGAACAGACAATACAAAGGGGTAATGAAAAGCCGTAAACATTAGGACAGACAATACAAAGGGGTAATCAAAAGCGTAAACAGAAGAAGGACAGACAATACAAAGGGGTAATCAAAAGCCGTAAACAGAAGGACAGACAATACAATGGGGTAATCAAAAGCCGTAAACAGAAGAAGGATAGACAATACAAAAGGGTAATCAAAAGCCGTAAACAGAAGAAGGACAGCCAATACAATGGGGTAATCAAAAGCCGTAAACAGAAGAAGGACAGACAATACAAAGTGTTAATCAAAAGCGTAAACAGAAGAAGGACAGACAATACAATGGGGTAATCAAAAGCCGTAAGCAGAAGAGCAGACAATACAAAGGGGTAATCAAAAGCCGTAAACAGAAGGACAGACAATACAATGGGATAATCAAAAGCTGTAAACAGAAAAAGGACAGACAATATAATGGGGTAATGAAAAGCCGTAAACAGAAGAAGGACAGACAATGCAATGGGGTAATCAAAAGCCGTAAACAGAAGGACAGACAATACAAAGGGGTAATCAAAAGCGTAAACAGAAAAAGGACAGACAATATAATGGTGTAATCAAAAGCGTAAACAGAAGATGGACAGAAAATACAATGGGGTAATCAAAAGCCGTAAACAGAAGAAGGACAGACAATACAAAGGGGTAATGCAAGGTGGCAAACAGAAAAAGGACAGACAATACAATGGGGTAATCAAAAGCCGTAAACAGAAGGACAGACAATACAAAGGGGTAATCAAAAGCCGTAAACAGAAAAAGGACAGACAATACAATGGGGTAATCAAAGTCGTAAACAGAAGAAGGATAGACAATACCATGGGGCAATCAAAAGTCGTAAACAAAAGGACAGAAAATACATGTGGTAATCAAAAGCCGTAAACAGAAGACGGACATATATTACAAAGGGGTAATCAAAAGCCGTAAAGAGAAGAAGGACTGACAATGCAATGGGAGGGGATAATCAAAAGCCTAAAACAGAAAAAGGACAGACAATACAAAGGGGTAATGAAAAGCCGTAAACATTAGGACAGACAATACAAAGGGGTAATCAAAAGCGTAAACAGAAGAAGGACAGACAATACAAAGAGGTAATCAAAAGCCGTAAACAGAAGGACAGACAATACAATGGGGTAATCAAAAGCCGTAAACAGAAGAAGGACAGACAATACAAAGGGGTAATGCAAGGTGGCAAACAGAAAAAGGACAGACAATACAGTGGGGTAATCAAAAGCCGTAAACAGAAAAAGGACAGACAATATAATGGTGTAATCAAAAGCGTAAACAGAAGATGGACAGAAAATACAATGGGGTAATCAAAAGCCGTAAACAGAAGAAGGACAGACAATACAAAGGGGTAATGCAAGGTGGCAAACAGAAAAAGGACAGACAATACAATGGGGTAATCAAAAGCCGTAAACAGAAGGACAGACAATACAAAGGGGTAATCAAAAGCCGTAAACAGAAAAATGACGGACAATACAATGGGGTAATCAAAGGCGTAAACAGAAGAAGGACAGACAATACAACGGGGTAATCAAAAGCCGAAAACAGAAGGACATACAATACAATGGGGTAATCAAAAGCCGTAAACAGAAGAAGGACAGACAATATAATGGGGTAATCAAAAGCCGTAAACAGAAGAAGGACAGACAATACAATGGGGTAATCAAAAGCGTAAACAGAAGATGGACAGAAAATACAATGGGGTAATCAAGAGCCGTACACTGAAGAAGGACAGATAATACAATGGGGTAATCAAAGGCGTAAACAGAAGAAGGACTGACAATACAACGGGGTAATCAAAAGCCGTAAACAGAAGGACATACAATACAATGGGGTAATCAAAAGCCGTAAACAGAAGAAGGACAGACAATATAATGGGGTAATCAAAAGCCGTAAACAGAAGAAGGACAGACAATACAATGGGGTAGTCAAAAGCCGTAAACAGAAGAAGTACAGACAATATAATGGTGAAATCAAAAGCCGTAAACAGAAGGACAGACAATATAATGGGGTAATCAAAAGCCGTAAACAGAAGAAGGACAGACAATGCAATGGGGTAATCAAAAGCCGTAAACAGAAGAACAGACAATACAAAGGGGTAATGAAAAGCCGTAAACATTAGGACAGACAATACAAAGGGGTAATCAAAAGCGTAAACAGAAGAAGGACAGACAATACAAAGGGGTAATCAAAAGCCGTAAACAGAAGGACAGACAATACAATGGGGTAATCAAAAGCCGTAAACAGAAGAAGGATAGACAATACAAAAGGGTAATCAAAAGCCGTAAACAGAAGAAGGACAGACAATACAATGGGGTAATCAAAAGCCGTAAACAGAAGAAGGACTTACAATACAAAGTGTTAATCAAAAGCGTAAACAGAAGAAGGACAGACAATACAATGGGGTAATCAAAAGCCGTAAGCAGAAGAGCAGACAATACAAAGGGGTAATCAAAAGCCGTAAACAGAAGGACAGACAATACAATGGGATAATCAAAAGCTGTAAACAGAAAAAGGACAGACAATATAATGGGGTAATGAAAAGCCGTAAACAGAAGAAGGACAGACAATGCAATGGGGTAATCAAAAGCCGTAAACAGAAGGACAGACAATACAAAGGGGTAATCAAAAGCGTAAACAGAAAAAGGACAGACAATATAATGGTGTAATCAAAAGCGTAAACAGAAGATGGACAGAAAATACAATGGGGTAATCAAAAGCCGTAAACAGAAGAAGGACAGACAATACAAAGGGGTAATGCAAGGTGGCAAACAGAAAAAGGACAGACAATACAATGGGGTAATCAAAAGCCGTAAACAGAAGGACAGACAATACAAAGGGGTAATCAAAAGCCGTAAACAGAAAAAGGACAGACAATACAATGGGGTAATCAAAGGCGTAAACAGAAGAAGGACAGACAATACAACGGGGTAATCAAAAGCCGTAAACAGAAGGACATACAATACAATGGGGTAATCAAAAGCCGTAAACAGAAGAAGGACAGACAATATAATGGGGTAATCAAAAGCCGTAAACAGAAGAAGGACAGACAATACAATGGGGTAGTCAAAAGCCGTAAACAGAAGAAGTACAGACAATATAATGGTGAAATCAAAAGCCGTAAACAGAAGGACAGACAATATAATGGGGTAATCAAAAGCCGTAAACAGAAGAAGGACAGACAATGCAATGGGGTAATCAAAAGCCGTAAACAGAAGAACAGACAATACAAAGGGGTAATGAAAAGCCGTAAACATTAGGACAGACAATACAAAGGGGTAATCAAAAGCGTAAACAGAAGAAGGACAGACAATACAAAGAGGTAATCAAAAGCCGTAAACAGAAGGACAGACAATACAATGGGGTAATCAAAAGCCGTAAACAGAAGAAGGACAGACAATACAAAGGGGTAATGCAAGGTGGCAAACAGAAAAAGGACAGACAATACAATGGGGTAATCAAAAGCCGTAAACAGAAAAAGGACAGACAATATAATGGTGTAATCAAAAGCGTAAACAGAAGATGGACAGAAAATACAATGGGGTAATCAAAAGCCGTAAACAGAAGAAGGACAGACAATACAAAGGGGTAATGCAAGGTGGCAAACAGAAAAAGGACAGACAATACAATGGGGTAATCAAAAGCCGTAAACAGAAGGACAGACAATACAAAGGGGTAATCAAAAGCCGTAAACAGAAAAAGGACAGACAATACAATGGGGTAATCAAAGGTGTAAACAGAAGAAGGACAGACAATACAACGGGGTAATCAAAAGCCGAAAACAGAAGGACATACAATACAATGGGGTAATCAAAAGCCGTAAACAGAAGAAGGACAGACAATATAATGGGGTAATCAAAAGCCGTAAACAGAAGAAGGACAGACAATACAATGGGGTAATCAAAAGCGTAAACAGAAGATGGACAGAAAATACAATGGGGTAATCAAGAGCCGTACACTGAAGAAGGACAGACAATACAATGGGGTAATCAAAGGCGTAAACAGAAGAAGGACAGACAATACAACGGGGTAATCAAAAGCCGTAAACAGAAAAAGGACAGACAATATAATGGTGTAATCAAAAGCGTAAACAGAAGATGGACAGAAAATACAATGGGGTAATCAAAAGCCGTAAACAGAAGAAGGACAGACAATATAATGGGGTAATCAAAAGCCGTAAACAGAAGAAGGACAGACAATACAATGGGGTAATCAAAAGCGTAAACAGAAGATGGACAGAAAATACAATGGGGTAATCAAGAGCCGTACACTGAAGAAGGACAGACAATACAATGGGGTAATCAAAGGCGTAAACAGAAGAAGGACTGACAATACAACGGGGTAATCAAAAGCCGTAAACAGAAGGACATACAATACAATGGGGTAATCAAAAGCGTAAACAGAAGAAGGACAGACAATATAATGGGGTAATCAAAAGCCGTAAACAGAAGAAGGACAGACAATACAATGGGGTAGTCAAAAGCCGTAAACAGAAGAAGTACAGACAATATAATGGTGAAATCAAAAGCCGTAAACAGAAGGACAGACAATATAATGGGGTAATCAAAAGCCGTAAACAGAAGAAGGACAGACAATGCAATGGGGTAATCAAAAGCCGTAAACAGAAGAACAGACAATACAAAGGGGTAATGAAAAGCCGTAAACATTAGGACAGACAATACAAAGGGGTAATCAAAAGCGTAAACAGAAGAAGGACAGACAATACAAAGGGGTAATCAAAAGCCGTAAACAGAAGGACAGACAATACAATGGGGTAATCAAAAGCCGTAAACAGAAGAAGGATAGACAATACAAAAGGGTAATCAAAAGCCGTAAACAGAAGAAGGACAGACAATACAATGGGGTAATCAAAAGCCGTAAGCAGAAGAGCAGACAATACAAAAGGGTAATCAAAAGCCGTAAACAGAAGGACAGACAATACAATGGGATAATCAAAAGCTGTAAACAGAAAAAGGACAGACAATATAATGGGGTAATGAAAAGCCGTAAACAGAAGAAGGACAGACAATGCAATGGGGTAATCAAAAGCGTAAACAGAAGGACAGACAATACAAAGGGGTAATCAAAAGCGTAAACAGAAAAAGGACAGACAATATAATGGTGTAATCAAAAGCGTAAACAGAAGATGGACAGAAAATACAATGGGGTAATCAAAAGCCGTAAACAGAAGAAGGACAGACAATACAAAGGGGTAATGCAAGGTGGCAAACAGAAAAAGGACAGACAATACAATGGGGTAATCAAAAGCCGTAAACAGAAGGACAGACAATACAAAGGGGTAATCAAAAGCCGTAAACAGAAAAAGGACAGACAATACAATGGGGTAATCAAAGGCGTAAACAGAAGAAGGACAAACAATACAACGGGGTAATCAAAAGCCGTAAACAGAAGGACATACAATACAATGGGGTAATCAAAAGCCGTAAACAGAAGAAGGACAGACAATATAATGGGGTAATCAAAAGCCGTAAACAGAAGAAGGACAGACAATACAATGGGGTAGTCAAAAGCCGTAAACAGAAGAAGTACAGACAATATAATGGTGAAATCAAAAGCCGTAAACAGAAGGACAGACAATATAATGGGGTAATCAAAAGCCGTAAACAGAAGAAGGACAGACAATGCAATGGGGTAATCAAAAGCCGTAAACAGAAGAACAGACAATACAAAGGGGTAATGAAAAGCCGTAAACATTAGGACAGACAATACAAAGGGGTAATCAAAAGCGTAAACAGAAGAAGGACAGACAATACAAAGAGGTAATCAAAAGCCGTAAACAGAAGGACAGACAATACAATGGGGTAATCAAAAGCCGTAAACAGAAGAAGGACAGACAATACAAAGGGGTAATGCAAGGTGGCAAACAGAAAAAGGACAGACAATACAATGGGGTAATCAAAAGCCGTAAACAGAAAAAGGACAGACAATATAATGGTGTAATCAAAAGCGTAAACAGAAGATGGACAGAAAATACAATGGGGTAATCAAAAGCCGTAAACAGAAGAAGGACAGACAATACAAAGGGGTAATGCAAGGTGGCAAACAGAAAAAGGACAGACAATACAATGGGGTAATCAAAAGCCGTAAACAGAAGGACAGACAATACAAAGGGGTAATCAAAAGCCGTAAACAGAAAAAGGACAGACAATACAATGGGGTAATCAAAGGTGTAAACAGAAGAAGGACAGACAATACAACGGGGTAATCAAAAGCCGAAAACAGAAGGACATACAATACAATGGGGTAATCAAAAGCCGTAAACAGAAGAAGGACAGACAATATAATGGGGTAATCAAAAGCCGTAAACAGAAGAAGGACAGACAATACAATGGGGTAATCAAAAGCGTAAACAGAAGATGGACAGAAAATACAATGGGGTAATCAAGAGCCGTACACTGAAGAAGGACAGACAATACAATGGGGTAATCAAAGGCGTAAACAGAAGAAGGACAGACAATACAACGGGGTAATCAAAAGCCGTAAACAGAAAAAGGACAGACAATATAATGGTGTAATCAAAAGCGTAAACAGAAGATGGACAGAAAATACAATGGGGTAATCAAAAGCCGTAAACAGAAGAAGGACAGACAATACAAAGTGTTAATCAAAAGCCGTAAACAGAAGAAGGACAGACAATACAATGGGGTAATCAAAAGCCGTAAGCAGAAGAGCAGACAATACAAAGGGGTAATCAAAAGCCGTAAACAGAAGGACAGACAATACAATGGGATAATCAAAAGCCGTAAACAGAAAAAGGACAGACAATATAATGGGGTAATGAAAAGCCGTAAACAGAAGAAGGACAGACAATGCAATGGGGTAATCAAAAGCCGTAAACAAAAGAACAGACAATATAAAGGGGTAATCAAAAGCCGTAAGCATAAGGACAGACAATACAAAGGGGTAATCAAAAGCCGTAAACAGAAGAAGGACAGACAATACAAAGGGGTAATGCAAGGTGGCAAACAGAAGAAGGACAGACAATACAATGGGGTAATCAAAAGCCGTAAACAAAAGATAGACAGACAATACAATGGGGTAATCAAAAGCCGTAAACAGAAAAAGGACAGACAATATAATGGGGTAATCAAAAGCCGTAAACAGAAGAAGGACTGACAATACAATGGGGTAATCAAAAGCCGTAAACAGAAGGACAGAAAATACAAAGGGGTAATCAAAAGCCGTAAACAGAAGAAGCACAGACAATATAATTGGGAAATCAAAAGCCGTAAACAGAGGAAGGAAAGACAATACAATGGGGTAATCAAAAGCCGTAAACAGAAGAAGGACAGACAATACAATGGGGTAATCAAAAGCCGTAAACAGAAGAATAGACAATACGAAGGGGTAATCAAAAGCCGTAAACAGAAGAAGGTCAGACAATATAATGGGGAAATCAAAATCCGTAAACAGAGGAAGGAAAGACAATACAATGGGGTAATCAAAAGCCGTAAACAGAAGGACAGACAATACAATGGGGTAATCAAAAGCCGTAAACAGAAGAATAGACAATACAAAGGGGTAATCAAAAGCCGTAAACAGAACAAGGACAGACAATATAATGGGGTAATCAAAAGCCGAAACAGAAGAAGGACAGAAAATACAAAGAGGTAATCAAAAGCCGTAAACAGAAGATGGACAGACAATACAAAGGGGTAATCAAAAGCCGTAAACAGAAGAAGGACAGACAATACAAAGGGGTAATCAAAAGCCGTAAACAGAAGAAGGACACACAATACAAAGGGGTAATCAAAAGCCGTAAACAGAAGGACAGACAATACAATGGGGTAATCAAAAGCCGTAAACAGAAGATGGACAGACAATACAATGGGGTAATCAAAAGCCGTAAACAGAAGCAGGACAGACAATACAATGGGGTAATCAAAAGCCGTAAACAGAAGAAGGAGAGACAATGCAATGGGGTAATCAAAAGTCGTAAACAGAAGAAGGATAGACAATACAATGGGGCAATAAAAAGTCGTAAACAAAAGGACAGAAAATACATGGGGTAATCAAAAGCCGTACACAGAGGAAGGACAGACAATACAGTGTGGTAATCAAAAGCCGTAAACAGAAGAAGGACAGACAATACAATGGGGTAATCAAAAGTCGTAAGCAGAAGAGCAGACAATACAAAGGGGTAATCAAAAGCCGTAAACAGAAGGACAGACAATACAATGGGGTAATCAAAAGCCGTAAACAGAAAAAGGACAGACAATATAATGGGGTAATCAAAAGTCGTAAACAGAAGAAGGACAGACAATGCAATGGGGTAATCAAAAGCCGTAAACAGAAGAACAGACAATATAAAGGGGTAATCAAAAGCCGTAAACATAAGGACAGACAATACAAAGGGGTAATCAAAAGCCGTAAACAGAAGAAGGACAGACAATACAAAGGGGTAATGCAAGGTGGCAAACAGAAGAAGGACAGACAATACAATGGGGTAATCAAAAGCCGTAAACAGAAGGACAGACAATACAAAGGGGTAATCAAAAGCCGTAAACAAAAGATAGACAGACAATACAATGGGGTAATCAAAAGCCGTAAACAGAAAAAGGACAGACAATATAATGGGGTAATCAAAAGCCTTAAACAGAAGAAGGACTGACAATACAATGGGGTAATCAAAAGCCGTAAAGAGAAGAATAGACAATACAAAGGGGTAATCAAAAGCCGTAAACAGAAGAAGGTCAGACAATATAATGGGGAAATCAAAAGCCGTAAACAGAGGAAGGAAAGACAATACAATGGGGTAATCAAAAGCCGTAAACAGAAGAAGGACACACAATACAAAGGGGTAATCAAAAGCCGTAAACAGAAGATGGACAGACAATACAATGGGGTAATCAAAAGCCGTAAGCAGAAGCAGGACAGACAATACAATGGGGTAATCAAAAGCCGTAAACAGAAGAAGGAGAGACAATGCAATGGGGTAATCAAAAGTCGTAAACAGAAGAAGGATAGACAATACAATGGGGCAATAAAAAGTCGTAAACAAAAGGACAGAAAATACATGGGGTAATCAAAAGCCGTACACAGAGGAAGGACAGACAATACAATGTGGTAATCAAAAGCCGTAAACAGAAGACGGACATATATTACAAAGGGGTAATCAAAAGCGTAAACAGAAGAAGGACCGACAATGCAATGGGAGGGGATAATCAAAAGCCTAAAACAGAAGAAGGACAGACAATACAATAGGGTAATCAAAAGCGGTAAACAGAAGAAGGATAGACAATACAAAAGGGTAATCAAAAGCCGTAAACAGAAGAAGGACAGACAATACAATGGGGTAATCAAAAGCCGTAAACAGAAAAAGGACAGACAATACAAAGTGTTAATCAAAAGCCGTAAACAGAAGAAGGACAGACAATACAATGGGGTAATCAAAAGTGGTAAGCAGAAGAGCAGACAATACAAAGGGGTAATCAAAAGCCGTAAACAGAAGGACAGACACTACAATGGGGTAATCAAAAGCCGTAAACAGAAAAAGGACAGACAATATAATGGGGTAATCAAAAGTCGTAAACAGAAGAAGGACAGACAATGCAATGGGGTAATCAAAAGCCGTAAACAGAAGAATAGACAATATAAAGGGGTAATCAAAAGCCGTAAACATAAGGACAGACAATACAAAGGGGTAATCAAAAGCCGTAAACAGAAGAAGGACAGACAATACAAAGGGGTAATGCAAGGTGGCAAACAGAAGAAGGACAGACAATACAATGGGGTAATCAAAAGCCGTAAACAGAAGGACAGACAATACAAAGGGGTAATCAAAAGCCGTAAACAAAAGATAGACAGACAATACAATGGGGTAATCAAAAGCCGTAAACAGAAAAAGGACAGACAATATAATGGGGTAATCAAAAGCCTTAAACAGAAGAAGGACTGACAATACAATGGGGTAATCAAAAGCCGTAAACAGAAGAAGGACAGACAATACAATGGGGTAATCAAAAGTGGTAAAGAGAAGAATAGACAATACAAAGGGGTAATCAAAAGCCGTAAACAGAACAAGGACAGACAATATAATGGGGCAATCAAAAGCCGAAACAGAAGAAGGACAGAAAATACAAAGAGGTAATCAAAAGCCGTAAACAGAAGAAGGACAGACAATACAAAGGGGTAATCAAAAGCCGTAAAGAGAAGAATAGACAATACAAAGGGGTAATCAAAAGCCGTAAACAGAACAAGGACAGACAGTATAATGGGGCAATCAAAAGCCGAAACAGAAGATGGACAGACAATACAAAGGGGTAATCAAAAGCCGTAAACAGAAGAAGGACAGACAATACAAAGGGGTAATCAAAATCCGTAAACAGAAGAAGGACAGACAATTCAAAGGGGTAATCAAAAGCCGTAAACAGAAGGACAGACAATACAATGGGGTAATCAAAAGCCGTAAACAGAAGATGGACAGACAATACAATGGGGTAATCAAAAGCCGTAAAAAGAAGCAGGACAGACAATACAATGGGGTAATCAAAAGCCGTAAACAGAAGAAGGACAGACAATGCAATGGGGTAATCAAAAGTCGTAAACAGAAGAAGGATAGACAATACCATGGGGCAATCAAAAGTCGTAAACAAAAGGACAGAAAATACATGTGGTAATCAAAAGCCGTAAACAGAAGACGGACATATATTACAAAGGGGTAATCAAAAGCCGTAAAGAGAAGAAGGACTGACAATGCAATGGGAGGGGATAATCAAAAGCCTAAAACAGAAGAAGGACAGACAATACAATAGGGTAATCAAAAGCGGTAAACAGAAGAAGGACAGACAATACAATGGAGTAATCAAAAGCCGTAAACAGAACAAGGACAGACAATAGAATGTGGTAATCAAAAGCCGTAAACAGAAGTAGGACAGACAATACAATGGGGCAATCAAAAGTCGTAAATAGAAGGACAGACAATACGATGGGGTAATCAAAAGCCGTACACAGAGTAAGGACAGGCAATACGATGGGGGTAATCAAAAGCGTAAACAGAATAAGGACAGACAATACAATGGGGTAATCAAAAGCCGTAAACAGAAGAATAGACAATACAAAGGGGTAATCAAAAGCCGTAAACAGAAGAAGGTCAGACAATATAATGGGGAAATCAAAAGCCGTAAACAGAGGAAGGAAAGACAATACAATGGGGTAATCAAAAGCCGTAAACAGAAGAAGGACTGACAATACAATGGGGTAATCAAAAGCCGTAAACAGAAGAATAGACAATACAAAGGGGTAATCAAAAGCCGTAAACAGAACAAGGACAGACAATATAATAGGGTAATCAAAAGCCGAAACAGAAGAAGGACAGAAAATACAAAGAGGTAATCAAAAGCCGTAAACAGAAGATGGACAGACAATACAAAGGGGTAATCAAAAGCCATAAACAGAAGAAGGACAGACAATACAAAGGGGTAATCAAAAGCCGTAAACAGAAGAAGGACACACAATACAAAGGGGTAATCAAAAGCCGTAAACAGAAGGACAGACAATACAATGGGGTAATCAAAAGCCGTAAACAGAATATGGACAGACAATACAATGGGGTAATTAAAAGCCGTAAACAGAAGCAGGACAGACAATACAATGGGGTAATCAAAAGCCGTAAACAGAAGAAGTAGAGACAATGCAATGGGGTAATCAAAAGTCGTAAACAGAAGAAGGATAGACAATACAATGGGGCAATCAAAAGTCGTAAACAAAAGGACAGAAAATACATGGGGTAATCAAAAGCCGTACACAGAGGAATGACAGACAATACAATGTGGTAATCAAAAGCCGTAAACAGAAGACGGACATATATTACAAAGGGGTAATCAAAAGCCGTAAACAGAAGAAGGACCGACAATGCAATGGGAGGGGATAATCAAAAGCCTAAAACAGAAGAAGGACAGACAATACAATAGGGTAATCAAAAGCGGTAAACAGAAGAAGGATAGACAATACAAAAGGGTAATCAAAAGCCGTAAACAGAAGAAGGACACACAATACAATGGGGTAATCAAAAGCCGTAAACAGAAGAAGGACAGACAATGCAAAGTGTTAATCAAAAGCCGTAAACAGAAGAAGGACAGACAATACAATGGGGTAATCAAAAGTCGTAAGCAGAAGAGCAGACAATACAAAGGGGTAATCAAAAGCCGTAAACAGAAGGACAGACAATACAATGGGGTAATCAAAAGCCGTAAACAGAAAAAGGACAGACAATATAATGGGGTAATCAAAAGTCGTAAACAGAAGAAGGACAGACAATGCAATGGGGTAATCAAAAGCCGTAAACAGAAGAACAGACAATATAAAGGGGTAATCAAAAGCCGTAAACATAAGGACAGACAATACAAAGGGGTAATCAAAAGCCGTAAACAGAAGAAGGACAGACAATACAAAGGAGTAATGCAAGGTGGCAAACAGAAGAAGGACAGACAATACAATGGGGTAATCAAAAGCCGTAAACAGAAGGACAGACAATATAATAGGGTAATCAAAAGCCGAAACAGAAGAAGGACAGAAAATACAAAGAGGTAATCAAAAGCCGTAAACAGAAGATGGACAGACAATACAAAGGGGTAATCAAAAGCCGTAAACAGAAGAATAGACAATACAAAGGGGTAATCAAAAGCCGTAAACAGAAGAAGGTCAGACAATATAATGGGGAAATCAAAAGCCGTAAACAGAAGAAGGAAAGACAATACAATGGGGTAATCAAAAGCCGTAAACAGAAGAAGGACAGACAATACAATGGGGTAATCAAAAGCCGTAAACAGAAGAATAGACAATACAAAGGAGTAATCAAAAGCCGTAAACAGAACAAGGACAGACAATATAATAGGGTAATCAAAAGCCGAAACAGAAGAAGGACAGAAAATACAAAGAGGTAATCAAAAGCCGTAAACAGAAGATGGACAGACAATACAACGGGGTAATCAAAAGCCGTAAACAGAAGAAGGACACACAATACAAAGGGGTAATCAAAAGCCGTAAACAGAAGGACAGACAATACAATGGGGTAATCAAAAGCCGTAAACAGAATATGGACAGACAATACAATGGGGTAATTAAAAGCCGTAAACAGAAGCAGGACAGACAATACAATGGGGTAATCAAAAGCCGTAAACAGAAGAAGTAGAGACAATGCAATGGGGTAATCAAAAGTCGTAAACAGAAGAAGGATAGACAATACAATGGGGCAATTAAAAGTCGTAAACAAAAGGACAGAAAATACATGGGGTAATCAAAAGCCATACACAGAGGAAGGACAGACAATACAATGTGGTAATCAAAAGCCGTAAACAGAAGACGGACAGACAATACAATAGGGTAATCAAAAGCGGTAAACAGAAGAAGGATAGACAATACAAAAGGGTAATCAAAAGCCGTAAACAGAAGAAGGACACACAATACAATGGGGTAATCAAAAGCCGTAAACAGAAGAAGGACAGACAATGCAAAGTGTTAATCAAAAGCCGTAAACAGAAGAAGGACAAACAATACAATGGGGTAATCAAAAGTCGTAAGCAGAAGAGCAGACAATACAAAGGGGTAATCAAAAGCCGTAAACAGAAGGACAGACAATACAATGGGGTAATCAAAAGCCGTAAACAGAAAAAGGACAGACAATATAATGGGGTAATCAAAAGCCGTAAACAGAAGGACAGAAAATACAAAGGGGTAATCAAAAGCCGTAAACAGAAGAAGCACAGACAATATAATTGGGAAATCAAAAGCCGTAAACAGAGGAAGGAAAGACAATACAATGGGGTAATCAAAAGCCGTAAACAGAAGAAGGACAGACAATACAATGGGGTAATCAAAAGCCGTAAACAGAAGAATAGACAATACGAAGGGGTAATCAAAAGCCGTAAACAGAAGAAGGTCAGACAATATAATGGGGAAATCAAAATCCGTAAACAGAGGAAGGAAAGACAATACAATGGGGTAATCAAAAGCCGTAAACAGAAGAAGGACAGACAATACAATGGGGTAATCAAAAGCCGTAAACAGAAGAATAGACAATACAAAGGGGTAATCAAAAGCCGTAAACAGAACAAGGACAGACAATATAATGGGGTAATCAAAAGCCGAAACAGAAGAAGGACAGAAAATACAAAGAGGTAATCAAAAGCCGTAAACAGAAGATGGACAGACAATACAAAGGGGTAATCAAAAGCCGTAAACAGAAGAAGGACAGACAATACAAAGGGGTAATCAAAAGCCGTAAACAGAAGAAGGACACACAATACAAAGGGGTAATCAAAAGCCGTAAACAGAAGGACAGACAATACAATGGGGTAATCAAAAGCCGTAAACAGAAGATGGACAGACAATACAATGGGGTAATCAAAAGCCGTAAACAGAAGCAGGACAGACAATACAATGGGGTAATCAAAAGCCGTAAACAGAAGAAGGAGAGACAATGCAATGGGGTAATCAAAAGTCGTAAACAGAAGAAGGATAGACAATACAATGGGGCAATAAAAAGTCGTAAACAAAAGGACAGAAAATACATGGGGTAATCAAAAGCCGTACACAGAGGAAGGACAGACAATACAGTGTGGTAATCAAAAGCCGTAAACAGAAGAAGGACAGACAATACAATGGGGTAATCAAAAGTCGTAAGCAGAAGAGCAGACAATACAAAGGGGTAATCAAAAGCCGTAAACAGAAGGACAGACAATACAATGGGGTAATCAAAAGCCGTAAACAGAAAAAGGACAGACAATATAATGGGGTAATCAAAAGTCGTAAACAGAAGAAGGACAGACAATGCAATGGGGTAATCAAAAGCCGTAAACAGAAGAACAGACAATATAAAGGGGTAATCAAAAGCCGTAAACATAAGGACAGACAATACAAAGGGGTAATCAAAAGCCGTAAACAGAAGAAGGACAGACAATACAAAGGGGTAATGCAAGGTGGCAAACAGAAGAAGGACAGACAATACAATGGGGTAATCAAAAGCCGTAAACAGAAGGACAGACAATACAAAGGGGTAATCAAAAGCCGTAAACAAAAGATAGACAGACAATACAATGGGGTAATCAAAAGCCGTAAACAGAAAAAGGACAGACAATATAATGGGGTAATCAAAAGCCTTAAACAGAAGAAGGACTGACAATACAATGGGGTAATCAAAAGCCGTAAACAGAAGAAGGACAGACAATACAATGGGGTAATCAAAAGCCGTAAAGAGAAGAATAGACAATACAAAGGGTAATCAAAAGCCGTAAACAGAAGAAGGTCAGACAATATAATGGGGAAATCAAAAGCCGTAAACAGAGGAAGGAAAGACAATACAATGGGGTAATCAAAAGCCGTAAACAGAAGAAGGACACACAATACAAAGGGGTAATCAAAAGCCGTAAACAGAAGATGGACAGACAATACAATGGGGTAATCAAAAGCCGTAAGCAGAAGCAGGACAGACAATACAATGGGGTAATCAAAAGCCGTAAACAGAAGAAGGAGAGACAATGCAATGGGGTAATCAAAAGTCGTAAACAGAAGAAGGATAGACAATACAATGGGGCAATAAAAAGTCGTAAACAAAAGGACAGAAAATACATGGGGTAATCAAAAGCCGTACACAGAGGAAGGACAGACAATACAATGTGGTAATCAAAAGCCGTAAACAGAAGACGGACATATATTACAAAGGGGTAATCAAAAGCGTAAACAGAAGAAGGACCGACAATGCAATGGGAGGGGATAATCAAAAGCCTAAAACAGAAGAAGGACAGACAATACAATAGGGTAATCAAAAGCGGTAAACAGAAGAAGGATAGACAATACAAAAGGGTAATCAAAAGCCGTAAACAGAAGAAGGACAGACAATACAATGGGGTAATCAAAAGCCGTAAACAGAAAAAGGACAGACAATACAAAGTGTTAATCAAAAGCCGTAAACAGAAGAAGGACAGACAATACAATGGGGTAATCAAAAGTGGTAAGCAGAAGAGCAGACAATACAAAGGGGTAATCAAAAGCCGTAAACAGAAGGACAGACACTACAATGGGGTAATCAAAAGCCGTAAACAGAAAAAGGACAGACAATATAATGGGGTAATCAAAAGTCGTAAACAGAAGAAGGACAGACAATGCAATGGGGTAATCAAAAGCCGTAAACAGAAGAATAGACAATATAAAGGGGTAATCAAAAGCCGTAAACATAAGGACAGACAATACAAAGGGGTAATCAAAAGCCGTAAACAGAAAAAGGACAGACAATATAATGGGGTAATCAAAAGCCTTAAACAGAAGAAGGACTGACAATACAATGGGGTAATCAAAAGCCGTAAACAGAAGAAGGACAGACAATACAATGGGGTAATCAAAAGTGGTAAAGAGAAGAATAGACAATACAAAGGGGTAATCAAAAGCCGTAAACAGAACAAGGACAGACAATATAATGGGGCAATCAAAAGCCGAAACAGAAGAAGGACAGAAAATACAAAGAGGTAATCAAAAGCCGTAAACAGAAGAAGGACAGACAATACAAAGGGGTAATCAAAAGCCGTAAAGAGAAGAATAGACAATACAAAGGGGTAATCAAAAGCCGTAAACAGAACAAGGACAGACAGTATAATGGGGCAATCAAAAGCCGAAACAGAAGATGGACAGACAATACAAAGGGGTAATCAAAAGCCGTAAACAGAAGAAGGACAGACAATACAAAGGGGTAATCAAAATCCGTAAACAGAAGAAGGACAGACAATTCAAAGGGGTAATCAAAAGCCGTAAACAGAAGGACAGACAATACAATGGGGTAATCAAAAGCCGTAAACAGAAGATGGACAGACAATACAATGGGGTAATCAAAAGCCGTAAAAAGAAGCAGGACAGACAATACAATGGGGTAATCAAAAGCCGTAAACAGAAGAAGGACAGACAATGCAATGGGGTAATCAAAAGTCGTAAACAGAAGAAGGATAGACAATACCATGGGGCAATCAAAAGTCGTAAACAAAAGGACAGAAAATACATGTGGTAATCAAAAGCCGTAAACAGAAGACGGACATATATTACAAAGGGGTAATCAAAAGCCGTAAAGAGAAGAAGGACTGACAATGCAATGGGAGGGGATAATCAAAAGCCTAAAACAGAAGAAGGACAGACAATACAATAGGGTAATCAAAAGCGGTAAACAGAAGAAGGACAGACAATACAATGGAGTAATCAAAAGCCGTAAACAGAACAAGGACAGACAATAGAATGTGGTAATCAAAAGCCGTAAACAGAAGTAGGACAGACAATACAATGGGGCAATCAAAAGTCGTAAATAGAAGGACAGACAATACGATGGGGTAATCAAAAGCCGTACACAGAGTAAGGACAGGCAATACGATGGGGGTAATCAAAAGCGTAAACAGAATAAGGACAGACAATACAATGGGGTAATCAAAAGCCGTAAACAGAAGAATAGACAATACAAAGGGGTAATCAAAAGCCGTAAACAGAAGAAGGTCAGACAATATAATGGGGAAATCAAAAGCCGTAAACAGAGGAAGGAAAGACAATACAATGGGGTAATCAAAAGCCGTAAACAGAAGAAGGACTGACAATACAATGGGGTAATCAAAAGCCGTAAACAGAAGAATAGACAATACAAAGGGGTAATCAAAAGCCGTAAACAGAACAAGGACAGACAATATAATAGGGTAATCAAAAGCCGAAACAGAAGAAGGACAGAAAATACAAAGAGGTAATCAAAAGCCATAAACAGAAGATGGACAGACAATACAAAGGGGTAATCAAAAGCCATAAACAGAAGAAGGACAGACAATACAAAGGGGTAATCAAAAGCCGTAAACAGAAGAAGGACACACAATACAAAGGGGTAATCAAAAGCCGTAAACAGAAGGACAGACAATACAATGGGGTAATCAAAAGCCGTAAACAGAATATGGACAGACAATACAATGGGGTAATTAAAAGCCGTAAACAGAAGCAGGACAGACAATACAATGGGGTAATCAAAAGCCGTAAACAGAAGAAGTAGAGACAATGCAATGGGGTAATCAAAAGTCGTAAACAGAAGAAGGATAGACAATACAATGGGGCAATCAAAAGTCGTAAACAAAAGGACAGAAAATACATGGGGTAATCAAAAGCCGTACACAGAGGAATGACAGACAATACAATGTGGTAATCAAAAGCCGTAAACAGAAGACGGACATATATTACAAAGGGGTAATCAAAAGCCGTAAACAGAAGAAGGACCGACAATGCAATGGGAGGGGATAATCAAAAGCCTAAAACAGAAGAAGGACAGACAATACAATAGGGTAATCAAAAGCGGTAAACAGAAGAAGGATAGACAATACAAAAGGGTAATCAAAAGCCGTAAACAGAAGAAGGACACACAATACAATGGGGTAATCAAAAGCCGTAAACAGAAGAAGGACAGACAATGCAAAGTGTTAATCAAAAGCCGTAAACAGAAGAAGGACAGACAATACAATGGGGTAATCAAAATTCGTAAGCAGAAGAGCAGACAATACAAAGGGGTAATCAAAAGCCGTAAACAGAAGGACAGACAATACAATGGGGTAATCAAAAGCCGTAAACAGAAAAAGGACAGACAATATAATGGGGTAATCAAAAGTCGTAAACAGAAGAAGGACAGACAATGCAATGGGGTAATCAAAAGCCGTAAACAGAAGAACAGACAATATAAAGGGGTAATCAAAAGCCGTAAACATAAGGACAGACAATACAAAGGGGTAATCAAAAGCCGTAAACAGAAGAAGGACAGACAATACAAAGGAGTAATGCAAGGTGGCAAACAGAAGAAGGACAGACAATACAATGGGGTAATCAAAAGCCGTAAACAGAAGGACAGACAATATAATAGGGTAATCAAAAGCCGAAACAGAAGAAGGACAGAAAATACAAAGAGGTAATCAAAAGCCGTAAACAGAAGATGGACAGACAATACAAAGGGGTAATCAAAAGCCGTAAACAGAAGAATAGACAATACAAAGGGGTAATCAAAAGCCGTAAACAGAAGAAGGTCAGACAATATAATGGGGAAATCAAAAGCCGTAAACAGAAGAAGGAAAGACAATACAATGGGGTAATCAAAAGCCGTAAACAGAAGAAGGACAGACAATACAATGGGGTAATCAAAAGCCGTAAACAGAACAAGGACAGACAATATAATAGGGTAATCAAAAGCCGAAACAGAAGAAGGACAGAAAATACAAAGAGGTAATCAAAAGCCGTAAACAGAAGATGGACAGACAATACAAAGGGGTAATCAAATGCCGAAAACAGAAGAAGGACAGACAATACAACGGGGTAATCAAAAGCCGTAAACAGAAGAAGGACACACAATACAAAGGGGTAATCAAAAGCCGTAAACAGAAGGACAGACAATACAATGGGGTAATCAAAAGCCGTAAACAGAATATGGACAGACAATACAATGGGGTAATTAAAAGCCGTAAACAGAAGCAGGACAGACAATACAATGGGGTAATCAAAAGCCGTAAACAGAAGAAGTAGAGACAATGCAATGGGGTAATCAAAAGTCGTAAACAGAAGAAGGATAGACAATACAATGGGGCAATTAAAAGTCGTAAACAAAAGGACAGAAAATACATGGGGTAATCAAAAGCCATACACAGAGGAAGGACAGACAATACAATGTGGTAATCAAAAGCCGTAAACAGAAGACGGACAGACAATACAATAGGGTAATCAAAAGCGGTAAACAGAAGAAGGATAGACAATACAAAAGGGTAATCAAAAGCCGTAAACAGAAGAAGGACACACAATACAATGGGGTAATCAAAAGCCGTAAACAGAAGAAGGACAGACAATGCAAAGTGTTAATCAAAAGCCGTAAACAGAAGAAGGACAAACAATACAATGGGGTAATCAAAAGTCGTAAGCAGAAGAGCAGACAATACAAAGGGGTAATCAAAAGCCGTAAACAGAAGGACAGACAATACAATGGGGTAATCAAAAGCCGTAAACAGAAAAAGGACAGACAATATAATGGGGTAATCAAAAGACGTAAACAGAAGAAGGACAGACAATGCAATGGGGTAATCAAAAGCCGTAAACAGAAGAACAGACAATATAAAGGGGTAATCAAAAGCCGTAAACATAAGGACAGACAATACAAAGGGGTAATCAAAAGCCGTAAACAGAAGAAGGACAGACAATACAAAGGGGTAATGCAAGGTGGCAAACAGAAGAAGGACAGACAATACAATGGGATAATCAAAAGCCGTAAACAGAAGGACAGACAATATAATAGGGTAATCAAAAGCCGAAACAGAAGAAGGACAGAAAATACAAAGAGGTAATCAAAAGCCGTAAACAGAAGATGGACAGACAATACAAAGGGGTAATCAAAAGCCGTAAACAGAAGAATAGACAATACAAAGGGGTAATCAAAAGCCGTAAACAGAAGAAGGTCAGACAATATAATGGGGAAATCAAAAGCCGTAAACAGAAGAAGGAAAGACAATACAATGGGGTAATCAAAAGCCGTAAACAGAAGAAGGACAGACAATACAATGGGGTAATCAAAAGCCGTAAACAGAAGAATAGACAATACAAAGGGGTAATCAAAAGCCGTAAACAGAACAAGGACAGACAATATAATAGGGTAATCAAAAGCCGAAACAGAAGAAGGACAGAAAATACAAAGAGGTAATCAAAAGCCGTAAACAGAAGATGGACAGACAATACAAAGGGGTAATCAAATGCCGTAAACAGAAGAAGGACAGACAATACAACGGGGTAATCAAAAGCCGTAAACAGAAGAAGGACACACAATACAAAGGGGTAATCAAAAGCCGTAAACAGAAGGACAGACAATACAATGGGGTAATCAAAAGCCGTAAACAGAATATGGACAGACAATACAATGGGGTAATTAAAAGCCGTAAACAGAAGCAGGACAGACAATACAATGGGGTAATCAAAAGCCGTAAACAGAAGAAGTAGAGACAATGCAATGGGGTAATCAAAAGTCGTAAACAGAAGAAGGATAGACAATACAATGGGGCAATTAAAAGTCGTAAACAAAAGGACAGAAAATACATGGGGTAATCAAAAGCCATACACAGAGGAAGGACAGACAATACAATGTGGTAATCAAAAGCCGTAAACAGAAGACGGACAGACAATACAATAGGGTAATCAAAAGCGGTAAACAGAAGAAGGATAGACAATACAAAAGGGTAATCAAAAGCCGTAAACAGAAGAAGGACACACAATACAATGGGGTAATCAAAAGCCGTAAACAGAAGAAGGACAGACAATGCAAAGTGTTAATCAAAAGCCGTAAACAGAAGAAGGACAAACAATGCAATGGGGTAATCAAAAGTCGTAAGCAGAAGAGCAGACAATACAAAGGGGTAATCAAAAGCCGTAAACAGAAGGACAGACAATACAATGGGGTAATCAAAAGCCGTAAACAGAAAAAGGACAGACAATATAATGGGGTAATCAAAAGACGTAAACAGAAGAAGGACAGACAATGCAATGGGGTAATCAAAAGCCGTAAACAGAAGAACAGACAATATAAAGGGGTAATCAAAAGCCGTAAACATAAGGACAGGCAATACAAAGGGGTAATCAAAAGCCGTAAACAGAAGAAGGACAGACAATACAAAGGGGTAATGCAAGGTGGCAAACAGAAGAAGGACAGACAATACAATGGGATAATCAAAAGCCGTAAACAGAAGGACAGACAATATAATAGGGTAATCAAAAGCCGAAACAGAAGAAGGACAGAAAATACAAAGAGGTAATGAAAAGCCGTAAACAGAAGATGGACAGACAATACAAAGGGGTAATCAAAAGCCGTAAACAGAAGAAGGACAGACAATACAAAGGGGTAATAAAAAGCCGTAAACAGAAGAAGGACACACAATACAAAGGAGTAATCAAAAGCCGTAAACAGAAGGACAGACAATACAAAGGGGTAATCAAAAGCCGTAAACAGAAGATGGACAGACAATACAATGGGGTAATTAAAAGCCCTAAACAGAAGCAGGACAGACAATACAATGGGGTAATCAAATGCCGTAAACAGAATAAGGAGAGACAATGCAATGGGGTAATCAAAAGTCGTATAGAGAAGAAGGATAGACAATACAATGGGGCAATCAAAAGTCGTAAACAAAAGGACAGAAAATACATGGGGTAATCAAAAGCCGTACACAGAGGAAGGACAGACAATACAATGTGGTAATCAAAAGCCGTAAACAGAAGACGGACATATATTACAAAGGGGTAATCAAAAGCCGTAAACAGAAGAAGGACCGACTATGCAATGGGAGGGGATAATCAAAAGCCTAAAACAGAAGAAGAACAGACAATACAATAGGGTAATCAAAAGCGGTAAACAGAAGAAGGATAGACAATACAAAAGGGTAATCAAAAGCCGTAAACAGAAGAAGGACACACAATACAATGGGGTAATCAAAAGCCGTAAACAGAAGAAGGACAGACAATACAAAGTGTTAATCAAAAGCCGTAAACAGAAGGACAGACAATACAATGGGGTAATCAAAAGTCGTAAGCAGAAGAGCAGACAATACAAAGGGGTAATCAAAAGCCGTAAACAGAAGGACAGACAATACAATGGGGTAATCAAAAGCCGTAAACAGAAAAAGGACAGACAATATAATGGGGTAATCAAAAGTCGTAAACAGAAGAAGGACAGACAATGCAATGGGGTAATCAAAAGCCGTAAACAGAAGAACAGACAATATAAAGGGGTAATCAAAAGCCGTAAATATAAGGACAGACAATACAAAGGGGAAATCAAAAGCCGTAAAAAGAAGAAGGACAGACAATACAAAGGGGTAATGCAAGGTGGCAAACAGAAGAAGGACAGACAATACAATGGGGTAATCAAACGCCGTAAACAGAAGGACAGACAATACAAAGGGGTAATCAAAAGCCGTAAACAGAGGAAGGAAAGACAATACAATGGGGTAATCAAAAGCCGTAAGCAGAAGAAGGACAGACAATAGAATGGGGTAATCAAAAGCCGTAAACAGAAGAATAGACAATACAAAGGGGTAATCAAAAGCCGTAAACAGAACAAGGACAGACAATATAATGGGGCAATCAAAAGCCGAAACAGAAGAAGGACAGAAAATACAAAGGGGTAATGCAAGGTGGCAAACAGAAGAAGGACAGACAATACAAAGGGGTAATCAAAAGCCGTAAACAGAAGAAGGTCAGACAATATAATGGGGAAATCAAAAGCCGTAAACAGAGGAAGGAAAGACAATACAATGGGGTAATCAAAAGCCGTAAACAGAAGAAGGACAGACAATAGAATGGGGTAATCAAAAGCCGTAAACAGAAGAATAGACAATACAAAGGGGTAATCAAAAGCCGTAAACAGAACAAGGACAGACAATATAATGGGGCAATCAAAAGCCGAAACAGAAGAAGGACAGAAAATACAAAGAGGTAATCAAAAGCCGTAAACAGAAGATGGACAGACAATACAAAGGGGTAATCAAAATCCGTAAACAGAAGAAGGACAAACAATTCAAAGGGGTAATCAAAAGCCGTAAACAGAAGGACAGACAATACAAAGGGGTAATCAAAAGCCGTAAACAGAAGATGGACAGACAATACAATAGGGTAATCAAAAGCCGTAAAAAGAAGCAGGACAGACAATGCAATGGGGTAATCAAAAGTCGTAAACAGAAGAAGGATAGACAATATAATGGGGCAATCAAAAGTCGTAAACAAAAGGACAGAAAATACATGGGGTAATCAAAAGCGGTACACAGAGGAAGGACAGACAATACGATGGGGTAATCAAAAGCCGTAAACAGAAGAAGGACAGACAATACAATGTGGTAATCAAAAGCCGTAAACAGAAGACGGACATATATTACAAAGGGGTAATCAAAAGCCGTAAACAGAAGAAGGACCGACAATGCAATGGGAGGGGATAATCAAAAGCCTAAAACAGAAGAAGGACAGACAATACAATAGGGTAATCAAAAGCGGTAAACAGAAGAAGGACAGACAATACAATGGAGTAATCAAAAGCCGTAAACAGAACAAGGACAGACAATACAATGTGGTAATCAAAAGCCGTAAACAGAAGAAGAACAGACAATACAATGGGGCAATCAAAACTCGTAAACAGAAGGACAGACAATACAATGGGGTAATCAAAAGCCGTACACAGAGTAAGGACAGGCAATACGATGGGGGTAATCAAAAGCGTAAACAGAATAAGGACAGACAATACAATGGGGTAATCAAAAGCCGTAAACAGAAGAATAGACAATACAAAGGGGTAATCAAAAGCCGTAAACAGAAGAAGGTCAGACAATATAATGGGGAAATCAAAAGCCGTAAACAGAGGAAGGAAAGACAATACAATGGGGTAATCAAAAGCCGTAAACAGAAGAAGGACAGACAATACAATGGGGTAATCAAAAGCCGTAAACAGAAGAATAGACAATACAAAGGGGTAATCAAAAGCCGTAAACAGAACAAGGACAGACAATATAATAGGGTAATCAAAAGCCGAAACAGAAGAAGGACAGAAAATACAAAGAGGTAATCAAAAGCGTAAACAGAAGATGGACAGACAATACAAAGGGGTAATCAAAAGCCGTAAACAGAAGGACAGACAATACAAAGGGGTAATCAAAATCCGTAAACAGAAGAAGGACAAACAATACAATGGGGTAATCAAAAGCCGTAAACAGAAGAAGGATAGACAATACAATGGGGCAATCAAAAGTCGTAAACAAAAGGACAGAAAATACATGGGGTAATCAAAAGCGGTACACAGAGGAAGGACAGACAATACGATGGGTTAATCAAAAGCCGTAAACAGAAGAATGACAGACAATACAATGTGGTAATCAAAAGCCGTACACAGAAGACGGACATATATTACAAAGGGGTAATCAAAAGCCGTAAACAGAAGAAGGACCGACAATGCAATGGGAGGGGATAATCAAAAGCCTAAAACAGAAGAAGGACAGACAATACAATAGGGTAATCAAAAGCGGTAAACAGAACAAGGACAGACAATACAATGTGGTAATCAAAAGCCGTAAACAGAAGAAGAACAGACAATACAATGGGGCAATCAAAACTCGTAAACAGAAGGACAGACAATACAATGGGGTAATCAAAAGCCGTACACAGAGTAAGGACAGGCAATACGATGGGGGTAATCAAAAGCGTAAACAGAATAAGGACAGACAATACAATGGGGTAATCAAAAGCCGTAAACAGAAGAATAGACAATACAAAGGGGTAATCAAAAGCCGTAAACAGAAGAAGGTCAGACAATATAATGGGGAAATCAAAAGCCGTAAACAGAGGAAGGAAAGACAATACAATGGGGTAATCAAAAGCCGTAAACAGAAGAAGGACAGACAATACAATGGGGTAATCAAAAGCCGTAAACAGAAGAATAGACAATACAAAGGGGTAATCAAAAGCCGTAAACAGAACAAGGACAGACAATATAATAGGGTAATCAAAAGCCGAAACAGAAGAAGGACAGAAAATACAAAGAGGTAATCAAAAGCCGTAAAGAGAAGATGGACAGACAATACAAAGGGGTAATCAAAAGCCGTATACAGAAGAAGGACAGACAATACAAAGGGGTAATCAAAAGCCGTAAACAGAAGAAGGACACACAATACAAAGGGGTAATCAAAAGCCGTAAACAGAAGGACAGACAATACAATGGGGTAATCAAAAGCCGTAAACAGAATATGGACAGACAATACAATGGGGTAATTAAAAGCCCTAAACAGAAGCAAGACAGACAATACAATGGGGTAATCAAAAGCCGTAAACAGAAGAAGTAGAGACAATGCAATGGGGTAATCAAAAGTCGTAAACAGAAGAAGGATAGACAATACAAAGGGGCAATCAAAAGTCGTAAACAAAAGGACAGAAAATACATGGGGTAATCAAAAGCCGTACACAGAGGAAGGACAGACAATACAATGTGGTAATCAAAAGCCGTAAACAGAAGACGGACATATATTACAAAGGGGTAATCAAAAGCCGTACACAGAAGAAGGACAGACAATGCAATGGGGTAATCAAAAGCCGTAAACAGAAGAACAGACAATATAAAGGGGTAATCAAAAGCCGTAAACATAAGGACAGACAATACAAAGGGGTAATCAAAAGCCGTAAACAGAAGAAGGACAGACAATACAAAGGGGTAATGCAAGGTGGCAAACAGAAGAAGGACAGACAATACAATGGGGTAATCAAAAGCCGTAAACAGAAAAAGGACAGACAATATAATGGGGTAATCAAAAGCCGTAAACAGAAGAAGGACTGACAATACAATGGGGTAATCAAAAGCCGTAAACAGAAGAATAGACAATACAAAGGGGTAATCAAAAGCCGTAAACAGAAGAAGGTCAGACATTATAATGGGGAAATCCAAAGGCGTAAACAGAGGAAGGAAAGACAATACAATGGGGTAATCAAAAGCCGTAAACAGAAGAAGGACAGACAATACAATGGGGTAATCAAAAGCCGTAAACAGAAGAATAGACAATACAAAGGGGTAATCAAAAGCCGTAAACAGAAGGACAGACAATACAATGGGGTAATCAAAAGCCGTAAACAGAGGATGGACAGACAATACAATGGGGTAATCAAAAGCCGTAAACAGAAGCAGGACAAACAATACAATGGGGTAATCAAAAGCCGTAAACAGAAGAAGGAGAGACAATGCAATGGGGTAATCAAAAGTCGTAAACAGAAGAAGGATAGACAATACAATGGGGCAATCAAAAGTCGTAAACAAAAGGACAGAAAATACATGGGGTAATCAAAAGCCGTACACAGAGGAAGGACAGACAATACAATGTGGTAATCAAAAGCCGTAAACAGAAGACGGACATATATTACAAAGGGGTAATCAAAAGCCGTAAACAGAAGAAGGACCGACAATGCAATGGGAGGGGATAATCAAAAGCCTAAAACAGAAGAAGGACAGACAATACAATAGGGTAATCAAAAGCGGTAAACAGAAGAAGGATAGACAATACAAAAGGGTAATCAAAAGCCGTAAACAGAAGAAGGACAGACAATACAATGGGGTAATCAAAAGCCGTAAACAGAAGAAGGACAGACAATACAAAGTGTTAATCAAAAGCCGTAAACAGAAGAAGGACAGACAATACAATGGGGTAATCAAAAGTAGTAAGCAGAAGAGCAGACAATACAAAGGGGTAATCAAAAGCCGTAAACAAAAGGACAGACAATACAATGGGGTAATCAAACGCCGTAAACAGAAAAAGGACAGACAATATAATGGGGTAATCAAAAGTCGTAAACAGAAGAAGGACAGACAATGCAATGGGGTAATCAAAAGCCGTAAACAGAAGAACAGACAATATAAAGGGGTAATCAAAAGCCGAAAACATAAGGACAGACAATACAAAGGGGTAATCAAAAGCCGTAAACAGAAGAAGGACAGACAATATAAAGGGGTAATGCAAGGTGGCAAACAGAAGAAGGACAGACAATACAATGGGGTAATCAAAAGCCGTAAACAGAAGGACAGACAATACAAAGGGGTAATCAAAAGCGTAAACAAAAGATAGACAGACAATACAATGGGGTAATCAAAAGCCGTAAACAGAAAAAGGACAGACAATATAATGGGGTAATCAAAAGCCGTAAACAGAAGAAGGACTGACAATACAATGGGGTAATCAAAAGTCGTAAACAGAAGGACAGAAAATACAAAGGGGTAATCAAAAGCCGTAAACAGAAGAAGCACAGACAATATAATTGGGAAATCAAAAGCCGTAAACAGAGGAAGGACAGACAATACAATGGGGTAATCAAAAGCCTTAAACAGAAGAAGGACAGACAATATAATGGGGAAATCAAAAGCCGTAAACAGAGGAAGGAAAGACAATACAATGGGGTAATCAAAAGCCGTAAACAGAAGAAGGACAGACAATACAATGGGGTAATCAAAAGCCGTAAACAGAAGAATAGACAATACAAAGGGGTAATCAAAAGCCGTAAACAGAACAAGGACAGACAATATAATAGGGTAATCAAAAGCCGAAACAGAAGAAGGACAGAAAATACAAAGAGGTAATTAAAAGCCGTAAACAGAAGATGGACAGACAATACAAAGGGGTAATCAAAAGCCGTAAACAGAAGAAGGACAGACAATACAAAGGGGTAATCAAAAGCCGTAAACAGAAGAAGGACACACAATACAAAGGGGTAATCAAAAGCCGTAAACAGAAGGACAGACAATACAATGGGGTAATCAAAAGCCGTAAACAGAATATGGACAGACAATACAATGGGGTAATTAAAAGCCCTAAACAGAAGCAAGACAGACAATACAATGGGGTAATCAAAAGCCGTAAACAGAAGAAGTAGAGACAATGCAATGGGGTAATCAAAAGTCGTAAACAGAAGAAGGATAGACAATACAATGGGGCAATCAAAAGTCGTAAACAAAAGGACAGAAAATACATGGGGTAATCAAAAGCGGTACACAGAGGAAGGACAGACAATACGATGGGGTAATCAAAAGCCGTAAACAGAAGAAGGACAGACAATACAATGTGGTAATCAAAAGCCGTACACAGAAGACGGACATATATTACAAAGGGGTAATCAAAAGCCGTAAACAGAAGAAGGACCGACAATGCAATGGGAGGGGATAATCAAAAGCCTAAAACAGAAGAAGGACAGACAATACAATAGGGTAATCAAAAGCGGTAAACAGAACAAGGACAGACAATACAATGTGGTAATCAAAAGCCGTAAACAGAAGAAGAACAGACAATACAATGGGGCAATCAAAACTCGTAAACAGAAGGACAGACAATACAATGGGGTAATCAAAAGCCGTACACAGAGTAAGGACAGGCAATACGATGGGGGTAATCAAAAGCGTAAACAGAATAAGGACAGACAATACAATGGGGTAATCAAAAGCCGTAAACAGAAGAATAGACAATACAAAGGGGTAATCAAAAGCCGTAAACAGAAGAAGGTCAGACAATATAATGGGGAAATCAAAAGCCGTAAACAGAGGAAGGAAAGACAATACAATGGGGTAATCAAAAGCCGTAAACAGAAGAAGGACAGACAATACAATGGGGTAATCAAAAGCCGTAAACAGAAGAATAGACAATACAAAGGGGTAATCAAAAGCCGTAAACAGAACAAGGACAGACAATATAATAGGGTAATCAAAAGCCGAAACAGAAGAAGGACAGAAAATACAAAGAGGTAATCAAAAGCCGTAAAGAGAAGATGGACAGACAATACAAAGGGGTAATCAAAAGCCGTATACAGAAGAAGGACAGACAATACAAAGAGGTAATCAAAAGCCGTAAACAGAAGAAGGACACACAATACAAAGGGGTAATCAAAAGCCGTAAACAGAAGGACAGACAATACAATGGGGTAATCAAAAGCCGTAAACAGAATATGGACAGACAATACAATGGGGTAATTAAAAGCCCTAAACAGAAGCAAGACAGACAATACAATGGGGTAATCAAAAGCCGTAAACAGAAGAAGTAGAGACAATGCAATGGGGTAATCAAAAGTCGTAAACAGAAGAAGGATAGACAATACAAAGGGGCAATCAAAAGTCGTAAACAAAAGGACAGAAAATACATGGGGTAATCAAAAGCCGTACACAGAGGAAGGACAGACAATACAATGTGGTAATCAAAAGCCGTAAACAGAAGACGGACATATATTACAAAGGGGTAATCAAAAGCCGTACACAGAAGAAGGACTGACAATACAATGGGGTAATCAAAAGCCGTAAACAGAAGAATAGACAATACAAAGGGGTAATCAAAAGCCGTACACAGAAGAAGGTCAGACATTATAATGGGGAAATCAAAAGCCGTAAACAGAGGAAGGAAAGACAATACAATGGGGTAATCAAAAGCCGTAAACAGAAGAAGGACAGACAATACAATGGGGTAATCAAAAGCCGTAAACAGAAGAATAGACAATACAAAGGGGTAATCAAAAGCCGTAAACAGAAGGACAGACAATACAATGGGGTAATCAAAAGCCGTAAACAGAGGATGGACAGACAATACAATGGGGTAATCAAAAGCCGTAAACAGAAGCAGGACAAACAATACAATGGGGTAATCAAAAGCCGTAAACAGAAGAAGGAGAGACAATGCAATGGGGTAATCAAAAGTCGTAAACAGAAGAAGGATAGACAATACAATGGGGCAATCAAAAGTCGTAAACAAAAGGACAGAAAATACATGGGGTAATCAAAAGCCGTACACAGAGGAAGGACAGACAATACAATGTGGTAATCAAAAGCCGTAAACAGAAGACGGACATATATTACAAAGGGGTAATCAAAAGCCGTAAACAGAAGAAGGACCGACAATGCAATGGGAGGGGATAATCAAAAGCCTAAAACAGAAGAAGGACAGACAATACAATAGGGTAATCAAAAGCGGTAAACAGAAGAAGGATAGACAATACAAAAGGGTAATCAAAAGCCGTAAACAGAAGAAGGACAGACAATACAATGGGGTAATCAAAAGCCGTAAACAGAAGAAGGACAGACAATACAAAGTGTTAATCAAAAGCCGTAAACAGAAGAAGGACAGACAATACAATGGGGTAATCAAAAGTCGTAAGCAGAAGAGCAGACAATACAAAGGGGTAATCAAAAGCCGTAAACAAAAGGACAGACAATACAATGGGGTAATCAAAAGCCGTAAACAGAAAAAGGACAGACAATATAATGGGGTAATCAAAAGTCGTAAACAGAAGAAGGACAGAAAATGCAATGGGGTAATCAAAAGCCGTAAACAGAAGAACAGACAATATAAAGGGGTAATCAAAAGCCGAAAACATAAGGACAGACAATACAAAGGGGTAATCAAAAGCCGTAAACAGAAGAAGGACAGACAATATAAAGGGGTAATGCAAGGTGGCAAACAGAAAAAGGACAGACAATACAATGGGATAATCAAAAGCCGTAAACAGAAGGACAGACAATACAAAGGGGTAATCAAAAGCGTAAACAAAAGATAGACAGACAATACAATGGGGTAATCAAAAGCCGTAAACAGAAAAAGGACAGACAATATAATGGGGTAATCAAAAGCCGTAAACAGAAGAAGGACTGACAATACAATGGGGTAATCAAAAGTGGTAAACAGAAGGACAGAAAATACAAAGGGGTAATCAAAAGCCGTAAACAGAAGAAGCACAGACAATATAATTGGGAAATCAAAAGCCGTAAACAGAGGAAGGACAGAAAATACAATGGGGTAATCAAAAGCCTTAAACAGAAGAAGGACAGACAATATAATGGGGAAATCAAAAGCCGTAAACAGAGGAAGGAAAGACAATACAATGGGGTAATCAAAAGCCGTAAACAGAAGAAGGACAGACAATACAATGGGGTAGTCAAAAGCCGTAAACAGAAGAATAGACAATACAAAGGGGTAATCAAAAGCCGTAAACAGAACAAGGACAGACAATATAATAGGGTAATCAAAAGCCGAAACAGAAGAAGGACAGAAAATACAAAGAGGTAATTAAAAGCCGTAAACAGAAGATGGACAGACAATACAAAGGGGTAATCAAAAGCCGTAAACAGAAGAAGGACAGACAATACAAAGGGGTAATCAAAAGCCGTAAACAGAAGAAGGACACACAATACAAAGGGGTAATCAAAAGCCGTAAACAGAAGGACAGACAATACAATGGGGTAATCAAAAGCCGTAAACAGAATATGGACAGACAATACAATGGGGTAATTAAAAGCCCTAAACAGAAGCAAGACAGACAATACAATGGGGTAATCAAAAGCCGTAAACAGAAGAAGTAGAGACAATGCAATGGGGTAATCAAAAGTCGTAAACAGAAGAAGGATAGACAATACAATGGGGCAATCAAAAGTCGTAAACAAAAGGACAGAAAATACATGGGGTAATCAAAAGCGGTACACAGAGGAAGGACAGACAATACGATGGGGTAATCAAAAGCCGTAAACAGAAGAAGGACAAACAATACAATGTGGTAATCAAAAGCCGTACACAGAAGACGGACATATATTACAAAGGGGTAATCAAAAGCCGTAAACAGAAGAAGGACCGACAATGCAATGGGAGGGGATAATCAAAAGCCTAAAACAGAAGAAGGACAGACAATACAATAGGGTAATCAAAAGCGGTAAACAGAACAAGGACAGACAATACAATGTGGTAATCAAAAGCCGTAAACAGAAGAAGAACAGACAATACAATGGGGCAATCAAAACTCGTAAACAGAAGGACAGACAATACAATGGGGTAATCAAAAGCCGTACACAGAGTAAGGACAGGCAATACGATGGGGGTAATCAAAAGCGTAAACAGAATAAGGACAGACAATACAATGGGGTAATCAAAAGCCGTAAACAGAAGAATAGACAATACAAAGGGGTAATCAAAAGCCGTAAACAGAAGAAGGTCAGACAATATAATGGGGAAATCAAAAGCCGTAAACAGAGGAAGGAAAGACAATACAATGGGGTAATCAAAAGCCGTAAACAGAAGAAGGACAGACAATACAATGGGGTAATCAAAAGCCGTAAACAGAAGAATAGACAATACAAAGGGGTAATCAAAAGCCGTAAACAGAACAAGGACAGACAATATAATAGGGTAATCAAAAGCCGAAACAGAAGAAGGACAGAAAATACAAAGAGGTAATCAAAAGCCGTAAAGAGAAGATGGACAGACAATACAAAGGGGTAATCAAAAGCCGTATACAGAAGAAGGACAGACAATACAAAGGGGTAATCAAAAGCCGTAAACAGAAGAAGGACACACAATACAAAGGGGTAATCAAAAGCCGTAAACAGAAGGACAGACAATACAATGGGGTAATCAAAAGCCGTAAACAGAATATGGACAGACAATACAATGGGGTAATTAAAAGCCCTAAACAGAAGCAAGACAGACAATACAATGGGGTAATCAAAAGCCGTAAACAGAAGAAGTAGAGACAATGCAATGGGGTAATCAAAAGTCGTAAACAGAAGAAGGATAGACAATACAAAGGGGCAATCAAAAGTCGTAAACAAAAGGACAGAAAATACATGGGGTAATCAAAAGCCGTACACAGAGGAAGGACAGACAATACAATGTGGTAATCAAAAGCCGTAAACAGAAGACGGACATATATTACAAAGGGGTAATCAAAAGCCGTACACAGAAGAAGGACTGACAATACAATGGGGTAATCAAAAGCCGTAAACAGAAGAATAGACAATACAAAGGGGTAATCAAAAGCCGTAAACAGAAGAAGGTCAGACATTATAATGGGGAAATCAAAAGCCGTAAACAGAGGAAGGAAAGACAATACAATGGGGTAATCAAAAGCCGTAAACAGAAGAAGGACAGACAATACAATGGGGTAATCAAAAGCCGTAAACAGAAGAATAGACAATACAAAGGGGTAATCAAAAGCCGTAAACAGAAGGACAGACAATACAATGGGGTAATCAAAAGCCGTAAACAGAGGATGGACAGACAATACAATGGGGTAATCAAAAGCCGTAAACAGAAGCAGGACAAACAATACAATGGGGTAATCAAAAGCCGTAAACAGAAGAAGGAGAGACAATGCAATGGGGTAATCAAAAGTCGTAAACAGAAGAAGGATAGACAATACAATGGGGCAATCAAAAGTCGTAAACAAAAGGACAGAAAATACATGGGGTAATCAAAAGCCGTACACAGAGGAAGGACAGACAATACAATGTGGTAATCAAAAGCCGTAAACAGAAGACGGACATATATTACAAAGGGGTAATCAAAAGCCGTAAACAGAAGAAGGACCGACAATGCAATGGGAGGGGATAATCAAAAGCCTAAAACAGAAGAAGGACAGACAATACAATAGGGTAATCAAAAGCGGTAAACAGAAGAAGGATAGACAATACAAAAGGGTAATCAAAAGCCGTAAACAGAAGAAGGACAGACAATACAATGGGGTAATCAAAAGCCGTAAACAGAAGAAGGACAGACAATACAAAGTGTTAATCAAAAGCCGTAAACAGAAGAAGGACAGACAATACAATGGGGTAATCAAAAGTCGTAAGCAGAAGAGCAGACAATACAAAGGGGTAATCAAAAGCCGTAAACAAAAGGACAGACAATACAATGGGGTAATCAAAAGCCGTAAACAGAAAAAGGACAGACAATATAATGGGGTAATCAAAAGTCGTAAACAGAAGAAGGACAGACAATGCAATGGGGTAATCAAAAGCCGTAAACAGAAGAACAGACAATATAAAGGGGTAATCAAAAGCCGAAAACATAAGGACAGACAATACAAAGGGGTAATCAAAAGCCGTAAACAGAAGAAGGACAGACAATATAAAGGGGTAATGCAAGGTGGCAAACAGAAGAAGGACAGACAATACAATGGGGTAATCAAAAGCCGTAAACAGAAGGACAGACAATACAAAGGGGTAATCAAAAGCGTAAACAAAAGATAGACAGACAATACAATGGGGTAATCAAAAGCCGTAAACAGAAAAAGGACAGATAATATAATGGGGTAATCAAAAGCCGTAAACAGAAGAAGGACTGACAATACAATGGGGTAATCAAAAGTCGTAAACAGAAGGACAGAAAATACAAAGGGGTAATCAAAAGCCGTAAACAGAAGAAGCACAGACAATATAATTGGGAAATCAAAAGCCGTAAACAGAGGAAGGACAGACAATACAATGGGGTAATCAAAAGCCGTAAACAGAAGAAGGACAGACAATATAATGGGGAAATCAAAAGCCGTAAACAGAGGAAGGAAAGACAATACAATGGGGTAATCAAAAGCCGTAAACAGAAGAAGGACAGACAATACAATGGGGTAATCAAAAGCCGTAAACAGAAGAATAGACAATACAAAGGGGTAATCAAAAGCCGTAAACAGAACAAGGACAGACAATATAATAGGGTAATCAAAAGCCGAAACAGAAGAAGGACAGAAAATACAAAGAGGTAATTAAAAGCCGTAAACAGAAGATGGACAGACAATACAAAGGGGTAATCAAAAGCCGTAAACAGAAGAAGGACAGACAATACAAAGGGGTAATCAAAAGCCGTAAACAGAAGAAGGACACACAATACAAAGGGGTAATCAAAAGCCGTAAACAGAAGGACAGACAATACAATGGGGTAATCAAAAGCCGTAAACAGAATATGGACAGACAATACAATGGGGTAATTAAAAGCCCTAAACAGAAGCAAGACAGACAATACAATGGGGTAATCAAAAGCCGTAAACAGAAGAAGTAGAGACAATGCAATGGGGTAATCAAAAGTCGTAAACAGAAGAAGGATAGACAATACAATGGGGCAATCAAAAGTCGTAAACAAAAGGACAGAAAATACATGGGGTAATCAAAAGCCGTACACAGAGGAAGGACACACAATACAATGTGGTAATCAAAAGCCGTAAACAGAAGACGGACATATATTACAAAGGGGTAATCAAAAGCCGTAAACAGAAGAAGGACAGACAATGCAATGGGGTAATCAAAAGCCGTAAACAGAAGAACAGACAATATAAAGGGGTAATCAAAAGCCGTAAACATAAGGACAGACAATACAAAGGGGTAATCAAAAGCCGTAAACAGAAGAAGGACAGACAATACAAAGGGGTAATGCAAGGTGGCAAACAGAAGAAGGACAGACAATACAATGGTGTAATCAAAAGCCGTAAACAGAAAAAGGACAGACAATATAATGGGGTAATCAAAAGACGTAAACAGAAGAAGGACTGACAATACAATGGGGTAATCAAAAGCCGTAAACAGAAGAATAGACAATACAAAGGGGTAATCAAAAGCCGTAAACAGAAGAAGCACAGACAATATAATGGGGAAATCAAAAGCCGTAAACAGAGGAAGGACAGACAATACAATGGGGTAATCAAAAGCCGTAAACAGAAGAAGGACAGACAATGCAATGGGGTAATCAAAAGCCGTAAACAGAAGAATAGACAATACAAAGGGGTAATCAAAAGCCGTAAACAGAAGAAGGTCAGACATTATAATGGGGAAATCAAAAGCCGTAAACAGAGGAAGGAAAGACAATACAATGGGGTAATCAAAAGCCGTAAACAGAAGAAGGACAGACAATACAATGGGGTAATCAAAAGCCGTAAACAGAAGAATAGACAATACAAAGGGGTAATCAAAAGCCGTAAACAGAAGGACAGACAATACAATGGGGTAATCAAAAGCCGTAAACAGAGGATGGACAGACAATACAATGGGGTAATCAAAAGCCGTAAACAGAAGCAGGACAAACAATACAATGGGGTAATCAAAAGCCGTAAAAAGAAGAAGGAGAGACAATGCAATGGGGTAATCAAAAGTCGTAAACAGAAGAAGGATAGACAATACAATGGGGCAATCAAAAGTCGTAAACAAAAGGACAGAAAATACATGGGGTAATCAAAAGCCGTACACAGAGGAAGGACAGACAATACAATGTGGTAATCAAAAGCCGTAAACAGAAGACGGACATATATTACAAAGGGGTAATCAAAAGCCGTAAACAGAAGAAGGACCGACAATGCAATGGGAGGGGATAATCAAAAGCCTAAAACAGAAGAAGGACAGACAATACAATAGGGTAATCAAAAGCGGTAAACAGAAGAAGGATAGACAATACAAAAGGGTAATCAAAAGCCGTAAACAGAAGAAGGACTGACAATACAATGGGGTAATCAAAAGCCGTAAACAGAAGAAGGACAGACAATACAAAGTGTTAATCAAAAGCCGTAAACAGAAGAAGGACAGACAATACAATGGGGTAATCAAAAGTCGTAAGCAGAAGAGCAGACAATACAAAGGGGTAATCAAAAGCCGTAAACAAAAGGACAGACAATACAATGGGGTAATCAAAAGCCGTAAACAGAAAAAGGACAGACAATATAATGGGGTAATCAAAAGTCGTAAACAGAAGAAGGACAGACAATGCAATGGGGTAATCAAAAGCCGTAAACAGAAGAACAGACAATATAAAGGGGTAATCAAAAGCCGAAAACATAAGGACAGACAATACAAAGGGGTAATCAAAAGCCGTAAACAGAAGAAGGACAGACAATACAAAGGGGTAATGCAAGGTGGCAAACAGAAGAAGGACAGACAATACAATGGGGTAATCAAAAGCCGTAAACAGAAGGACAGACAATACAAAGGGGTAATCAAAAGCGTAAACAAACGATAGACAGACAATACAATGGGATAATCAAAAGCCGTAAACAGAAAAAGGACAGACAATATAATGGGGTAATCAAAAGCCGTAAACAGAAGAAGGACTGACAATACAATGGGGTAATCAAAAGTCGTAAACAGAAGGACAGAAAATACAAAGGGGTAATCAAAAGCCGTAAACAGAAGAAGCACAGACAATACAAAGGGGTAATCAAAATCCGTAAACAGAAGAAGGACAGACAATACAAAGGGGTAATCAAAATCCGTAAACAGAAGAAGGACAGACAATAGAATGGGGTAATCAAAAGCCGTAAACAGAAGAAGGACAGACAATAGAATGGGGTAATCAAAAGCCGTAAACAGAAGAATAGACAATACAAAGGGGTAATCAAAAGCCGTAAACAGAACAAGGACAGACAATATAATTGGGAAATCAAAAGCCGTAAACAGAGGAAGGACAGACAATACAATGGGGTAATCAAAAGCCGTAAACAGAAGAAGCACAGACAATACAAAGGGGTAATCAAAAGCCGTAAACAGAAGAAGGACAGACAATACAAAGGGGTAATCAAAATCCGTAAACAGAAGAAGGACAGACAATAGAAAGGGGTAATCAAAAGACGTAAACAGAAGAAGGACAGACAATAGAATGGGGTAATCAAAAGCCGTAAACAGAAGAATAGACAATACAAAGGGGTAATCACAAGCCGTAAACAGAGGAAGGAAAGACAATACAATGGGGTAATCAAAAGCCGTAAACAGAAGGACAGAAAATACAAAGGGGTAATCAAAAGCCGTAAACAGAAGAAGCATAGACAATACAAAGGGGTAATCAAAAGCCGTAAACAGAAGAAGCACAGACAATATAATGGGGAAATCAAAAGCCGTAAACAGAGGAAGGAAAGACAATACAATGGGGTAATCAAAAGCCGTAAACAGAAGGACAGACAATAGAATGGGGTAATCAAAAGCCGTAAACAGAAGAATAGACAATACAAAGGGGTAATCAAAAGCCGTAAACAGAACAAGGACAGACAATATAATGGGGCAATCAAAAGCCGAAACAGAAGAAGGACAGAAAATACAAAGAGGTAATCAAAAGCCGTAAACAGAAGATGGACAGACAATACAAAGGGGTAATCAAAAGCCGTAAACAGAAGAAGGACAGACAATACAAAGGGGTAATCAAAATCCGTAAACAGAAGATGGACAGACAATACAAAGGGGTAATCAAAAGCCGTAAACAGAAGAACAGACAATACAATGGGGTAATCAAAAGCCGTAAACAGAAGATGGACAGACAATACAATGGGGTAATCAAAAGCCGTAAAAAGAAGCAGGACAGACAATACAATGGGGTAATCAAAAGCGTAAACAGAAGAAGGACAGACAATGCAATGGGGTAATCAAAAGTCGTAAACAGAAGAAGGATAGACAATACAATGGGGCAATCAAAATTCGTAAACAAAAGGACAGAAAATACATGGGGTAATCAAAAGCCGTACACAGAGGAAGGACAGACAATACGATGGGGTAATCAAAAGCCGTACACAGAAGAAGGACAGACAATACAAAGTGTTAATCAAAAGCCGTAAACAGAAGAAGGACAGACAATACAATGGGGTAATCAAAAGTCGTAAGCAGAAGAGCAGACAATACAAAGGGGTAATCAAAAGCCTTAAACAGAAGGACAGACAATTCAATGGGGTAATCAAAAGCCGTAAACAGAAAAAGGACAGACAATATAATGGGGTAATCAAAAGTCGTAAACAGAAGAAGGACAGACAATGCAATGGGGTAATCAAAAGCCGTAAACAGAAGAACAGACAATATAAAGGGGTGATCAAAAGCCGAAAACATAAGGACAGACAATACAAAGGGGTAATCAAAAGCCGTAAACAGAAGAAGGACAGACAATACAAAGGGGTAATGCAAGGTGGCAAACAGAAGAAGGACAGACAATACAATGGGGTAATCAAAAGCCGTAAACAGAAGGACAGACAATACAAAGGGGTAATCAAAGGCGTAAACAGAAGATAGACAGACAATACAATGGGGTAATCAAAAGCCGTAAGCAGAAAAAGGACAGACAATATAATGGGGTAATCAAAAGCCGTAAACAGAAGAAGGACAGACAATAGAATGGGGTAATCAAAAGCCGTAAACAGAAGAATAGACAATACAAAGGGGTAATCAAAAGCCGTAAACAGAGGAAGGAAAGACAATACAATGGGGTAATCAAAAGCCGTAAACAGAAGGACAGAAAATACAAAGGGGTAATCAAAAGCCGTAAACAGAAGAAGCACAGACAATATAATGGGGAAATCAAAAGCCGTAAACAGAGGAAGGAAAGACAATACAATGGGGTAATCAAAAGCCGTAAACAGAAGGACAGACAATAGAATGGGGTAATCGAAAGCCGTAAACAGAAGAATAGACAATACAAAGGGGTAATCAAAAGCCGTAAACAGAACAAGGACAGACAATATAATGGGGCAATCAAAAGCTGAAACAGAAGGACAGAAAATACAAAGAGGTAATCAAAAGCCGTAAACAGAAGATGGACAGACAATACAAAGGGGTAATCAAAAGCCGTAAACAGAAGAAGGACAGACAATACAAAGGGGTAATCAAAATCCGTAAACAGAAGATGGACAGACAATACAAAGGGGTAATCAAAAGCCGTAAACAGAAGAACAGACAATACAATGGGGTAATCAAAAGCCGTTAACAGAAGATGGACAGACAATACAATGGGGTAATCAAAAGCCGTAAAAGGAAGCAGGAAAGACAATACGATGGGGTAATCAAAAGCGTAAACAGAAGAAGGACAGACAATGCAATGGGGTAATCAAAAGTCGTAAACAGAAGAAGGATAGACAATACAATGGGGCAATCAAAATTCGTAAACAAAAGGACAGAAAATACATGGGGAAATCAAAAGCCGTACACAGAGGAAGGACAGACAATACGATGGGGTAATCAAAAGCCGTAAACAGAAGAAGGACAGACAATACAAAGTGTTAATCAAAAGCCGTAAACAGAAGAAGGACAGACAATACAATGGGGTAATCAAAAGTCGTAAGCAGAAGAGCAGACAATACAAAGGGGTAATCAAAAGCCGTAAACAGAAAAAGGACAGACAATATAATGGGGTAATCAAAAGTCGTAAACAGAAGAAGGACAGACAATGCAATGGGGTAATCAAAAGCCGTAAACAGAAGAACAGACAATATAAAGGGGTAATCAAAAGCCGAAAACATAAGGACAGACAATACAAAGGGGTAATCAAAAGCCGTAAACAGAAGAAGGACAGACAATACAAAGGGGTAATGCAAGGTGGCAAACAGAAGAAGGACAGACAATACAATGGGGTAATCAAAAGCCGTAAACAGAAGGACAGACAATACAAAGGGGTAATCAAAAGCGTAAACAGAAGATAGACAGACAATACAATGGGGTAATCAAAAGCCGTAAGCAGAAAAAGGACAGACAATATAATGGGGTAATCAAAAGCCGTAAACAGAAGAAGGACAGACAATACAATGGGACAATCAAAAGTCGTAAACAGAAGGACAGACAATACGATGGGGTAATCAAAAGCCGTACACAGAGGAAGGACAGGCAATACGATGGGGGTAATCAAAAGCCGTAAACAGAATAAGGACAGACAATACAATGGAGTAATCAAAAGCCGTAAACAGAAGAAGGACAGACAATACAATGGGGTAATCAAAAGCCGTAAACAGAAGGACAGAAAATACAATGGGGTATTCAAAAGCCGTAAACAGAAGAAGGACAGATAATACAACGGGGTAATCAAAAGCCGTAAACAAAAGGTCAGACACTACAATGGGGTAGTCAAAAGCCGTAAACAGAACAAGGACAGACAATACAATGGAGTAATCAAAAGCCGTAAACAGAAGAAGGACAGACAATACAATGGGGTAATCAAAAGCCGTAAACAGAAGGACAGAAAATACAATGGGGTAATCAAAAGCCCTAAACAGAAAAAGGACAGATAATACAAAGGGGTAATCAAAAGCCGTAAACAAAAGGTCAGACACTACAATGGGGTAGAAAAAAGCCGTAAACAGAAGAAGGACAGAAAATACATGGGGTAATCAAAAGCTGTACACAGAGGAAGGACAGACAATACGATGGGGTAATCAAAAGCCGTAAACAGAAGGACAGAAAATACAATGGGGTAATCAAAAGCCGTAAACAGAAGAAGGACAGACAATACAATGGGGCAATCAAAAGTCGTAAACAGAAGGACAGAAAATGTGAGGGGTAATCAAAAGCCGTACACAGAGGAAGGACAGACAATACGATGGGGTAATCAAAAGCCGTAAACAGAAGAAATACAGACAAAACAATGGGGCAATCAAAAGTCGTAAACAGAAGGACAGAAAATACATGGGGTATTCAAAATCCGTACACAGAGGAAGGACAGACAATACAATGGGGTAGTCAAAAGCCGTAAACAGAAGAAGGACAGACAATACAATGGGGTAATCAAAAGCCGTAAACAGAAGAAGGACAGAAAATACAATGGGGTAATCAAAAGCCGTAAACAGAAGAAGGACAGACAATACAATGGGGCAATCAAAAGTCGTAAACAGAAGGACAGAAAATACAATGGGGTAATCAAAAGCCGTAAACAGAAGAAGGACATATAACACAAAGGGGTAATCAAAAGCCGTAAACAGAAGAAGGACCGACAATGCAATGGGAAGGGGTAATCAAAAGCCCTAAAACACAAGGACGGACAATACAATAGGGTAATCAAAAGCCGTAAACAGAAGAAGGACAGACAATACAATGGAGTAATCAAAGGCCGTAAACAGAAGAAGGACAGACAATACATGGGGTAATCAAAAGCGTACACAGAGGAAGGACAGACAATACGATGGGGTAATCAAAAGCCGTACACAGAGGAAGGACAGACAATACAATGGGGTAATCAAAAGCCGTAAACAGAAGAGGGACAGACAAAACAATGGAGTAATCAAAAGCAGTAAACAGAAGAAGGACAGAAAATACATTGGGTAATCAAAAGCCGTACAAAGAGGAAGGACAGACAATACAATGGAGTAATCAAAAGCCGTAAATAGACGACGGACAGACAATGCAATGGCCAACGGTACAAACAATGATCTACAAAACACTACACCGAACATTAAAGATCGAGCAACACGTACTACACTAAAACTGGGGATGAACTCAGGTGCTCCGGAAGGGTTAGCAGATTGTGCTCCACTAGTGACGTCCGTCGTATTACCGTTTAACGACAGATATCGGCTTGTCATAGACACCTCTTATCCAACGACAGTATTGAAAAGCAAATCGATGTGTGTTTGTTTGTTTGTTTGATGGTGTTTACCGCCACTTTCAACAATACTTCAGTTATATCGTAGTGGTCAGTTTTAATGGTGGAGGAAACCGGAGGACCCGGAGAAAATCACAGACCTGTCTCAAGTCACTGAGAAACTTTTTCACATAATGGTGTAAAACAAATTGGGACAGATTTCAGTTATACATTAGATTGGATTTATTGATTGATTGATTGATTGGTGTGTAGTGTCCAGCGAGCATTTTTCAGCTATATTCAGGAGGAGAACATTTAAAAATTTAAGCGCCACGGGACTCGAAACAAGGAAAGCTGATGTGTAGGGACGGATAATTTAGCCAGTGCAGCATGTCTCTTATGGACCACTCATCATGAGCACAATGCTCATAGTGAGCCGTTACATTGGGTTCTTTAACGTGCGAAGAGGTTGGCAATCTCTCAACACGGGACCTCGGTTTTATTTACGTCTCATCTACAGGACGGGTTGGTTGTGAAATAATACATCCCGCACAACCGACGGACGCCCCATCAAGCGCAGAAGTTCTCGGTCCCATTTCTATAGCCCGGTGTTCCCGTGGGGTTGACCCCTTTCAGAGGACTAGTGCCTCTAGGGCGCAGAATCATGGTGCCTATTCTCTGTGAGGGGGGTTGTACAAATAAAAGAAATATTAAAAAGATAAAAAACCATACATCTAGAACATATGTTATATAACTATATTTCTGCATATAAATCAATTTCTTTTAAAAATTGCAAATTTGTGTCGCCTGCGACATTTGTAAATAAATTAGATAAACTGTTGGCATTGTAGAATGTCTGCCGAACATCGGCAACATCCACACAATCAATCAAGACATGTTTTAATGAAAAATTAGAACTACACGGAATACATTCCGGTCGTTCCTCATTATTTAACAAATAGCTATGAGTAAGTATATTATGACCTATACGACATCTGGTCAAGACTACCTGTTCCTTCCGATTTTGACCGTAAGAACGAGGAGTCTTGCCAACTAGGGATTGCATTTCGCGTAATTTGTTATGAATTTGCTGATCCCAGCTATCTTGACAACGTTTTAAAATATATTTCACTATAAAAGGTTTAATATCTGTATAAGGAATAGAACAATGGGATACAGGTTCATCCAATGGGTTCTTGGCTTCCCGGTCAATGACTGTATTCCCATGGATACCTATATGACCAGGGATCCATACTGAAGTCATGATAAAGTGTCAGAACATGACTAACTTTGAGGACTGTGTCATTGAGCTTATAATTCTGGTCTAGTACAACACAGAAATAACTATCATCTCATTAAAAACGCGAAAATGTAACTTGTACTCACCATAATCAAGCTGAATAAATCCTTAGTTTGAAAAACAACAATTATTCACTCTTCTAGTGGGTTTTTATATATATATATATTTTTATTTAGGTGTTCCAACGTCGGATGAATGGCGAAGCAGATTTCTTCAGAAGTTGGTTGGAATACCAAAAAGGCTTTGGTGATTTAGAAAAAGAATTCTGGTTAGGTTAGTAATTTGTGCCACTAAAACATTCTAGAAATCTTAAACAACAAAAATAGCAAAGTTTTTTTCTTGGCATTATTATATTCATTTATAATTATCTTTAATGATGGTCGCCAGGGAAATGTCGACGATTGATTGCATTCTTCAAGTGTCTAAACTGTGTGGCAATAACTTCCAAATATAAACGGTAATATACTGCTTCGCTTGACCCGATTTTCACTATATCTCACCATCACTACGCCTCTCGTGACTCTGTCATAATCTTGCCATTTGGAACGTGTATTATGTACATATCTTCTGGGGGGGTTGATGTGTTTGGGGGGGAGGGGGGGAGGGGGAGTTGTCGTTTGATGTATAGTGCATTTGTTCCTCTAATTCGTATTTTTTTTTCTTAATTCAGTAAAAATAACAAATCTGATATGACATATAATATTATACTTCTCATAGGTAACGACAAACTCCATACAATGGCATCGCTTTACCTATGCGAACTCAGGATTGGGTTAAAGGATTTTAAAGGACAAACAGGTTATGCTAAATATACAACATTTTCTATTGGAAATGCTTCGAGTCTTTATAAACTGTCAGTCAGCGGCAACAGCGGAACTATCGGTTAGTATACTAGTTCATAATTGAATACATGTCAGATATTAAGTTCAAATTATATTGGATATTCTATCAACACAGAAAATATGCTAAATACCAAACTAACACAAGTGTCCACAGTTCACATAAAGAACGTCCTAAATACTCGATTCCCACAAAAGGAACGCACTGAATACCCACACAATGCAAGTCTCAACATCAGGAACTGCTTACAATCACGGAGCACCGGAGCTCGTCTCTATTTTACGCATGTCTTACCTGGGTTGGTGATGTTCAGTTTGTCGGACTACATGTATTCATGGTTTTAGTTCCGCGTAGAAAAGATGTTCTGTTCGTCTTTACTCCCATTTGTTTTGTAGGATGTTCATGTGTTATTAATGTTATTTGTATTGTATACTGATTACCAAAACACATTCAATATCATAATATGTTCCTCTCAATTGATAGTAACACCAGTGGAGCACGATCTGCTAACCCTTCAAGAACACCCCCACCTGCACTCCGCATTGAAGTGGGGATCGTGTTACTCCATATTGTCCAATTTGTTTTGATCATTGTGTTGTCTGTCATCTGACTAACAGTTTCTGCTTACCCCTTTGGTATCTTTAAACTGTTTGACAATGCAAATAAAGTCAAAAATACAGAATTACTGAAGTATTCAATATCTAAGAATATATAGCATACTAAGCTTAGTTAACACAATTGTTAACACACAAAATCCTAATTTCGCAATTGACATAACACGATTGTTAACACAAACAGCACAATGGAAATGCTACACCAGAAATGTACTAAATACCAAAATTAATGTACAATAGTATTAACATAGCGGTGTGATAAACCCTAAAAATACACAAATTACACACAATGAACGTACTAAATGTTAACATTATACAAATGAACCAGAAAAGGAGCGATACTAGAGATTATGTCTGTCTCGATCTCACAAGAAGAGTTTGAAGGCACCAAAGAGGTAATCACAATCTGTAATTTGAGGAAGGACAGACAATTCAATGGCCAAAAGAAGAATGACAAAAGAACAAACCACAATCTGCAAAGCACTACACAGAAAATTAAAGATCAAGCAACACGAACCCAACTTAAAACTGGGGTGAACTCAGGTTCTCCGGAAGGGTAAGTAGTTCCTGCTCAACTATTGCTACTCATCATGCTACTCTAATTAAAAGGCTGTGATAAGTCATTAAATAGGAAAATAATTTAATGTGCTTACGACAAGTGAAACATATTCGTGATCATTTTTGACACAGATATCCATTAACTGTTAACCAACAGCCGATATTCTATATTTAGTGTGAGCAAGAATAAACGAACAATTTTACAAATTATCGATTACTTATAAATATTACCATATACGGCAGGTTAATGGTTTACTCCTGGTCATGCGGGTTTTCTCCACCAATAAAACTGACCGCCAAGATATAGCTGAAATATTGTTGAAAGTGGCGTTAAAAACCATTAAGCCAAACTATATATATATACTGTTATTAAACCGCATCGGTTTTCATTTCTCTAGGTAATGTTCTAAGATATAGCAACAGTCGGCCATTTAGTACCAGGGACAATGATAACAATGTTAAGTGTGCAGATCAGAGATATGGAGCATGGTGGTTTAGTTGGTGTGGAAATTCCAGATTGAACGGAAAGTACTTAAGCAAATCAGCAGCAGCAACAGCCTCTCTCTACGATGATGGTATAACATGGAAGAGTTGGAAGGGAAACTGGAATTCAATGAAGAAAATATATATGATGATACGTCGACTTTAATTATCCACAAAAAGACAGACGCATTTCATCAATATTAATTATTTGATGGTATGAATTAAACACTTTTAATTTGCCATTGTCCTTAAGTTATGAAAATGAATTAAACACAAACCTATGGAGTCTTCTCCACATGTTATGGTTACATTTGTTTTTTTTAGCTGTTCGGAGTCAAGCACCTGCCTAGAAGCTAAATATAGAAATGATCATTTGGTGTACTAGATTTATATTGTTTAATGAGGTTTTTTTTCGCCAAGTGTATTATGAAAACAGTCTACATGAATATAATGTTAGGGTTGTGGTCTTTTACGCCACTTTCAACAATATTTCAGTTAGATCATGGTAGTCAGTTTTATTTGTGGAGGAAACTGGAGGACCCGGAGATAACTACCGACCTGTCGCAACTGACTTACAAACTTTATCACATACTGTTGTATCGAGTGCACCTCGCCACTCCAAGAGCGAGATTCGAACTCGCAACGTTATTGGTGATAGAATACCATACGATCAAGATCACGACGACTACTTTGCATGAATAAAAACTCGCAAGCTCGTGCAATATGAAATACTGCTCGGGCCAATATTCACCAATATTCATGCAATAACCCTATATTATTTTTGATAATATGAAATTAAAAATATTTGTTGCTAAACCTTTTTTTGCTCAGTATATTTACGCTTGCGGGCAAGGAGACATACAATTTATGGGGCGCATTTTGACTGTTCTATCTTTCAATCTGCCAAATTCGAACAAAAGATAACTTATCAAGATGTGCATTATGACAGGAGTCTTATTGGTGGAACAGCCCGTTTTAATTCCACATCGCATATTTATTAATTTTTTGATGAGTTGATTATTTTCAGTGAATACAGATGTTCAAAACGTTGACAACATTGTAAATAATTTTATTCTGTAATTTTTATCACCTGGCTTAATTGTGTGCACCGCCAATAAGATTTTGTCGTCGAAATAAACATTCGATTGCTTACAAAACGAAAGAAGGAATTAGAATTCAGGTTTATTATCAAGAGTATGCGAACCAGATTACATGATTAACCAGCTATATATACAGCCATATGGAGTACTATATCAACAACTAAACATTGATTTGTCAATAATTTCAATTTGGTTTGGTAATCAGTGATTTGACCCCAAACACACACTTGACGATGATTCTTGCCTGGTTTAGCAATCAGTGATTTGTCTTCAATAAACACACTTAAATATGATTCTTGTCTAGGTTTGTAATCAGTGTTTTGACCTTCAAACGCGCACATAAAACTGATTACTGTTTTGCTTTGCAGTCAGTAATTTGACCCTAAACACACAGTTGACGATGATTCTTGTCTGGGTTATAATCAGTTTTTTGACTTCCAAAACACGCACTTGACAATGATTCTTGTCTTGTTTTGCAGTCAGTGATTTGACCCTAAATACACACTTTGCGATGATTTTTGTCTAGTTCTGTAATCAGATAGAAAACACGTCAGTTCTAAATATTAATTATTTATTTGTCCTTGAACAATATTTCTATTTTTTTTTAATTTATTTCAATCAGCAATAAAAACAATATAAAAATGAAAATTTCCAGCATATGTATAAAACGATCTTAGTGCAACTTGTAAGGTCTTAGTGCACTAAGACCGGTATTTGCGGTATTTAGACGGACCGAATATTTCATAAATATCCATTTTAATATCTGGAAGCATGTGCTATGCTTTGTCCGAGGAGAATACTATTTGTAATGGCTTCGGAAACAAAACAAGATATAATATACTAAATTATAAAGATGCGTGATACCACACGTACATCAATTACCACGTAATTCGTATTTCGTGTCATATTTTTTCTCATCAACATTTTGTATTTCTATGGATATTTTTCACACTATTAACAACTATTAACAATTTGTTGACCTTTGAACCCGAAACGTCAAGCTAATTGTGTACGTTACTGTGACGGTTTAAGCTGACGTTTTCAAAAGGTTATCGGTAAAATCCTCCATGAATGACTTGAACATCTAACAGATCTAAAAGGGTTGGTATAACATGCTTAATGGTTACACACGAGGCATTACTACATGACATGAACATCTAACAGATCTAAGGGGGTTGGTATAACATGTTTAATGATTACACATGAGGCATTACTACATGACATGAACATCTAACAGATCTCAGGGGGTTGGTATAACATATTTAATGATTACTACATCAAATTGTGAAATATTTCCCAAGAGTAATTTAGTGTATAAACAAACAGATGCTACCATTTTATTTATTTTTACAATATCATACCATCATATTCTAGATTCTTAATTGTTAGAAAACGTGATAAACTGTATATAAAACAAGCAAAATCTTCAACGAAAAAGCGCCATAAAAATTACAAGTACTCCACTAATAATTGATATACTTCGGTTTATAAGATATACTTTATACAAACACGAAAATAGCATAACAAAAGCTTTTTGAACTTCCACTAGCGATGTTATTAAAAAAACCATTTCCGAAAAGATACAAAAAAAGATATAATTCTTTAACAATGTGTAACAAATAAAATATATCCTTTTCTATGTCGTCGGGGCCATCATGGTCGTGATTGCATGGTAGATAGATTTATAACTATCTATCTAACATTGTGAGTTCGATACAACATTATGTGATAAAGTTTGCTAGTGACTTGCGGCAGGTCGGAGGTTTTCTCCAGGCACTCTGGTTTCCTCCATCAATAAAACTGACCACCAAATATAACTGAAATATTTTTGAAAGTGGTGTTTCAATTTCATCGTTGTTCTATATGGAATCCAGGAGCGACCATTTCCAATTACGCTTTCTGAGTACATATGTAGTATCTTCAACTTTTTTGGCCCATGATTCTTTAAGCTATCTTTTCATAATGTACTAGTATAAAGCTTATATCATATGATGTCATGGTTTTTGCTTTGTATTTGTTGTGTTTCTTTTTTCACAAGAATTTACTTATAATGTTGTTTAGTGTTATGTCAAACATTTATGTAAAACTGTTTAATATTATATTTGATAATGGTTGTATACCAGAACTTTGGTTATCAGGAAATATTATACCATTGCATATGAATAAAGGAGATAAACTAGATCCTAGCAATTTCAGACCTATTACTATTATTAGCTGTTTTGGCAAATGATTTACATCTCTTTTGAGTACAAGATTAAATAAGTTTTCTGAAGACTATTGCCTAATTTGTGAAAACCAAGGGGGGTTTAGAAAAGGATATTGAACGACAGATAATGTATTTGTTATTTATATGTTAATTAGTATAATGAAAAATAAGAAAAAGAAATTATATTGGGCATTTATTGATTTTGCAAAGGCCTTTGATAGTGTTTGGAGAAAAGGTCTTTGGCATAAATTACTTGGAAATGAAATTAATGGTAAAATGTATAAAGTTATTTTTAATATGTATAGTGGTATCAAATCTCGTGTTTTATATAATGGCGAAATGTCAGAATATTTTCCATGTAATATAGGAGCCCGACAAGGAGAAAACATTTGACCTTTCTTATTCTCAATATATTTAAATGATCTCCAACAGTTTCTTGAAGAAAGGAATGTATGTGGCTTGGATTGTATATCTGATGAGATCGAAGGGGAATTTGATATTTATTTAAAACTCTTGGTGTTACTATATGCTGATGATACAGTTTTATTTTCGGATTCTGCATCAGATCTACAATTACAACTAAATATTTTTTGTGAGTACTGTAATATCTGGAAACTTAAAGTTAATTCTAGCAAATCTAAAATTATAATTTTTTCTAGTGGTCGATTGCCCTAAAATATTAGCTTTTTATATGATGGGAATGCAATAGAAATTGTCAATGAATTCACATATCTAGGCCTGAATTTCTCAAGAACAGGTAGTTTTACAAATGCGAAGAAGGTTTTAATTAATAAAGCATATAAGGCTATGTACGAGGTATTAAAGAAGGGGAGGTTACACAACTTGTCAATTAAATCACAATACGATCTTTTTGATAAAATTGTGAAGCCAATCCTGTTATATGGGTGCGAAATATGGGGGTTCGGGAACATAGATATTATTGAAAGAGTGCACTTAAAATTTTGCAAATTAATATTGAATTTGATGAAGTCAACTCCGAATTTTATGATATATGGAGAACTTGGCATTTATCCTATGTCAGTCTATATAGAACTACGCATGATTAATGTTTGGTCAAAAATGGTAAATGGAAAGGATAGTAAAATTGCAAACATTTTGTATATATACATGTTTTTGAAAAATTCGCAAAATCAATATAAGTCTGATTGGTTGAAATGTATTAAGAATATATTAGATAGATGTGGTTATAGTAATGTATGGATATCTGAAGGAAATGTGAATCCAAAATGGTTAAGTGTTAGTTTAAAGCAAAAAATATTTGACCAATTCCAACAAAAATGGAGATCTGATATTGAAAACTCGCCAAAAGGGCTGTCTTACAGATTATTTAAAGAAAATTCCGAATTTGAGCATTATTTAGATATTTTACCAGATAAAGATAGAATTACATATTGTAGATTTAGAACTGGAAATCATAGGTTACCAATAGAAACAGGCAGATGGCATAGAATTGAACGACAAAATAGACACTGTAATTTATGTCAATACCAAGAACTTGGTGACGAATTTCATTATATTCTTCAGTGTCGATCTCTAGTAGATATCAGAAAACAATTTTTAAATCCTTATTTTATACACAAAATTAATATATTGAAGTTCGGAAAATTGTTCCAATCTAAACAAAAAAGTAAACTAAAAAATCTTTGCAAATTTATAAGGGTTATAAATTCTAAAGTTGTTCTTCCAGGTTAATCCTCTGTTGTTGCTGTACTGTATTTGTTAATCATTTTACTTGTTTCATCTTGTCATGTGTGTTATTATTATTTATGTTATCATATTGAACAAATTCTTTGTACCACTGTACTTACTATGGTGTTTAAGAAAATAAAGAATCTTGTATATTGTATTTTGCTATTGCTGACGCATGTACTATTGTAATTGTTTATTATGTGGAGAGGACCCTTGTTAATTGTTATAATTTGTGTCTAATCCAATTGTTATAATATCTACCAATACAATATGTGTAACCTAATCTAAAGCTGCTTTCAACAAACTGCATAGCGTTTGTCAGTGACTTCCGACAAATCGGTGGTTTTCTCCGAGTACTCAGTTTTCTCCACTTATAAAACTGACCGCCACGATATTACAGAAATATTGCCGAAAGTGGCGATAAACTCCATAACACTCCCCAAAGCCGTCTTAACAACATCATAGGCTCCCGGGAAAAGCAGTGCACTGGGGCCCCTACCTATACAACCACTCACAGGAATAAAAATATTAATGGTCGATAAAATTAAACATACATTAATTTATTGCATTTATACTTCAAAATCAGTGTTTAAACATTAAGAGTATGCTGTACACAGCATACATAGATTAGCATGGGGCCCTATTCTCGTGCCCCCCCCCCTCCCCGGCAACTGCCCAACGTACCCATGCATTAAGATGGCACTGACACTCCCCCCCCCCCTCTGTACATACACTTCTATGACTTGGATATAAAGAACACATGCATGCAATCTTTCCTTCTGTTTTAATGCCAAACGATTATGCTATTATTTAGAGTTTTATCATTTACGGGAGGCAGTACATTATTAATAATAATTATTTTATTATCTAAGGTCGTTTTTAGCAAAGTTATAGTTGATCCGAAAATGCGTTTCCTGTATGACTTAGCTTCTTTACAATTAAGTCTGTAATAAGGTATAATTTAGAACTTTAGAACTACTGTCAGTTGCACTCCCAGAGTACATTTAAATACACGTACGTAATAATATAGGGTAATTTTTAATATGACACAAGAGTTTTTTTGGTTTTTATTTCTTTTTTTGGTCTTAGTTAATGTTTTCGCTTTTGTTTTTGTTTTCGTTTTTTTTGTGGGGGGGATACCGATTGTGTGTTTTTGTGTGTGTTTGGCAATATTAATGGTTATATACTTAAAATTCACGTACTTGCTGTTGTCCAATTATTCTCGTTGAAAACTGCATGGTCAGATTATTTATTTTTTGTAATCTTTCAGATCAATTTTACTTCTGTAAACTTTGGCGATTGAATTTAAAAAAAAAGACGTTCCTAAAAATTAAACGGCCCTCCTTATGCATAGTCCACCGTGTTGAAATGTCATAAGGAACAACAAGTTCGCTTACTTATTCTAATAAAGAGATCGTGAAAGAAGAAAAAAATTCATGTATAACTGAAGCATAACAAATAATGGATTTTTAAAATGAATTATGGTTAGAGTTTATGGTTATGGTGTTTAACGCCACTTTCAACAATAGTTTAGCTATATCGTGGAAGTCAGTTTTATTGGTGGATAAAATCGGAGTACCCGGTGAAAACCACCGATCTGTCGCAAGTCAATGACAAATTGTATCACATAATATTAAGTACACCTCGTCATGATCGTATTCAAAGTAACAATTTCAGTGGTAATAGCATTGATTGCACAGGTAGTTGTAGATCCAACTACCATACGATCACGACCACGACGGCCCCGATTTGTAATGGAAGAAAAGACAACAAAAACACTACAAGCAACATACACTACATAGGGTAACATACACCACGTCTTGATATATATTGACTTTACCTACATAGGGTAACATACACTACGTCTTGATATATATTGACTTTACCTACATAGGGTAACATACACCACGTCTTGATGTATATCGACTTTACCTATATAGGGTAACATACACCACGTCTTTATATATATTGACTTTACCTACATAGGGTAACATACACCACGTCTTGATGTATATTGACTTTACCTACATAGGGTAGCATATAACACGTCTTGATATATATCGACTTTACCTACATAGGGTAGCATACACCACGTCTTGATGTATATTGACTTTACCTACATAGGGTAACATACACCACGTCTTTATATATATATTGACTTTACCTACATAGGGTAACATACACCATGTCTTGATGTATATTGACTTTACCTACATAGGGTAGCATATACCACGTCTTGATATATATTGACTTTACCTACATAGGGCAACATACACAAGTCTTGATATATATAGACTTTACCTACATAGGGTAGCATACACCACGTCTTGATATATATTGACTTTACCTACATAGGGTAACATACAATACGTCTTGGTATATATTGACTTTACCTACATAGGGTAACATACACCACGTCTTGATGTATATTGACTTTACCTACATAGGGTAGCATATACCACGTCTTGATATATATTGACTTTACCTACATAGGGTAGCATACACCACGTCTTGATATATATTGACTTTACCTACATAGGGTAACATACAATACGTCTTGATATATATTGACTTTACCTACATAGGGTAACATACACCACGTCTTGATGTATATTGACTTTACCTACATAGGGTAACATACACCAAGTCTTTATATATATTGACTTTACCTACATAGGGTAACATACACCACGTCTTGATGTATATTGACTTTACCTACATATGGTAGCATATACCACGTCTTGATATATATTGACTTTACCTACATAGGGTAACATACACCACGTCTTGATATATATTGACTTTACCTACATAGGGTAACATACACCACGTCTTGATATATATATTGACTTTACCTACATAGAGTAGCATACACCACGTCTTGATATATATTGACTTTACCTACATAGGGTAACATACACCACGTCTTGATACATATTGACTTTACCTACATAGGGTAACATACACCACGTCTTGATATATATTGACTTTACCTACATAGGTTAACATACACCACATCTTGATATATATTGACTTTACCTACATAGGTTAACATACACCACGTCTTGATATATATTGACTCTACCTACATAGGGTAACATACACCACGTCTTGATATATATATTGACTTTACCTACATAGGTTAACATACACCACGTCTTGATGTATATTGACTTTACCTACATAGGGTAACATACACCACGTCTTGATATATATTGACTCTACCTACGTATGGTAACATACACCACGTCTTTATATATATTGACTTTACCTACATAGGGTAACATACACCACGTCTTGATATATATTGACTTTACCTACAAAGGTTAACATACACCACGTCTTGATATATATTGACTCTACCTACATAGGGTAGCATACACCACGTCTTGATATATATTGACTTTACCTACATAGGGTAGCATACACCACGTCTTGATATATATTGACTTTACCTACATAGGGAAACATACACCACGTCTTGATATATATTGACTTTACCTATATAGGGTAGTATACACCACGTCTTGATATATATTGACTTTACCTACATAGGGTAGCATACACCACGTCTTGATATATATATTGACTTTACCTACATAGGGTAACATACACCACGTCTTGATCTATATTGACTTTACCTACATAGGGTAACACACACCACGTCTTGATATATATTGACTTTACCTACATAGGGTAACATACACCACGTCTTGATATATATTGACTTTACCTACAAGGGGTAACATACACCACGTCTTGATGTATATTGACTTTACCTACATAGGGTAACATACACCACGTCTTGATATATATTGACTTTACCTACAGAGGGTAACATACACCACTTCTTGATATATATTGATTTTACCTACATAGGGTAACATACACCACGTCTTGATGTATATTGACTTTACCTGCATAGGGTAACATACACCACGTCTTGATATATATTGACTTTACCTACATAGGGTAACATACACCACGTCTTGATGTATATTGACTTTACCTACATAGGGTAGCATATACCACGTCTTGATATATATTGATTTTACCTACATAGGGTAACATACACCACGTCTTGATATATATTGACTTTACCTACATAGGGTAGCATACACTACGTCTTGATATATATTGACTTTACCTACATAGGGTAACATACACCACGTCTTGATATATATTGACTTTACCTACATAGGGTAGCATACACCACGTCTTGATATATATTGACTTTACCTACATAGGGTAACATACACCACGTCTTGATACATATTGACTTTACCTACATAGGGTAACATACACCACGTCTTGATATATATTGACTTTACCTACATAGGTTAAGATACACCACATCTTGATATATATTGACTTTACCTACATAGGTTAACATACACCACGTCTTGATATATATTGACTCTACCTACATAGGGTAACATACACCACGTCTTGATATATATATTGACTTTACCTACATAGGTTAACATACACCACGTCTTGATGTATATTGACTTTACCTACATAGGGTAACATACACCACGTCTTGATATATATATTGACTTTACCTACATAGGGCAGCATACACTACGTCTTGGTATATATTGACTTTACCTACATAGGGTAACATACACCACGTCTTGATACATATTGACTTTACCTACATAGGTTAACATACACCACGTCTTGATATATATTGACTTTACCTACATAGGGTAACATACACCACGTCTTGATATATATTGATTCTACCTACATAGGGTAACATACACCACGTCTTTATATATATTGACTTTACCTACATAGGGTAACATACACCACGTCTTGATACATATTGACTTTACCTACATAGGGTAACATACACCACATCTTGATATATATTGACTTTACCTACATAGGTTAACATACACCACGTCTTGATATATATTGACTCTACCTACATAGGGTAACATACACCACGTCTTGATATATATATTGACTTTACCTACATAGGTTAACATACACGACGTCTAGATATATATTGACTTTACCTACATAGGTTAACATACACCACGTCTTGATATATATTGACTCTAACTACATATGGTAACATACACCACGTCTTGATATATATTGACTTTACCTACATAGGGTAACATACACCACGTCTTGATGTATATTGACTTTACCTACATAGGTTAACATACACCACGTCTTGATATATATTGACTCTACCTACATAGGGTAGCATACACCACGTCTTGATATATATTGACTTTACCTACATAGGGTAGCATACACCACGTCTTGATATATATTGACTTTACCTACATAGGGTAACATACACCACGTCTTGATATATATTGACTCTACCTACGTATGGTAACATACACCACGTCTTTATATATATTGACTTTACCTACATAGGTTAACATACACCACGTCTTGATGTATATTGACTTTACCTACAAAGGTTAACATACACCACGTCTTGATATATATTGACTCTACCTACATAGGGTAGCATACACCACGTCTTGATATATATTGACTTTACCTACATAGGGTAGCATACACCACGTCTTGATATATATTGACTTTACCTACATAGGGAAACATACACCACGTCTTGATATATATTGACTTTACCTATATAGGGTAGTATACACCACGTCTTGATATATATTGACTTTACCTACATAGGGTAGCATACACCACGTCTTGATATATATATTGACTTTACCTACATAGGGTAACATACACCACGTCTTGATGTATATTGACTTTACCTACATAGGGTAACACACACCACGTCTTGATATATATTGACTTTACCTACATAGGGTAACATACACCACGTCTTGATATATATTGACTTTACCTACAAGGGGTAACATACACCACGTCTTGATGTATATTGACTTTACCTACATAGGGTAACATACACCACGTCTTGATATATATTGACTTTACCTACAGAGGGTAACATACACCACGTCTTGATATATATTGATTTTACCTGCATAGGGTAACATACACCACGTCTTGATGTATATTGACTTTACCTGCAGAGGGTAACATACACCACGTCTTGATATATATTGACTTTACCTACATAGGGTAACATACACCACGTCTTGATGTATATTGACTTTACCTACATAGGGTAGCATATACCACGTCTTGATATATATTGATTTTACCTACATAGGGTAACATACACCACGTCTTGATATATATTGACTTTACCTACATAGGGTAGCATACACCACGTCTTGATATATATTGACTTTACCTACATAGGGTAACATACACCACGTCTTGATATATATTGACTTTACCTACATAGGGTAGCATACACCACGTCTTGATATATATTGACTTTATCTACATAGGGTAACATACACCACGTCTTTATATATATTGACTTTACCTACATAGGGTAACATACACCACGTCTTGATGTATATTGACTTTACCTACATATGGTAGCATATACCACGTCTTGATATATATCGACTTTACCTACATAGGGTAGCATACACCACGTCTTGATGTATATTGACTTTACCTACATAGGGTAACATACACCACGTCTTTATATATATATTGACTTTACCTACATAGGGTAACATACACCACCTCTTGATGTATATTGACTTTACCTACATAGGGTAGCATATACCACGTCTTGATATATATTGACTTTACCTACATAGGGTAGCATACACCACATCTTGATATATATTGACTTTACCTACATAGGGTAACATACAATACGTCTTGATATATATTGACTTTACCTACATAGGGTAACATACACCACGTCTTGATGTATATTGACTTTACCTACATAGGGTAACATACAATACATCTTGATATATATTGACTTTACCTACATAGGGTAACAAACACCACGTCTTGACGTATATTGACTTTACCTACATAGGGTAGCATATACCACGTCTTGATATATATTGACTTTACCTACATTGGGTAGCATACACCACGTCTTGATATATATTGACTTTACCTACATAGGGTAACATACAATACGTCTTGATATATATTGACTTTACCTACATAGGGTAAGATACACCACGTCTTGATGTATATTGATTTTACCTACATAGGGTAAGATACACCACGTCTTTATATATATTGACTTTACCTACATAGGGTAACATACACCACGTCTTGATATATATATTGACTTTACCTACATAGGGCAGCATACACTACGTCTTGGTATATATTGACTTTACCTACATAGGGTAACATACACCACGTCTTGATATATATTGACTTTACCTACATAGGGTAACATACACCACGTCTTGATATATATATTGACTTTACCTACATAGGGCAGCATACACTACGTCTTGGTATATATTGACTTTACCTACATAGGGTAACATACACCACGTCTTGATACATATTGACTTTACCTACATAGGGTAACATACACCACGTCTTGATATATATTGACTTTGCCTACATAGGTTAACATACACCACCTCTTGATATATATTGACTTTACATACATAGGTTAACATACACCACGTCTTGATATATATTGACTTTACCTACATAGGGTAACATACACCACGTCTTGATATATATTGACTCTACCTACATAGGGTAACATACACCACGTCTTTATATATATTGACTTTACCTACATAGGGTAACATACACCACGTCTTGATACATATTGACTTTACCTACATAGGGTAACATACACCACATCTTGATATATATTGACTTTACCTACATAGGTTAACATACACCACGTCTTGATATATATTGACTCTACCTACATAGGGTAACATACACCACGTCTTGATATATATATTGACTTTACCTACATAGGTTAACATACACGACGTCTAGATATATATTGACTTTACCTACATAGGTTAACATACACCACGTCTTGATATATATTGACTCTACCTACATATGGTAACATACACCACGTCTTGATATATATTGACTTTACCTACATAGGGTAACATACACCACGTCTTGATGTATATTGACTTTACCTACATAGGTTAACATACACCACGTCTTGATATATATTGACTCTACCTACATAGGGTAGCATACACCACGTCTTGATATATATTGACTTTACCTACATAGGGTAGCATACACCACGTCTTGATATATATTGACTTTACCTACATAGGGTAACATACACCACGTCTTGATATATATTGACTTTACCTATATAGGGTAACATACACCACGTCTTGATATATATTGACTTTACCTACATAGGGTAACATACACCACGTCTTGATATATATTGACTTTACCTATATAGGGTAGTATACACCACGTCTTGATATATATTGACTTTACCTACATAGGGTTGCATACACCACGTCTTGATGTATATATTGACTTTACCTACATAGGGTAACATACACCACGTCTTGATGTATATTGACTTTACCTACATAGGGTAACACACACCACGTCTTGATATATATTGACTTTACCTACATAGGGTAACATACACCACGTCTTGATATATATTGACTTTACCTACATAGGGTAACATACACCACGTCTTGATGTATATTGACTTTACCTACATAGGGTAACATACACCACGTCTTGATATATATTGACTTTACCTACATAGGGTAACATACACCACGTCTTGATATATATTGATTTTACCTACATAGGGTAACATACACCACGTCTTGATATATATTGACTATACCTACATAGGGTAACATACACCACGTCTTGATATATATTGACTTTACCTACATAGGGTAGCATACACAACGTCTTGATATATATTGACTTTACCTACATAGGGTAACATACACCACGTCTTGATATATATTGACTTTACCTACATAGGGTAGCATACACAACGTCTTGATATATATTGACTTTACCTACATAGGGTAACATACACCACGTCTTGATATATATTGACTTTACCTACATAGGGTAACATACACCACGTCTTTATATATATTGACTTTACCTACATAGGGTAACATACACCACGTCTTGATGTATATTGACTTTACCTACATAGGGTAGCATATACCACGTTTTGATATATATCGACTTTACCTACATAGGGTAGCATACACCACGTCTTGATGTATATTGACTTTACCTACATAGGGTAACATACACCACGTCTTTATATATATATATTGACTTTACCTACATAGGGTAACATACACCACGTCTTGATGTATATTGACTTTACCTACATAGGTAGCATACACCACGTCTTGATATATATTGACTTTACCTACATAGGGTAACATACAATGCGTCTTGGTATATATTGACTTTACCTACATAGGGTAACATACACCACGTCTTGATGTATATTGACTTTACCTACATAGGGTAACATATACCACGTCTTGATATATATTGACTTTACCTACATAGGGTAGCATACACCACGTCTTGATATATATTGACTTTACCTACATAGGGTAACATACAATACGTCTTGATATATATTGACTTTACCTACATAGGGTAACATACACCACGTCTTGATGTATATTGACTTACCTACATAGGGTAACATACACCACGTCTTTATATATATTGACTTTACCTACATAGGGTAACATACACCACGTCTTGATGTATATTGACTTTACCTACATAGGGTAGCATATACCACGTCTTGATATATATTGACTTTACCTACATAGGGTAACATACACCACGTCTTGATATAAATTGACTTTACCTACATAGGGTAACATACACCACGTCTTGATATATATATTGACTTTACCTACATAGGGTAGCATACACCACGTCTTGATATATATTGACTTTAACTACATAGGGTAACATACACCACGTCTTGATACATATTGACTTTACATACATAGGGTAACATACACCACGTCTTGATATATATTGACTTTACCTACATAGGTTAACATACACTACGTCTTGATATATATTGACTTTACCTACATAGGTTAACATACACCACGTCTTGATATATATTGACTCTACCTACATAGGGTAACATACACCACGTCTTGATATATATATTGACTTTACCTACATAGGTTAACATACACCACGTCTTGATATATATTGACTTTACCTACATAGGTAAACATACACCACGTCTTGATATATTTTGACTTTACCTACATAGGTTAACATACACCACGTCTTGATATATATTGACTCTACCTACATAGGGTAACATACACCACGTCTTGATATATATATTGACTTTACCTACATAGAGTAGCATACACCACGTCTTGATGTATATTGACTTTACCTACATAGGGTAACACACACCACGTCTTGATATATATTGACTTTACCTACATAGGGTAACATACACCACGTCTTGATATATATTGATTTTACCTACATAGGGTAACATACAATACGTCTTGATATATATTGACTTTACCTACATAGGGTAACATACACCACGTCTTGATGTATATTGACTTACCTACATAGGGTAACATACACCACGTCTTTATATATATTGACTTTACCTACATAGGGTAACATACACCACGTCTTGATGTATATTGACTTTACCTACATAGGGTAGCATATACCACGTCTTGATATATATTGACTTTACCTACATAGGGTAACATACACCACGTCTTGATATAAATTGACTTTACCTACATAGGGTAACATACACCACGTCTTGATATATATATTGACTTTACCTACATAGGGTAGCATACACCACGTCTTGATATATATTGACTTTAACTACATAGGGTAACATACACCACGTCTTGATACATATTGACTTTACATACATAGGGTAACATACACCACGTCTTGATATATATTGACTTTACCTACATAGGTTAACATACACTACGTCTTGATATATATTGACTTTACCTACATAGGTTAACATACACCACGTCTTGATATATATTGACTCTACCTACATAGGGTAACATACACCACGTCTTGATATATATATTGACTTTACCTACATAGGTTAACATACACCACGTCTTGATTTATATTGACTTTACCTACATAGGTAAACATACACCACGTCTTGATATATTTTGACTTTACCTACATAGGTTAACATACACCACGTCTTGATATATATTGACTCTACCTACATAGGGTAACATACACCACGTCTTGATATATATATTGACTTTACCTACATAGAGTAGCATACACCACGTCTTGATGTATATTGACTTTACCTACATAGGGTAACACACACCACGTCTTGATATATATTGACTTTACCTACATAGGGTAACATACACCACGTCTTGATATATATTGATTTTACCTACATAGGGTAACATACACCACGTCTTGATGTATATTGACTTTACCTGCATAGGGTAACATACACCACGTCTTGATATATATTGACTATACCTACATAGGGTAACATACACCACGTCTTGATATATATTGACTTTACCTACATAGGGTAGCATACACAACGTCTTGATCTATATTGACTTTACCTACATAGGGTAACACACACCACGTCTTGATATATATTGACTTTACCTACATAGGGTAACATACACCACGTCTTGATATATATTGACTTTACCTACAAGGGGTAACATACACCACGTCTTGATGTATATTGACTTTACCTACATAGGGTAACATACACCACGTCTTGATATATATTGACTTTACCTACAGAGGGTAACATACACCACTTCTTGATATATATTGATTTTACCTACATAGGGTAACATACACCACGTCTTGATGTATATTGACTTTACCTGCATAGGGTAACATACACCACGTCTTGATATATATTGACTTTACCTACATAGGGTAACATACACCACGTCTTGATGTATATTGACTTTACCTACATAGGGTAGCATATACCACGTCTTGATATATATTGATTTTACCTACATAGGGTAACATACACCACGTCTTGATATATATTGACTTTACCTACATAGGGTAGCATACACTACGTCTTGATATATATTGACTTTACCTACATAGGGTAACATACACCACGTCTTGATATATATTGACTTTACCTACATAGGGTAGCATACACCACGTCTTGATATATATTGACTTTACCTACATAGGGTAACATACACCACGTCTTGATACATATTGACTTTACCTACATAGGGTAACATACACCACGTCTTGATATATATTGACTTTACCTACATAGGTTAAGATACACCACATCTTGATATATATTGACTTTACCTACATAGGTTAACATACACCACGTCTTGATATATATTGACTCTACCTACATAGGGTAACATACACCACGTCTTGATATATATATTGACTTTACCTACATAGGTTAACATACACCACGTCTTGATGTATATTGACTTTACCTACATAGGGTAACATACACCACGTCTTGATATATATATTGACTTTACCTACATAGGGCAGCATACACTACGTCTTGGTATATATTGACTTTACCTACATAGGGTAACATACACCACGTCTTGATACATATTGACTTTACCTACATAGGGTAACATACACCACGTCTTGATATATATTGACTTTGCCTACATAGGTTAACATACACCACCTCTTGATATATATTGACTTTACCTACATAGGTTAACATACACCACGTCTTGATATATATTGACTTTACCTACATAGGGTAACATACACCACGTCTTGATATATATTGATTCTACCTACATAGGGTAACATACACCACGTCTTTATATATATTGACTTTACCTACATAGGGTAACATACACCACGTCTTGATACATATTGACTTTACCTACATAGGGTAACATACACCACATCTTGATATATATTGACTTTACCTACATAGGTTAACATACACCACGTCTTGATATATATTGACTCTACCTACATAGGGTAACATACACCACGTCTTGATATATATATTGACTTTACCTACATAGGTTAACATACACGACGTCTAGATATATATTGACTTTACCTACATAGGTTAACATACACCACGTCTTGATATATATTGACTCTAACTACATATGGTAACATACACCACGTCTTGATATATATTGACTTTACCTACATAGGGTAACATACACCACGTCTTGATGTATATTGACTTTACCTACATAGGTTAACATACACCACGTCTTGATATATATTGACTCTACCTACATAGGGTAGCATACACCACGTCTTGATATATATTGACTTTACCTACATAGGGTAGCATACACCACGTCTTGATATATATTGACTTTACCTACATAGGGTAACATACACCACGTCTTGATATATATTGACTCTACCTACGTATGGTAACATACACCACGTCTTTATATATATTGACTTTACCTACATAGGTTAACATACACCACGTCTTGATGTATATTGACTTTACCTACAAAGGTTAACATACACCACGTCTTGATATATATTGACTCTACCTACATAGGGTAGCATACACCACGTCTTGATATATATTGACTTTACCTACATAGGGTAGCATACACCACGTCTTGATATATATTGACTTTACCTACATAGGGAAACATACACCACGTCTTGATATATATTGACTTTACCTATATAGGGTAGTATACACCACGTCTTGATATATATTGACTTTACCTACATAGGGTAGCATACACCACGTCTTGATATATATATTGACTTTACCTACATAGGGTAACATACACCACGTCTTGATGTATATTGACTTTACCTACATAGGGTAACACACACCACGTCTTGATATATATTGACTTTACCTACATAGGGTAACATACACCACGTCTTGATATATATTGACTTTACCTACAAGGGGTAACATACACCACGTCTTGATGTATATTGACTTTACCTACATAGGGTAACATACACCACGTCTTGATATATATTGACTTTACCTACAGAGGGTAACATACACCACGTCTTGATATATATTGATTTTACCTGCATAGGGTAACATACACCACGTCTTGATGTATATTGACTTTACCTGCAGAGGGTAACATACACCACGTCTTGATATATATTGACTTTACCTACATAGGGTAACATACACCACGTCTTGATGTATATTGACTTTACCTACATAGGGTAGCATATACCACGTCTTGATATATATTGATTTTACCTACATAGGGTAACATACACCACGTCTTGATATATATTGACTTTACCTACATAGGGTAGCATACACCACGTCTTGATATATATTGACTTTACCTACATAGGGTAACATACACCACGTCTTGATATATATTGACTTTACCTACATAGGGTAGCATACACCACGTCTTGATATATATTGACTTTATCTACATAGGGTAACATACACCACGTCTTTATATATATTGACTTTACCTACATAGGGTAACATACACCACGTCTTGATGTATATTGACTTTACCTACATATGGTAGCATATACCACGTCTTGATATATATCGACTTTACCTACATAGGGTAGCATACACCACGTCTTGATGTATATTGACTTTACCTACATAGGGTAACATACACCACGTCTTTATATATATATTGACTTTACCTACATAGGGTAACATACACCACCTCTTGATGTATATTGACTTTACCTACATAGGGTAGCATATACCACGTCTTGATATATATTGACTTTACCTACATAGGGTAGCATACACCACATCTTGATATATATTGACTTTACCTACATAGGGTAACATACAATACGTCTTGATATATATTGACTTTACCTACATAGGGTAACATACACCACGTCTTGATGTATATTGACTTTACCTACATAGGGTAACATACAATACATCTTGATATATATTGACTTTACCTACATAGGGTAACAAACACCACGTCTTGACGTATATTGACTTTACCTACATAGGGTAGCATATACCACGTCTTGATATATATTGACTTTACCTACATTGGGTAGCATACACCACGTCTTGATATATATTGACTTTACCTACATAGGGTAACATACAATACGTCTTGATATATATTGACTTTACCTACATAGGGTAAGATACACCACGTCTTGATGTATATTGATTTTACCTACATAGGGTAAGATACACCACGTCTTTATATATATTGACTTTACCTACATAGGGTAACATACACCACGTCTTGATATATATATTGACTTTACCTACATAGGGCAGCATACACTACGTCTTGGTATATATTGACTTTACCTACATAGGGTAACATACACCACGTCTTGATATATATTGACTTTACCTACATAGGGTAACATACACCACGTCTTGATATATATATTGACTTTACCTACATAGGGCAGCATACACTACGTCTTGGTATATATTGACTTTACCTACATAGGGTAACATACACCACGTCTTGATACATATTGACTTTACCTACATAGGGTAACATACACCACGTCTTGATATATATTGACTTTGCCTACATAGGTTAACATACACCACCTCTTGATATATATTGACTTTACATACATAGGTTAACATACACCACGTCTTGATATATATTGACTTTACCTACATAGGGTAACATACACCACGTCTTGATATATATTGACTCTACCTACATAGGGTAACATACACCACGTCTTTATATATATTGACTTTACCTACATAGGGTAACATACACCACGTCTTGATACATATTGACTTTACCTACATAGGGTAACATACACCACATCTTGATATATATTGACTTTACCTACATAGGTTAACATACACCACGTCTTGATATATATTGACTCTACCTACATAGGGTAACATACACCACGTCTTGATATATATATTGACTTTACCTACATAGGTTAACATACACGACGTCTAGATATATATTGACTTTACCTACATAGGTTAACATACACCACGTCTTGATATATATTGACTCTACCTACATATGGTAACATACACCACGTCTTGATATATATTGACTTTACCTACATAGGGTAACATACACCACGTCTTGATGTATATTGACTTTACCTACATAGGTTAACATACACCACGTCTTGATATATATTGACTCTACCTACATAGGGTAGCATACACCACGTCTTGATATATATTGACTTTACCTACATAGGGTAGCATACACCACGTCTTGATATATATTGACTTTACCTACATAGGGTAACATACACCACGTCTTGATATATATTGACTTTACCTATATAGGGTAACATACACCACGTCTTGATATATATTGACTTTACCTACATAGGGTAACATACACCACGTCTTGATATATATTGACTTTACCTATATAGGGTAGTATACACCACGTCTTGATATATATTGACTTTACCTACATAGGGTTGCATACACCACGTCTTGATGTATATATTGACTTTACCTACATAGGGTAACATACACCACGTCTTGATGTATATTGACTTTACCTACATAGGGTAACACACACCACGTCTTGATATATATTGACTTTACCTACATAGGGTAACATACACCACGTCTTGATATATATTGACTTTACCTACATAGGGTAACATACACCACGTCTTGATGTATATTGACTTTACCTACATAGGGTAACATACACCACGTCTTGATATATATTGACTTTACCTACATAGGGTAACATACACCACGTCTTGATATATATTGATTTTACCTACATAGGGTAACATACACCACGTCTTGATATATATTGACTATACCTACATAGGGTAACATACACCACGTCTTGATATATATTGACTTTACCTACATAGGGTAGCATACACAACGTCTTGATATATATTGACTTTACCTACATAGGGTAACATACACCACGTCTTGATATATATTGACTTTACCTACATAGGGTAGCATACACAACGTCTTGATATATATTGACTTTACCTACATAGGGTAACATACACCACGTCTTGATATATATTGACTTTACCTACATAGGGTAACATACACCACGTCTTTATATATATTGACTTTACCTACATAGGGTAACATACACCACGTCTTGATGTATATTGACTTTACCTACATAGGGTAGCATATACCACGTTTTGATATATATCGACTTTACCTACATAGGGTAGCATACACCACGTCTTGATGTATATTGACTTTACCTACATAGGGTAACATACACCACGTCTTTATATATATATATTGACTTTACCTACATAGGGTAACATACACCACGTCTTGATGTATATTGACTTTACCTACATAGGTAGCATACACCACGTCTTGATATATATTGACTTTACCTACATAGGGTAACATACAATGCGTCTTGGTATATATTGACTTTACCTACATAGGGTAACATACACCACGTCTTGATGTATATTGACTTTACCTACATAGGGTAACATATACCACGTCTTGATATATATTGACTTTACCTACATAGGGTAGCATACACCACGTCTTGATATATATTGACTTTACCTACATAGGGTAACATACAATACGTCTTGATATATATTGACTTTACCTACATAGGGTAACATACACCACGTCTTGATGTATATTGACTTACCTACATAGGGTAACATACACCACGTCTTTATATATATTGACTTTACCTACATAGGGTAACATACACCACGTCTTGATGTATATTGACTTTACCTACATAGGGTAGCATATACCACGTCTTGATATATATTGACTTTACCTACATAGGGTAACATACACCACGTCTTGATATAAATTGACTTTACCTACATAGGGTAACATACACCACGTCTTGATATATATATTGACTTTACCTACATAGGGTAGCATACACCACGTCTTGATATATATTGACTTTAACTACATAGGGTAACATACACCACGTCTTGATACATATTGACTTTACATACATAGGGTAACATACACCACGTCTTGATATATATTGACTTTACCTACATAGGTTAACATACACTACGTCTTGATATATATTGACTTTACCTACATAGGTTAACATACACCACGTCTTGATATATATTGACTCTACCTACATAGGGTAACATACACCACGTCTTGATATATATATTGACTTTACCTACATAGGTTAACATACACCACGTCTTGATATATATTGACTTTACCTACATAGGTAAACATACACCACGTCTTGATATATTTTGACTTTACCTACATAGGTTAACATACACCACGTCTTGATATATATTGACTCTACCTACATAGGGTAACATACACCACGTCTTGATATATATATTGACTTTACCTACATAGAGTAGCATACACCACGTCTTGATGTATATTGACTTTACCTACATAGGGTAACACACACCACGTCTTGATATATATTGACTTTACCTACATAGGGTAACATACACCACGTCTTGATATATATTGATTTTACCTACATAGGGTAACATACAATACGTCTTGATATATATTGACTTTACCTACATAGGGTAACATACACCACGTCTTGATGTATATTGACTTACCTACATAGGGTAACATACACCACGTCTTTATATATATTGACTTTACCTACATAGGGTAACATACACCACGTCTTGATGTATATTGACTTTACCTACATAGGGTAGCATATACCACGTCTTGATATATATTGACTTTACCTACATAGGGTAACATACACCACGTCTTGATATAAATTGACTTTACCTACATAGGGTAACATACACCACGTCTTGATATATATATTGACTTTACCTACATAGGGTAGCATACACCACGTCTTGATATATATTGACTTTAACTACATAGGGTAACATACACCACGTCTTGATACATATTGACTTTACATACATAGGGTAACATACACCACGTCTTGATATATATTGACTTTACCTACATAGGTTAACATACACTACGTCTTGATATATATTGACTTTACCTACATAGGTTAACATACACCACGTCTTGATATATATTGACTCTACCTACATAGGGTAACATACACCACGTCTTGATATATATATTGACTTTACCTACATAGGTTAACATACACCACGTCTTGATTTATATTGACTTTACCTACATAGGTAAACATACACCACGTCTTGATATATTTTGACTTTACCTACATAGGTTAACATACACCACGTCTTGATATATATTGACTCTACCTACATAGGGTAACATACACCACGTCTTGATATATATATTGACTTTACCTACATAGAGTAGCATACACCACGTCTTGATGTATATTGACTTTACCTACATAGGGTAACACACACCACGTCTTGATATATATTGACTTTACCTACATAGGGTAACATACACCACGTCTTGATATATATTGATTTTACCTACATAGGGTAACATACACCACGTCTTGATGTATATTGACTTTACCTGCATAGGGTAACATACACCACGTCTTGATATATATTGACTATACCTACATAGGGTAACATACACCACGTCTTGATATATATTGACTTTACCTACATAGGGTAGCATACACAACGTCTTGATATATATTGACTTTACCTACATAGGGTAACATACACCACGTCTTGATATATATTGACTTTACCTACATAGGGTAACATACACCACGTCTTTATATATATTGACTTTACCTACATAGGGTAACATACACCACGTCTTGATGTATATTGACTTTACCTACATAGGGTAGCATATACCACGTTTTGATATATATCGACTTTACCTACATAGGGTAGCATACACCACGTCTTGATGTATATTGACTTTACCTACATAGGGTAACATACACCACGTCTTTATATATATATATTGACTTTACCTACATAGGGTAACATACACCACGTCTTGATGTATATTGACTTTACCTACATAGGTAGCATACACCACGTCTTGATATATATTGACTTTACCTACATAGGGTAACATACAATACGTCTTGGTATATATTGACTTTACCTACATAGGGTAACATACACCACGTCTTGATGTATATTGACTTTACCTACATAGGGTAACATATACCACGTCTTGATATATATTGACTTTACCTACATAGGGTAGCATACACCACGTCTTGATATATATTGACTTTACCTACAAAGGTTAACATACAATACGTCTTGATATATATTGACTTTACCTACATAGGGTAACATACACCACGTCTTGATGTATATTGACTTACCTACATAGGGTAACATACACCACGTCTTTATATATATTGACTTTACCTACATAGGGTAACATACACCACGTCTTGATGTATATTGACTTTACCTACATAGGGTAGCATATACCACGTCTTGATATATATTGACTTTACCTACATAGGGTAACATACACCACGTCTTGATATAAATTGACTTTACCTACATAGGGTAACATACACCACGTCTTGATATATATATTGACTTTACCTACATAGGGTAGCATACACCACGTCTTGATATATATTGACTTTAACTACATAGGGTAACATACACCACGTCTTGATACATATTGACTTTACATACATAGGGTAACATACACCACGTCTTGATATATATTGACTTTACCTACATAGGTTAACATACACTACGTCTTGATATATATTGACTTTACCTACATAGGTTAACATACACCACGTCTTGATATATATTGACTCTACCTACATAGGGTAACATACACCACGTCTTGATATATATATTGACTTTACCTACATAGGTTAACATACACCACGTCTTGATATATATTGACTTTACCTACATAGGTAAACATACACCACGTCTTTATATATATTGACTTTACCTACATAGGGTAACATACACCACGTCTTGATGTATATTGACTTTACCTACATAGGGTAGCATATACCACGTTTTGATATATATCGACTTTACCTACATAGGGTAGCATACACCACGTCTTGATGTATATTGACTTTACCTACATAGGGTAACATACACCACGTCTTTATATATATATATTGACTTTACCTACATAGGGTAACATACACCACGTCTTGATGTATATTGACTTTACCTACATAGGTAGCATACACCACGTCTTGATATATATTGACTTTACCTACATAGGGTAACATACACCACGTCTTGATGTATATTGACTTTACCTACATAGGGTAGCATATACCACGTCTTGATATATATTGACTTTACCTACATAGGGTAACATACACCACGTCTTGATATAAATTGACTTTACCTACATAGGGTAACATACACCACGTCTTGATATATATATTGACTTTACCTACATAGGGTAGCATACACCACGTCTTGATATATATTGACTTTACCTACATAGGGTAACATACACCACGTCTTGATGTATATTGACTTTACCTACATAGGGTAGCATATACCACGTCTTGATATATATTGACTTTACCTACATAGGGTAACATACAATGCGTCTTGGTATATATTGACTTTACCTACATAGGGTAACATACACCACGTCTTGATGTATATTGACTTTACCTACATAGGGTAACATATACCACGTCTTGATATATATTGACTTTACCTACATAGGGTAGCATACACCACGTCTTGATATATATTGACTTTACCTACATAGGGTAACATACAATACGTCTTGATATATATTGACTTTACCTACATAGGGTAACATACACCACGTCTTGATGTATATTGACTTACCTACATAGGGTAACATACACCACGTCTTTATATATATTGACTTTACCTACATAGGGTAACATACACCACGTCTTGATGTATATTGACTTTACCTACATAGGGTAGCATATACCACGTCTTGATATATATTGACTTTACCTACATAGGGTAACATACACCACGTCTTGATATATATTGACTCTACCTACATAGGGTAACATACACCACGTCTTGATATATATATTGACTTTACCTACATAGAGTAGCATACACCACGTCTTGATGTATATTGACTTTACCTACATAGGGTAACACACACCACGTCTTGATATATATTGACTTTACCTACATAGGGTAACATACACCACGTCTTGATATATATTGATTTTACCTACATAGGGTAACATACAATACGTCTTGATATATATTGACTTTACCTACATAGGGTAACATACACCACGTCTTGATGTATATTGACTTACCTACATAGGGTAACATACACCACGTCTTTATATATATTGACTTTACCTACATAGGGTAACATACACCACGTCTTGATGTATATTGACTTTACCTACATAGGGTAGCATATACCACGTCTTGATATATATTGACTTTACCTACATAGGGTAACATACACCACGTCTTGATATAAATTGACTTTACCTACATAGGGTAACATACACCACGTCTTGATATATATATTGACTTTACCTACATAGGGTAGCATACACCACGTCTTGATATATATTGACTTTAACTACATAGGGTAACATACACCACGTCTTGATACATATTGACTTTACATACATAGGGTAACATACACCACGTCTTGATATATATTGACTTTACCTACATAGGTTAACATACACTACGTCTTGATATATATTGACTTTACCTACATAGGTTAACATACACCACGTCTTGATATATATTGACTCTACCTACATAGGGTAACATACACCACGTCTTGATATATATATTGACTTTACCTACATAGGTTAACATACACCACGTCTTGATTTATATTGACTTTACCTACATAGGTAAACATACACCACGTCTTGATATATTTTGACTTTACCTACATAGGTTAACATACACCACGTCTTGATATATATTGACTCTACCTACATAGGGTAACATACACCACGTCTTGATATATATATTGACTTTACCTACATAGAGTAGCATACACCACGTCTTGATGTATATTGACTTTACCTACATAGGGTAACACACACCACGTCTTGATATATATTGACTTTACCTACATAGGGTAACATACACCACGTCTTGATATATATTGATTTTACCTACATAGGGTAACATACACCACGTCTTGATGTATATTGACTTTACCTGCATAGGGTAACATACACCACGTCTTGATATATATTGACTATACCTACATAGGGTAACATACACCACGTCTTGATATATATTGACTTTACCTACATAGGGTAGCATACACAACGTCTTGATATATATTGACTTTACCTACATAGGGTAACATACACCACGTCTTGATATATATTGACTTTACCTACATAGGGTAACATACACCACGTCTTTATATATATTGACTTTACCTACATAGGGTAACATACACCACGTCTTGATGTATATTGACTTTACCTACATAGGGTAGCATATACCACGTTTTGATATATATCGACTTTACCTACATAGGGTAGCATACACCACGTCTTGATGTATATTGACTTTACCTACATAGGGTAACATACACCACGTCTTTATATATATATATTGACTTTACCTACATAGGGTAACATACACCACGTCTTGATGTATATTGACTTTACCTACATAGGTAGCATACACCACGTCTTGATATATATTGACTTTACCTACATAGGGTAACATACAATACGTCTTGGTATATATTGACTTTACCTACATAGGGTAATATACACCACGTCTTGATGTATATTGACTTTACCTACATAGGGTAACATATACCACGTCTTGATATATATTGACTTTACCTACATAGGGTAGCATACACCACGTCTTGATATATATTGACTTTACCTACAAAGGTTAACATACAATACGTCTTGATATATATTGACTTTACCTACATAGGGTAACATACACCACGTCTTGATGTATATTGACTTACCTACATAGGGTAACATACACCACGTCTTTATATATATTGACTTTACCTACATAGGGTAACATACACCACGTCTTGATGTATATTGACTTTACCTACATAGGGTAGCATATACCACGTCTTGATATATATTGACTTTACCTACATAGGGTAACATACACCACGTCTTGATATAAATTGACTTTACCTACATAGGGTAACATACACCACGTCTTGATATATATATTGACTTTACCTACATAGGGTAGCATACACCACGTCTTGATATATATTGACTTTAACTACATAGGGTAACATACACCACGTCTTGATACATATTGACTTTACATACATAGGGTAACATACACCACGTCTTGATATATATTGACTTTACCTACATAGGTTAACATACACTACGTCTTGATATATATTGACTTTACCTACATAGGTTAACATACACCACGTCTTGATATATATTGACTCTACCTACATAGGGTAACATACACCACGTCTTGATATATATATTGACTTTACCTACATAGGTTAACATACACCACGTCTTGATATATATTGACTTTACCTACATAGGTAAACATACACCACGTCTTTATATATATTGACTTTACCTACATAGGGTAACATACACCACGTCTTGATGTATATTGACTTTACCTACATAGGGTAGCATATACCACGTTTTGATATATATCGACTTTACCTACATAGGGTAGCATACACCACGTCTTGATGTATATTGACTTTACCTACATAGGGTAACATACACCACGTCTTTATATATATATATTGACTTTACCTACATAGGGTAACATACACCACGTCTTGATGTATATTGACTTTACCTACATAGGTAGCATACACCACGTCTTGATATATATTGACTTTACCTACATAGGGTAACATACAATGCGTCTTGGTATATATTGACTTTACCTACATAGGGTAACATACACCACGTCTTGATGTATATTGACTTTACCTACATAGGGTAACATATACCACGTCTTGATATATATTGACTTTACCTACATAGGGTAGCATACACCACGTCTTGATATATATTGACTTTACCTACATAGGGTAACATACAATACGTCTTGATATATATTGACTTTACCTACATAGGGTAACATACACCACGTCTTGATGTATATTGACTTACCTACATAGGGTAACATACACCACGTCTTTATATATATTGACTTTACCTACATAGGGTAACATACACCACGTCTTGATGTATATTGACTTTACCTACATAGGGTAGCATATACCACGTCTTGATATATATTGACTTTACCTACATAGGGTAACATACACCACGTCTTGATATAAATTGACTTTACCTACATAGGGTAACATACACCACGTCTTGATATATATATTGACTTTACCTACATAGGGTAGCATACACCACGTCTTGATATATATTGACTTTAACTACATAGGGTAACATACACCACGTCTTGATACATATTGACTTTACATACATAGGGTAACATACACCACGTCTTGATATATATTGACTTTACCTACATAGGTTAACATACACTACGTCTTGATATATATTGACTTTACCTACATAGGTTAACATACACCACGTCTTGATATATATTGACTCTACCTACATAGGGTAACATACACCACGTCTTGATATATATATTGACTTTACCTACATAGGTTAACATACACCACGTCTTGATATATATTGACTTTACCTACATAGGTAAACATACACCACGTCTTGATATATTTTGACTTTACCTACATAGGTTAACATACACCACGTCTTGATATATATTGACTCTACCTACATAGGGTAACATACACCACGTCTTGATATATATATTGACTTTACCTACATAGAGTAGCATACACCACGTCTTGATGTATATTGACTTTACCTACATAGGGTAACACACACCACGTCTTGATATATATTGACTTTACCTACATAGGGTAACATACACCACGTCTTGATATATATTGACTTTACCTACATAGGGTAACATACACCACGTATTGATGTATATTGACTTTACCTACATAGGGTAACATACACCACGTCTTGATATATATTGACTTTACCTACATAGGGTAACATACACCACGTCTTGATATATATTGATTTTACCTACATAGGGTAACATACACCACGTCTTGATGTATATTGACTTTACCTGCATAGGGTAACATACACCACGTCTTGATATATATTGACTATACCTACATAGGGTAACATACACCACGTCTTGATATATATTGACTTTACCTACATAGGGTAGCATACACAACGTCTTGATATATATTGACTTTACCTACATAGGGTAACATACACCACGTCTTGATATATATTGACTTTACCTACATAGAGTAACATACACCACGTCTTTATATATATTGACTTTACCTACATAGGGTAACATACACCACGTCTTGATGTATATTGACTTTACCTACATAGGGTATCATATACCACGTTTTGATATATATCGACTTTACCTACATAGGGTAGCATACAGCACGTCTTGATGTATATTGACTTTACCTACATAGGGTAACATACACCACGTCTTTATATATATATATTGACTTTACCTACATAGGGTAACATACACCACGTCTTGATGTATATTGACTTTACCTACATAGGTAGCATACACCACGTCTTGATATATATTGACTTTACCTACATAGGGTAACATACAATACGTCTTGGTATATATTGACTTTACCTACATAGGGTAACATACACCACGTCTTGATGTATATTGACTTTACCTACATAGGGTAACATATACCACGTCTTGATATATATTGACTTTACCTACATAGGGTAGCATACACCACGTCTTGATATATATTGACTTTACCTACATAGGGTAACATACAATACGTCTTGATATATATTGACTTTACCTACATAGGGTAACATACACCACGTCTTGATGTATATTGACTTACCTACATAGGGTAACATACACCACGTCTTTATATATATTGACTTTACCTACATAGGGTAACATACACCACGTCTTGATGTATATTGACTTTACCTACATAGGGTAGCATATACCACGTCTTGATATATATTGACTTTACCTACATAGGGTAACATACACCACGTCTTGATATAAATTGACTTTACCTACATAGGGTAACATACACCACGTCTTGATATATATATTGACTTTACCTACATAGGGTAGCATACACCACGTCTTGATATATATTGACTTTAACTACATAGGGTAACATACACCACGTCTTGATACATATTGACTTTACATACATAGGGTAACATACACCACGTCTTGATATATATTGACTTTACCTACATAGGTTAACATACACTACGTCTTGATATATATTGACTTTACCTACATAGGTTAACATACACCACGTCTTGATATATATTGACTCTACCTACATAGGGTAACATACACCACGTCTTGATATATATATTGACTTTACCTACAAAGGTTAACATACACCACGTCTTGATATATATTGACTTTACCTACATAGGTAAACATACACCACGTCTTGATATATTTTGACTTTACCTACATAGGTTAACATACACCACGTCTTGATATATATTGACTCTACCTACATAGGGTAACATACACCACGTCTTGATATATATATTGACTTTACCTACATAGAGTAGCATACACCACGTCTTGATATATATTTTGACTTTACCTACATAGGGTAACATACACCACGTCTTGATACATATTGACTTTACCTACATAGGGTAACATACACCACGTCTTGATATATATTGACTTTACCTACATAGGGTAACATACACCACGTCTTGATGTATATTGACTTTACCTACATAGGTTAACATACACCACGTCTTGATATATATTGACTCTACCTACATAGGGTAGCATACACCACGTCTTGATATATATTGACTTTACCTACATAGGGTAGCATACACCACGTCTTGATATATATTGACTTTACCTACATAGGGTAACATACACCACGTCTTGATATATATTGCCTTTACCTATATAGGGTAACATACACCACGTCTTGATATATATTGACTTTACCTACATAGGGTAACATACACCACGTCTTGATATATATTGACTTTACCTATATAGGGTAGTATACACCACGTCTTGATATATATTGACTTTACCTACATAGGGTAGCATACACCACGTCTTGATGTATATATTGACTTTACCTACATAGGGTAACATACACCACGTCTTGATGTATATTGACTTTACCTACATAGGGTAACGCACACCACGTCTTGATATATATTGACTTTACCTACATAGGGTAACATACACCACGTCTTGATATATATTGACTTTACCTACATAGGGTAACACACACCACGTCTTGATGTATATTGACTTTACCTACATAGGGTAACATACACCACGTCTTGATATATATTGACTTTACCTACATAGGGTAACATACACCACGTCTTGATATATATTGATTTTACCTACATAGGGTAACATACACCACGTTTTGATGTATATTGACTTTACCTGCATAGGGTAACATACACCACGTCTTGATATATATTGACTATACCTACATAGGGTAACATACACCACGTCTTGATATATATTGACTTTACCTACATAGGGTAGCATACACAACGTCTTGATATATATTGACTTTACCTACATAGGGTAACATACACCACGTCTTGATATATATTGACTTTACCTACATAGGGTAACATACACCACGTCTTTATATATATTGACTTTACCTACATAGGGTAACATACACCACGTCTTGATGTATATTGACTTTACCTACATAGGGTAGCATATACCACGTTTTGATATATATCGACTTTACCTACATAGGGTAGCATACACCACGTCTTGATGTATATTGACTTTACCTACATAGGGTAACATACACCACGTCTTTATATATATATTGACTTTACCTACATAGGGTAACATACACCACGTCTTGATGTATATTGACTTTACCTACATAGGGTAGCATATACCACGTCTTGATATATATTGACTTTACCTACATAGGTAGCATACACCACGTCTTGATATATATTGACTTTACCTACATAGGGTAACATACAATACGTCTTGGTATATATTGACTTTACCTACATAGGGTAACATACACCACGTCTTGATGTATATTGACTTTACCTACATAGGGTAACATATACCACGTCTTGATATATATTGACTTTACCTACATAGGGTAGCATACACCACGTCTTGATATATATTGACTTTACCTACATAGGGTAACATACAATACGTCTTGATATATATTGACTTTACCTACATAGGTTAACATACACCACGTCTTGATGTATATTGACTTACCTACATAGGGTAACATACACCACGTCTTTATATATATTGACTTTACCTACATAGGGTAACATACACCACGTCTTGATGTATATTGACTTTACCTACATAGGGTAGCATATACCACGTCTTGATATATATTGACTTTACCTACATAGGGTAACATACACCACGTCTTGATGTATATATTGACTTTACCTACATAGGGTAACATACACCACGTCTTGATGTATATTGACTTTACCTACATAGGGTAACACACACCACGTCTTGATATATATTGACTTTACCTACATAGGGTAACATACACCACGTCTTGATATATATTGACTTTACCTACATAGGGTAACACACACCACGTCTTGATGTATATTGACTTTACCTACATAGGGTAACATACACCACGTCTTGATATATATTGACTTTACCTACATAGGGTAACATACACCACGTCTTGATATATATTGATTTTACCTACATAGGGTAACATACACCACGTTTTGATGTATATTGACTTTACCTGCATAGGGTAACATACACCACGTCTTGATATATATTGACTATACCTACATAGGGTAACATACACCACGTCTTGATATATATTGACTTTACCTACATAGGGTAGCATACACAACGTCTTGATATATATTGACTTTACCTACATAGGGTAACATACACCACGTCTTGATATATATTGACTTTACCTACATAGGGTAACATACACCACGTCTTTATATATATTGACTTTACCTACATAGGGTAACATACACCACGTCTTGATGTATATTGACTTTACCTACATAGGGTAGCATATACCACGTTTTGATATATATCGACTTTACCTACATAGGGTAGCATACACCACGTCTTGATGTATATTGACTTTACCTACATAGGGTAACATACACCACGTCTTTATATATATATTGACTTTACCTACATAGGGTAACATACACCACGTCTTGATGTATATTGACTTTACCTACATAGGGTAGCATATACCACGTCTTGATATATATTGACTTTACCTACATAGGTAGCATACACCACGTCTTGATATATATTGACTTTACCTACATAGGGTAACATACAATACGTCTTGGTATATATTGACTTTACCTACATAGGGTAACATACACCACGTCTTGATGTATATTGACTTTACCTACATAGGGTAACATATACCACGTCTTGATATATATTGACTTTACCTACATAGGGTAGCATACACCACGTCTTGATATATATTGACTTTACCTACATAGGGTAACATACAATACGTCTTGATATATATTGACTTTACCTACATAGGTTAACATACACCACGTCTTGATGTATATTGACTTACCTACATAGGGTAACATACACCACGTCTTTATATATATTGACTTTACCTACATAGGGTAACATACACCACGTCTTGATGTATATTGACTTTACCTACATAGGGTAGCATATACCACGTCTTGATATATATTGACTTTACCTACATAGGGTAACATACACCACGTCTTGATATAAATTGACTTTACCTACATAGGGTAACATACACCACGTCTTGATATATATATTGACTTTACCTACATAGGGTAGCATATACCACGTCTTGATATAAATTGACTTTACCTACATAGGGTAACATACACCACGTCTTGATATATATTGACTTTAACTACATAGGGTAACATACAATACGTCTTGGTATATATTGACTTTACCTACATAGGGTAACATACACCACGTCTTGATGTATATTGACTTTACCTACATAGGGTAACATATACCACGTCTTGATATATATTGACTTTACCTACATAGGGTAGCATACACCACGTCTTGATATATATTGACTTTACCTACATAGGGTAACATACAATACGTCTTGATATATATTGACTTTACCTACATAGGGTAACATACACCACGTCTTGATGTATATTGACTTACCTACATAGGGTAACATACACCACGTCTTGATGTATATTGACTTTACCTACATAGGGTAACATACACCACGTCTTTATATATATATATTGACTTTACCTACATAGGGTAACATACACCACGTCTTGATGTATATTGACTTTACCTACATAGGTAGCATACACCACGTCTTGATATATATTGACTTTACCTACATAGGGTAACATACAATACGTCTTGGTATATATTGACTTTACCTACATAGGGTAACATACACCACGTCTTGATGTATATTGACTTTACCTACATAGGGTAACATATACCACGTCTTGATATATATTGACTTTACCTACATAGGGTAGCATACACCACGTCTTGATATATATTGACTTTACCTACATAGGGTAACATACAATACGTCTTGATATATATTGACTTTACCTACATAGGGTAACATACACCACGTCTTGATGTATATTGACTTACCTACATAGGGTAACATACACCACGTCTTTATATATATTGACTTTACCTACATAGGGTAACATACACCACGTCTTGATGTATATTGACTTTACCTACATAGGGTAGCATATACCACGTCTTGATATATATTGACTTTACCTACATAGGGTAACATACACCACGTCTTGATATAAATTGACTTTACCTACATAGGGTAACATACACCACGTCTTGATATATATATTGACTTTACCTACATAGGGTAGCATACACCACGTCTTGATATATATTGACTTTAACTACATAGGGTAACATACACCACGTCTTGATACATATTGACTTTACATACATAGGGTAACATACACCACGTCTTGATATATATTGACTTTACCTACATAGGTTAACATACACTACGTCTTGATATATATTGACTTTACCTACATAGGTTAACATACACCACGTCTTGATATATATTGACTCTACCTACATAGGGTAACATACACCACGTCTTGATATATATATTGACTTTACCTACAAAGGTTAACATACACCACGTCTTGATATATATTGACTTTACCTACATAGGTAAACATACACCACGTCTTGATATATTTTGACTTTACCTACATAGGTTAACATACACCACGTCTTGATATATATTGACTCTACCTACATAGGGTAACATACACCACGTCTTGATATATATATTGACTTTACCTACATAGAGTAGCATACACCACGTCTTGATATATATTGACTTTACCTACATAGGGTAACATACACCACGTCTTGATACATATTGACTTTACCTACATAGGGTAACATACACCACGTCTTGATATATATTGACTTTACCTACATAGGGTAACATACACCACGTCTTGATGTATATTGACTTTACCTACATAGGTTAACATACACCACGTCTTGATATATATTGACTCTACCTACATAGGGTAGCATACACCACGTCTTGATATATATTGACTTTACCTACATAGGGTAGCATACACCACGTCTTGATATATATTGACTTTACCTACATAGGGTAACATACACCACGTCTTGATATATATTGCCTTTACCTATATAGGGTAACATACACCACGTCTTGATATATATTGACTTTACCTACATAGGGTAACATACACCACGTCTTGATATATATTGACTTTACCTATATAGGGTAGTATACACCACGTCTTGATATATATTGACTTTACCTACATAGGGTAGCATACACCACGTCTTGATGTATATATTGACTTTACCTACATAGGGTAACATACACCACGTCTTGATGTATATTGACTTTACCTACATAGGGTAACGCACACCACGTCTTGATATATATTGACTTTACCTACATAGGGTAACATACACCACGTCTTGATATATATTGACTTTACCTACATAGGGTAACACACACCACGTCTTGATGTATATTGACTTTACCTACATAGGGTAACATACACCACGTCTTGATATATATTGACTTTACCTACATAGGGTAACATACACCACGTCTTGATATATATTGATTTTACCTACATAGGGTAACATACACCACGTTTTGATGTATATTGACTTTACCTGCATAGGGTAACATACACCACGTCTTGATATATATTGACTATACCTACATAGGGTAACATACACCACGTCTTGATATATATTGACTTTACCTACATAGGGTAGCATACACAACGTCTTGATATATATTGACTTTACCTACATAGGGTAACATACACCACGTCTTGATATATATTGACTTTACCTACATAGGGTAACATACACCACGTCTTTATATATATTGACTTTACCTACATAGGGTAACATACACCACGTCTTGATGTATATTGACTTTACCTACATAGGGTAGCATATACCACGTTTTGATATATATCGACTTTACCTACATAGGGTAGCATACACCACGTCTTGATGTATATTGACTTTACCTACATAGGGTAACATACACCACGTCTTTATATATATATTGACTTTACCTACATAGGGTAACATACACCACGTCTTGATGTATATTGACTTTACCTACATAGGGTAGCATATACCACGTCTTGATATATATTGACTTTACCTACATAGGTAGCATACACCACGTCTTGATATATATTGACTTTACCTACATAGGGTAACATACAATACGTCTTGGTATATATTGACTTTACCTACATAGGGTAACATACACCACGTCTTGATGTATATTGACTTTACCTACATAGGGTAACATATACCACGTCTTGATATATATTGACTTTACCTACATAGGGTAGCATACACCACGTCTTGATATATATTGACTTTACCTACATAGGGTAACATACAATACGTCTTGATATATATTGACTTTACCTACATAGGTTAACATACACCACGTCTTGATGTATATTGACTTACCTACATAGGGTAACATACACCACGTCTTTATATATATTGACTTTACCTACATAGGGTAACATACACCACGTCTTGATGTATATTGACTTTACCTACATAGGGTAGCATATACCACGTCTTGATATATATTGACTTTACCTACATAGGGTAACATACACCACGTCTTGATGTATATATTGACTTTACCTACATAGGGTAACATACACCACGTCTTGATGTATATTGACTTTACCTACATAGGGTAACACACACCACGTCTTGATATATATTGACTTTACCTACATAGGGTAACATACACCACGTCTTGATATATGTTGACTTTACCTACATAGGGTAACACACACCACGTCTTGATGTATATTGACTTTACCTACATAGGGTAACATACACCACGTCTTGATATATATTGACTTTACCTACATAGGGTAACATACACCACGTCTTGATATATATTGATTTTACCTACATAGGGTAACATACACCACGTTTTGATGTATATTGACTTTACCTGCATAGGGTAACATACACCACGTCTTGATATATATTGACTATACCTACATAGGGTAACATACACCACGTCTTGATATATATTGACTTTACCTACATAGGGTAGCATACACAACGTCTTGATATATATTGACTTTACCTACATAGGGTAACATACACCACGTCTTGATATATATTGACTTTACCTACATAGGGTAACATACACCACGTCTTTATATATATTGACTTTACCTACATAGGGTAACATACACCACGTCTTGATGTATATTGACTTTACCTACATAGGGTAGCATATACCACGTTTTGATATATATCGACTTTACCTACATAGGGTAGCATACACCACGTCTTGATGTATATTGACTTTACCTACATAGGGTAACATACACCACGTCTTTATATATATATTGACTTTACCTACATAGGGTAACATACACCACGTCTTGATGTATATTGACTTTACCTACATAGGGTAGCATATACCACGTCTTGATATATATTGACTTTACCTACATAGGTAGCATACACCACGTCTTGATATATATTGACTTTACCTACATAGGGTAACATACAATACGTCTTGGTATATATTGACTTTACCTACATAGGGTAACATACACCACGTCTTGATGTATATTGACTTTACCTACATAGGGTAACATATACCACGTCTTGATATATATTGACTTTACCTACATAGGGTAGCATACACCACGTCTTGATATATATTGACTTTACCTACATAGGGTAACATACAATACGTCTTGATATATATTGACTTTACCTACATAGGTTAACATACACCACGTCTTGATGTATATTGACTTACCTACATAGGGTAACATACACCACGTCTTTATATATATTGACTTTACCTACATAGGGTAACATACACCACGTCTTGATGTATATTGACTTTACCTACATAGGGTAGCATATACCACGTCTTGATATATATTGACTTTACCTACATAGGGTAACATACACCACGTCTTGATATAAATTGACTTTACCTACATAGGGTAACATACACCACGTCTTGATATATATATTGACTTTACCTACATAGGGTAGCATATACCACGTCTTGATATAAATTGACTTTACCTACATAGGGTAACATACACCACGTCTTGATATATATTGACTTTAACTACATAGGGTAACATACACCACGTCTTGATACATATTGACTTTACATACATAGGGTAACATACACCACGTCTTGATATATATTGACTTTACCTACATAGGTTAACATACACTACGTCTTGATATATATTGACTTTACCTACATAGGTTAACATACACCACGTCTTGATATATATTGACTCTACCTACATAGGGTAACATACACCACGTCTTGATATATATATTGACTTTACCTACATAGGTTAACATACACCACGTCTTGATATATATTGACTTTACCTACATAGGTTAACATACACCACGTCTTGATATATTTTGACTTTACCTACATAGGTTAACATACACCACGTCTTGATATATATTGACTCTACCTACATAGGGTAACATACACCACGTCTTGATATATATATTGACTTTACCTACATAGAGTAGCATACACAACGTCTTGATATATATTGACTTTACCTACATAGGGTAACATACACCACGTCTTGATATATATTGACTTTACCTACATAGGGTAACATACACCACGTCTTTATATATATTGACTTTACCTACATAGGGTAACATACACCACGTCTTGATGTATATTGACTTTACCTACATAGGGTAGCATATACCACGTTTTGATATATATCGACTTTACCTACATAGGGTAGCATACACCACGTCTTGATGTATATTGACTTTACCTACATAGGGTAACATACACCACGTCTTTATATATATATTGACTTTACCTACATAGGGTAACATACACCACGTCTTGATGTATATTGACTTTACCTACATAGGGTAGCATATACCACGTCTTGATATATATTGACTTTACCTACATAGGTAGCATACACCACGTCTTGATATATATTGACTTTACCTACATAGGGTAACATACAATACGTCTTGGTATATATTGACTTTACCTACATAGGGTAACATACACCACGTCTTGATGTATATTGACTTTACCTACATAGGGTAACATATACCACGTCTTGATATATATTGACTTTACCTACATAGGGTAGCATACACCACGTCTTGATATATATTGACTTTACCTACATAGGGTAACATACAATACGTCTTGATATATATTGACTTTACCTACATAGGTTAACATACACCACGTCTTGATGTATATTGACTTACCTACATAGGGTAACATACACCACGTCTTTATATATATTGACTTTACCTACATAGGGTAACATACACCACGTCTTGATGTATATTGACTTTACCTACATAGGGTAGCATATACCACGTCTTGATATATATTGACTTTACCTACATAGGGTAACATACACCACGTCTTGATATAAATTGACTTTACCTACATAGGGTAACATACACCACGTCTTGATATATATATTGACTTTACCTACATAGGGTAGCATATACCACGTCTTGATATAAATTGACTTTACCTACATAGGGTAACATACACCACGTCTTGATATATATTGACTTTAACTACATAGGGTAACATACACCACGTCTTGATACATATTGACTTTACATACATAGGGTAACATACACCACGTCTTGATATATATTGACTTTACCTACATAGGTTAACATACACTACGTCTTGATATATATTGACTTTACCTACATAGGTTAACATACACCACGTCTTGATATATATTGACTCTACCTACATAGGGTAACATACACCACGTCTTGATATATATATTGACTTTACCTACATAGGTTAACATACACCACGTCTTGATATATATTGACTTTACCTACATAGGTTAACATACACCACGTCTTGATATATTTTGACTTTACCTACATAGGTTAACATACACCACGTCTTGATATATATTGACTCTACCTACATAGGGTAACATACACCACGTCTTGATATATATATTGACTTTACCTACATAGAGTAGCATACACCACGTCTTGATATATATTGACTTTACCTACATAGGGTAACATACACCACGTCTTGATACATATTGACTTTACCTACATAGGGTAACATACACCACGTCTTGATATATATTGACTTTACCTACATAGGGTAACATACACCACGTCTTGATGTATATTGACTTTACCTACATAGGTTAACATACACCACGTCTTGATATATATTGACTCTACCTACATAGGGTAGCATACACCACGTCTTGATATATATTGACTTTACCTACATAGGGTAGCATACACCACGTCTTGATATATATTGACTTTACCTACATAGGGTAACATACACCACGTCTTGATATATATTGCCTTTACCTATATAGGGTAACATACACCACGTCTTGATATATATTGACTTTACCTACATAGGGTAACATACACCACGTCTTGATATATATTGACTTTACCTATATAGGGTAGTATGCACCACGTCTTGATATATATTGACTTTACCTACATAGGGTAGCATACACCACGTCTTGATGTATATATTGACTTTACCTACATAGGGTAACATACACCACGTCTTGATGTATATTGACTTTACCTACATAGGGTAACACACACCACGTCTTGATATATATTGACTTTACCTACATAGGGTAACATACACCACGTCTTGATATATATTGACTTTACCTACATAGGGTAACACACACCACGTCTTGATGTATATTGACTTTACCTACATAGGGTAACATACACCACGTCTTGATATATATTGACTTTACCTACATAGGGTAACATACACCACGTCTTGATATATATTGATTTTACCTACATAGGGTAACATACACCACGTTTTGATGTATATTGACTTTACCTGCATAGGGTAACATACACCACGTCTTGATATATATTGACTATACCTACATAGGGTAACATACACCACGTCTTGATATATATTGACTTTACCTACATAGGGTAGCATACACAACGTCTTGATATATATTGACTTTACCTACATAGGGTAACATACACCACGTCTTGATATATATTGACTTTACCTACATAGGGTAACATACACCACGTCTTTATATATATTGACTTTACCTACATAGGGTAACATACACCACGTCTTGATGTATATTGACTTTACCTACATAGGGTAGCATATACCACGTTTTGATATATATCGACTTTACCTACATAGGGTAGCATACACCACGTCTTAATGTATATTGACTTTACCTACATAGGGTAACATACACCACGTCTTTATATATATATTGACTTTACCTACATAGGGTAACATACACCACGTCTTGATGTATATTGACTTTACCTACATAGGGTAGCATATACCACGTCTTGATATATATTGACTTTACCTACATAGGTAGCATACACCACGTCTTGATATATATTGACTTTACCTACATAGGGTAACATACAATACGTCTTGGTATATATTGACTTTACCTACATAGGGTAACATACACCACGTCTTGATGTATATTGACTTTACCTACATAGGGTAACATATACCACGTCTTGATATATATTGACTTTACCTACATAGGGTAGCATACACCACGTCTTGATATATATTGACTTTACCTACATAGGGTAACATACAATACGTCTTGATATATATTGACTTTACCTACATAGGGTAACATACACCACGTCTTGATGTATATTGACTTACCTACATAGGGTAACATACACCACGTCTTTATATATATTGACTTTACCTACATAGGGTAACATACACCACGTCTTGATGTATATTGACTTTACCTACATAGGGTAGCATATACCACGTCTTGATATATATTGACTTTACCTACATAGGGTAGCATACACCACGTCTTGATATATATTGACTTTACCTACATAGGGTAACATACAATACGTCTTGATATATATTGACTTTACCTACATAGGGTAACATACACCACGTCTTGATGTATATTGACTTACCTACATAGGGTAACATACACCACGTCTTTATATATATTGACTTTACCTACATAGGGTAACATACACCACGTCTTGATGTATATTGACTTTACCTACATAGGGTAACATACACCACGTCTTGATATAAATTGACTTTACCTACATAGGGTAACATACACCACGTCTTGATATATATATTGACTTTACCTACATAGGGTAGCATATACCACGTCTTGATATAAATTGACTTTACCTACATCGGGTAACATACACCACGTCTTGATATATATTGACTTTAACTACATAGGGTAACATACACCACGTCTTGATACATATTGACTTTACATACATAGGGTAACATACACCACGTCTTGATATATATTGACTTTACCTACATAGGTTAACATACACTACGTCTTGATATATATTGACTTTACCTACATAGGTTAACATACACCACGTCTTGATATATATTGACTCTACCTACATAGGGTAACATACACCACGTCTTGATATATATATTGACTTTACCTACATAGGTTAACATACACCACGTCTTGATATATATTGACTTTACCTACATAGGTTAACATACACCACGTCTTGATATATTTTGACTTTACCTACATAGGTTAACATACACCACGTCTTGATATATATTGACTCTACCTACATAGGGTAACATACACCACGTCTTGATATATATATTGACTTTACCTACATAGAGTAGCATACACCACGTCTTGATATATATTGACTTTACCTACATAGGGTAACATACACCACGTCTTGATACATATTGACTTTACCTACATAGGGTAACATACACCACGTCTTGATATATATTGACTTTACCTACATAGAGTAGCATACACCACGTCTTGATATATATTGACTTTACCTACATAGGGTAACATACACCACGTCTTGATACATATTGACTTTACCTACATAGGGTAACATACACCACGTCTTGATATATATTGACTCTACCTACATAGGGTAACATACACCACGTCTTGATATATATATTGACTTTACCTACATAGGTTAACATACACCACGTCTTGATGTATATTGACTTTACCTACATAGGGTAACATACACCACGTCTTGATATATATTGACTCTACCTACGTATGGTAACATACACCACGTCTTGATGTATATTGACTTTACCTACAAAGGTTAACATACACCACGTCTTGATATATATTGACTCTACCTACATAGGGTAGCATACACCACGTCTTGATATATATTGACTTTACCTACATAGGGTAGCATACACCACGTCTTGATATATATTGACTTTACCTACATAGGGTAGTATACACCACGTCTTGATATATATTGACTTTACCTACATAGGGTAGCATACACCACGTCTTGATATATATATTGACTTTACCTACATAGGGTAACATACACCACGTCTTGATGTATATTGACTTTACCTACATAGGGTAACACACACCACGTCTTGATATATATTGACTTTACCTACATAGGGTAACATACACCACGTCTTGATATATATTGACTTTACCTACAAGGGGTAACATACACCACGTCTTGATGTATATTGACTTTACCTACATAGGGTAACATACACCACGTCTTGATATATATTGACTTTACCTACAGAGGGTAACATACACCACGCCTTGACATATATTGATTTTACCTACATAGGGTAACATACACCACGTCTTGATGTATATTGACTTTACCTGCATAGGGTAACATACACCACGTCTTGATATATATTGACTTTACCTACATAGGGTAACATACACCACGTCTTGATGTATATTGACTTTACCTACATAGGGTAGCATATACCACGTCTTGATATATATTGATTTTACCTACATAGGGTAACATACACCACGTCTTGATATATATTGACTTTACCTACATAGGGTAGCATACACCACGTCTTGATGTATATTGACTTTACCTACATAGGGTAGCATATACCACGTCTTGATATATATTGACTTTACCTACATAGGTAGCATACACCACGTCTTGATATATATTGACTTTACCTACATAGGGTAACATACAATACGTCTTGGTATATATTGACTTTACCTACATAGGGTAACATACACCACGTCTTGATGTATATTGACTTTACCTACATAGGGTAACATATACCACGTCTTGATATATATTGACTTTACCTACATAGGGTAGCATACACCACGTCTTGATATATATTGACTTTACCTACATAGGGTAACATACAATACGTCTTGATATATATTGACTTTACCTACATAGGGTAACATACACCACGTCTTGATGTATATTGACTTACCTACATAGGGTAACATACACCACGTCTTTATATATATTGACTTTACCTACATAGGGTAACATACACCACGTCTTGATGTATATTGACTTTACCTACATAGGGTAGCATATACCACGTCTTGATATATATTGACTTTACCTACATAGGGTAACATACACCACGTCTTGATATAAATTGACTTTACCTACATAGGGTAACATACACCACGTCTTGATATATATATTGACTTTACCTACATAGGGTAGCATATACCACGTCTTGATATAAATTGACTTTACCTACATAGGGTAACATACACCACGTCTTGATATATATTGACTTTAACTACATAGGGTAACATACACCACGTCTTGATACATATTGACTTTACATACATAGGGTAACATACACCACGTCTTGATATATATTGACTTTACCTACATAGGTTAACATACACTACGTCTTGATATATATTGACTTTACCTACATAGGTTAACATACACCACGTCTTGATATATATTGACTTTACCTACATAGGGTAACATACACCACGTCTTGATATATATATTGACTTTACCTACATAGGTTAACATACACCACGTCTTGATATATATTGACTTTACCTACATAGGTTAACATACACCACGTCTTGATATATTTTGACTTTACCTACATAGGTTAACATACACCACGTCTTGATATATATTGACTCTACCTACATAGGGTAACATACACCACGTCTTGATATATATATTGACTTTACCTACATAGAGTAGCATACACCACGTCTTGATATATATTGACTTTACCTACATAGGGTAACATACACCACGTCTTGATACATATTGACTTTACCTACATAGGGTAACATACACCACGTCTTGATATATATTGACTTTACCTACATAGAGTAGCATACACCACGTCTTGATATATATTGACTTTACCTACATAGGGTAACATACACCACGTCTTGATACATATTGACTTTACCTACATAGGGTAACATACACCACGTCTTGATATATATTGACTCTACCTACATAGGGTAACATACACCACGTCTTGATATATATATTGACTTTACCTACATAGGTTAACATACACCACGTCTTGATGTATATTGACTTTACCTACATAGGTTAACATACACCACGTCTTGATATATATTGACTCTACCTACATAGGGTAACATACACCACGTCTTGATATATATTGACTTTACCTACATAGGGTAACATACACCACGTCTTGATGTATATTGACTTTACCTACATAGGTTAACATACACCACGTCTTGATATATATTGACTCTACCTACATAGGGTAGCATACACCACGTCTTGATATATATTGACTTTACCTACATAGGGTAGCATACACCACGTCTTGATATATATTGACTTTACCTACATAGGGTAACATACACCACGTCTTGATATATATTGCCTTTACCTATATAGGGTAACATACACCACGTCTTGATATATATTGACTTTACCTACATAGGGTAACATACACCACGTCTTGATATATATTGACTTTACCTATATAGGGTAGTATACACCACGTCTTGATATATATTGACTTTACCTACATAGGGTAGCATACACCACGTCTTGATGTATATATTGACTTTACCTACATAGGGTAACATACACCACGTCTTGATGTATATTGACTTTACCTACATAGGGTAACACACACCACGTCTTGATATATATTGACTTTACCTACATAGGGTAACATACACCACGTCTTGATATATATTGACTTTATCTACATAGGGTAACACACACCACGTCTTGATGTATATTGACTTTACCTACATAGGGTAACATACACCACGTCTTGATATATATTGACTTTACCTACATAGGGTAACATACACCACGTCTTGATATATATTGATTTTACCTACATAGGGTAACATACACCACGTTTTGATGTATATTGACTTTACCTGCATAGGGTAACATACACCACGTCTTGATATATATTGACTATACCTACATAGGGTAACATACACCACGTCTTGATATATATTGACTTTACCTACATAGGGTAGCATACACAACGTCTTGATATATATTGACTTTACCTACATAGGGTAACATACACCACGTCTTGATATATATTGACTTTACCTACATAGGGTAACATACACCACGTCTTTATATATATTGACTTTACCTACATAGGGTAACATACACCACGTCTTGATGTATATTGACTTTACCTACATAGGGTAGCATATACCACGTTTTGATATATATCGACTTTACCTACATAGAGTAGCATACACCACGTCTTGATGTATATTGACTTTACCTACATAGGGTAACATACACCACGTCTTTATATATATATTGACTTTACCTACATAGGGTAACATACACCACGTCTTGATGTATATTGACTTTACCTACATAGGGTAGCATATACCACGTCTTGATATATATTGACTTTACCTACATAGGTAGCATACACCACGTCTTGATATATATTGACTTTACCTACATAGGGTAACATACAATACGTCTTGGTATATATTGACTTTACCTACATAGGGTAACATACACCACGTCTTGATGTATATTGACTTTACCTACATAGGGTAACATATACCACGTCTTGATATATATTGACTTTACCTACATAGGGTAGCATACACCACGTCTTGATATATATTGACTTTACCTACATAGGGTAACATACAATACGTCTTGATATATATTGACTTTACCTACATAGGGTAACATACACCACGTCTTGATGTATATTGACTTACCTACATAGGGTAACATACACCACGTCTTTATATATATTGACTTTACCTACATAGGGTAACATACACCACGTCTTGATGTATATTGACTTTACCTACATAGGGTAGCATATACCACGTCTTGATATATATTGACTTTACCTACATAGGGTAGCATACACCACGTCTTGATATATATTGACTTTACCTACATAGGGTAACATACAATACGTCTTGATATATATTGACTTTACCTACATAGGGTAACATACACCACGTCTTGATGTATATTGACTTACCTACATAGGGTAACATACACCACGTCTTTATATATATTGACTTTACCTACATAGGGTAACATACACCACGTCTTGATGTATATTGACTTTACCTACATAGGGTAACATACACCACGTCTTGATATAAATTGACTTTACCTACATAGGGTAACATACACCACGTCTTGATATATATATTGACTTTACCTACATAGGGTAGCATATACCACGTCTTGATATAAATTGACTTTACCTACATCGGGTAACATACACCACGTCTTGATATATATTGACTTTAACTACATAGGGTAACATACACCACGTCTTGATACATATTGACTTTACATACATAGGGTAACATACACCACGTCTTGATATATATTGACTTTACCTACATAGGTTAACATACACTACGTCTTGATATATATTGACTTTACCTACATAGGTTAACATACACCACGTCTTGATATATATTGACTCTACCTACATAGGGTAACATACACCACGTCTTGATATATATATTGACTTTACCTACATAGGTTAACATACACCACGTCTTGATATATATTGACTTTACCTACATAGGTTAACATACACCACGTCTTGATATATTTTGACTTTACCTACATAGGTTAACATACACCACGTCTTGATATATATTGACTCTACCTACATAGGGTAACATACACCACGTCTTGATATATATATTGACTTTACCTACATAGAGTAGCATACACCACGTCTTGATATATATTGACTTTACCTACATAGGGTAACATACACCACGTCTTGATACATATTGACTTTACCTACATAGGGTAACATACACCACGTCTTGATATATATTGACTTTACCTACATAGAGTAGCATACACCACGTCTTGATATATATTGACTTTACCTACATAGGGTAACATACACCACGTCTTGATACATATTGACTTTACCTACATAGGGTAACATACACCACGTCTTGATATATATTGACTCTACCTACATAGGGTAACATACACCACGTCTTGATATATATATTGACTTTACCTACATAGGTTAACATACACCACGTCTTGATGTATATTGACTTTACCTACATAGGGTAACATACACCACGTCTTGATATATATTGACTCTACCTACGTATGGTAACATACACCACGTCTTGATGTATATTGACTTTACCTACAAAGGTTAACATACACCACGTCTTGATATATATTGACTCTACCTACATAGGGTAGCATACACCACGTCTTGATATATATTGACTTTACCTACATAGGGTAGCATACACCACGTCTTGATATATATTGACTTTACCTACATAGGGTAGTATACACCACGTCTTGATATATATTGACTTTACCTACATAGGGTAGCATACACCACGTCTTGATATATATATTGACTTTACCTACATAGGGTAACATACACCACGTCTTGATGTATATTGACTTTACCTACATAGGGTAACACACACCACGTCTTGATATATATTGACTTTACCTACATAGGGTAACATATACCACGTCTTGATATATATTGACTTTACCTACAAGGGGTAACATACACCACGTCTTGATGTATATTGACTTTACCTACATAGGGTAACATACACCACGTCTTGATATATATTGACTTTACCTACAGAGGGTAACATACACCACGCCTTGACATATATTGATTTTACCTACATAGGGTAACATACACCACGTCTTGATGTATATTGACTTTACCTGCATAGGGTAACATACACCACGTCTTGATATATATTGACTTTTCCTACATAGGGTAACATACACCACGTCTTGATGTATATTGACTTTACCTACATAGGGTAGCATATACCACGTCTTGATATATATTGATTTTACCTACATAGGGTAACATACACCACGTCTTGATATATATTGACTTTACCTACATAGGGTAGCATACACCACGTCTTGATGTATATTGACTTTACCTACATAGGGTAGCATATACCACGTCTTGATATATATTGACTTTACCTACATAGGGTAACACACACCACGTCTTGATATATATTGACTTTACCTACATAGGGTAACATACACCACGTCTTGATATATATTGACTTTACCTACATAGGGTAACACACACCACGTCTTGATGTATATTGACTTTACCTACATAGGGTAACATACACCACGTCTTGATATATATTGACTTTACCTACATAGGGTAACATACACCACGTCTTGATATATATTGATTTTACCTACATAGGGTAACATACACCACGTTTTGATGTATATTGACTTTACCTGCATAGGGTAACATACACCACGTCTTGATATATATTGACTATACCTACATAGGGTAACATACACCACGTCTTGATATATATTGACTTTACCTACATAGGGTAGCATACACAACGTCTTGATATATATTGACTTTACCTACATAGGGTAACATACACCACGTCTTGATATATATTGACTTTACCTACATAGGGTAACATACACCACGTCTTTATATATATTGACTTTACCTACATAGGGTAACATACACCACGTCTTGATGTATATTGACTTTACCTACATAGGGTAGCATATACCACGTTTTGATATATATCGACTTTACCTACATAGGGTAGCATACACCACGTCTTAATGTATATTGACTTTACCTACATAGGGTAACATACACCACGTCTTTATATATATATTGACTTTACCTACATAGGGTAACATACACCACGTCTTGATGTATATTGACTTTACCTACATAGGGTAGCATATACCACGTCTTGATATATATTGACTTTACCTACATAGGTAGCATACACCACGTCTTGATATATATTGACTTTACCTACATAGGGTAACATACAATACGTCTTGGTATATATTGACTTTACCTACATAGGGTAACATACACCACGTCTTGATGTATATTGACTTTACCTACATAGGGTAACATATACCACGTCTTGATATATATTGACTTTACCTACATAGGGTAGCATACACCACGTCTTGATATATATTGACTTTACCTACATAGGGTAACATACAATACGTCTTGATATATATTGACTTTACCTACATAGGGTAACATACACCACGTCTTGATGTATATTGACTTACCTACATAGGGTAACATACACCACGTCTTTATATATATTGACTTTACCTACATAGGGTAACATACACCACGTCTTGATGTATATTGACTTTACCTACATAGGGTAGCATATACCACGTCTTGATATATATTGACTTTACCTACATAGGGTAGCATACACCACGTCTTGATATATATTGACTTTACCTACATAGGGTAACATACAATACGTCTTGATATATATTGACTTTACCTACATAGGGTAACATACACCACGTCTTGATGTATATTGACTTACCTACATAGGGTAACATACACCACGTCTTTATATATATTGACTTTACCTACATAGGGTAACATACACCACGTCTTGATGTATATTGACTTTACCTACATAGGGTAACATACACCACGTCTTGATATAAATTGACTTTACCTACATAGGGTAACATACACCACGTCTTGATATATATATTGACTTTACCTACATAGGGTAGCATATACCACGTCTTGATATAAATTGACTTTACCTACATCGGGTAACATACACCACGTCTTGATATATATTGACTTTAACTACATAGGGTAACATACACCACGTCTTGATACATATTGACTTTACATACATAGGGTAACATACACCACGTCTTGATATATATTGACTTTACCTACATAGGTTAACATACACTACGTCTTGATATATATTGACTTTACCTACATAGGTTAACATACACCACGTCTTGATATATATTGACTCTACCTACATAGGGTAACATACACCACGTCTTGATATATATATTGACTTTACCTACATAGGTTAACATACACCACGTCTTGATATATATTGACTTTACCTACATAGGTTAACATACACCACGTCTTGATATATTTTGACTTTACCTACATAGGTTAACATACACCACGTCTTGATATATATTGACTCTACCTACATAGGGTAACATACACCACGTCTTGATATATATATTGACTTTACCTACATAGAGTAGCATACACCACGTCTTGATATATATTGACTTTACCTACATAGGGTAACATACACCACGTCTTGATACATATTGACTTTACCTACATAGGGTAACATACACCACGTCTTGATATATATTGACTTTACCTACATAGAGTAGCATACACCACGTCTTGATATATATTGACTTTACCTACATAGGGTAACATACACCACGTCTTGATACATATTGACTTTACCTACATAGGGTAACATACACCACGTCTTGATATATATTGACTCTACCTACATAGGGTAACATACACCACGTCTTGATATATATATTGACTTTACCTACATAGGTTAACATACACCACGTCTTGATGTATATTGACTTTACCTACATAGGGTAACATACACCACGTCTTGATATATATTGACTCTACCTACGTATGGTAACATACACCACGTCTTGATGTATATTGACTTTACCTACAAAGGTTAACATACACCACGTCTTGATATATATTGACTCTACCTACATAGGGTAGCATACACCACGTCTTGATATATATTGACTTTACCTACATAGGGTAGCATACACCACGTCTTGATATATATTGACTTTACCTACATAGGGTAGTATACACCACGTCTTGATATATATTGACTTTACCTACATAGGGTAGCATACACCACGTCTTGATATATATATTGACTTTACCTACATAGGGTAACATACACCACGTCTTGATGTATATTGACTTTACCTACATAGGGTAACACACACCACGTCTTGATATATATTGACTTTACCTACATAGGGTAACATACACCACGTCTTGATATATATTGACTTTACCTACAAGGGGTAACATACACCACGTCTTGATGTATATTGACTTTACCTACATAGGGTAACATACACCACGTCTTGATATATATTGACTTTACCTACAGAGGGTAACATACACCACGCCTTGACATATATTGATTTTACCTACATAGGGTAACATACACCACGTCTTGATGTATATTGACTTTACCTGCATAGGGTAACATACACCACGTCTTGATATATATTGACTTTACCTACATAGGGTAACATACACCACGTCTTGATGTATATTGACTTTACCTACATAGGGTAGCATATACCACGTCTTGATATATATTGATTTTACCTACATAGGGTAACATACACCACGTCTTGATATATATTGACTTTACCTACATAGGGTAGCATACACCACGTCTTGATGTATATTGACTTTACCTACATAGGGTAGCATATACCACGTCTTGATATATATTGACTTTACCTACATAGGTAGCATACACCACGTCTTGATATATATTGACTTTACCTACATAGGGTAACATACAATACGTCTTGGTATATATTGACTTTACCTACATAGGGTAACATACACCACGTCTTGATGTATATTGACTTTACCTACATAGGGTAACATATACCACGTCTTGATATATATTGACTTTACCTACATAGGGTAGCATACACCACGTCTTGATATATATTGACTTTACCTACATAGGGTAACATACAATACGTCTTGATATATATTGACTTTACCTACATAGGGTAACATACACCACGTCTTGATGTATATTGACTTACCTACATAGGGTAACATACACCACGTCTTTATATATATTGACTTTACCTACATAGGGTAACATACACCACGTCTTGATGTATATTGACTTTACCTACATAGGGTAGCATATACCACGTCTTGATATATATTGACTTTACCTACATAGGGTAACATACACCACGTCTTGATATAAATTGACTTTACCTACATAGGGTAACATACACCACGTCTTGATATATATATTGACTTTACCTACATAGGGTAGCATATACCACGTCTTGATATAAATTGACTTTACCTACATAGGGTAACATACACCACGTCTTGATATATATTGACTTTAACTACATAGGGTAACATACACCACGTCTTGATACATATTGACTTTACATACATAGGGTAACATACACCACGTCTTGATATATATTGACTTTACCTACATAGGTTAACATACACTACGTCTTGATATATATTGACTTTACCTACATAGGTTAACATACACCACGTCTTGATATATATTGACTTTACCTACATAGGGTAACATACACCACGTCTTGATATATATATTGACTTTACCTACATAGGTTAACATACACCACGTCTTGATATATATTGACTTTACCTACATAGGTTAACATACACCACGTCTTGATATATTTTGACTTTACCTACATAGGTTAACATACACCACGTCTTGATATATATTGACTCTACCTACATAGGGTAACATACACCACGTCTTGATATATATATTGACTTTACCTACATAGAGTAGCATACACCACGTCTTGATATATATTGACTTTACCTACATAGGGTAACATACACCACGTCTTGATACATATTGACTTTACCTACATAGGGTAACATACACCACGTCTTGATATATATTGACTTTACCTACATAGAGTAGCATACACCACGTCTTGATATATATTGACTTTACCTACATAGGGTAACATACACCACGTCTTGATACATATTGACTTTACCTACATAGGGTAACATACACCACGTCTTGATATATATTGACTCTACCTACATAGGGTAACATACACCACGTCTTGATATATATATTGACTTTACCTACATAGGTTAACATACACCACGTCTTGATGTATATTGACTTTACCTACATAGGTTAACATACACCACGTCTTGATATATATTGACTCTACCTACATAGGGTAACATACACCACGTCTTGATATATATTGACTTTACCTACATAGGGTAACATACACCACGTCTTGATGTATATTGACTTTACCTACATAGGTTAACATACACCACGTCTTGATATATATTGACTCTACCTACATAGGGTAGCATACACCACGTCTTGATATATATTGACTTTACCTACATAGGGTAGCATACACCACGTCTTGATATATATTGACTTTACCTACATAGGGTAACATACACCACGTCTTGATATATATTGCCTTTACCTATATAGGGTAACATACACCACGTCTTGATATATATTGACTTTACCTACATAGGGTAACATACACCACGTCTTGATATATATTGACTTTACCTATATAGGGTAGTATACACCACGTCTTGATATATATTGACTTTACCTACATAGGGTAGCATACACCACGTCTTGATGTATATATTGACTTTACCTACATAGGGTAACATACACCACGTCTTGATGTATATTGACTTTACCTACATAGGGTAACACACACCACGTCTTGATATATATTGACTTTACCTACATAGGGTAACATACACCACGTCTTGATATATATTGACTTTACCTACATAGGGTAACACACACCACGTCTTGATGTATATTGACTTTACCTACATAGGGTAACATACACCACGTCTTGATATATATTGACTTTACCTACATAGGGTAACATACACCACGTCTTGATATATATTGATTTTACCTACATAGGGTAACATACACCACGTTTTGATGTATATTGACTTTACCTGCATAGGGTAACATACACCACGTCTTGATATATATTGACTATACCTACATAGGGTAACATACACCACGTCTTGATATATATTGACTTTACCTACATAGGGTAGCATACACAACGTCTTGATATATATTGACTTTACCTACATAGGGTAACATACACCACGTCTTGATATATATTGACTTTACCTACATAGGGTAACATACACCACGTCTTTATATATATTGACTTTACCTACATAGGGTAACATACACCACGTCTTGATGTATATTGACTTTACCTACATAGGGTAGCATATACCACGTTTTGATATATATCGACTTTACCTACATAGAGTAGCATACACCACGTCTTGATGTATATTGACTTTACCTACATAGGGTAACATACACCACGTCTTTATATATATATTGACTTTACCTACATAGGGTAACATACACCACGTCTTGATGTATATTGACTTTACCTACATAGGGTAGCATATACCACGTCTTGATATATATTGACTTTACCTACATAGGTAGCATACACCACGTCTTGATATATATTGACTTTACCTACATAGGGTAACATACAATACGTCTTGGTATATATTGACTTTACCTACATAGGGTAACATACACCACGTCTTGATGTATATTGACTTTACCTACATAGGGTAACATATACCACGTCTTGATATATATTGACTTTACCTACATAGGGTAGCATACACCACGTCTTGATATATATTGACTTTACCTACATAGGGTAACATACAATACGTCTTGATATATATTGACTTTACCTACATAGGGTAACATACACCACGTCTTGATGTATATTGACTTACCTACATAGGGTAACATACACCACGTCTTTATATATATTGACTTTACCTACATAGGGTAACATACACCACGTCTTGATGTATATTGACTTTACCTACATAGGGTAGCATATACCACGTCTTGATATATATTGACTTTACCTACATAGGGTAGCATACACCACGTCTTGATATATATTGACTTTACCTACATAGGGTAACATACAATACGTCTTGATATATATTGACTTTACCTACATAGGGTAACATACACCACGTCTTGATGTATATTGACTTACCTACATAGGGTAACATACACCACGTCTTTATATATATTGACTTTACCTACATAGGGTAACATACACCACGTCTTGATGTATATTGACTTTACCTACATAGGGTAACATACACCACGTCTTGATATAAATTGACTTTACCTACATAGGGTAACATACACCACGTCTTGATATATATATTGACTTTACCTACATAGGGTAGCATATACCACGTCTTGATATAAATTGACTTTACCTACATCGGGTAACATACACCACGTCTTGATATATATTGACTTTAACTACATAGGGTAACATACACCACGTCTTGATACATATTGACTTTACATACATAGGGTAACATACACCACGTCTTGATATATATTGACTTTACCTACATAGGTTAACATACACTACGTCTTGATATATATTGACTTTACCTACATAGGTTAACATACACCACGTCTTGATATATATTGACTCTACCTACATAGGGTAACATACACCACGTCTTGATATATATATTGACTTTACCTACATAGGTTAACATACACCACGTCTTGATATATATTGACTTTACCTACATAGGTTAACATACACCACGTCTTGATATATTTTGACTTTACCTACATAGGTTAACATACACCACGTCTTGATATATATTGACTCTACCTACATAGGGTAACATACACCACGTCTTGATATATATATTGACTTTACCTACATAGAGTAGCATACACCACGTCTTGATATATATTGACTTTACCTACATAGGGTAACATACACCACGTCTTGATACATATTGACTTTACCTACATAGGGTAACATACACCACGTCTTGATATATATTGACTTTACCTACATAGAGTAGCATACACCACGTCTTGATATATATTGACTTTACCTACATAGGGTAACATACACCACGTCTTGATACATATTGACTTTACCTACATAGGGTAACATACACCACGTCTTGATATATATTGACTCTACCTACATAGGGTAACATACACCACGTCTTGATATATATATTGACTTTACCTACATAGGTTAACATACACCACGTCTTGATGTATATTGACTTTACCTACATAGGGTAACATACACCACGTCTTGATATATATTGACTCTACCTACGTATGGTAACATACACCACGTCTTGATGTATATTGACTTTACCTACAAAGGTTAACATACACCACGTCTTGATATATATTGACTCTACCTACATAGGGTAGCATACACCACGTCTTGATATATATTGACTTTACCTACATAGGGTAGCATACACCACGTCTTGATATATATTGACTTTACCTACATAGGGTAGTATACACCACGTCTTGATATATATTGACTTTACCTACATAGGGTAGCATACACCACGTCTTGATATATATATTGACTTTACCTACATAGGGTAACATACACCACGTCTTGATGTATATTGACTTTACCTACATAGGGTAACACACACCACGTCTTGATATATATTGACTTTACCTACATAGGGTAACATATACCACGTCTTGATATATATTGACTTTACCTACAAGGGGTAACATACACCACGTCTTGATGTATATTGACTTTACCTACATAGGGTAACATACACCACGTCTTGATATATATTGACTTTACCTACAGAGGGTAACATACACCACGCCTTGACATATATTGATTTTACCTACATAGGGTAACATACACCACGTCTTGATGTATATTGACTTTACCTGCATAGGGTAACATACACCACGTCTTGATATATATTGACTTTACCTACATAGGGTAACATACACCACGTCTTGATGTATATTGACTTTACCTACATAGGGTAGCATACACCACGTCTTAATGTATATTGACTTTACCTACATAGGGTAACATACACCACGTCTTTATATATATATTGACTTTACCTACATAGGGTAACATACACCACGTCTTGATGTATATTGACTTTACCTACATAGGGTAGCATATACCACGTCTTGATATATATTGACTTTACCTACATAGGTAGCATACACCACGTCTTGATATATATTGACTTTACCTACATAGGGTAACATACAATACGTCTTGGTATATATTGACTTTACCTACATAGGGTAACATACACCACGTCTTGATGTATATTGACTTTACCTACATAGGGTAACATATACCACGTCTTGATATATATTGACTTTACCTACATAGGGTAGCATACACCACGTCTTGATATATATTGACTTTACCTACATAGGGTAACATACAATACGTCTTGATATATATTGACTTTACCTACATAGGGTAACATACACCACGTCTTGATGTATATTGACTTACCTACATAGGGTAACATACACCACGTCTTTATATATATTGACTTTACCTACATAGGGTAACATACACCACGTCTTGATGTATATTGACTTTACCTACATAGGGTAGCATATACCACGTCTTGATATATATTGACTTTACCTACATAGGGTAGCATACACCACGTCTTGATATATATTGACTTTACCTACATAGGGTAACATACAATACGTCTTGATATATATTGACTTTACCTACATAGGGTAACATACACCACGTCTTGATGTATATTGACTTACCTACATAGGGTAACATACACCACGTCTTTATATATATTGACTTTACCTACATAGGGTAACATACACCACGTCTTGATGTATATTGACTTTACCTACATAGGGTAACATACACCACGTCTTGATATAAATTGACTTTACCTACATAGGGTAACATACACCACGTCTTGATATATATATTGACTTTACCTACATAGGGTAGCATATACCACGTCTTGATATAAATTGACTTTACCTACATCGGGTAACATACACCACGTCTTGATATATATTGACTTTAACTACATAGGGTAACATACACCACGTCTTGATACATATTGACTTTACATACATAGGGTAACATACACCACGTCTTGATATATATTGACTTTACCTACATAGGTTAACATACACTACGTCTTGATATATATTGACTTTACCTACATAGGTTAACATACACCACGTCTTGATATATATTGACTCTACCTACATAGGGTAACATACACCACGTCTTGATATATATATTGACTTTACCTACATAGGTTAACATACACCACGTCTTGATATATATTGACTTTACCTACATAGGTTAACATACACCACGTCTTGATATATTTTGACTTTACCTACATAGGTTAACATACACCACGTCTTGATATATATTGACTCTACCTACATAGGGTAACATACACCACGTCTTGATATATATATTGACTTTACCTACATAGAGTAGCATACACCACGTCTTGATATATATTGACTTTACCTACATAGGGTAACATACACCACGTCTTGATACATATTGACTTTACCTACATAGGGTAACATACACCACGTCTTGATATATATTGACTTTACCTACATAGAGTAGCATACACCACGTCTTGATATATATTGACTTTACCTACATAGGGTAACATACACCACGTCTTGATACATATTGACTTTACCTACATAGGGTAACATACACCACGTCTTGATATATATTGACTCTACCTACATAGGGTAACATACACCACGTCTTGATATATATATTGACTTTACCTACATAGGTTAACATACACCACGTCTTGATGTATATTGACTTTACCTACATAGGGTAACATACACCACGTCTTGATATATATTGACTCTACCTACGTATGGTAACATACACCACGTCTTGATGTATATTGACTTTACCTACAAAGGTTAACATACACCACGTCTTGATATATATTGACTCTACCTACATAGGGTAGCATACACCACGTCTTGATATATATTGACTTTACCTACATAGGGTAGCATACACCACGTCTTGATATATATTGACTTTACCTACATAGGGTAGTATACACCACGTCTTGATATATATTGACTTTACCTACATAGGGTAGCATACACCACGTCTTGATATATATATTGACTTTACCTACATAGGGTAACATACACCACGTCTTGATGTATATTGACTTTACCTACATAGGGTAACACACACCACGTCTTGATATATATTGACTTTACCTACATAGGGTAACATACACCACGTCTTGATATATATTGACTTTACCTACAAGGGGTAACATACACCACGTCTTGATGTATATTGACTTTACCTACATAGGGTAACATACACCACGTCTTGATATATATTGACTTTACCTACAGAGGGTAACATACACCACGCCTTGACATATATTGATTTTACCTACATAGGGTAACATACACCACGTCTTGATGTATATTGACTTTACCTGCATAGGGTAACATACACCACGTCTTGATATATATTGACTTTACCTACATAGGGTAACATACACCACGTCTTGATGTATATTGACTTTACCTACATAGGGTAGCATATACCACGTCTTGATATATATTGATTTTACCTACATAGGGTAACATACACCACGTCTTGATATATATTGACTTTACCTACATAGGGTAGCATACACCACGTCTTGATGTATATTGACTTTACCTACATAGGGTAGCATATACCACGTCTTGATATATATTGACTTTACCTACATAGGTAGCATACACCACGTCTTGATATATATTGACTTTACCTACATAGGGTAACATACAATACGTCTTGGTATATATTGACTTTACCTACATAGGGTAACATACACCACGTCTTGATGTATATTGACTTTACCTACATAGGGTAACATATACCACGTCTTGATATATATTGACTTTACCTACATAGGGTAGCATACACCACGTCTTGATATATATTGACTTTACCTACATAGGGTAACATACAATACGTCTTGATATATATTGACTTTACCTACATAGGGTAACATACACCACGTCTTGATGTATATTGACTTACCTACATAGGGTAACATACACCACGTCTTTATATATATTGACTTTACCTACATAGGGTAACATACACCACGTCTTGATGTATATTGACTTTACCTACATAGGGTAGCATATACCACGTCTTGATATATATTGACTTTACCTACATAGGGTAACATACACCACGTCTTGATATAAATTGACTTTACCTACATAGGGTAACATACACCACGTCTTGATATATATATTGACTTTACCTACATAGGGTAGCATATACCACGTCTTGATATAAATTGACTTTACCTACATAGGGTAACATACACCACGTCTTGATATATATTGACTTTAACTACATAGGGTAACATACACCACGTCTTGATACATATTGACTTTACATACATAGGGTAACATACACCACGTCTTGATATATATTGACTTTACCTACATAGGTTAACATACACTACGTCTTGATATATATTGACTTTACCTACATAGGTTAACATACACCACGTCTTGATATATATTGACTTTACCTACATAGGGTAACATACACCACGTCTTGATATATATATTGACTTTACCTACATAGGTTAACATACACCACGTCTTGATATATATTGACTTTACCTACATAGGTTAACATACACCACGTCTTGATATATTTTGACTTTACCTACATAGGTTAACATACACCACGTCTTGATATATATTGACTCTACCTACATAGGGTAACATACACCACGTCTTGATATATATATTGACTTTACCTACATAGAGTAGCATACACCACGTCTTGATATATATTGACTTTACCTACATAGGGTAACATACACCACGTCTTGATACATATTGACTTTACCTACATAGGGTAACATACACCACGTCTTGATATATATTGACTTTACCTACATAGAGTAGCATACACCACGTCTTGATATATATTGACTTTACCTACATAGGGTAACATACACCACGTCTTGATACATATTGACTTTACCTACATAGGGTAACATACACCACGTCTTGATATATATTGACTCTACCTACATAGGGTAACATACACCACGTCTTGATATATATATTGACTTTACCTACATAGGTTAACATACACCACGTCTTGATGTATATTGACTTTACCTACATAGGTTAACATACACCACGTCTTGATATATATTGACTCTACCTACATAGGGTAACATACACCACGTCTTGATATATATTGACTTTACCTACATAGGGTAACATACACCACGTCTTGATGTATATTGACTTTACCTACATAGGTTAACATACACCACGTCTTGATATATATTGACTCTACCTACATAGGGTAGCATACACCACGTCTTGATATATATTGACTTTACCTACATAGGGTAGCATACACCACGTCTTGATATATATTGACTTTACCTACATAGGGTAACATACACCACGTCTTGATATATATTGCCTTTACCTATATAGGGTAACATACACCACGTCTTGATATATATTGACTTTACCTACATAGGGTAACATACACCACGTCTTGATATATATTGACTTTACCTATATAGGGTAGTATACACCACGTCTTGATATATATTGACTTTACCTACATAGGGTAGCATACACCACGTCTTGATGTATATATTGACTTTACCTACATAGGGTAACATACACCACGTCTTGATGTATATTGACTTTACCTACATAGGGTAACACACACCACGTCTTGATATATATTGACTTTACCTACATAGGGTAACATACACCACGTCTTGATATATATTGACTTTACCTACATAGGGTAACACACACCACGTCTTGATGTATATTGACTTTACCTACATAGGGTAACATACACCACGTCTTGATATATATTGACTTTACCTACATAGGGTAACATACACCACGTCTTGATATATATTGATTTTACCTACATAGGGTAACATACACCACGTTTTGATGTATATTGACTTTACCTGCATAGGGTAACATACACCACGTCTTGATATATATTGACTATACCTACATAGGGTAACATACACCACGTCTTGATATATATTGACTTTACCTACATAGGGTAGCATACACAACGTCTTGATATATATTGACTTTACCTACATAGGGTAACATACACCACGTCTTGATATATATTGACTTTACCTACATAGGGTAACATACACCACGTCTTTATATATATTGACTTTACCTACATAGGGTAACATACACCACGTCTTGATGTATATTGACTTTACCTACATAGGGTAGCATATACCACGTTTTGATATATATCGACTTTACCTACATAGAGTAGCATACACCACGTCTTGATGTATATTGACTTTACCTACATAGGGTAACATACACCACGTCTTTATATATATATTGACTTTACCTACATAGGGTAACATACACCACGTCTTGATGTATATTGACTTTACCTACATAGGGTAGCATATACCACGTCTTGATATATATTGACTTTACCTACATAGGTAGCATACACCACGTCTTGATATATATTGACTTTACCTACATAGGGTAACATACAATACGTCTTGGTATATATTGACTTTACCTACATAGGGTAACATACACCACGTCTTGATGTATATTGACTTTACCTACATAGGGTAACATATACCACGTCTTGATATATATTGACTTTACCTACATAGGGTAGCATACACCACGTCTTGATATATATTGACTTTACCTACATAGGGTAACATACAATACGTCTTGATATATATTGACTTTACCTACATAGGGTAACATACACCACGTCTTGATGTATATTGACTTACCTACATAGGGTAACATACACCACGTCTTTATATATATTGACTTTACCTACATAGGGTAACATACACCACGTCTTGATGTATATTGACTTTACCTACATAGGGTAGCATATACCACGTCTTGATATATATTGACTTTACCTACATAGGGTAGCATACACCACGTCTTGATATATATTGACTTTACCTACATAGGGTAACATACAATACGTCTTGATATATATTGACTTTACCTACATAGGGTAACATACACCACGTCTTGATGTATATTGACTTACCTACATAGGGTAACATACACCACGTCTTTATATATATTGACTTTACCTACATAGGGTAACATACACCACGTCTTGATGTATATTGACTTTACCTACATAGGGTAACATACACCACGTCTTGATATAAATTGACTTTACCTACATAGGGTAACATACACCACGTCTTGATATATATATTGACTTTACCTACATAGGGTAGCATATACCACGTCTTGATATAAATTGACTTTACCTACATCGGGTAACATACACCACGTCTTGATATATATTGACTTTAACTACATAGGGTAACATACACCACGTCTTGATACATATTGACTTTACATACATAGGGTAACATACACCACGTCTTGATATATATTGACTTTACCTACATAGGTTAACATACACTACGTCTTGATATATATTGACTTTACCTACATAGGTTAACATACACCACGTCTTGATATATATTGACTCTACCTACATAGGGTAACATACACCACGTCTTGATATATATATTGACTTTACCTACATAGGTTAACATACACCACGTCTTGATATATATTGACTTTACCTACATAGGTTAACATACACCACGTCTTGATATATTTTGACTTTACCTACATAGGTTAACATACACCACGTCTTGATATATATTGACTCTACCTACATAGGGTAACATACACCACGTCTTGATATATATATTGACTTTACCTACATAGAGTAGCATACACCACGTCTTGATATATATTGACTTTACCTACATAGGGTAACATACACCACGTCTTGATACATATTGACTTTACCTACATAGGGTAACATACACCACGTCTTGATATATATTGACTTTACCTACATAGAGTAGCATACACCACGTCTTGATATATATTGACTTTACCTACATAGGGTAACATACACCACGTCTTGATACATATTGACTTTACCTACATAGGGTAACATACACCACGTCTTGATATATATTGACTCTACCTACATAGGGTAACATACACCACGTCTTGATATATATATTGACTTTACCTACATAGGTTAACATACACCACGTCTTGATGTATATTGACTTTACCTACATAGGGTAACATACACCACGTCTTGATATATATTGACTCTACCTACGTATGGTAACATACACCACGTCTTGATGTATATTGACTTTACCTACAAAGGTTAACATACACCACGTCTTGATATATATTGACTCTACCTACATAGGGTAGCATACACCACGTCTTGATATATATTGACTTTACCTACATAGGGTAGCATACACCACGTCTTGATATATATTGACTTTACCTACATAGGGTAGTATACACCACGTCTTGATATATATTGACTTTACCTACATAGGGTAGCATACACCACGTCTTGATATATATATTGACTTTACCTACATAGGGTAACATACACCACGTCTTGATGTATATTGACTTTACCTACATAGGGTAACACACACCACGTCTTGATATATATTGACTTTACCTACATAGGGTAACATATACCACGTCTTGATATATATTGACTTTACCTACAAGGGGTAACATACACCACGTCTTGATGTATATTGACTTTACCTACATAGGGTAACATACACCACGTCTTGATATATATTGACTTTACCTACAGAGGGTAACATACACCACGCCTTGACATATATTGATTTTACCTACATAGGGTAACATACACCACGTCTTGATGTATATTGACTTTACCTGCATAGGGTAACATACACCACGTCTTGATATATATTGACTTTACCTACATAGGGTAACATACACCACGTCTTGATGTATATTGACTTTACCTACATAGGGTAGCATATACCACGTCTTGATATATATTGATTTTACCTACATAGGGTAACATACACCACGTCTTGATATATATTGACTTTACCTACATAGGGTAGCATACACCACGTCTTGATGTATATTGACTTTACCTACATAGGGTAGCATATACCACGTCTTGATATATATTGACTTTACCTACATAGGTAGCATACACCACGTCTTGATATATATTGACTTTACCTACATAGGGTAACATACAATACGTCTTGGTATATATTGACTTTACCTACATAGGGTAACATACACCACGTCTTGATGTATATTGACTTTACCTACATAGGGTAACATATACCACGTCTTGATATATATTGACTTTACCTACATAGGGTAGCATACACCACGTCTTGATATATATTGACTTTACCTACATAGGGTAACATACACCACGTCTTGATATATATTGACTTTACCTACATAGGGTAACATACACCACGTCTTGATGTATATTGACTTACCTACATAGGGTAACATACACCACGTCTTTATATATATTGACTTTACCTACATAGGGTAACATACACCACGTCTTGATGTATATTGACTTTACCTACATAGGGTAGCATATACCACGTCTTGATATATATTGACTTTACCTACATAGGGTAACATACACCACGTCTTGATATAAATTGACTTTACCTACATAGGGTAACATACACCACGTCTTGATATATATATTGACTTTACCTACATAGGGTAGCATATACCACGTCTTGATATAAATTGACTTTACCTACATAGGGTAACATACACCACGTCTTGATATATATTGACTTTAACTACATAGGGTAACATACACCACGTCTTGATACATATTGACTTTACATACATAGGGTAACATACACCACGTCTTGATATATATTGACTTTACCTACATAGGTTAACATACACTACGTCTTGATATATATTGACTTTACCTACATAGGTTAACATACACCACGTCTTGATATATATTGACTCTACCTACATAGGGTAACATACACCACGTCTTGATATATATATTGACTTTACCTACATAGGTTAACATACACCACGTCTTGATATATATTGACTTTACCTACATAGGTTAACATACACCACGTCTTGATATATTTTGACTTTACCTACATAGGTTAACATACACCACGTCTTGATATATATTGACTCTACCTACATAGGGTAACATACACCACGTCTTGATATATATATTGACTTTACCTACATAGAGTAGCATACACCACGTCTTGATATATATTGACTTTACCTACATAGGGTAACATACACCACGTCTTGATACATATTGACTTTACCTACATAGGGTAACATACACCACGTCTTGATATATATTGACTTTACCTACATAGAGTAGCATACACCACGTCTTGATATATATTGACTTTACCTACATAGGGTAACATACACCACGTCTTGATATATATTGACTTTACCTACATAGGGTAACATACACCACGTCTTGATATATATATTGACTTTACCTACATAGGTTAACATACACCACGTCTTGATGTATATTGACTTTACCTACATAGGGTAACATACACCACGTCTTGATATATATTGACTCTACCTACGTATGGTAACATACACCACGTCTTGATGTATATTGACTTTACCTACAAAGGTTAACATACACCACGTCTTGATATATATTGACTCTACCTACATAGGGTAGCATACACCACGTCTTGATATATATTGACTTTACCTACATAGGGTAGCATACACCACGTCTTGATATATATTGACTTTACCTACATAGGGTAACATACACCACGTCTTGATATATATTGACTTTACCTATATAGGGTAGTATACACCACGTCTTGATATATATTGACTTTACCTACATAGGGTAGCATACACCACGTCTTGATATATATATTGACTTTACCTACATAGGGTAACATACACCACGTCTTGATGTATATTGACTTTACCTACATAGGGTAACACACACCACGTCTTGATATATATTGACTTTACCTACATAGGGTAACATACACCACGTCTTGATATATATTTACTTTACCTACAAGGGGTAACATACACCACGTCTTGATGTATATTGACTTTACCTACATAGGGTAACATACACCACGTCTTGATATATATTGACTTTACCTACATAGGGTAACATACACCACGCCTTGACATATATTGATTTTACCTACATAGGGTAACATACACCACGTCTTGATGTATATTGACTTTACCTGCATAGGGTAACATACACCACGTCTTGATATATATTGACTTTACCTACATAGGGTAACATACACCACGTCTTGATGTATATTGACTTTACCTACATAGGGTAGCATATACCACGTCTTGATATATATTGATTTTACCTACATAGGGTAACATACACCACGTCTTGATATATATTGACTTTACCTACATAGGGTAACATACACCACGTCTTGATATATATTGACTTTACCTACATAGGGTAACATACACCACGTCTTGATATAAATTGACTTTACCTACATAGGGTAACATACACCACGTCTTGATATATATATTGACTTTACCTACATAGGGTAGCATATACCACGTCTTGATATATATTGACTTTACCTACATAGGGTAACATACACCACGTCTTGATATAAATTGACTTTACCTACATAGGGTAACATACACCACGTCTTGATATATATTGACTTTAACTACATAGGGTAACATACACCACGTCTTGATACATATTGACTTTACATACCTAGGGTAACATACACCACGTCTTGATATATATTGACTTTACCTACATAGGTTAACATACACTACGTCTTGATATATATTGACTTTACCTACATAGGTTAACATACACCACGTCTTGATATATATTGACTCTACCTACATAGGGTAACATACACCACGTCTTGATATATATATTGACTTTACCTACATAGGTTAACATACACCACGTCTTGATATATATTGACTTTACCTACATAGGTTAACATACACCACGTCTTGATATATTTTGACTTTACCTACATAGGTTAACATACACCACGTCTTGATATATATTGACTCTACCTACATAGGGTAACATACACCACGTCTTGATATATATATTGACTTTACCTACATAGAGTAGCATACACCACGTCTTGATATATATTGACTTTACCTACATAGGGTAACATACACCACGTCTTGATACATATTGACTTTACCTACATAGGGTAACATACACCACGTCTTGATATATATTGACTTTACCTACATAGAGTAGCATACACCACGTCTTGATATATATTGACTTTACCTACATAGGGTAACATACACCACGTCTTGATACATATTGACTTTACCTACATAGGGTAACATACACCACGTCTTGATATATATTGACTCTACCTACATAGGGTAACATACACCACGTCTTGATATATATATTGACTTTACCTACATAGGTTAACATACACCACGTCTTGATGTATATTGACTTTACCTACATAGGGTAACATACACCACGTCTTGATATATATTGACTCTACCTACGTATGGTAACATACACCACGTCTTGATGTATATTGACTTTACCTACATAGGGTAGCATACACCACGTCTTGATATATATTGACTTTACCTACATAGGGTAACATACAATACGTCTTGATATATATTGACTTTACCTACATAGGGTAACATACACCACGTCTTGATGTATATTGACTTACCTACAAAGGGTAACATACACCACGTCTTTATATATATTGACTTTACCTACATAGGGTAACATACACCACGTCTTGATGTATATTGACTTTACCTACATAGGGTAGCATATACCACGTCTTGATATATATTGACTTTACCTACATAGGGTAACATACACCACGTCTTGATATAAATTGACTTTACCTACATAGGGTAACATACACAACGTCTTGATATATATATTGACTTTACCTACATAGGGTAGCATATACCACGTCTTGATATAAATTGACTTTACTTACATAGGGTAACATACACCACGTCTTGATATATATTGACTTTAACTACATAGGGTAACATACACCACGTCTTGATACATATTGACTTTACATACATAGGGTAACATACACCACGTCTTGATATATATTGACTTTACCTACATAGGTTAACATACACTACGTCTTGATATATATTGACTTTACCTACATAGGTTAACATACACCACGTCTTGATATATATTGACTCTACCTACATAGGGTAACATACACCACGTCTTGATATATATATTGACTTTACCTACATAGGTTAACATACACCACGTCTTGATATATATTGACTTTACCTACATAGGTTAACATACACCACGTCTTGATATATTTTGACTTTACCTACATAGGTTAACATACACCACGTCTTGATATATATTGACTCTACCTACATAGGGTAACATACACCACGTCTTGATATATATATTGACTTTACCTACATAGAGTAGCATACACCACGTCTTGATATATATTGACTTTACCTACATAGGGTAACATACACCACGTCTTGATACATATTGACTTTACCTACATAGGGTAACATACACCACGTCTTGATATATATTGACTTTACCTACATAGAGTAGCATACACCACGTCTTGATATATATTGACTTTACCTACATAGGGTAACATACACCACGTCTTGATACATATTGACTTTACCTACATAGGGTAACATACACCACGTCTTGATATATATTGACTCTACCTACATAGGGTAACATACACCACGTCTTGATATATATATTGACTTTACCTACATAGGTTAACATACACCACGTCTTGATGTATATTGACTTTACCTACATAGGGTAACATACACCACGTCTTGATATATATTGACTCTACCTACGTATGGTAACATACACCACGTCTTGATGTATATTGACTTTACCTACATAGGGTAACATACACCACGTCTTGATACATATTGACTTTACCTACATAGGGTAACATACACCACGTCTTGATATATATTGACTTTACCTACATAGAGTAGCATACACCACGTCTTGATATATATTGACTTTACCTACATAGGGTAACATACACCACGTCTTGATACATATTGACTTTACCTACATAGGGTAACATACACCACGTCTTGATATATATTGACTCTACCTACATAGGGTAACATACACCACGTCTTGATATATATATTGACTTTACCTACATAGGTTAACATACACCACGTCTTGATGTATATTGACTTTACCTACATAGGGTAACATACACCACGTCTTGATATATATTGACTCTACCTACGTATGGTAACATACACCACGTCTTGATGTATATTGACTTTACCTACAAAGGTTAACATACACCACGTCTTGATATATATTGACTTTACCTACATAGGGTAGCATACACCACGTCTTGATATATATTGACTTTACCTACATAGGGTAACATACACCACGTCTTGATATATATTGACTTTACCTATATAGGGTAGTATACACCACGTCTTGATATATATTGACTTTACCTACATAGGGTAGCATACACCACGTCTTGATATATATATTGACTTTACCTACATAGGGTAACATACACCACGTCTTGATGTATATTGACTTTACCTACATAGGGTAACACACACCACGTCTTGATATATATTGACTTTACCTACATAGGGTAACATACACCACGTCTTGATATATATTGACTTTACCTACAAGGGGTAACATACACCACGTCTTGATGTATATTGACTTTACCTACATAGGGTAACATACACCACGTCTTGATATATATTGACTTTACCTACAGAGGGTAACATACACCACGCCTTGACATATATTGATTTTACCTACATAGGGTAACATACACCACGTCTTGATGTATATTGACTTTACCTGCATAGGGTAACATACACCACGTCTTGATATATATTGACTTTACCTACATAGGGTAACATACACCACGTCTTGATGTATATTGACTTTACCTACATAGGGTAGCATATACCACGTCTTGATATATATTGATTTTACCTACATAGGGTAACATACACCACGTCTTGATATATATTGACTTTACCTACATAGGGTAGCATACACCACGTCTTGATATATATTGACTTTACCTACATAGGGTAACATACACCACGTCTTGATATATATTGACTTTACCTACATAGGGTAACATACACCACGTCTTGATATAAATTGACTTTACCTACATAGGGTAACATACACCACGTCTTGATATATATATTGACTTTACCTACATAGGGTAGCATATTCCACGTCTTGATATATATTGACTTTACCTACATAGGGTAACATACACCACGTCTTGATATAAATTGACTTTACCTACATAGGGTAACATACACCACGTCTTGATATATATTGACTTTAACTACATAGGGTAACATACACCACGTCTTGATACATATTGACTTTACATACCTAGGGTAACATACACCACGTCTTGATATATATTGACTTTACCTACATAGGTTAACATACACTACGTCTTGATATATATTGACTTTACCTACATAGGTTAACATACACCACGTCTTGATATATATTGACTCTACCTACATAGGGTAACATACACCACGTCTTGATATATATATTGACTTTACCTACATAGGTTAACATACACCACGTCTTGATATATATTGACTTTACCTACATAGGTTAACATACACCACGTCTTGATATATTTTGACTTTACCTACATAGAGTAGCATACACCACGTCTTGATATATATTGACTTTACCTACATAGGGTAACATACACCACGTCTTGATACATATTGACTTTACCTACATAGGGTAACATACACCACGTCTTGATATATATTGACTTTACCTACATAGAGTAGCATACACCACGTCTTGATATATATTGACTTTACCTACATAGGGTAACATACACCACGTCTTGATACATATTGACTTTACCTACATAGGGTAACATACACCACGTCTTGATATATATTGACTCTACCTACATAGGGTAACATACACCACGTCTTGATATATATATTGACTTTACCTACATAGGTTAACATACACCACGTCTTGATGTATATTGACTTTACCTACATAGGGTAACATACACCACGTCTTGATATATATTGACTCTACCTACGTATGGTAACATACACCACGTCTTGATGTATATTGACTTTACCTACAAAGGTTAACATACACCACGTCTTGATATATATTGACTCTACCTACATAGGGTAGCATACACCACGTCTTGATATATATTGACTTTACCTACATAGGGTAGCATACACCACGTCTTGATATATATTGACTTTACCTACATAGGGTAACATACACCACGTCTTGATATATATTGACTTTACCTATATAGGGTAGTATACACCACGTCTTGATATATATTGACTTTACCTACATAGGGTAGCATACACCACGTCTTGATATATATATTGACTTTACCTACATAGGGTAACATACACCACGTCTTGATGTATATTGACTTTACCTACATAGGGTAACACACACCACGTCTTGATATATATTGACTTTACCTACATAGGGTAACATACACCACGTCTTGATATATATTGACTTTACCTACAAGGGGTAACATACACCACGTCTTGATGTATATTGACTTTACCTACATAGGGTAACATACACCACGTCTTGATATATATTGACTTTACCTACAGAGGGTAACATACACCACGCCTTGACATATATTAATTTTACCTACATAGGGTAACATACACCACGTCTTGATGTATATTGACTTTACCTGCATAGGGTAACATACACCACGTCTTGATATATATTGACTTTACCTACATAGGGTAACATACACCACGTCTTGATATATATTGACTTTACCTACATAGGGTAACATACACCACGTCTTGATATATATTGACTTTACCTACAAGGGGTAACATACACCACGTCTTGATGTATATTGACTTTACCTACATAGGGTAACATACACCACGTCTTGATATATATTGACTTTACCTACAGAGGGTAACATACACCACGCCTTGACATATATTGATTTTACCTACATAGGGTAACATACACCACGTCTTGATGTATATTGACTTTACCTGCATAGGGTAACATACACCACGTCTTGATATATATTGACTTTACCTACATAGGGTAACATACACCACGTCTTGATGTATATTGACTTTACCTACATAGGGTAGCATATACCACGTCTTGATATATATTGATTTTACCTACATAGGGTAACATACACCACGTCTTGATATATATTGACTTTACCTACATAGGGTAGCATACACCACGTCTTGATATATATTGACTTTACCTACATAGGGTAACATACACCACGTCTTGATATATATTGACTTTACCTACATAGGGTAACATACACCACGTCTTGATATAAATTGACTTTACCTACATAGGGTAACATACACCACGTCTTGATATATATATTGACTTTACCTACATAGGGTAGCATATACCACGTCTTGATATATATTGACTTTACCTACATAGGGTAACATACACCACGTCTTGATATAAATTGACTTTACCTACATAGGGTAACATACACCACGTCTTGATATATATTGACTTTAACTACATAGGGTAACATACACCACGTCTTGATACATATTGACTTTACATACCTAGGGTAACATACACCACGTCTTGATATATATTGACTTTACCTACATAGGTTAACATACACTACGTCTTGATATATATTGACTTTACCTACATAGGTTAACATACACCACGTCTTGATATATATTGACTCTACCTACATAGGGTAACATACACCACGTCTTGATATATATATTGACTTTACCTACATAGGTTAACATACACCACGTCTTGATATATATTGACTTTACCTACATAGGTTAACATACACCACGTCTTGATATATTTTGACTTTACCTACATAGGTTAACATACACCACGTCTTGATATATATTGACTCTACCTACATAGGGTAACATACACCACGTCTTGATATATATATTGACTTTACCTACATAGAGTAGCATACACCACGTCTTGATATATATTGACTTTACCTACATAGGGTAACATACACCACGTCTTGATACATATTGACTTTACCTACATAGGGTAACATACACCACGTCTTGATATATATTGACTTTACCTACATAGAGTAGCATACACCACGTCTTGATATATATTGACTTTACCTACATAGGGTAACATACACCACGTCTTGATACATATTGACTTTACCTACATAGGGTAACATACACCACGTCTTGATATATATTGACTCTACCTACATAGGGTAACATACACCACGTCTTGATATATATATTGACTTTACCTACATAGGTTAACATACACCACGTCTTGATGTATATTGACTTTACCTACATAGGGTAACATACACCACGTCTTGATATATATTGACTCTACCTACGTATGGTAACATACACCACGTCTTGATGTATATTGACTTTACCTACAAAGGTTAACATACACCACGTCTTGATATATATTGACTCTACCTACATAGGGTAGCATACACCACGTCTTGATATATATTGACTTTACCTACATAGGGTAGCATACACCACGTCTTGATATATATTGACTTTACCTACATAGGGTAACATACACCACGTCTTGATATATATTGACTTTACCTATATAGGGTAGTATACACCACGTCTTGATATATATTGACTTTACCTACATAGGGTAGCATACACCACGTCTTGATATATATATTGACTTTACCTACATAGGGTAACATACACCACGTCTTGATGTATATTGACTTTACCTACATAGGGTAACACACACCACGTCTTGATATATATTGACTTTACCTACATAGGGTAACATACACCACGTCTTGATATATATTGACTTTACCTACAAGGGGTAACATACACCACGTCTTGATGTATATTGACTTTACCTACATAGGGTAACATACACCACGTCTTGATATATATTGACTTTACCTACAGAGGGTAACATACACCACGCCTTGACATATATTAATTTTACCTACATAGGGTAACATACACCACGTCTTGATGTATATTGACTTTACCTGCATAGGGTAACATACACCACGTCTTGATATATATTGACTTTACCTACATAGGGTAACATACACCACGTCTTGATATATATTGACTTTACCTACATAGGGTAACATACACCACGTCTTTATATATATTGACTTTACCTACATAGGGTAACATACACCACGTCTTGATGTATATTGACTTTACCTACATAGGGTAGCATATACCACGTCTTGATATATATCGACTTTACCTACATAGGGTAGCATACACCACGTCTTGATGTATATTGACTTTACCTACATAGGGTAACATACACCACGTCTTTATATATATATTGACTTTACCTACATAGGGTAACATACACCACGTCTTGATATATATATTGACTTTACCTACATAGGTTAACATACACCACGTCTTGATATATATTGACTTTACCTACATAGGGTAACATACACCACGTCTTGATATATATTGACTCTACCTACATAGGGTAACATACACCACGTCTTGATATATATATTGACTTTACCTACATAGGTTAACATACACCACGTCTTGATGTATATTGACTTTACCTACATAGGGTAACATACACCACGTCTTGATATATATTGACTCTACCTACGTATGGTAACATACACCACGTCTTTATATATATTGACTTTACCTACAAAGGGTAACATACACCACGTCTTGATGTATATTGACTTTACCTGCAAAGGTTAACATACACCACGTCTTGATATATATTGACTCTACCTACATAGGGTAGCAAACACCACGTCTTGATATATATTGACTTTACCTACATAGGGTAGTATACACCACGTCTTGATATATATTGACTTTACCTACATAGGGTAACATACACCACGTCTTGATATATATTGACTTTACCTATATAGGGTAACATACACCACGTCTTGATATATATATTGACTTTACCTACATAGGTTAACATACACCACGTCTTGATATATATTGACTTTACCTACATAGGGTAACATACACCACGTCTTGATATATATTGACTCTACCTACATAGGGTAACATACACCACGTCTTGATATATATATTGACTTTACCTACATAGGTTAACATACACCACGTCTTGATGTATATTGACTTTACCTACATAGGGTAACATACACCACGTCTTGATATATATTGACTCTACCTACGTATGGTAACATACACCACGTCTTTATATATATTGACTTTACCTACAAAGGGTAACATACACCACGTCTTGATGTATATTGACTTTACCTGCAAAGGTTAACATACACCACGTCTTGATATATATTGACTCTACCTATATAGGGTAGTATACACCACGTCTTGATATATATTGACTTTACCTACATAGGGTAGCATACACCACGTCTTGATATATATATTGACTTTACCTACATAGGGTAACATACACCACGTCTTGATGTATATTGACTTTACCTACATAGGGTAACACACACCACGTCTTGATATATATTGACTTTACCTACATAGGGTAACATACACCACGTCTTGATATATATTGACTTTACCTACAAGGGGTAACATACACCACGTCTTGATGTATATTGACTTTACCTACATAGGGTAACATACACCACGTCTTGATATATATTGACTTTACCTACAGAGGGTAACATACACCACGCCTTGACATATATTGAGTTTACCTACATAGGGTAACATACACTACGTCTTGATGTATATTGACCTTACCTGCATAGGGTAACATACACCACGTCTTGATATATATTGACTTTACCTACATAGGGTAACATACACCACGTCTTGATATATATTGACTTTACCTACATAGGGTAACATACACCACGTCTTGATATATATTGACTTTACCTACATAGGGTAACATACACCACGTCTTTATATATATTGACTTTACCTACATAGGGTAACATACACCACGTCTTGATGTATATTGACTTTACCTACATAGGGTAGCATATACCACGTCTTGATATATATCGACTTTACCTACATAGGGTAGCATACACCACGTCTTGATGTATATTGACTTTACCTACATAGGGTAACATACACCACGTCTTTATATATATATTGACTTTACCTACATAGGGTAACATACACCACGTCTTGATATATATATTGACTTTACCTACATAGGTTAACATACACCACGTCTTGATATATATTGACTTTACCTACATAGGGTAACATACACCACGTCTTGATATATATTGACTCTACCTACATAGGGTAACATACACCACGTCTTGATATATATATTGACTTTACCTACATAGGTTAACATACACCACGTCTTGATGTATATTGACTTTACCTACATAGGGTAACATACACCACGTCTTGATATATATTGACTCTACCTACGTATGGTAACATACACCACGTCTTTATATATATTGACTTTACCTACAAAGGGTAACATACACCACGTCTTGATGTATATTGACTTTACCTGCAAAGGTTAACATACACCACGTCTTGATATATATTGACTCTACCTATATAGGGTAGTATACACCACGTCTTGATATATATTGACTTTACCTACATAGGGTAGCATACACCACGTCTTGATATATATATTGACTTTACCTACATAGGGTAACATACACCACGTCTTGATGTATATTGACTTTACCTACATAGGGTAACACACACCACGTCTTGATATATATTGACTTTACCTACATAGGGTAACATACACCACGTCTTGATATATATTGACTTTACCTACAAGGGGTAACATACACCACGTCTTGATGTATATTGACTTTACCTACATAGGGTAACATACACCACGTCTTGATATATATTGACTTTACCTACAGAGGGTAACATACACCACGCCTTGACATATATTGAGTTTACCTACATAGGGTAACATACACTACGTCTTGATGTATATTGACCTTACCTGCATAGGGTAACATACACCACGTCTTGATATATATTGACTTTACCTACATAGGGTAACATACACCACGTCTTGATATATATTGACTTTACCTACATAGGGTAACATACACCACGTCTTGATATATATTGACTTTACCTACATAGGGTAACATACACCACGTCTTTATATATATTGACTTTACCTACATAGGGTAACATACACCACGTCTTGATGTATATTGACTTTACCTACATAGGGTAGCATATACCACGTCTTGATATATATCGACTTTACCTACATAGGGTAGCATACACCACGTCTTGATGTATATTGACTTTACCTACATAGGGTAACATACACCACGTCTTTATATATATATTGACTTTACCTACATAGGGTAACATACACCACGTCTTGATATATATATTGACTTTACCTACATAGGTTAACATACACCACGTCTTGATATATATTGACTTTACCTACATAGGGTAACATACACCACGTCTTGATATATATTGACTCTACCTACATAGGGTAACATACACCACGTCTTGATATATATATTGACTTTACCTACATAGGTTAACATACACCACGTCTTGATGTATATTGACTTTACCTACATAGGGTAACATACACCACGTCTTGATATATATTGACTCTACCTACGTATGGTAACATACACCACGTCTTTATATATATTGACTTTACCTACAAAGGGTAACATACACCACGTCTTGATGTATATTGACTTTACCTGCAAAGGTTAACATACACCACGTCTTGATATATATTGACTCTACCTACATAGGGTAGCAAACACCACGTCTTGATATATATTGACTTTACCTACATAGGGTAGCATACACCACGTCTTGATATATATTGACTTTACCTACATAGGGTAACATACACCACGTCTTGATATATATTGACTTTACCTATATAGGGTAACATACACCACGTCTTGATATATATATTGACTTTACCTACATAGGTTAACATACACCACGTCTTGATATATATTGACTTTACCTACATAGGGTAACATACACCACGTCTTGATATATATTGACTCTACCTACATAGGGTAACATACACCACGTCTTGATATATATATTGACTTTACCTACATAGGTTAACATACACCACGTCTTGATGTATATTGACTTTACCTACATAGGGTAACATACACCACGTCTTGATATATATTGACTCTACCTACGTATGGTAACATACACCACGTCTTTATATATATTGACTTTACCTACAAAGGGTAACATACACCACGTCTTGATGTATATTGACTTTACCTGCAAAGGTTAACATACACCACGTCTTGATATATATTGACTCTACCTACATAGGGTAGCAAACACCACGTCTTGATATATATTGACTTTACCTACATAGGGTAACATACACCACGTCTTGATATATATTGACTCTACCTACATAGGGTAACATACACCACGTCTTGATATATATATTGACTTTACCTACATAGGTTAACATACACCACGTCTTGATGTATATTGACTTTACCTACATAGGGTAACATACACCACGTCTTGATATATATTGACTCTACCTACGTATGGTAACATACACCACGTCTTTATATATATTGACTTTACCTACAAAGGGTAACATACACCACGTCTTGATGTATATTGACTTTACCTGCAAAGGTTAACATACACCACGTCTTGATATATATTGACTCTACCTACATAGGGTAGCAAACACCACGTCTTGATATATATTGACTTTACCTACATAGGGTAGCATGCACCACGTCTTGATATATATTGACTTTACCTACATAGGGTAACATACACCACGTCTTGATATATATTGACTTTACCTATATAGGGTAACATACACCACGTCTTGATATATATATTGACTTTACCTACATAGGTTAACATACACCACGTCTTGATATATATTGACTTTACCTACATAGGGTAACATACACCACGTCTTGATATATATTGACTCTACCTACATAGGGTAACATACACCACGTCTTGATATATATATTGACTTTACCTACATAGGTTAACATACACCACGTCTTGATGTATATTGACTTTACCTACATAGGGTAACATACACCACGTCTTGATATATATTGACTCTACCTACGTATGGTAACATACACCACGTCTTTATATATATTGACTTTACCTACAAAGGGTAACATACACCACGTCTTGATGTATATTGACTTTACCTGCAAAGGTTAACATACACCACGTCTTGATATATATTGACTCTACCTACATAGGGTAGCAAACACCACGTCTTGATATATATTGACTTTACCTACATAGGGTAACATACACCACGTCTTGATATATATTGACTTTACCTATATAGGGTAACATACACCACGTCTTGATATATATATTGACTTTACCTACATAGGTTAACATACACCACGTCTTGATATATATTGACTTTACCTACATAGGGTAACATACACCACGTCTTGATATATATTGACTCTACCTACATAGGGTAACATACACCACGTCTTGATATATATATTGACTTTACCTACATAGGTTAACATACACCACGTCTTGATGTATATTGACTTTACCTACATAGGGTAACATACACCACGTCTTGATATATATTGACTCTACCTACGTATGGTAACATACACCACGTCTTTATATATATTGACTTTACCTACAAAGGGTAACATACACCACGTCTTGATGTATATTGACTTTACCTGCAAAGGTTAACATACACCACGTCTTGATATATATTGACTCTACCTACATAGGGTAGCAAACACCACGTCTTGATATATATTGACTTTACCTACATAGGGTAGCATACACCACGTCTTGATATATATTGACTTTACCTACATAGGGTAACATACACCACGTCTTGATATATATTGACTTTACCTATATAGGGTAACATACACCACGTCTTGATATATATATTGACTTTACCTACATAGGTTAACATACACCACGTCTTGATATATATTGACTTTACCTACATAGGGTAACATACACCACGTCTTGATATATATTGACTCTACCTACATAGGGTAACATACACCACGTCTTGATATATATATTGACTTTACCTACATAGGTTAACATACACCACGTCTTGATGTATATTGACTTTACCTACATAGGGTAACATACACCACGTCTTGATATATATTGACTCTACCTACGTATGGTAACATACACCACGTCTTTATATATATTGACTTTACCTACAAAGGGTAACATACACCACGTCTTGATGTATATTGACTTTACCTGCAAAGGTTAACATACACCACGTCTTGATATATATTGACTCTACCTACATAGGGTAGCAAACACCACGTCTTGATATATATTGACTTTACCTACATAGGGTAGCATACACCACGTCTTGATATATATTGACTTTACCTACATAGGGTAACATACACCACGTCTTGATATATATTGACTTTACCTATATAGGGTAGTATACACCACGTCTTGATATATATTGACTTTACCTACATAGGGTAGCATACACCACGTCTTGATATATATATTGACTTTACCTACATAGGGTAACATACACCACGTCTTGATGTATATTGACTTTACCTACATAGGGTAACACACACCACGTCTTGATATATATTGACTTTACCTACATAGGGTAACATACACCACGTCTTGATATATATTGACTTTACCTACAAGGGGTAACATACACCACGTCTTGATGTATATTGACTTTACCTACATAGGGTAACATACACCACGTCTTGATATATATTGACTTTACCTACAGAGGGTAACATACACCACGCCTTGACATATATTGAGTTTACCTACATAGGGTAACATACACTACGTCTTGATGTATATTGACCTTACCTGCATAGGGTAACATACACCACGTCTTGATATATATTGACTTTACCTACATAGAGTAACATACACCACGTCTTGATATATATTGACTTTACCTACATAGGGTAACATACACCACGTCTTTATATATATTGACTTTACCTACATAGGGTAACATACACCACGTCTTGATGTATATTGACTTTACCTACATAGGGTAGCATATACCACGTCTTGATATATATCGACTTTACCTACATAGGGTAGCATACACCACGTCTTGATGTATATTGACTTTACCTACATAGGGTAACATACACCACGTCTTTATATATATATTGACTTTACCTACATAGGGTAACATACACCACGTCTTGATATATATATTGACTTTACCTACATAGGTTAACATACACCACGTCTTGATATATATTGACTTTACCTACATAGGGTAACATACACCACGTCTTGATATATATTGACTCTACCTACATAGGGTAACATACACCACGTCTTGATATATATATTGACTTTACCTACATAGGTTAACATACACCACGTCTTGATGTATATTGACTTTACCTACATAGGGTAACATACACCACGTCTTGATATATATTGACTCTACCTACGTATGGTAACATACACCACGTCTTTATATATATTGACTTTACCTACAAAGGGTAACATACACCACGTCTTGATGTATATTGACTTTACCTGCAAAGGTTAACATACACCACGTCTTGATATATATTGACTCTACCTACATAGGGTAGCAAACACCACGTCTTGATATATATTGACTTTACCTACATAGGGTAGCATACACCACGTCTTGATATATATTGACTTTACCTACATAGGGTAACATACACCACGTCTTGATATATATTGACTTTACCTATATAGGGTAGTATACACCACGTCTTGATATATATTGACTTTACCTACATAGGGTAGCATACACCACGTCTTGATATATATATTGACTTTACCTACATAGGGTAACATACACCACGTCTTGATGTATATTGACTTTACCTACATAGGGTAACACACACCACGTCTTGATATATATTGACTTTACCTACATAGTGTAACATACACCACGTCTTGATATATATTGACTTTACCTACAAGGGGTAACATACACCACGTCTTGATGTATATTGACTTTACCTACATAGGGTAACATACACCACGTCTTGATATATATTGACTTTACCTACAGAGGGTAACATACACCACGCCTTGACATATATTGAGTTTACCTACATAGGGTAACATACACTACGTCTTGATGTATATTGACCTTACCTGCATAGGGTAACATACACCACGTCTTGATATATATTGACTTTACCTACATAGGGTAACATACACAACGTCTTGATGTATATTGACTTTACCTACATAGGGTAGCATATACCACGTCTTGATATATATTGATTTTACCTACATAGGGTAACATACACCACGTCTTGATATATATTGACTTTACCTACATAGGGTAGCATACACCACGTCTTGATATATATTGACTTTACCTACATAGGGTAACATACACCACGTCTTGATATATATTGACTTTACCTACATAGGGTAACATACACCATGTCTTGATATATATTGACTTTACCTACATAGGGTAACATACACCACGTCTTTATATATATTGACTTTACCTACATAGGGTAACATACACCACGTCTTGATGTATATTGACTTTACCTACATAGGGTAGCATATACCACGTCTTGATATATATCGACTTTACCTACATAGGGTAGCATACACCACGTCTTGATGTATATTGACTTTACCTACATAGGGTAACATACACCACGTCTTGATATATATTGACTCTACCTACGTATGGTAACATACACCACGTCTTTATATATATTGACTTTACCTACAAAGGGTAACATACACCACGTCTTGATGTATATTGACTTTACCTGCAAAGGTTAACATACACCACGTCTTGATATATATTGACTCTACCTACATAGGGTAGCAAACACCACGTCTTGATATATATTGACTTTACCTACATAGGGTAGCATACACCACGTCTTGATATATATTGACTTTACCTACATAGGGTAACATACACCACGTCTTGATATATATTGACTTTACCTATATAGGGTAGTATACACCACGTCTTGATATATATTGACTTTACCTACATAGGGTAGCATACACCACGTCTTGATATATATATTGACTTTACCTACATAGGGTAACATACACCACGTCTTGATGTATATTGACTTTACCTACATAGGGTAACACACACCACGTCTTGATATATATTGACTTTACCTACATAGGGTAACATACACCACGTCTTGATATATATTGACTTTACCTACAAGGGGTAACATACACCACGTCTTGATGTATATTGACTTTACCTACATAGGGTAACATACACCACGTCTTGATATATATTGACTTTACCTACAGAGGGTAACATACACCACGCCTTGACATATATTGAGTTTACCTACATAGGGTAACATACACTACGTCTTGATGTATATTGACCTTACCTGCATAGGGTAACATACACCACGTCTTGATATATATTGACTTTACCTACATAGGGTAACATACACCACGTCTTGATATATATTGACTTTACCTACATAGGGTAACATACACCACGTCTTTATATATATTGACTTTACCTACATAGGGTAACATACACCACGTCTTGATGTATATTGACTTTACCTACATAGGGTAGCATATACCACGTCTTGATATATATCGACTTTACCTACATAGGGTAGCATACACCACGTCTTGATGTATATTGACTTTACCTACATAGGGTAACATACACCACGTCTTTATATATATATTGACTTTACCTACATAGGTTAACATACACCACGTCTTGATATATATTGACTTTACCTACATAGGGTAACATACACCACGTCTTGATATATATTGACTCTACCTACATAGGGTAACATACACCACGTCTTGATATATATATTGACTTTACCTACATAGGTTAACATACACCACGTCTTGATGTATATTGACTTTACCTACATAGGGTAACATACACCACGTCTTGATATATATTGACTCTACCTACGTATGGTAACATACACCACGTCTTTATATATATTGACTTTACCTACAAAGGGTAACATACACCACGTCTTGATGTATATTGACTTTACCTGCAAAGGTTAACATACACCACGTCTTGATATATATTGACTCTACCTACATAGGGTAGCAAACACCACATCTTGATATATATTGACTTTACCTACATAGGGTAGCATACACCACGTCTTGATATATATTGACTTTACCTACATAGGGTAACATACACCACGTCTTGATATATATTGACTTTACCTATATAGGGTAGTATACACCACGTCTTGATATATATTGACTTTACCTACATAGGGTAGCATACACCACGTCTTGATATATATATTGACTTTACCTACATAGGGTAACATACACCACGTCTTGATGTATATTGACTTTACCTACATAGGGTAACACACACCACGTCTTGATATATATTGACTTTACCTACATAGTGTAACATACACCACGTCTTGATATATATTGACTTTACCTACAAGGGGTAACATACACCACGTCTTGATGTATATTGACTTTACCTACATAGGGTAACATACACCACGTCTTGATATATATTGACTTTACCTACAGAGGGTAACATACACCACGCCTTGACATATATTGAGTTTACCTACATAGGGTAACATACACTACGTCTTGATGTATATTGACCTTACCTGCATAGGGTAACATACACCACGTCTTGATATATATTGACTTTACCTACATAGGGTAACATACACAACGTCTTGATGTATATTGACTTTACCTACATAGGGTAGCATATACCACGACTTGATATATATTGATTTTACCTACATAGGGTAACATACACCACGTCTTGATATATATTGACTTTACCTACATAGGGTAGCATACACCACGTCTTGATATATATTGACTTTACCTACATAGGGTAACATACACCACGTCTTGATATATATTGACTTTACCTACATAGGGTAACATACACCATGTCTTGATATATATTGACTTTACCTACATAGGGTAACATACACCACGTCTTTATATATATTGACTTTACCTACATAGGGTAACATACACCACGTCTTGATGTATATTGACTTTACCTACATAGGGTAGCATATACCACGTCTTGATATATATCGACTTTACCTACATAGGGTAGCATACACCACGTCTTGATGTATATTGACTTTACCTACATAGGGTAACATACACCACGTCTTTATATATATATTGACTTTACCTACATAGGGTAACATACACCACGTCTTGATGTATATTGACTTTACCTACATAGGGTAGCATATACCACGTCTTGATATATATTGACTTTACCTACATAGGGTAGCATACACCACGTCTTGATATATATTGACTTTACCTACATAGTGTAGCATATACCACGTCTTGATATATATTGACTTTACCTACATAGGGTAGCATACACCACGTCTTGATATATATTGACTTTACCTACATAGGGTAACATACAATACGTCTTGATATATATTGACTTTACCTACATAGGGTAGCATATACCACGTCTTGATATATATTGACTTTACCTACATAGGGTAGCATACACCACGTCTTGATATATATTGACTTTACCTACATAGGGTAACATACAATACGTCTTGATATATATTGACTTTACCTACATAGAGTAGCATATACCACGTCTTGATATATATTGACTTTACCTACATAGGGTAGCATACACCACGTCTTGATATATATTGACTTTACCTACATAGGGTAGCATATACCACGTCTTGATATATATTGACTTTACCTACATAGGGTAGCATACACCACGTCTTGATATATATTGACTTTACCTACATAGGGTAACATACACCACGTCTTGATATATATTGACTTTACCTATATAGGGTAGTATACACCACGTCTTGATATATATTGACTTTACCTACATAGGGTAGCATACACAACGTCTTGATATATATATTGACTTTACCTACATAGGGTAACATACACCACGTCTTGATGTATATTGACTTTACCTACATAGGGTAACACACACCACGTCTTGATATATATTGACTTTACCTACATAGGGTAACATACACCACGTCTTGATATATATTGACTTTACCTACAAGGGGTAACATACACCACGTCTTGATGTATATGGACTTTACCTACATAGGGTAACATACACCACGTCTTGATATATATTGACTTTACCTACAGAGGGTAACTACACCACGCCTTGATATATATTGATTTTACCTACATAGGGTAACATACACCACGTCTTGATGTATATTGACTTTACCTACATAGGGTAGCATATACCACGTCTTGATATATATTGATTTTACCTACATAGGGTAACATACACCACGTCTTGATATATATTGACTTTACCTACATAGCGTAGCATACACCACGTCTTGATATATATTGACTTTACCTACATAGGGTAACATACACCACGTCTTGATATATATTGACTTTACCTACATAGGGTAGCATACACCACGTCTTGATATATATTGACTTTACCTACATAGGGTAACATACACCACGTCTTGATATATATTGACTTTACCTACATAGGGTAACATACACCACGTCTTGATATATATTGACTTTACCTACATAGGGTAACATACACCACGTCTTTATATATATTGACTTTACCTACAAAGGGTAACATACACCACGTCTTGATGTATATTGACTTTACCTACATAGGGTAGCATATACCACGTCTTGATATATATCGACTTTACCTACATAGGGTAGCATACACCACGTCTTGATGTATATTGATTTTACCTACATAGGGTAACATACACCACGTCTTTATTTATATATTGACTTTACCTACATAGGGTAACATACACCACGTCTTAATGTATATTGACTTTACCTACATAGGGTAGCATATACCACGTCTTGATATATATTGACTTTACCTACATAGGGTAGCATATACCACGTCTTGATATATATTGACTTTACCTACATAGGGTAGCATATACCACGTCTTGATATATATTGACTTTACCTACATAGAGTAGCATACACCACGTCTTGATATATATTGACTTTACCTACATAGGGTAACATACAATACGTCTTGATATATATTGACTTTACTTACATAGGGTAACATACACCACGTCTTGATGTATATTGACTTTACCTACATAGGGTAACATACACCACGTCTTGATACATATTGACTTTACCTACATAGGGTAACATACACCACGTCTTGATATATATTGACTTTACCTACATAGGGTAACATACACCACGTCTTGATATATATTGACTTTACCTACATAGGGTAACATACACCACGTCTTGATATATATTGACTTTACCTACATAGGGTAACATACACCACGTCTTGATATATATTGACTTTACCTACATAGGGTAACATACACCACGTCTTTATATATATTGACTTTACCTACATAGGGTAACATACACCACGTCTTGATGTATATTGACTTTACCTACATAGGGTAGCATATACCACGTCTTGATATATATCGACTTTACCTACATAGGGTAGCATACACCACGTCTTGATGTATATTGATTTTACCTACATAGGGTAACATACACCACGTCTTTATTTATATATTGACTTTACCTACATAGGGTAACATACACCACGTCTTAATGTATATTGACTTTACCTACATAGGGTAGCATATACCACGTCTTGATATATATTGACTTTACCTACATAGGGTAGCATATACCACGTCTTGATATATATTGACTTTACCTACATAGGGTAGCATATACCACGTCTTGATATATATTGACTTTACCTACATAGAGTAGCATACACCACGTCTTGATATATATTGACTTTACCTACATAGGGTAACATACAATACGTCTTGATATATATTGACTTTACCTACATAGGGTAACATACACCACGTCTTGATGTATATTGACTTTACCTACATAGGGTAACATACACCACGTCTTGATACATATTGACTTTACCTACATAGGGTAACATACACCACGTCTTGATATATATTGACTTTGCCTACATATGTTAACATACACCACGTCTTGATATATATTGACTTTTCCTACATAGGTTAACATACACCACGTCTTGATATATATTGACTCCACCTACATAGGGTAACATACACCACGTCTTGATATATATATTGACTTTACCTACATAGGTTAACATACACCACGTCTTGATATATATTGACTTTACCTACATAGGTTAACATGCACCACGTCTTGATATATATTGACTCTACCTACATATGGTAACATACACCTCGTCTTTATATATATTGACTTTACCTACATAGGTTAACATACACCACGTCTTGATACATATTGACTTTACCTACATAGGGTAACATACACCACATCTTGATATATATTGACTTTACCTACATAGGTTAACATACACCACGTCTTGATATATATAGACTTTACCTACATAGGTTAACATACACCACGTCTTGATATATATTGACTCTACCTACATAGGGTAACATACACCACGTCTTGATATATATATTGACTTTACCTACATAGGTTAACATACACCACGTCTTGATATATATTGACTTTACCTACATAGGTTAACATACACCACGTCTTGATATATATTGACTCTACCTTCATATGGTAACATACACCACGTCTTGATATATATTGACTTTACCTACATAGGGTAACATACACCACGTCTTGATGTATATTTACTTTACCTACATAGGTTAGCATACACCACGTCTTGATATATATTGACTCTACCTACATAGGGTAGCATACACCACGTCTTGATATATATTGACTTTACCTACATAGGGTAGCATACACCACGTCTTGATATATATTGACTTTACCTACATAGGGTAACATACACCACGTCTTGATATATATTGACTTTACCTATATAGGGTAGTATACACCACGTCTTGATATATATTGACTTTACCTACATAGGGTAGCATACACCACGTCTTGATATATATATTGACTTTACCTACATAGGGTAGCATATACCACGTCTTGATATATATTGACTTTACCTACATAGGGTAGCATACACCACGTCTTGATATATATTGACTTTAGCTACATAGGGTAGCATATACCACGTCTTGATATATATTGACTTTACCTACATAGGGTAGCATACACCACGTCTTGATATATATTGACTTTACCTACATAGGGTAACATACACCACGTCTTGATATATATTGACTTTGCCTATATAGGGTAGTATACACCACGTCTTGATATATATTGACTTTACCTACATAGGGTAGCATACACCACGTCTTGATATATATATTGACTTTACCTACATAGGGTAACATACACCACGTCTTGATGTATATTGACTTTACCTACATAGGGTAACACACACCACGTCTTGATATATATTGACTTTACCTACATAGGGTAACATACACCACGTCTTGATATATATTGACTTTACCTACATAGGGTAGCATACACCACGTCTTGATATATATTGACTTTACCTACATAGGGTAACATACACCACGTCTTGATATATATTGACTTTACCTACATAGGGTAACATACACCACGTCTTGATATATATTGACTTTACCTACATAGGGTAACATACACCACGTCTTTATATATATTGACTTTACCTACATAGGGTAACATACACCACGTCTTGATGTATATTGACTTTACCTACATAGGGTAGCATATACCACGTCTTGATATATATCGACTTTACCTACATAGGGTAGCATACACCACGTCTTGATGTATATTGATTTTACCTACATAGGGTAACATACACCACGTCTTTATTTATATATTGACTTTACCTACATAGGGTAACATACACCACGTCTTAATGTATATTGACTTTACCTACATAGGGTAGCATATACCACGTCTTGATATATATTGACTTTACCTACATAGGGTAGCATATACCACGTCTTGATATATATTGACTTTACCTACATAGGGTAGCATATACCACGTCTTGATATATATTGACTTTACCTACATAGAGTAGCATACACCACGTCTTGATATATATTGACTTTACCTACATAGGGTAACATACAATACGTCTTGATATATATTGACTTTACTTACATAGGGTAACATACACCACGTCTTGATGTATATTGACTTTACCTACATAGGGTAACATACACCACGTCTTGATACATATTGACTTTACCTACATAGGGTAACATACACCACGTCTTGATATATATTGACTTTACCTACATAGGGTAACATACACCACGTCTTGATATATATTGACTTTACCTACATAGGGTAACATACACCACGTCTTGATATATATTGACTTTACCTACATAGGGTAACATACACCACGTCTTGATATATATTGACTTTACCTACATAGGGTAACATACACCACGTCTTTATATATATTGACTTTACCTACATAGGGTAACATACACCACGTCTTGATGTATATTGACTTTACCTACATAGGGTAGCATATACCACGTCTTGATATATATCGACTTTACCTACATAGGGTAGCATACACCACGTCTTGATGTATATTGATTTTACCTACATAGGGTAACATACACCACGTCTTTATTTATATATTGACTTTACCTACATAGGGTAACATACACCACGTCTTAATGTATATTGACTTTACCTACATAGGGTAGCATATACCACGTCTTGATATATATTGACTTTACCTACATAGGGTAGCATATACCACGTCTTGATATATATTGACTTTACCTACATAGGGTAGCATATACCACGTCTTGATATATATTGACTTTACCTACATAGAGTAGCATACACCACGTCTTGATATATATTGACTTTACCTACATAGGGTAACATACAATACGTCTTGATATATATTGACTTTACCTACATAGGGTAACATACACCACGTCTTGATGTATATTGACTTTACCTACATAGGGTAACATACACCACGTCTTGATACATATTGACTTTACCTACATAGGGTAACATACACCACGTCTTGATATATATTGACTTTGCCTACATATGTTAACATACACCACGTCTTGATATATATTGACTTTTCCTACATAGGTTAACATACACCACGTCTTGATATATATTGACTCCACCTACATAGGGTAACATACACCACGTCTTGATATATATATTGACTTTACCTACATAGGTTAACATACACCACGTCTTGATATATATTGACTTTACCTACATAGGTTAACATGCACCACGTCTTGATATATATTGACTCTACCTACATAGGGTAACATACACCTCGTCTTTATATATATTGACTTTACCTACATAGGTTAACATACACCACGTCTTGATACATATTGACTTTACCTACATAGGGTAACATACACCACATCTTGATATATATTGACTTTACCTACATAGGTTAACATACACCACGTCTTGATATATATAGACTTTACCTACATAGGTTAACATACACCACGTCTTGATATATATTGACTCTACCTACATAGGGTAACATACACCACGTCTTGATATATATATTGACTTTACCTACATAGGTTAACATACACCACGTCTTGATATATATTGACTTTACCTACATAGGTTAACATACACCACGTCTTGATATATATTGACTCTACCTTCATATGGTAACATACACCACGTCTTGATATATATTGACTTTACCTACATAGGGTAACATACACCACGTCTTGATGTATATTTACTTTACCTACATAGGTTAGCATACACCACGTCTTGATATATATTGACTCTACCTACATAGGGTAGCATACACCACGTCTTGATATATATTGACTTTACCTACATAGGGTAGCATACACCACGTCTTGATATATATTGACTTTACCTACATAGGGTAACATACACCACGTCTTGATATATATTGACTTTACCTATATAGGGTAGTATACACCACGTCTTGATATATATTGACTTTACCTACATAGGGTAGCATACACCACGTCTTGATATATATATTGACTTTACCTACATAGGGTAGCATATACCACGTCTTGATATATATTGACTTTACCTACATAGGGTAGCATACACCACGTCTTGATATATATTGACTTTAGCTACATAGGGTAGCATATACCACGTCTTGATATATATTGACTTTACCTACATAGGGTAGCATACACCACGTCTTGATATATATTGACTTTACCTACATAGGGTAACATACACCACGTCTTGATATATATTGACTTTGCCTATATAGGGTAGTATACACCACGTCTTGATATATATTGACTTTACCTACATAGGGTAGCATACACCACGTCTTGATATATATATTGACTTTACCTACATAGGGTAACATACACCACGTCTTGATGTATATTGACTTTACCTACATAGGGTAACACACACCACGTCTTGATATATATTGACTTTACCTACATAGGGTAACATACACCACGTCTTGATATATATTGACTTTACCTACAAGGGGTAACATACACCACGTCTTGATGTATATTGACTTTACCTACATAGGGTAACATACACCACGTCTTGATATATATCGACTTTACCTACAGAGGGTAGCATACACCACGCCTTGATATATATTGATTTTACCTACATAGGGTAACATACACCACGTCTTGATGTATATTGACTTTACCTACATAGGGTAACATACACCACGTCTTGATGTATATTGACTTTACCTACATAGGGTAGCATATACCACGTCTTGATATATATTGATTTTACCTACATAGGGTAACATACACCACGTCTTGATATATATTGACTTCACCTACATAGGGTAGCATACACCACGTCTTGATATATATTGACTTTACCTACATAGGGTAACATACACCACGTCTTGATATATATTGACTTTACCTACATAGGGTAACATACACCACGTCTTGATATATATTGACTTTACCTACATAGGGTAACATACACCACGTCTTTATATATATTGACTTTACCTACATAGGGTAACATACACCACGTCTTGATGTATATTGACTTTACCTACATAGGGTAGCATATACCACGTCTTGATATATATCGACTTTACCTACATAGGGTAGCATACACCACGTCTTGATGTATATTGATTTTACCTACATAGGGTAACATACACCACGTCTTTATATATATATTGACTTTACCTACATAGGGTAACATACACCACGTCTTGATGTATATTGACTTTACCTACATAGGGTAGCATATACCACGTCTTGATATATATTGACTTTACCTACATAGGGTAGCATACACCACGTCTTGATATATATTGACTTTACCTACATAGGGTAGCATATACCACGTCTTGATATATATTGACTTTACCTACATAGAGTAGCATACACCACGTCTTGATATATATTGACTTTACCTACATAGGGTAACATACAATACGTCTTGATATATATTGACTTTACCTACATAGGGTAACATACACCACGTCTTGATGTATATTGACTTTACCTACATAGGGTAACATACAATACGTCTTGATATATATTGACTTTACCTACATAGGGTAACATACACCACGTCTTGATGTATATTGACTTTACCTACATAAGGTAGCATATACCACGTCTTGATATATATTGACTTTACCTACATTGGGTAACATACAATACGTCTTGATATATATTGACTTTACCTACATAGGGTAAGATACACCACGTCTTGATGTATATTGACTTTACCTACATAGGGTAACATACACCACGTCTTTATATACATTGACTTTACCTACATAGGGGAACATACACCACGTCTTGATGTATATTGACTTTACCTACATAGGGTAGCATATACCACGTCTTGTTATATATTGACTTTACCTACATAGGGTAACATACACCACGTCTTGATATATATTGACTTTACCTACATAGGGTAACATACACCACGTCTTGATATATATATTGACTTTACCTACATAGGGTAGCATACACTACGTCTTGGTATATATTGACTTTACCTACATAGGGTAACATACACCACGTCTTGATACATATTGACTTTACCTACATAGGGTAACATACACCACGTCTTGATATATATTGACTTTACCTACATAGGTTAACATACACCACGTCTTGATATATATTGACTCTACCTACATAGGGTAACATACACCACGTCTTGATATATATATTGACTTTACCTACATAGGTTAACATACACCACGTCTTGATATATATTGACTTTACCTACATAGGTTAACATGCACCACGTCTTGATATATATTGACTCTACCTACATAGGGTAACATACACCTCGTCTTTATATATATTGACTTTACCTACATAGGGTAACATACACCACGTCTTGATACATATTGACTTTACCTACATAGGGTAACATACACCACATCATGATATATATTGACTTTACCTACATAGGTTAGCATACACCACGTCTTGATATATATAGACTTTACCTACATAGGTTAACATACACCACGTCTTGATATATATTGACTCTACCTACATAGGGTAACATACACCACGTCTTGATATATATATTGACTTTACCTACATAGGTTAACATACACCACGTCTTGATATATATTGACTTTACCTACATAGGTTAACATACACCACGTCTTGATATATATTGACTCTACCTACATATGGTAACATACACCACGTCTTGATATATATTGACTTTACCTACATAGGGTAACATACACCACGTCTTGATGTATATTGACTTTACCTACATAGGTTAGCATACACCACGTCTTGATATATATTGACTCTACCTACATAGGGTAGCATACACCACGTCTTGATATATATTGACTTTACCTACATAGGGTAGCATACACCACGTCTTGATATATATTGACTTTACCTACATAGGGTAACATACACCACGTCTTGATATATATTGACTTTACCTATATAGGGTAGTATACACCACGTCTTGATATATATTGACTTTACCTACATGGGGTAGCATACACCACGTCTTGATATATATATTGACTTTACCTACATAGGGTATCATACACCACGTCTTGATATATATTGACTTTAGCTACATAGGGTAACACACACCACGTCTTGATATATATTGACTTTACCTACATAGGGTAACTTACACCACGTCTTGATATATATTGACTTTACCTACATAGGGTAACATACACCACGTCTTGATGTATATTGACTTTACCTACATAGGGTAGCATATACCATGTCTTGTTATATATTGACTTTACCTACATAGGGTAACATACACCACGTCTTGATATATATTGACTTTACCTACATAGGGTAACATACACCACGTCTTGATGTATATTGACTTTACCTGCATAGGGTAACATACACCACGTCTTGATATATATTAACTATACCTACATAGGGTAACATACACCACGTCTTGATATATATTGACTTTACCTACATAGGGTAACATACACCACGTCTTGATATATATATTGACTTTACCTACATAGGGTAGCATACACTACGTCTTGGTATATATTGACTTTACCTACATAGGGTAACATACACCACGTCTTGATACATATTGACTTTACCTACATAGGGTAACATACACCACGTCTTGATATATATTGACTTTACCTACATAGGTTAACATACACCACGTCTTGATATATATTGACTCTACCTACATAGGGTAACATACACCACGTCTTGATATATATATTGACTTTACCTACATAGGTTAACATACACCACGTCTTGATATATATTGACTTTACCTACATAGGTTAACATGCACCACGTCTTGATATATATTGACTCTACCTACATAGGGTAACATACACCTCGTCTTTATATATATTGACTTTACCTACATAGGGTAACATACACCACGTCTTGATACATATTGACTTTACCTACATAGGGTAACATACACCACATCATGATATATATTGACTTTACCTACATAGGTTAGCATACACCACGTCTTGATATATATAGACTTTACCTACATAGGTTAACATACACCACGTCTTGATATATATTGACTCTACCTACATAGGGTAACATACACCACGTCTTGATATATATATTGACTTTACCTACATAGGTTAACATACACCACGTCTTGATATATATTGACTTTACCTACATAGGTTAACATACACCACGTCTTGATATATATTGACTCTACCTACATATGGTAACATACACCACGTCTTGATATATATTGACTTTACCTACATAGGGTAACATACACCACGTCTTGATGTATATTGACTTTACCTACATAGGTTAGCATACACCACGTCTTGATATATATTGACTCTACCTACATAGGGTAGCATACACCACGTCTTGATATATATTGACTTTACCTACATAGGGTAGCATACACCACGTCTTGATATATATTGACTTTACCTACATAGGGTAACATACACCACGTCTTGATATATATTGACTTTACCTATATAGGGTAGTATACACCACGTCTTGATATATATTGACTTTACCTACATGGGGTAGCATACACCACGTCTTGATATATATATTGACTTTACCTACATAGGGTAACATACACCACGTCTTGATATATATTGACTTTAGCTACATAGGGTAACACACACCACGTCTTGATATATATTGACTTTACCTACATAGGGTAACTTACACCACGTCTTGATATATATTGACTTTACCTACATAGGGTAACATACACCACGTCTTGATGTATATTGACTTTACCTACATAGGGTAACATACACCACGTCTTGATATATATTGACTTTACCTACATAGGGTAACATACACCACGTCTTGATATATATTGATTTTACCTACATAGGGTAACATACACCACGTCTTGATGTATATTGACTTTACCTGCATAGGGTAGCATACACCACGTCTTGATATATATTGACTATACCTACATAGGGTAACATACACCACGTCTTGATATATATTGACTTTACCTACATAGGGTAGCATACACCACGTCTCGATATATATTGACTTTACCTACATAGGGTAACATACACCACGTCTTGATATATATTGACTTTACCTACATAGGGTAACATACACCACGTCTTGATATATATATTGACTTTACCTACATAGGTTAACATACACCACGTCTTGATATATATTGACTTTACCTACATAGGTTAACATACACCACGTCTTGATATATATTGACTCTACCTACATAGGGTAACATACACCACGTCTTGATATATATATTGACTTTACCTACATAGAGTAGCATACACCACGTCTTGATATATATTGACTTTACCAACATAGGGTAACATACACCACGTCTTGATACATATTGACTTTACCTACATAGGGTAACATACACCACGTCTTGATATATATTGATTTTACCTACATAGAGTAGCATACACCACGTCTTGATATATATTGACTTTACCTACATATGGTAACATACACCACGTCTTGATACATATTGACTTTACCTACATAGGGTAACATACACCATGTCTTGATATATATTGACTCTACCTACGTATGGTAACATACACCACGTCTTTATATATATTGACTTTACCTACAAAGGGTAACATACACCACGTCTTGATGTATATTGACTTTGCCTATAAAGGTTAACATACACCACGTCTTGATATATATTGACTCTACCTACATAGGGTAGCATACACCACGTCTTGATATATATTGACTTTACCTACATAGGGTAGCATACACCACGTCTTGATATATATTGACTTTACCTACATAGGGTAACATACACCACGTCTTGATATATATTGACTTTACCTATATAGGGTAGTATACACCACGTCTTGATATATATTGACTTTACCTACATAGGGTAGCATACACCACGTCTTGATATATATATTGACTTTACCTACATAGGGTAACATACACCACGTCTTGATGTATATTGACTTTACCTACATAGGGTAACACACACCACGTCTTGATATATATTGACTTTACCTACATAGGGTAACATACACCACGTCTTGATATATATTGACTTTACCTACAAGGGGTAACATACACCACGTCTTGATGTATATTGACTTTACCTACATAGGGTAACATACACCACGTCTTGATATATATTGACTTTACCTACAGAGGGTAACATACACCACGCCTTGGCATATATTGATTTTACCTACATAGGGTAACATACACCACGTCTTGATGTATATTGACTTTACCTGCATAGGGTAACATACACCACGTCTTGATATATATTGACTTTACCTACATAGGGTAACATACACCACGTCTTGATGTATATTGACTTTACTTACATAGGGTAGCATATACCACGTCTTGATATATATTGATTTTACCTACATAGGGTAACATACACCACGTCTTGATATATATTGACTTTACCTACATAGGGTAGCATACACCACGTCTTGATATATATTGACTTTACCTACATAGGGTAACATACACCACGTCTTGATATATATTGACTTTACCTATATAGGGTAACATACACCACGTCTTGATATATATTGACTTTACCTACATAGGGTAACATACACCACGTCTTTATATATATTGACTTTACCTACATAAGGTAACATACACCACGTCTTGATGTATATTGACTTTACCTACATAGGGTAGCATATACCACGTCTTGATATATATCGACTTTACCTACATAGGGTAGCATACACCACGTCTTGATGTATATTGACTTTACCTACATAGGGTAACATACACCACGTCTTTATATATATATTGACTTTACCTACATCGGGTAACATACACCACGTCTTGATGTATATTGACTTTACCTACATAGGGTAGCATATACCACGTCTTGATATATATTGACTTTACCTACATAGGGTAGCATACACCACGTCTTGATATATATTGACTTTACCTACATAGGGTAGCATATACCACGTCTTGATATATATTGACTTTACCCACATAGGGTAGCATACACCACGTCTTGATATATATTGACTTTACCTACATAGGGTAACATACAATACGTCTTGATATATATTGACTTTACCTACATAGGGTAGCATACACCACGTCTTGATATATATTGACTTTACCTACATAGGGTAACATACAATACGTCTTGATATATATTGACTTTACCTACATAGGGTAGCATATACCACGTCCTGATATATATTGACTTTACCTACATAGGGTAGCATACACCACGTCTTGATATATATTGACTTTACCTACATAGGGTAGCATATACCACGTCTTGATATATATTGACTTTACCTACATAGGGTAGCATACACCACGTCTTGATATATATTGACTTTACCTACATAGGGTAACATACACCACGTCTTGATATATATTGACTTTACCTATATAGGGTAGTATACACCACGTCTTGATATATATTGACTTTACCTACATAGGGTAGCATACACCACGTCTTGATATATATATTGACTTTACCTACATAGGGTAACATACACCACGTCTTGATGTATATTGACTTTACCTACATAGGGTAACACACACCACGTCTTGATATATATTGACTTTACCTACATAGGGTAACACACACCACGTCTTGATATATATTGACTTTACCTACGTATGGTAACATACACCACGTCTTTATATATATTGACTTTACCTACAAAGGGTAACATACACCACGTCTTGATGTATATTGACTTTGCCTATAAAGGTTAACATACACCACGTCTTGATATATATTGACTCTACCTACATAGGGTAGCATACACCACGTCTTGATATATATTGACTTTACCTACATAGGGTAGCATACACCACGTCTTGATATATATTGACTTTACCTACATAGGGTAACATACACCACGTCTTGATATATATTGACTTTACCTATATAGGGTAGTATACACCACGTCTTGATATATATTGACTTTACCTACATAGGGTAGCATACACCACGTCTTGATATATATATTGACTTTACCTACATAGGGTAACATACACCACGTCTTGATGTATATTGACTTTACCTACATAGGGTAACACACACCACGTCTTGATATATATTGACTTTACCTACATAGGGTAACATACACCACGTCTTGATATATATTGACTTTACCTACAAGGGGTAAAATACACCACGTCTTGATGTATATTGACTTTACCTACAAAGGGTAACATACACCACGTCTTGATATATATTGACTTTACCTACAGAGGGTAACATACACCACGCCTTGACATATATTGATTTTACCTACATAGGGTAACATACACCACGTCTTGATGTATATTGACTTTACCTGCATAGGGTAACATACACCACGTCTTGATATATATTGACTTTACCTACATAGGGTAACATACACCACGTCTTGATGTATATTGACTTTACTTACATAGGGTAGCATATACCACGTCTTGATATATATTGATTTTACCTACATAGGGTAACATACACCACGTCTTGATATATATTGACTTTACCTACATAGGGTAGCATACACCACGTCTTGATATATATTGACTTTACCTACATAGGGTAACATACACCACGTCTTGATATATATTGACTTTACCTACATAGGGTAACATACACCACGTCTTGATATATATTGACTTTACCTACATAGGGTAACATACACCACGTCTTTATATATATTGACTTTACCTACATAGGGTAACATACACCACGTCTTGATGTATATTGACTTTACCTACATAGGGTAGCATATACCACGTCTTGATATATATCTACTTTACCTACATAGGGTAGCATACACCACGTCTTGATGTATATTGACTTTACCTACATAGGTTAACATACACCACGTCTTTATATATATATTGGCTTTACCTACATAGGGTAACATACACCACGTCTTGATGTATATTGACTTTACCTACATAGGGTAGCATATACCACGTCTTGATATATATTGACTTTACCTACATAGGGTAGCATACACCACGTCTTGATATATATTGACTTTACCTACATAGGGTAGCATATACCACGTCTTGATATATATTGACTTTACCTACATAGGGTAGCATACACCACGTCTTGATATATATTGACTTTACCTACATAGGGTAACATACAATACGTCTTGATATATATTGACTTTACCTACATAGGGTAGCATATACCACGTCTTGATATATATTGACTTTACCTACATAGGGTAGCATACACCACGTCTTGATATATATTGACTTTACCTACATAGGGTAGCATATACCACGTCTTGATATATATTGACTTTACCTACATAGGGTAGCATACACCACGTCTTGATATATATTGACTTTACCTACATAGGGTAGCATATACCACGTCTTGATATATATTGACTTTACCTACATAGGGTAACATACACCACGTCTTGATATATATTGACTTTACCTACAAGGGGTAACATACACCACGTCTTGATGTATATGGACTTTACCTACATAGGGTAACATACACCACGTCTTGATATATATTGACTTTACCTACAGAGGGTAACTACACCACGCCTTGATATATATTGATTTTACCTACATAGGGTAACATACACCACGTCTTGATGTATATTGACTTTACCTACATAGGGTAGCATTTACCACGTCTTGATATATATTGATTTTACCTACATAGGGTAACATACACCACGTCTTGATATATATTGACTTTACCTACATAGCGTAGCATACATCACGTCTTGATATATATTGACTTTACCTACATAGGGTAACATACACCACGTCTTGATATATATTGACTTTACCTACATAGGGTAGCATACACCACGTCTTGATATATATTGACTTTACCTACATAGGGTAACATACACCACGTCTTGATATATATTGACTTTACCTACATAGGGTAACATACACCACGTCTTGATATATATTGACTTTACCTACATAGGGTAACATACACCACGTCTTTATATATATTGACTTTACCTACATAGGGTAACATACACCACGTCTTGATGTATATTGACTTTACCTACATAGGGTAGCATATACCACGTCTTGATATATATCGACTTTACCTACATAGGGTAGCATACACCACGTCTTGATGTATATTGATTTTACCTACATAGGGTAACATACACCACGTCTTTATTTATATATTGACTTTACCTACATAGGGTAACATACACCACGTCTTAATGTATATTGACTTTACCTACATAGGGTAGCATATACCACGTCTTGATATATATTGACTTTACCTACATAGGGTAGCATATACCACGTCTTGATATATATTGACTTTACCTACATAGGGTAGCATATACCACGTCTTGATATATATTGACTTTACCTACATAGAGTAGCATACACCACGTCTTGATATATATTGACTTTACCTACATAGGGTAACATACAATACGTCTTGATATATATTGACTTTACTTACATAGGGTAACATACACCACGTCTTGATGTATATTGACTTTACCTACATAGGGTAACATACACCACGTCTTGATACATATTGACTTTACCTACATAGGGTAACATACACCACGTCTTGATATATATTGACTTTACCTACATAGGGTAACATACACCACGTCTTGATATATATTGACTTTACCTACATAGGGTAACATACACCACGTCTTGATATATATTGACTTTACCTACATAGGGTAACATACACCACGTCTTGATATATATTGACTTTACCTACATAGGGTAACATACACCACGTCTTTATATATATTGACTTTACCTACATAGGGTAACATACACCACGTCTTGATGTATATTGACTTTACCTACATAGGGTAGCATATACCACGTCTTGATATATATCGACTTTACCTACATAGGGTAGCATACACCACGTCTTGATGTATATTGATTTTACCTACATAGGGTAACATACACCACGTCTTTATTTATATATTGACTTTACCTACATAGGGTAACATACACCACGTCTTAATGTATATTGACTTTACCTACATAGGGTAGCATATACCACGTCTTGATATATATTGACTTTACCTACATAGGGTAGCATATACCACGTCTTGATATATATTGACTTTACCTACATAGGGTAGCATATACCACGTCTTGATATATATTGACTTTACCTACATAGAGTAGCATACACCACGTCTTGATATATATTGACTTTACCTACATAGGGTAACATACAATACGTCTTGATATATATTGACTTTACCTACATAGGGTAACATACACCACGTCTTGATGTATATTGACTTTACCTACATAGGGTAACATACACCACGTCTTGATACATATTGACTTTACCTACATAGGGTAACATACACCACGTCTTGATATATATTGACTTTGCCTACATATGTTAACATACACCACGTCTTGATATATATTGACTTTTCCTACATAGGTTAACATACACCACGTCTTGATATATATTGACTCCACCTACATAGGGTAACATACACCACGTCTTGATATATATATTGACTTTACCTACATAGGTTAACATACACCACGTCTTGATATATATTGACTTTACCTACATAGGTTAACATGCACCACGTCTTGATATATATTGACTCTACCTACATAGGGTAACATACACCTCGTCTTTATATATATTGACTTTACATACATAGGTTAACATACACCACGTCTTGATACATATTGACTTTACCTACATAGGGTAACATACACCACATCTTGATATATATTGACTTTACCTACATAGGTTAACATACACCACGTCTTAATATATATAGACTTTACCTACATAGGTTAACATACACCACGTCTTGATATATATTGACTCTACCTACATAGGGTAACATACACCACGTCTTGATATATATATTGACTTTATCTACATAGGTTAACATACACCACGTCTTGATATATATTGACTTTACCTACATAGGTTAACATACACCACGTCTTGATATATATTGACTCTACCTTCATATGGTAACATACACCACGTCTTGATATATATTGACTTTACCTACATAGGGTAACATACACCACGTCTTGATGTATATTTACTTTACCTACATAGGTTAGCATACACCACGTCTTGATATATATTGACTCTACCTACATAGGGTAGCATACACCACGTCTTGATATATATTGACTTTACCTACATAGGGTAGCATACACCACGTCTTGATATATATTGACTTTACCTACATAGGGTAACATACACCACGTCTTGATATATATTGACTTTACCTATATAGGGTAGTATACACCACGTCTTGATATATATTGACTTTACCTACATAGGGTAGCATACACCACGTCTTGATATATATATTGACTTTACCTACATAGGGTAGCATATACCACGTCTTGATATATATTGACTTTACCTACATAGGGTAGCATACACCACGTCTTGATATATATTGACTTTAGCTACATAGGGTAGCATATACCACGTCTTGATATATATTGACTTTACCTACATAGGGTAGCATACACCACGTCTTGATATATATTGACTTTACCTACATAGGGTAACATACACCACGTCTTGATATATATTGACTTTGCCTATATAGGGTAGTATACACCACGTCTTGATATATATTGACTTTACCTACATAGGGTAGCATACACCACGTCTTGATATATATATTGACTTTACCTACATAGGGTAACATACACCACGTCTTGATGTATATTGACTTTACCTACATAGTGTAACACACACCACGTCTTGATATATATTGACTTTACCTACATAGGGTAACATACACCACGTCTTGATATATATTGACTTTACCTACAAGGGGTAACATACACCACGTCTTGATGTATATTGACTTTACCTACATAGGGTAACATACACCACGTCTTGATATATATTGACTTTACCTACAGAGGGTAGCATACACCACGCCTTGATATATATTGATTTTACCTACATAGGGTAACATACACCACGTCTTGATGTATATTGACTTTACCTACATAGGGTAACATACACCACGTCTTGATGTATATTGACTTTACCTACATAGGGTAGCATATACCACGTCTTGATATATATTGATTTTACCTACATAGGGTAACATACACCACGTCTTGATATATATTGACTTCACCTACATAGGGTAGCATACACCACGTCTTGATATATATTGACTTTACCTACATAGGGTAACATACACCACGTCTTGATATATATTGACTTTACCTACATAGGGTAACATACACCACGTCTTGATATATATTGACTTTACCTACATAGGGTAACATACACCACGTCTTTATATATATTGACTTTACCTACATAGGGTAACATACACCACGTCTTGATGTATATTGACTTTACCTACATAGGGTAGCATATACCACGTCTTGATATATATCGACTTTACCTACATAGGGTAGCATACACCACGTCTTGATGTATATTGATTTTACCTACATAGGGTAACATACACCACGTCTTTATATATATATTGACTTTACCTACATAGGGTAACATACACCACGTCTTGATGTATATTGACTTTACCTACATAGGGTAGCATATACCACGTCTTGATATATATTGACTTTACCTACATAGGGTAGCATACACCACGTCTTGATATATATTGACTTTACCTACATAGGGTAGCATATACCACGTCTTGATATATATTGACTTTACCTACATAGAGTAGCATACACCACGTCTTGATATATATTGACTTTACCTACATAGGGTAACATACAATACGTCTTGATATATATTGACTTTACCTACATAGGGTAACATACACCACGTCTTGATGTATATTGACTTTACCTACATAGGGTAACATACAATACGTCTTGATATATATTGACTTTACCTACATAGGGTAACATACACCACGTCTTGATGTATATTGACTTTACCTACATAGGGTAGCATATACCACGTCTTGATATATATTGACTTTACCTACATTGGGTAACATACAATACGTCTTTATATACATTGACTTTACCTACATAGGGGAACATACACCACGTCTTGATGTATATTGACTTTACCTACATAGGGTAGCATATACCACGTCTTGTTATATATTGACTTTACCTACATAGGGTAACATACACCACGTCTTGATATATATTGACTTTACCTACATAGGGTAACATACACCACGTCTTGATATATATATTGACTTTACCTACATAGGGTAGCATACACTACGTCTTGGTATATATTGACTTTACCTACATAGGGTAACATACACCACGTCTTGATACATATTGACTTTACCTACATAGGGTAACATACACCACGTCTTGATATATATTGACTTTACCTACATAGGTTAACATACACCACGTCTTGATATATATTGACTCTACCTACATAGGGTAACATACACCACGTCTTGATATATATATTGACTTTACCTACATAGGTTAACATACACCACGTCTTGATATATATTGACTTTACCTACATAGGTTAACATGCACCACGTCTTGATATATATTGACTCTACCTACATAGGGTAACATACACCTCGTCTTTATATATATTGACTTTACCTACATAGGGTAACATACACCACGTCTTGATACATATTGACTTTACCTACATAGGGTAACATACACCACATCATGATATATATTGACTTTACCTACATAGGTTAGCATACACCACGTCTTGATATATATAGACTTTACCTACATAGGTTAACATACACCACGTCTTGATATATATTGACTCTACCTACATAGGGTAACATACACCACGTCTTGATATATATATTGACTTTACCTACATAGGTTAACATACACCACGTCTTGATATATATTGACTTTACCTACATAGGTTAACATACACCACGTCTTGATATATATTGACTCTACCTACATATGGTAACATACACCACGTCTTGATATATATTGACTTTACCTACATAGGGTAACATACACCACGTCTTGATGTATATTGACTTTACCTACATAGGTTAGCATACACCACGTCTTGATATATATTGACTCTACCTACATAGGGTAGCATACACCACGTCTTGATATATATTGACTTTACCTACATAGGGTAGCATACACCACGTCTTGATATATATTGACTTTACCTACATAGGGTAACATACACCACGTCTTGATATATATTGACTTTACCTATATAGGGTAGTATACACCACGTCTTGATATATATTGACTTTACCTACATGGGGTAGCATACACCACGTCTTGATATATATATTGACTTTACCTACATAGGGTATCATACACCACGTCTTGATATATATTGACTTTAGCTACATAGGGTAACACACACCACGTCTTGATATATATTGACTTTACCTACATAGGGTAACTTACACCACGTCTTGATATATATTGACTTTACCTACATAGGGTAACATACACCACGTCTTGATGTATATTGACTTTACCTACATAGGGTAGCATATACCATGTCTTGTTATATATTGACTTTACCTACATAGGGTAACATACACCACGTCTTGATATATATTGACTTTACCTACATAGGGTAACATACACCACGTCTTGATGTATATTGACTTTACCTGCATAGGGTAACATACACCACGTCTTGATATATATTGACTATACCTACATAGGGTAACATACACCACGTCTTGATATATATTGACTTTACCTACATAGGGTAACATACACCACGTCTTGATATATATATTGACTTTACCTACATAGGGTAGCATACACTACGTCTTGGTATATATTGACTTTACCTACATAGGGTAACATACACCACGTCTTGATACATATTGACTTTACCTACATAGGGTAACATACACCACGTCTTGATATATATTGACTTTACCTACATAGGTTAACATACACCACGTCTTGATATATATTGACTCTACCTACATAGGGTAACATACACCACGTCTTGATATATATATTGACTTTACCTACATAGGTTAACATACACCACGTCTTGATATATATTGACTTTACCTACATAGGTTAACATGCACCACGTCTTGATATATATTGACTCTACCTACATAGGGTAACATACACCTCGTCTTTATATATATTGACTTTACCTACATAGGGTAACATACACCACGTCTTGATACATATTGACTTTACCTACATAGGGTAACATAAACCACATCATGATATATATTGACTTTACCTACATAGGTTAGCATACACCACGTCTTGATATATATAGACTTTACCTACATAGGTTAACATACACCACGTCTTGATATATATTGACTCTACCTACATAGGGTAACATACACCACGTCTTGATATATATATTGACTTTACCTACATAGGTTAACATACACCACGTCTTGATATATATTGACTTTACCTACATAGGTTAACATACACCACGTCTTGATATATATTGACTCTACCTACATATGGTAACATACACCACGTCTTGATATATATTGACTTTACCTACATAGGGTAACATACACCACGTCTTGATGTATATTGACTTTACCTACATAGGTTAGCATACACCACGTCTTGATATATATTGACTCTACCTACATAGGGTAGCATACACCACGTCTTGATATATATTGACTTTACCTACATAGGGTAGCATACACCACGTCTTGATATATATTGACTTTACCTACATAGGGTAACATACACCACGTCTTGATATATATTGACTTTACCTATATAGGGTAGTATACACCACGTCTTGATATATATTGACTTTACCTACATGGGGTAGCATACACCACGTCTTGATATATATATTGACTTTACCTACATAGGGTAACATACACCACGTCTTGATATATATTGACTTTAGCTACATAGGGTAACACACACCACGTCTTGATATATATTGACTTTACCTACATAGGGTAACTTACACCACGTCTTGATATATATTGACTTTACCTACATAGGGTAACATACACCACGTCTTGATGTATATTGACTTTACCTACATAGGGTAACATACACCACGTCTTGATATATATTGACTTTACCTACATAGGGTAACATACACCACGTCTTGATATATATTGATTTTACCTACATAGGGTAACATACACCACGTCTTGATGTATATTGACTTTACCTGCATAGGGTAGCATACACCACGTCTTGATATATATTGACTATACCTACATAGGGTAACATACACCACGTCTTGATATATATTGACTTTACCTACATAGGGTAGCATACACCACGTCTCGATATATATTGACTTTACCTACATAGGGTAACATACACCACGTCTTGATATATATTGACTTTACCTACATAGGGTAACATACACCACGTCTTGATATATATATTGACTTTACCTACATAGGTTAACATACACCACGTCTTGATATATATTGACTTTACCTACATAGGTTAACATACACCACGTCTTGATATATATTGACTCTACCTACATAGGGTAACATACACCACGTCTTGATATATATATTGACTTTACCTACATAGAGTAGCATACACCACGTCTTGATATATATTGACTTTACCAACATAGGGTAACATACACCACGTCTTGATACATATTGACTTTACCTACATAGGGTAACATACACCACGTCTTGATATATATTGATTTTACCTACATAGAGTAGCATACACCACGTCTTGATATATATTGACTTTACCTACATATGGTAACATACACCACGTCTTGATACATATTGACTTTACCTACATAGGGTAACATACACCATGTCTTGATATATATTGACTCTACCTACGTATGGTAACATACACCACGTCTTTATATATATTGACTTTACCTACAAAGGGTAACATACACCACGTCTTGATGTATATTGACTTTGCCTATAAAGGTTAACATACACCACGTCTTGATATATATTGACTCTACCTACATAGGGTAGCATACACCACGTCTTGATATATATTGACTTTACCTACTTAGGGTAGCATACACCACGTCTTGATATATATTGACTTTACCTACATAGGGTAACATACACCACGTCTTGATATATATTGACTTTACCTATATAGGGTAGTATACACCACGTCTTGATATATATTGACTTTACCTACATAGGGTAGCATACACCACGTCTTGATATATATATTGACTTTACCTACATAGGGTAACATACACCACGTCTTGATGTATATTGACTTTACCTACATAGGGTAATACACACCACGTCTTGATATATATTGACTTTACCTACATAGGGTAACATACACCACGTCTTGATATATATTGACTTTACCTACAAGGGGTAACATACACCACGTCTTGATGTATATTGACTTTACCTACATAGGGTAACATACACCACGTCTTGATATATATTGACTTTATCTACAGAGGGTAACATACACCACGCCTTGGCATATATTGATTTTACCTACATAGGGTAACATACACCACGTCTTGATGTATATTGACTTTACCTGCATAGGGTAACATACACCACGTCTTGATATATATTGACTTTACCTACATAGGGTAACATACACCACGTCTTGATGTATATTGACTTTACTTACATAGGGTAGCATATACCACGTCTTGATATATATTGATTTTACCTACATAGGGTAACATACACCACGTCTTGATATATATTGACTTTACCTACATAGGGTAGCATACACCGCGTCTTGATATATATTGACTTTACCTACATAGGGTAACATACACCACGTCTTGATATATATTGACTTTACCTATATAGGGTAACATACACCACGTCTTGATATATATTGACTTTACCTACATAGGGTAACATACACCACGTCTTTATATATATTGACTTTACCTACATAAGGTAACATACACCACGTCTTGATGTATATTGACTTTACCTACATAGGGTAGCATATACCACGTCTTGATATATATCGACTTTACCTACATAGGGTAGCATACACCACGTCTTGATGTATATTGACTTTACCTACATAGGGTAACATACACCACGTCTTTATATATATATTGACTTTACCTACATAGGGTAACATACACCACGTCTTGATGTATATTGACTTTACCTACATAGGGTAGCATATACCACGTCTTGATATATATTGACTTTACCTACATAGGGTAGCATACACCACGTCTTGATATATATTGACTTTACCTACATAGGGTAGCATATACCACGTCTTGATATATATTGACTTTACCCACATAGGGTAGCATACACCACGTCTTGATATATATTGACTTTACCTACATAGGGTAACATACAATACGTCTTGATATATATTGACTTTACCTACATAGGGTAGCATACACCACGTCTTGATATATATTGACTTTACCTACATAGGGTAGCATACACCACGTCTTGATATATATTGACTTTACCTACATAGGGTAGCATACACCACGTCTTGATATATATTGACTTTACCTACATAGGGTAGCATACACCACGTCTTGATATATATTGACTTTACCTACATAGGGTAGCATATACCACGTCTTGATATATATTGACTTTACCTACATAGGGTAGCATACACCACGTCTTGATATATATTGACTTTACCTACATAGGGTAACATACACCACGTCTTGATATATATTGACTTTACCTATATAGGGTAGTATAAACCACGTCTTGATATATATTGACTTTACCTACATAGGGTAGCATACACCACGTCTTGATATATATATTGACTTTACCTACATAGGGTAACATACACCACGTCTTGATGTATATTGACTTTACCTACATAGGGTAACACACACCACGTCTTGATATATATTGACTTTACCTACATAGGGTAACACACACCACGTCTTGATATATATTGACTTTACCTACGTATGGTAACATACACCACGTCTTTATATATATTGACTTTACCTACAAAGGGTAACATACACCACGTCTTGATGTATATTGACTTTGCCTATAAAGGTTAACATACACCACGTCTTGATATATATTGACTCTACCTACATAGGGTAGCATACACCTCGTCTTGATATATATTGACTTTACCTACATAGGGTAGCATACACCACGTCTTGATATATATTGACTTTACCTACATAGGGTAACATACACCACGTCTTGATATATATTGACTTTACCTATATAGGGTAGTATACACCACGTCTTGATATATATTGACTTTACCTACATAGGGTAGCATACACCACGTCTTGATATATATATTGACTTTACCTACATAGGGTAACATACACCACGTCTTGATGTATATTGACTTTACCTACATAGGGTAACACACACCACGTCTTGATATATATTGACTTTACCTACATAGGGTAACATACACCACGTCTTGATATATATTGACTTTACCTACAAGGGGTAAAATACACCACGTCTTGATGTATATTGACTTTACCTACAAAGGGTAACATACACCACGTCTTGATATATATTGACTTTACCTACAGAGGGTAACATACACCACGCCTTGACATATATTGATTTTACCTACATAGGGTAACATACACCACGTCTTGATGTATATTGACTTTACCTGCATAGGGTAACATACACCACGTCTTGATATATATTGACTTTACCTACATAGGGTAACATACACCACGTCTTGATGTATATTGACTTTACTTACATAGGGTAGCATATACCACGTCTTGATATATATTGACTTTACCTACATAGGGTAGCATACACCACGTCTTGATATATATTGACTTTACCTACATAGGGTAACATACACCACGTCTTGATATATATTGACTTTACCTACATAGGGTAACATACACCACGTCTTGATATATATTGACTTTACCTACATAGGGTAACATACACCACGTCTTTATATATATTGACTTTACCTACATAGGGTAACATACACCACGTCTTGATGTATATTGACTTTACCTACATAGGGTAGCATATACCACGTCTTGATATATATCGACTTTACCTACATAGGGTAGCATACACCACGTCTTGATGTATATTGACTTTACCTACATAGGTTAACATACACCACGTCTTTATATATATATTGGCTTTACCTACATAGGGTAACATACACCACGTCTTGATGTATATTGACTTTACCTACATAGGGTAGCATATACCACGTCTTGATATATATTGACTTTACCTACATAGGGTAGCATACACCACGTCTTGATATATATTGACTTTACCTACATAGGGTAGCATATACCACGTCTTGATATATATTGACTTTACCTACATAGGGTAGCATACACCACGTCTTGATATATATTGACTTTACCTACATAGGGTAACATACAATACGTCTTGATATATATTGACTTTACCTACATAGGGTAGCATATACCACGTCTTGATATATATTGACTTTACCTACATAGGGTAGCATACACCACGTCTTGATATATATTGACTTTACCTACATAGGGTAACATACAATACGTCTTGATATATATTGACTTTACCTACATAGGGTAGCATATACCACGTCCTGATATATATTGACTTTACCTACATAGGGTAGCATACACCACGTCTTGATATATATTGACTTTACCTACATAGGGTAGCATATACCACGTCTTGATATATATTGACTTTACCTACATAGGGTAGCATACACCACGTCTTGATATATATTGACTTTACCTACATAGGGTAACATACACCACGTCTTGATATATATTGACTTTACCTATATAGGGTAGTATACACCACGTCTTGATATATATTGACTTTACCTACATAGGGTAGCATACACCACGTCTTGATATATATATTGACTTTACCTACATAGGGTAACATACACCACGTCTTGATGTATATTGACTTTACCTACATAGGGTAACACACACCACGTCTTGATATATATTGACTTTACCTACATAGGGTAACATACACCACGTCTTGATATATATTGACTTTACCTACAAGGGGTAACATACACCACGTCTTGATGTATATTGACTTTACCTACATAGGGTAACATACACCACGTCTTGATATATATTGACTTTATCTACAGAGGGTAACATACACCACGCCTTGGCATATATTGATTTTACCTACATAGGGTAACATACACCACGTCTTGATGTATATTGACTTTACCTGCATAGGGTAACATACACCACGTCTTGATATATATTGACTTTACCTACATAGGGTAACATACACCACGTCTTGATGTATATTGACTTTACTTACATAGGGTAGCATATACCACGTCTTGATATATATTGATTTTACCTACATAGGGTAACATACACCACGTCTTGATATATATTGACTTTACCTACATAGGGTAGCATACACCGCGTCTTGATATATATTGACTTTACCTACATAGGGTAACATACACCACGTCTTGATATATATTGACTTTACCTATATAGGGTAACATACACCACGTCTTGATATATATTGACTTTACCTACATAGGGTAACATACACCACGTCTTTATATATATTGACTTTACCTACATAAGGTAACATACACCACGTCTTGATGTATATTGACTTTACCTACATAGGGTAGCATATACCACGTCTTGATATATATCGACTTTACCTACATAGGGTAGCATACACCACGTCTTGATGTATATTGACTTTACCTACATAGGGTAACATACACCACGTCTTTATATATATATTGACTTTACCTACATAGGGTAACATACACCACGTCTTGATGTATATTGACTTTACCTACATAGGGTAGCATATACCACGTCTTGATATATATTGACTTTACCTACATAGGGTAGCATACACCACGTCTTGATATATATTGACTTTACCTACATAGGGTAGCATATACCACGTCTTGATATATATTGACTTTACCCACATAGGGTAGCATACACCACGTCTTGATATATATTGACTTTACCTACATAGGGTAACATACAATACGTCTTGATATATATTGACTTTACCTACATAGGGTAGCATACACCACGTCTTGATATATATTGACTTTACCTACATAGGGTAGCATACACCACGTCTTGATATATATTGACTTTACCTACATAGGGTAGCATACACCACGTCTTGATATATATTGACTTTACCTACATAGGGTAGCATACACCACGTCTTGATATATATTGACTTTACCTACATAGGGTAGCATATACCACGTCTTGATATATATTGACTTTACCTACATAGGGTAGCATACACCACGTCTTGATATATATTGACTTTACCTACATAGGGTAACATACACCACGTCTTGATATATATTGACTTTACCTATATAGGGTAGTATAAACCACGTCTTGATATATATTGACTTTACCTACATAGGGTAGCATACACCACGTCTTGATATATATATTGACTTTACCTACATAGGGTAACATACACCACGTCTTGATGTATATTGACTTTACCTACATAGGGTAACACACACCACGTCTTGATATATATTGACTTTACCTACATAGGGTAACACACACCACGTCTTGATATATATTGACTTTACCTACGTATGGTAACATACACCACGTCTTTATATATATTGACTTTACCTACAAAGGGTAACATACACCACGTCTTGATGTATATTGACTTTGCCTATAAAGGTTAACATACACCACGTCTTGATATATATTGACTCTACCTACATAGGGTAGCATACACCTCGTCTTGATATATATTGACTTTACCTACATAGGGTAGCATACACCACGTCTTGATATATATTGACTTTACCTACATAGGGTAACATACACCACGTCTTGATATATATTGACTTTACCTATATAGGGTAGTATACACCACGTCTTGATATATATTGACTTTACCTACATAGGGTAGCATACACCACGTCTTGATATATATATTGACTTTACCTACATAGGGTAACATACACCACGTCTTGATGTATATTGACTTTACCTACATAGGGTAACACACACCACGTCTTGATATATATTGACTTTACCTACATAGGGTAACATACACCACGTCTTGATATATATTGACTTTACCTACAAGGGGTAAAATACACCACGTCTTGATGTATATTGACTTTACCTACAAAGGGTAACATACACCACGTCTTGATATATATTGACTTTACCTACAGAGGGTAACATACACCACGCCTTGACATATATTGATTTTACCTACATAGGGTAACATACACCACGTCTTGATGTATATTGACTTTACCTGCATAGGGTAACATACACCACGTCTTGATATATATTGACTTTACCTACATAGGGTAACATACACCACGTCTTGATGTATATTGACTTTACTTACATAGGGTAGCATATACCACGTCTTGATATATATTGACTTTACCTACATAGGGTAGCATACACCACGTCTTGATATATATTGACTTTACCTACATAGGGTAACATACACCACGTCTTGATATATATTGACTTTACCTACATAGGGTAACATACACCACGTCTTGATATATATTGACTTTACCTACATAGGGTAACATACACCACGTCTTTATATATATTGACTTTACCTACATAGGGTAACATACACCACGTCTTGATGTATATTGACTTTACCTACATAGGGTAGCATATACCACGTCTTGATATATATCGACTTTACCTACATAGGGTAGCATACACCACGTCTTGATGTATATTGACTTTACCTACATAGGTTAACATACACCACGTCTTTATATATATATTGGCTTTACCTACATAGGGTAACATACACCACGTCTTGATGTATATTGACTTTACCTACATAGGGTAGCATATACCACGTCTTGATATATATTGACTTTACCTACATAGGGTAGCATACACCACGTCTTGATATATATTGACTTTACCTACATAGGGTAGCATATACCACGTCTTGATATATATTGACTTTACCTACATAGGGTAGCATACACCACGTCTTGATATATATTGACTTTACCTACATAGGGTAACATACAATACGTCTTGATATATATTGACTTTACCTACATAGGGTAGCATATACCACGTCTTGATATATATTGACTTTACCTACATAGGGTAGCATACACCACGTCTTGATATATATTGACTTTACCTACATAGGGTAACATACAATACGTCTTGATATATATTGACTTTACCTACATAGGGTAGCATATACCACGTCCTGATATATATTGACTTTACCTACATAGGGTAGCATACACCACGTCTTGATATATATTGACTTTACCTACATAGGGTAGCATATACCACGTCTTGATATATATTGACTTTACCTACATAGGGTAGCATACACCACGTCTTGATATATATTGACTTTACCTACATAGGGTAACATACACCACGTCTTGATATATATTGACTTTACCTATATAGGGTAGTATACACCACGTCTTGATATATATTGACTTTACCTACATAGGGTAGCATACACCACGTCTTGATATATATATTGACTTTACCTACATAGGGTAACATACACCACGTCTTGATGTATATTGACTTTACCTACATAGGGTAACACACACCACGTCTTGATATATATTGACTTTACCTACATAGGGTAACATACACCACGTCTTGATATATATTGACTTTACCTACAAGGGGTAACATACACCACGTCTTGATGTATATTGACTTTACCTACATAGGGTAACATACACCACGTCTTGATATATATTGACTTTACCTACAGAGGGTAACATACACCACGCCTTGATATATATTGATTTTACCTACATAGGGTAACATACACCACGTCTTGATGTATATTGACTTTACCTGCATAGGGTAACATACACCACGTCTTGATATATATTAACTTTACCTACATAGGGTAACATACACCACGTCTTGATGTATATTGACTTTACCTACATAGGGTAGCATATACCACGTCTTGATATATATTGATTTTACCTACATAGGATAACATACACCACGTCTTGATATATATTGACTTTACCTACATAGGGTAGCATACACCACGTCTTGATATATATTGACTTTACCTACATAGGGTAACATACACCACGTCTTGATATATATTGACTTTACCTACATAGGGTAACATACACCACGTCTTGATATATATTGACTTTACCTACATAGGGTAACATACACCACGTCTTTATATATATTGACTTTACCTACATAGGGTAACATACACCACGTCTTGATGTATATTGACTTTACCTACATAGGGTAGCATATACCACGTTTTGATATATATCGACTTTACCTACATAGGGTAGCATACACCACGTCTTGATGTATATTGACTTTACCTACATAGGGTAACATACACCACGTCTTTATATATATATTGACTTTACCTACATAGGGTAACATACACCACGTCTTGATGTATATTGACTTTACCTACATAGGGTAGCATATACCACGTCTTGATATATATTGACTTTACCTACATAGGGTAGCATACACCACGTCTTGATATATATTGACTTTACCTACATAGGGTAACATATACCACGTCTTGATATATATTGACTTTACCTACATAGAGTAGCATACACCACGTCTTGATATATATTGACTTTACCTACATAGGGTAACATACAATACGTCTTGATGTATATTGACTTTACCTACATAGGGTAACATACACCACGTCTTGATGTATATTGACTTTACCTACATAGGGTAGCATATACCACGTCTTGATATATATTGACTTTACCTACATTGGGTAGCATACACCACGTCTTGATATATATTGACTTTACCTACATAGGGTAACATGCAATACGTCTTGATATATATTGACTTTACCTACATAGGGTAGCATATACCACGTCTTGATATATATTGACTTTACCTACATAGGGTAGCATACACCACGTCTTGATATATATTGACTTTACCTACATAGGGTAGCATATACCACGTCTTGATATATATTGACTTTACCTACATAGGGTAGCATACACCACGTCTTGATATATATTGACTTTACCTACATAGGGTAACATACAATACGTCTTGATATATATTGACTTTACCTACATAGGGTAGCATATACCACGTCTTGATATATATTGACTTTACCTACATAGGGTAGCATACACCACGTCTTGATATATATTGACTTTACCTACATAGGGTAACATACAATACGTCTTGATATATATTGACTTTACCTACATAGGGTAGCATATACCACGTCCTGATATATATTGACTTTACCTACATAGGGTAGCATACACCACGTCTTGATATATATTGACTTTACCTACATAGGGTAGCATATACCACGTCTTGATATATATTGACTTTACCTACATAGGGTAGCATACACCACGTCTTGATATATATTGACTTTACCTACATAGGGTAACATGCAATACGTCTTGATATATATTGACTTTACCTACATAGGGTAGCATATACCACGTCTTGATATATATTGACTTTACCTACATAGGGTAGCATACACCACGTCTTGATATATATTGACTTTACCTACATAGGGTAGCATATACCACGTCTTGATATATATTGACTTTACCTACATAGGGTAGCATACACCACGTCTTGATATATATTGACTTTACCTACATAGGGTAACATACAATACGTCTTGATATATATTGACTTTACCTACATAGGGTAGCATACACCACGTCTTGATATATATTGACTTTACCTACATAGGGTAGCATACACCACGTCTTGATATATATATTGACTTTACCTACATAGGGTAACATACACCACGTCTTGATGTATATTGACTTTACCTACATAGGGTAACACACACCACGTCTTGATATATATTGACTTTACCTACATAGGGTAACATACACCACGTCTTGATATATATTGACTTTACCTACAAGGGGTAACATACACCACGTCTTGATGTATATTGACTTTACCTACATAGGGTAACATACACCACGTCTTGATATATATTGACTTTACCTACAGAGGGTAACATACACCACGCCTTGATATATATTGATTTTACCTACATAGGGTAACATACACCACGTCTTGATGTATATTGACTTTACCTGCATAGGGTAACATACACCACGTCTTGATATATATTAACTTTACCTACATAGGGTAACATACACCATGTCTTGATGTATATTGACTTTACCTACATAGGGTAGCATATACCACGTCTTGATATATATTGATTTTACCTACATAGGATAACATACACCACGTCTTGATATATATTGACTTTACCTACATAGGGTAGCATACACCACGTCTTGATATATATTGACTTTACCTACATAGGGTAACATACACCACGTCTTGATATATATTGACTTTACCTACATAGGGTAACATACACCACGTCTTGATATATATTGACTTTACCTACATAGGGTAACATACACCACGTCTTTATATATATTGACTTTACCTACATAGGGTAACATACACCACGTCTTGATGTATATTGACTTTACCTACATAGGGTAGCATATACCACGTTTTGATATATATCGACTTTACCTACATAGGGTAGCATACACCACGTCTTGATGTATATTGACTTTACCTACATAGGGTAACATACACCACGTCTTTATATATATATTGACTTTACCTACATAGGGTAACATACACCACGTCTTGATGTATATTGACTTTACCTACATAGGGTAGCATATACCACGTCTTGATATATATTGACTTTACCTACATAGGGTAGCATACACCACGTCTTGATATATATTGACTTTACCTACATAGGGTAACATATACCACGTCTTGATATATATTGACTTTACCTACATAGAGTAGCATACACCACGTCTTGATATATATTGACTTTACCTACATAGGGTAACATACAATACGTCTTGATGTATATTGACTTTACCTACATAGGGTAACATACACCACGTCTTGATGTATATTGACTTTACCTACATAGGGTAGCATATACCACGTCTTGATATATATTGACTTTACCTACATTGGGTAGCATACACCACGTCTTGATATATATTGACTTTACCTACATAGGGTAACATGCAATACGTCTTGATATATATTGACTTTACCTACATAGGGTAAGATACACCACGTCTTGATGTATATTGACTTTACCTACATAGGGTAACATACACCACGTCTTGATATATATTGACTTTACCTACATAGGGGAACATACACCACGTCTTGATGTATATTGACTTTACCTACATAGGGTAGCATATACCATGTCTTGTTATATATTGACTTTACCTACATAGGGTAACATACACCACGTCTTGATATATATTGACTTTACCTACATAGGGTAACATACACCACGTCTTGATATATATATTGACTTTACCTACATAGGGTAGCATACACTACGTCTTGGTATATATTGACTTTACCTACATAGGGTAACATACACCACGTCTTGATACATATTGACTTTACCTACATAGGGTAACATACACCACGTCTTGATATATATTGACTTTGCCTACATATGTTAACATACACCACGTCTTGATATATATTGACGTTACCTACATAGGTTAACATACATCACGTCTTGATATATATTGACTCTACCTACATAGGGTAACATACACCACGTCTTGATATATATATTGACTTTACCTACATAGGTTAACATACACCACGTCTTGATATATATTGAATTTACCTACATAGGTTAACATGCACCACGTCTTGATATATATTGACTCTACCTACATAGGGTAACATACACCTCGTCTTTATATATATTGACTTTACCTACATAGGGTAACATACACCACGTCTTGATACATATTGACTTTACCTACATAGGGTAACATACACCACATCTTGATATATATTGACTTTACCTACATAGGTTAACATACACCACGTCTTGATATATATAGACTTTACCTACATAGGTTAACATACACCACGTCTTGATATATATTGACTTTACCTACATAGGTTAACATATACGACGTCTTGATATATATTGACTTTACCTACATAGGTTAACATACACCACGTCTTGATATATATTGACTCTACCTACATATGGTAACATACACCACGTCTTGATATATATTGACTCTACCTACATATGGTAACATACACCACGTCTTGATATATATTGACTTTACCTACATAGGGTAACATACACCACGTCTTGATGTATATTGACTTTACCTACATAGGTTAGCATACACCACGTCTTGATATATATTGACTCTACCTACATAGGGGTAGAATACACTACGTCTTGATATATATTGACTTTACCTACATAAGGTAGCATACACCACGTCTTGATATATATTGACTTTACCTACATAGGGTAACATACACCACGTCTTGATATATATTGACTTTACCTATATAGGGTAGTATACACCACGTCTTGATATATATTGACTTTACCTACATAGGGTAGCATACACCACGTCTTGATATATATATTGACTTTACCTACATAGGGTAACATACACCACGTCTTGATGTATATTGACTTTAGCTACATAGGGTAACACACACCACGCCTTGATATATATTGATTTTACCTACATAGGGTAACATACACCACGTCTTGATGTATATTGACTTTACCTGCATAGGGTAACATACACCACGTCTTGATATATATTGACTTTACCTACATAGGGTAACATACACCACGTCTTGATGTATATTGACTTTACCTACATAGGGTAACATACACCACGTCTTGATATATATTGACTTTGCCTACATATGTTAACATACACCACGTCTTGATATATATTGACTTTACCTACATAGGTTAACATACACCACGTCTTGATATATATTGACTCTACCTACATAGGGTAACATACACCACGTCTTGATATATATATTGACTTTACCTACATAGGTTAACATACACCACGTCTTGATATATATTGAATTTACCTACATAGGTTAACATGCACCACGTCTTGATATATATTGACTCTACCTACATAGGGTAACATACACCTCGTCTTTATATATATTGACTTTACCTACATAGGGTAACATACACCACGTCTTGATACATATTGACTTTACCTACATAGGGTAACATACACCACATCTTGATATATATTGACTTTACCTACATAGGTTAACATACACCACGTCTTGATATATATAGACTTTACCTACATAGGTTAACATACACCACGTCTTGATATATATTGACTTTACCTACATAGGTTAACATACACGACGTCTTGATATATATTGACTTTACCTACATAGGTTAACATACACCACGTCTTGATATATATTGACTCTACCTACATATGGTAACATACACCACGTCTTGATATATATTGACTCTACCTACATATGGTAACATACACCACGTCTTGATATATATTGACTTTACCTACATAGGGTAACATACACCACGTCTTGATGTATATTGACTTTACCTACATAGGTTAGCATACACCACGTCTTGATATATATTGACTCTACCTACATAGGGGTAGCATACACCACGTCTTGATATATATTGACTTTACCTACATAAGGTAGCATACACCACGTCTTGATATATATTGACTTTACCTACATAGGGTAACATACACCACGTCTTGATATATATTGACTTTACCTATATAGGGTAGTATACACCACGTATTGATATATATTGACTTTACCTACATAGGGTAGCATACACCACGTCTTGATATATATATTGACTTTACCTACATAGGGTAACATACACCACGTCTTGATGTATATTGACTTTAGCTACATAGGGTAACACACACCACGCCTTGATATATATTGATTTTACCTACATAGGGTAACATACACCACGTCTTGATGTATATTGACTTTACCTGCATAGGGTAACATACACCACGTCTTGATATATATTGACTTTACCTACATAGGGTAACATACACCACGTCTTGATGTATATTGACTTTACCTACATAGGGTAGCATATACCACGTCTTGATATATATTGATTTTACCTACATAGGGTAACATACACCACGTCTTGATATATATTGACTTTACCTACATAGGGTAGCATACACCACGTCTTGATATATATTGACTTTACCAACATAGGGTAACATACACCACGTCTTGATATATATAGACTTTACCTACATAGGTTAACATACACCACGTCTTGATATATATTGACTTTGCCTACATATGTTAACATACACCACGTCTTGATATATATTGACTTTACCTACATAGGTTAACATACACCACGTCTTGATATATATTGACTCTACCTACATAGGGTAACATACACCACGTCTTGATATATATATTGACTTTACCTACATAGGTTAACATACACCACGTCTTGATATATATTGAATTTACCTACATAGGTTAACATGCACCACGTCTTGATATATATTGACTCTACCTACATAGGGTAACATACACCTCGTCTTTATATATATTGACTTTACCTACATAGGGTAACATACACCACGTCTTGATACATATTGACTTTACCTACATAGGGTAACATACACCACATCTTGATATATATTGACTTTACCTACATAGGTTAACATACACCACGTCTTGATATATATAGACTTTACCTACATAGGTTAACATACACCACGTCTTGATATATATTGACTTTACCTACATAGGTTAACATACACGACGTCTTGATATATATTGACTTTACCTACATAGGTTAACATACACCACGTCTTGATATATATTGACTCTACCTACATATGGTAACATACACCACGTCTTGATATATATTGACTCTACCTACATATGGTAACATACACCACGTCTTGATATATATTGACTTTACCTACATAGGGTAACATACACCACGTCTTGATGTATATTGACTTTACCTACATAGGTTAGCATACACCACGTCTTGATATATATTGACTCTACCTACATAGGGGTAGCATACACCACGTCTTGATATATATTGACTTTACCTACATAAGGTAGCATACACCACGTCTTGATATATATTGACTTTACCTACATAGGGTAACATACACCACGTCTTGATATATATTGACTTTACCTATATAGGGTAGTATACACCACGTCTTGATATATATTGACTTTACCTACATAGGGTAGCATACACCACGTCTTGATATATATATTGACTTTACCTACATAGGGTAACATACACCACGTCTTGATGTATATTGACTTTAGCTACATAGGGTAACACACACCACGCCTTGATATATATTGATTTTACCTACATAGGGTAACATACACCACGTCTTGATGTATATTGACTTTACCTGCATAGGGTAACATACACCACGTCTTGATATATATTGACTTTACCTACATAGGGTAACATACACCACGTCTTGATGTATATTGACTTTACCTACATAGGGTAGCATATACCACGTCTTGATATATATTGATTTTACCTACATAGGGTAACATACACCACGTCTTGATATATATTGACTTTACCTACATAGGGTAGCATACACCACGTCTTGATATATATTGACTTTACCTACATAGGGTAACATACACCACGTCTTGATATATATAGACTTTACCTACATAGGTTAACATACACCACGTCTTGATATATATTGACTTTACCTACATATTTTAACATACACGACGTCTTGATATATATTGACTTTACCTACATAGGTTAACATACACCACGTCTTGATATATATTGACTCTACCTACATATGGTAACATACACCACGTCTTGATATATATTGACTTTACCTACATAGGGTAACATACACCACGTCTTGATATATATATTGACTTTACCTACATAGGGTAGCATACACTACGTCTTGGTATATATTGACTTTACCTACATAGGGTAACATACACCACGTCTTGATACATATTGACTTTACCTACATAGGGTAACATACACCACGTCTTGATATATATTGACTTTGCCTACATATGTTAACATACACCACGTCTTGATATATATTGACGTTACCTACATAGGTTAACATACATCACGTCTTGATATATATTGACTCTACCTACATAGGGTAACATACACCACGTCTTGATATATATATTGACTTTACCTACATAGGTTAACATACACCACGTCTTGATATATATTGAATTTACCTACATAGGTTAACATGCACCACGTCTTGATATATATTGACTCTACCTACATAGGGTAACATACACCTCGTCTTTATATATATTGACTTTACCTACATAGGGTAACATACACCACGTCTTGATACATATTGACTTTACCTACATAGGGTAACATACACCACATCTTGATATATATTGACTTTACCTACATAGGTTAACATACACCACGTCTTGATATATATAGACTTTACCTACATAGGTTAACATACACCACGTCTTGATATATATTGACTTTACCTACATAGGTTAACATATACGACGTCTTGATATATATTGACTTTACCTACATAGGTTAACATACACCACGTCTTGATATATATTGACTCTACCTACATATGGTAACATACACCACGTCTTGATATATATTGACTCTACCTACATATGGTAACATACACCACGTCTTGATATATATTGACTTTACCTACATAGGGTAACATACACCACGTCTTGATGTATATTGACTTTACCTACATAGGTTAGCATACACCACGTCTTGATATATATTGACTCTACCTACATAGGGGTAGAATACACTACGTCTTGATATATATTGACTTTACCTACATAAGGTAGCATACACCACGTCTTGATATATATTGACTTTACCTACATAGGGTAACATACACCACGTCTTGATATATATTGACTTTACCTATATAGGGTAGTATACACCACGTCTTGATATATATTGACTTTACCTACATAGGGTAGCATACACCACGTCTTGATATATATATTGACTTTACCTACATAGGGTAACATACACCACGTCTTGATGTATATTGACTTTAGCTACATAGGGTAACACACACCACGCCTTGATATATATTGATTTTACCTACATAGGGTAACATACACCACGTCTTGATGTATATTGACTTTACCTGCATAGGGTAACATACACCACGTCTTGATATATATTGACTTTACCTACATAGGGTAACATACACCACGTCTTGATGTATATTGACTTTACCTACATAGGGTAACATACACCACGTCTTGATATATATTGACTTTGCCTACATATGTTAACATACACCACGTCTTGATATATATTGACTTTACCTACATAGGTTAACATACACCACGTCTTGATATATATTGACTCTACCTACATAGGGTAACATACACCACGTCTTGATATATATATTGACTTTACCTACATAGGTTAACATACACCACGTCTTGATATATATTGAATTTACCTACATAGGTTAACATGCACCACGTCTTGATATATATTGACTCTACCTACATAGGGTAACATACACCTCGTCTTTATATATATTGACTTTACCTACATAGGGTAACATACACCACGTCTTGATACATATTGACTTTACCTACATAGGGTAACATACACCACATCTTGATATATATTGACTTTACCTACATAGGTTAACATACACCACGTCTTGATATATATAGACTTTACCTACATAGGTTAACATACACCACGTCTTGATATATATTGACTTTACCTACATAGGTTAACATACACGACGTCTTGATATATATTGACTTTACCTACATAGGTTAACATACACCACGTCTTGATATATATTGACTCTACCTACATATGGTAACATACACCACGTCTTGATATATATTGACTCTACCTACATATGGTAACATACACCACGTCTTGATATATATTGACTTTACCTACATAGGGTAACATACACCACGTCTTGATGTATATTGACTTTACCTACATAGGTTAGCATACACCACGTCTTGATATATATTGACTCTACCTACATAGGGGTAGCATACACCACGTCTTGATATATATTGACTTTACCTACATAAGGTAGCATACACCACGTCTTGATATATATTGACTTTACCTACATAGGGTAACATACACCACGTCTTGATATATATTGACTTTACCTATATAGGGTAGTATACACCACGTATTGATATATATTGACTTTACCTACATAGGGTAGCATACACCACGTCTTGATATATATATTGACTTTACCTACATAGGGTAACATACACCACGTCTTGATGTATATTGACTTTAGCTACATAGGGTAACACACACCACGCCTTGATATATATTGATTTTACCTACATAGGGTAACATACACCACGTCTTGATGTATATTGACTTTACCTGCATAGGGTAACATACACCACGTCTTGATATATATTGACTTTACCTACATAGGGTAACATACACCACGTCTTGATGTATATTGACTTTACCTACATAGGGTAGCATATACCACGTCTTGATATATATTGATTTTACCTACATAGGGTAACATACACCACGTCTTGATATATATTGACTTTACCTACATAGGGTAGCATACACCACGTCTTGATATATATTGACTTTACCAACATAGGGTAACATACACCACGTCTTGATATATATAGACTTTACCTACATAGGTTAACATACACCACGTCTTGATATATATTGACTTTGCCTACATATGTTAACATACACCACGTCTTGATATATATTGACTTTACCTACATAGGTTAACATACACCACGTCTTGATATATATTGACTCTACCTACATAGGGTAACATACACCACGTCTTGATATATATATTGACTTTACCTACATAGGTTAACATACACCACGTCTTGATATATATTGAATTTACCTACATAGGTTAACATGCACCACGTCTTGATATATATTGACTCTACCTACATAGGGTAACATACACCTCGTCTTTATATATATTGACTTTACCTACATAGGGTAACATACACCACGTCTTGATACATATTGACTTTACCTACATAGGGTAACATACACCACATCTTGATATATATTGACTTTACCTACATAGGTTAACATACACCACGTCTTGATATATATAGACTTTACCTACATAGGTTAACATACACCACGTCTTGATATATATTGACTTTACCTACATAGGTTAACATACACGACGTCTTGATATATATTGACTTTACCTACATAGGTTAACATACACCACGTCTTGATATATATTGACTCTACCTACATATGGTAACATACACCACGTCTTGATATATATTGACTCTACCTACATATGGTAACATACACCACGTCTTGATATATATTGACTTTACCTACATAGGGTAACATACACCACGTCTTGATGTATATTGACTTTACCTACATAGGTTAGCATACACCACGTCTTGATATATATTGACTCTACCTACATAGGGGTAGCATACACCACGTCTTGATATATATTGACTTTACCTACATAAGGTAGCATACACCACGTCTTGATATATATTGACTTTACCTACATAGGGTAACATACACCACGTCTTGATATATATTGACTTTACCTATATAGGGTAGTATACACCACGTCTTGATATATATTGACTTTACCTACATAGGGTAGCATACACCACGTCTTGATATATATATTGACTTTACCTACATAGGGTAACATACACCACGTCTTGATGTATATTGACTTTAGCTACATAGGGTAACACACACCACGCCTTGATATATATTGATTTTACCTACATAGGGTAACATACACCACGTCTTGATGTATATTGACTTTACCTGCATAGGGTAACATACACCACGTCTTGATATATATTGACTTTACCTACATAGGGTAACATACACCACGTCTTGATGTATATTGACTTTACCTACATAGGGTAGCATATACCACGTCTTGATATATATTGATTTTACCTACATAGGGTAACATACACCACGTCTTGATATATATTGACTTTACCTACATAGGGTAGCATACACCACGTCTTGATATATATTGACTTTACCTACATAGGGTAACATACACCACGTCTTGATATATATAGACTTTACCTACATAGGTTAACATACACCACGTCTTGATATATATTGACTTTACCTACATATTTTAACATACACGACGTCTTGATATATATTGACTTTACCTACATAGGTTAACATACACCACGTCTTGATATATATTGACTCTACCTACATATGGTAACATACACCACGTCTTGATATATATTGACTCTACCTACATATGGTAACATACACCACGTCTTGATATATATTGACTTTACCTACATAGGGTAACATACACCACGTCTTGATATATATTGACTTTACCTACATAGGGTAACATACACCACGTCTTGATATTTATTGACTTTACCTACATAGGGTAACATACACCACGTCTTTATATATATTGACTTTACCTACATAGGGTAACATACACCACGTCTTGATGTATATTGACTTTACCTACATAGGGTAGCATATACCACGTCTTGATATATATCGACTTTACCTACATAGGGTAGCATACACCACGTCTTGATGTATATTGACTTTACCTACATAGGGTAACATACACCACGTCTTTATATATATATTGACTTTACCTACATAGGGTAACATACACCACGTCTTGATGTATATTGACTTTACCTACATAGGGAAGCATATACCACGTCTTGATATATATTGACTTTACCTACATAGGGTAGCATACACCACGTCTTGATATATATTGACTTTACCTACGTAGGGTAGCATATACCACGTCTTGATATATATTGACTTTACCTACATAGAGTAGCATACACCACGTCTTGATATATATTGACTTTACCTACATAGGGTAACATACAATACGTCTTGATATATATTGACTTTACCTACATAGGGTAACATACACCACGTCTTGATGTATATTGACTTTACCTACATAGGGTAACATACAATACGTCTTGATATATATTGACTTTACCTACATAGGGTAACATACACCACGTCTTGATGTATATTGACTTTACCTACATAGGGTAGCATATACCACGTCTTGATATATATTGACTTTACCTACATTGGGTAGCATACACCACGTCTTGATATATATTGACTTTACCTACATAGGGTAACATACAATACGTCTTGATATATATTGACTTTACCTACATAGAGTAAGATACACCACGTCTTGATGTATATTGACTTTACCTACATAGGGTAACATACACCACGTCTTGATATATATTGACTTTACCTACATAGGGTAACATACACCACGTCTTTATATATATTGACTTTACCTACATAGGGTAGCATACACCACGTCTTGATATATATTGACTTTACCTACATAGGGTAACATACACCACGTCTTGATATATATTGACTTTACCTACATAGGGTAACATACACCACGTCTTGATATATATTGACTTTACCTACATAGGGTAACATACACCACGTCTTTATATATATTGACTTTACCTACATAGGGTAACATACACCACGTCTTGATGTATATTGACTTTACCTACATAGGGTAGCATATACCACGTCTTGATATATATCGACTTTACCTACATAGGGTAGCATACACCACGTCTTGATGTATATTGACTTTACCTACATAGGTTAACATACACCACGTCTTTATATATATATTGGCTTTACCTACATAGGGTAACATACACCACGTCTTGATGTATATTGACTTTACCTACATAGGGTAGCATATACCACGTCTTGATATATATTGACTTTACCTACATAGGGTAGCATACACCACGTCTTGATATATATTGACTTTACCTACATAGGGTAGCATATACCACGTCTTGATATATATTGACTTTACCTACATAGGGTAGCATACACCACGTCTTGATATATATTGACTTTACCTACATAGGGTAACATACAATACGTCTTGATATATATTGACTTTACCTACATAGGGTAGCATATACCACGTCTTGATATATATTGACTTTACCTACATAGGGTAGCATACACCACGTCTTGATATATATTGACTTTACCTACATAGGGTAACATACAATACGTCTTGATATATATTGACTTTACCTACATAGGGTAGCATATACCACGTCCTGATATATATTGACTTTACCTACATAGGGTAGCATACACCACGTCTTGATATATATTGACTTTACCTACATAGGGTAGCATATACCACGTCTTGATATATATTGACTTTACCTACATAGGGTAGCATACACCACGTCTTGATATATATTGACTTTACCTACATAGGGTAACATACACCACGTCTTGATATATATTGACTTTACCTATATAGGGTAGTATACACCACGTCTTGATATATATTGACTTTACCTACATAGGGTAGCATACACCACGTCTTGATATATATATTGACTTTACCTACATAGGGTAACATACACCACGTCTTGATGTATATTGACTTTACCTACATAGGGTAACACACACCACGTCTTGATATATATTGACTTTACCTACATAGGGTAACATACACCACGTCTTGATATATATTGACTTTACCTACAAGGGGTAACATACACCACGTCTTGATGTATATTGACTTTACCTACATAGGGTAACATACACCACGTCTTGATATATATTGACTTTACCTACAGAGGGTAACATACACCACGCCTTGATATATATTGATTTTACCTACATAGGGTAACATACACCACGTCTTGATGTATATTGACTTTACCTGCATAGGGTAACATACACCACGTCTTGATATATATTGACTTTACCTACATAGGGTAACATACACCACGTCTTGATGTATATTGACTTTACCTACATAGGGTAGCATATACCACGTCTTGATATATATTGATTTTACCTACATAGGATAACATACACCACGTCTTGATATATATTGACTTTACCTACATAGGGTAGCATACACCACGTCTTGATATATATTGACTTTACCTACATAGGGTAACATACACCACGTCTTGATATATATTGACTTTACCTACATAGGGTAACATACACCACGTCTTGATATATATTGACTTTACCTACATAGGGTAACATACACCACGTCTTTATATATATTGACTTTACCTACATAGGGTAACATACACCACGTCTTGATGTATATTGACTTTACCTACATAGGGTAGCATATACCACGTTTTGATATATATCGACTTTACCTACATAGGGTAGCATACACCACGTCTTGATGTATATTGACTTTACCTACATAGGGTAACATACACCACGTCTTTATATATATATTGACTTTACCTACATAGGGTAACATACACCACGTCTTGATGTATATTGACTTTACCTACAAAGGGTAGCATATACCACGTCTTGATATATATTGACTTTACCTACATAGGGTAGCATACACCACGTCTTGATATATATTGACTTTACCTACATAGGGTAACATATACCACGTCTTGATATATATTGACTTTACCTACATAGAGTAGCATACACCACGTCTTGATATATATTGACTTTACCTACATAGGGTAACATACAATACGTCTTGATGTATATTGACTTTACCTACATAGGGTAACATACACCACGTCTTGATGTATATTGACTTTACCTACATAGGGTAGCATATACCACGTCTTGATATATATTGACTTTACCTACATTGGGTAGCATACACCACGTCTTGATATATATTGACTTTACCTACATAGGGTAACATGCAATACGTCTTGATATATATTGACTTTACCTACATAGGGTAAGATACACCACGTCTTGATGTATATTGACTTTACCTACATAGGGTAACATACACCACGTCTTGATATATATTGACTTTACCTACATAGGGGAACATACACCACGTCTTGATGTATATTGACTTTACCTACATAGGGTAGCATATACCATGTCTTGTTATATATTGACTTTACCTACATAGGGTAACATACACCACGTCTTGATATATATTGACTTTACCTACATAGGGTAACATACACCACGTCTTGATATATATATTGACTTTACCTACATAGGGTAGCATACACTACGTCTTGGTATATATTGACTTTACCTACATAGGGTAACATACACCACGTCTTGATACATATTGACTTTACCTACATAGGGTAACATACACCACGTCTTGATATATATTGACTTTGCCTACATATGTTAACATACACCACGTCTTGATATATATTGACTTTACCTACATAGGTTAACATACACCACGTCTTGATATATATTGACTCTACCTACATAGGGTAACATACACCACGTCTTGATATATATATTGACTTTACCTACATAGGTTAACATACACCACGTCTTGATATATATTGAATTTACCTACATAGGTTAACATGCACCACGTCTTGATATATATTGACTCTACCTACATAGGGTAACATACACCTCGTCTTTATATATATTGACTTTACCTACATAGGGTAACATACACCACGTCTTGATACATATTGACTTTACCTACATAGGGTAACATACACCACATCTTGATATATATTGACTTTACCTACATAGGTTAACATACACCACGTCTTGATATATATAGACTTTACCTACATAGGTTAACATACACCACGTCTTGATATATATTGACTTTACCTACATAGGTTAACATACACGACGTCTTGATATATATTGACTTTACCTACATAGGTTAACATACACCACGTCTTGATATATATTGACTCTACCTACATATGGTAACATACACCACGTCTTGATATATATTGACTCTACCTACATATGGTAACATACACCACGTCTTGATATATATTGACTTTACCTACATAGGGTAACATACACCACGTCTTGATGTATATTGACTTTACCTACATAGGTTAGCATACACCACGTCTTGATATATATTGACTCTACCTACATAGGGGTAGAATACACTACGTCTTGATATATATTGACTTTACCTACATAAGGTAGCATACACCACGTCTTGATATATATTGACTTTACCTACATAGGGTAACATACACCACGTCTTGATATATATTGACTTTACCTATATAGGGTAGTATACACCACGTCTTGATATATATTGACTTTACCTACATAGGGTAGCATACACCACGTCTTGATATATATATTGACTTTACCTACATAGGGTAACATACACCACGTCTTGATGTATATTGACTTTAGCTACATAGGGTAACACACACCACGCCTTGATATATATTGATTTTACCTACATAGGGTAACATACACCACGTCTTGATGTATATTGACTTTACCTGCATAGGGTAACATACACCACGTCTTGATATATATTGACTTTACCTACATAGGGTAACATACACCACGTCTTGATGTATATTGACTTTACCTACATAGGGTAACATACACCACGTCTTGATATATATTGACTTTGCCTACATATGTTAACATACACCACGTCTTGATATATATTGACTTTACCTACATAGGTTAACATACACCACGTCTTGATATATATTGACTCTACCTACATAGGGTAACATACACCACGTCTTGATATATATATTGACTTTACCTACATAGGTTAACATACACCACGTCTTGATATATATTGAATTTACCTACATAGGTTAACATGCACCACGTCTTGATATATATTGACTCTACCTACATAGGGTAACATACACCTCGTCTTTATATATATTGACTTTACCTACATAGGGTAACATACACCACGTCTTGATACATATTGACTTTACCTACATAGGGTAACATACACCACATCTTGATATATATTGACTTTACCTACATAGGTTAACATACACCACGTCTTGATATATATAGACTTTACCTACATAGGTTAACATACACCACGTCTTGATATATATTGACTTTACCTACATAGGTTAACATACACGACGTCTTGATATATATTGACTTTACCTACATAGGTTAACATACACCACGTCTTGATATATATTGACTCTACCTACATATGGTAACATACACCACGTCTTGATATATATTGACTCTACCTACATATGGTAACATACACCACGTCTTGATATATATTGACTTTACCTACATAGGGTAACATACACCACGCCTTGATGTATATTGACTTTACCTACATAGGTTAGCATACACCACGTCTTGATATATATTGACTCTACCTACATAGGGGTAGCATACACCACGTCTTGATATATATTGACTTTACCTACATAAGGTAGCATACACCACGTCTTGATATATATTGACTTTACCTACATAGGGTAACATACACCACGTCTTGATATATATTGACTTTACCTATATAGGGTAGTATACACCACGTCTTGATATATATTGACTTTACCTACATAGGGTAGCATACACCACGTCTTGATATATATATTGACTTTACCTACATAGGGTAACATACACCACGTCTTGATGTATATTGACTTTAGCTACATAGGGTAACACACACCACGCCTTGATATATATTGATTTTACCTACATAGGGTAACATACACCACGTCTTGATGTATATTGACTTTACCTGCATAGGGTAACATACACCACGTCTTGATATATATTGACTTTACCTACATAGGGTAACATACACCACGTCTTGATGTATATTGACTTTACCTACATAGGGTAGCATATACCACGTCTTGATATATATTGATTTTACCTACATAGGGTAACATACACCACGTCTTGATATATATTGACTTTACCTACATAGGGTAGCATACACCACGTCTTGATATATATTGACTTTACCTACATAGGGTAACATACACCACGTCTTGATATATATAGACTTTACCTACATAGGTTAACATACACCACGTCTTGATATATATTGACTTTGCCTACATATGTTAACATACACCACGTCTTGATATATATTGACTTTACCTACATAGGTTAACATACACCACGTCTTGATATATATTGACTCTACCTACATAGGGTAACATACACCACGTCTTGATATATATATTGACTTTACCTACATAGGTTAACATACACCACGTCTTGATATATATTGAATTTACCTACATAGGTTAACATGCACCACGTCTTGATATATATTGACTCTACCTACATAGGGTAACATACACCTCGTCTTTATATATATTGACTTTACCTACATAGGGTAACATACACCACGTCTTGATACATATTGACTTTACCTACATAGGGTAACATACACCACATCTTGATATATATTGACTTTACCTACATAGGTTAACATACACCACGTCTTGATATATATAGACTTTACCTACATAGGTTAACATACACCACGTCTTGATATATATTGACTTTACCTACATAGGTTAACATACACGACGTCTTGATATATATTGACTTTACCTACATAGGTTAACATACACCACGTCTTGATATATATTGACTCTACCTACATATGGTAACATACACCACGTCTTGATATATATTGACTCTACCTACATATGGTAACATACACCACGTCTTGATATATATTGACTTTACCTACATAGGGTAACATACACCACGTCTTGATGTATATTGACTTTACCTACATAGGTTAGCATACACCACGTCTTGATATATATTGACTCTACCTACATAGGGGTAGCATACACCACGTCTTGATATATATTGACTTTACCTACATAAGGTAGCATACACCACGTCTTGATATATATTGACTTTACCTACATAGGGTAACATACACCACGTCTTGATATATATTGACTTTACCTATATAGGGTAGTATACACCACGTCTTGATATATATTGACTTTACCTACATAGGGTAGCATACACCACGTCTTGATATATATATTGACTTTACCTACATAGGGTAACATACACCACGTCTTGATGTATATTGACTTTAGCTACATAGGGTAACACACACCACGCCTTGATATATATTGATTTTACCTACATAGGGTAACATACACCACGTCTTGATGTATATTGACTTTACCTGCATAGGGTAACATACACCACGTCTTGATATATATTGACTTTACCTACATAGGGTAACATACACCACGTCTTGATGTATATTGACTTTACCTACATAGGGTAGCATATACCACGTCTTGATATATATTGATTTTACCTACATAGGGTAACATACACCACGTCTTGATATATATTGACTTTACCTACATAGGGTAGCATACACCACGTCTTGATATATATTGACTTTACCTACATAGGGTAACATACACCACGTCTTGATATATATAGACTTTACCTACATAGGTTAACATACACCACGTCTTGATATATATTGACTTTACCTACATATTTTAACATACACGACGTCTTGATATATATTGACTTTACCTACATAGGTTAACATACACCACGTCTTGATATATATTGACTCTACCTACATATGGTAACATACACCACGTCTTGATATATATTGACTCTACCTACATATGGTAACATACACCACGTCTTGATATATATTGACTTTACCTACATAGGGTAACATACACCACGTCTTGATATATATTGACTTTACCTACATAGGGTAACATACACCACGTCTTGATATTTATTGACTTTACCTACATAGGGTAACATACACCACGTCTTTATATATATTGACTTTACCTACATAGGGTAACATACACCACGTCTTGATGTATATTGACTTTACCTACATAGGGTAGCATATACCACGTCTTGATATATATCGACTTTACCTACATAGGGTAGCATACACCACGTCTTGATGTATATTGACTTTACCTACATAGGGTAACATACACCACGTCTTTATATATATATTGACTTTACCTACATAGGGTAACATACACCACGTCTTGATGTATATTGACTTTACCTACATAGGGAAGCATATACCACGTCTTGATATATATTGACTTTACCTACATAGGGTAGCATACACCACGTCTTGATAAATATTGACTTTACCTACGTAGGGTAGCATATACCACGTCTTGATATATATTGACTTTACCTACATAGAGTAGCATACACCACGTCTTGATATATATTGACTTTACCTACATAGGGTAACATACAATACGTCTTGATATATATTGACTTTACCTACATAGGGTAACATACACCACGTCTTGATGTATATTGACTTTACCTACATAGGGTAACATACAATACGTCTTGATATATATTGACTTTACCTACATAGGGTAACATACACCACGTCTTGATGTATATTGACTTTACCTACATAGGGTAGCATATACCACGTCTTGATATATATTGACTTTACCTACATTGGGTAGCATACACCACGTCTTGATATATATTGACTTTACCTACATAGGGTAACATACAATACGTCTTGATATATATTGACTTTACCTACATAGAGTAAGATACACCACGTCTTGATGTATATTGACTTTACCTACATAGGGTAACATACACCACGTCTTTATATATATTGACTTTACCTACATAGGGGAACATACACCACGTCTTGATGTATATTGACTTTACCTACATAGGGTAGCATATACCACGTCTTGTTATATATTGACTTTACCTACATAGGGTAACATACACCACGTCTTGATATATATTGACTTTACCTACATAGGGTAACATACACCACGTCTTGATATATATATTGACTTTACCTACATAGGGTAGCATACACTACGTCTTGGTATATATTGACTTTACCTACATAGGGTAACATACACCACGTCTTGATACATATTGACTTTACCTACATAGGGTAACATACACCACGTCTTGATATATATTGACTTTGCCTACATATGTTAACATACACCACGTCTTGATATATATTGACTTTACCTACATAGGTTAACATACACCACGTCCTGATATATATTGACTCTACCTTCATAGGGTAACATACACCACGTCTTGATATATATATTGACTTTACCTACATAGGTTAACATACACCACGTCTTGATATATATTGAATTTACCTACATAGATTAACATGCACCACGTCTTGATATATATTGACTCTACCTACATAGGGTAACATACACCTCGTCTTTATATATATTGACTTTACCTACATAGGGTAACATACACCACGTCTTGATACATATTGACTTTACCTACATATGGTAACATACACCACGTCTTGATATATATTGACTCTACCTACATATGGTAACATACACCACGTCTTGATATATATTGACTTTACCTACATAGGGTAACATACACCACGTCTTGATGTATATTGACTTTACCTACATAGGTTAGCATACACCACGTCTTGATATATATTGACTCTACCTACATAGGGGTAGCATACACCACGTCTTGATATATATTGACTTTACCTACATAGGGTAGCATACACCACGTCTTGATATATATTGACTTTACCTACATAGGGTAACATACACCACGTCTTGATATATATTGACTTTACCTATATAGGGTAGTATACACCACGTCTTGATATATATTGACTTTACCTACATAGGGTAGCATACACCACGTCTTGATATATATATTGACTTTACCTACATAGGGTAACATACACCACGTCTTGATGTATATTGACTTTAGCTACATAGGGTAACACACACCACGCCTTGATATATATTGATTTTACCTACATAGGGTAACATACACCACGTCTTGATGTATATTGACTTTACCTGCATAGGGTAACATACACCACGTCTTGATATATATTGACTTTACCTACATAGGGTAACATACACCACGTCTTGATGTATATTGAATTTACCTACATAGGGTAGCATATACCACGTCTTGATATATATTGATTTTACCTACATAGGGTAACATACACCACGTCTTGATATATATTGACTTTACCTACATAGGGTAGCATACACCACGTCTTGATATATATTGACTTTACCTACATAGGGTAACATACACCACGTCTTGATATATATAGACTTTACCTACATAGGTTAACATACACCACGTCTTGATATATATTGACTTTACCTACATATTTTAACATACACGACGTCTTGATATATATTGACTTTACCTACATAGGTTAACATACACCACGTCTTGATATATATTGACTCTACCTACATATGGTAACATACACCACGTCTTGATATATATTGACTCTACCTACATATGGTAACATACACCACGTCTTGATATATATTGACTTTACCTACATAGGGTAACATACACCACGTCTTGATATATATTGACTTTACCTACATAGGGTAACATACACCACGTCTTGATATTTATTGACTTTACCTACATAGGGTAACATACACCACGTCTTTATATATATTGACTTTACCTACATAGGGTAACATACACCACGTCTTGATGTATATTGACTTTACCTACATAGGGTAGCATATACCACGTCTTGATATATATCGACTTTACCTACATAGGGTAGCATACACCACGTCTTGATGTATATTGACTTTACCTACATAGGGTAACATACACCACGTCTTTATATATATATTGACTTTACCTACATAGGGTAACATACACCACGTCTTGATGTATATTGACTTTACCTACATAGGGTAGCATATACCACGTCTTGATATATATTGACTTTACCTACATAGGGTAGCATACACCACGTCTTGATATATATTGACTTTACCTACGTAGGGTAGCATATACCACGTCTTGATATATATTGACTTTACCTACATAGAGTAGCATACACCACGTCTTGATATATATTGACTTTACCTACATAGGGTAACATACAATACGTCTTGATATATATTGACTTTACCTACATAGGGTAACATACACCACGTCTTGATGTATATTGACTTTACCTACATAGGGTAACATACAATACGTCTTGATATATATTGACTTTACCTACATAGGGTAACATACACCACGTCTTGATGTATATTGACTTTACCAACATAGGGTAGCATATACCACGTCTTTATATATATTGACTTTACCTACATTGGGTAGCATACACCACGTCTTGATATATATTGACTTTACCTACATAGGGTAACATACAATACGTCTTGATATATATTGACTTTACCTACATAGAGTAAGATACACCACGTCTTGATGTATATTGACTTTACCTACATAGGGTAACATACACCACGTCTTTATATATATTGACTTTACCTACATAGGGGAACATACACCACGTCTTGATGTATATTGACTTTACCTACATAGGGTAGCATATACCACGTCTTGTTATATATTGACTTTACCTACATAGGGTAACATACACCACGTCTTGATATATATTGACTTTACCTACATAGGGTAACATACACCACGTCTTGATATATATATTGACTTTACCTACATAGGGTAGCATACACTACGTCTTGGTATATATTGACTTTACCTACATAGGGTAACATACACCACGTCTTGATACATATTGACTTTACCTACATAGGGTAACATACACCACGTCTTGATATATATTGACTTTGCCTACATATGTTAACATACACCACGTCTTGATATATATTGACTTTACCTACATAGGTTAACATACACCACGTCCTGATATATATTGACTCTACCTTCATAGGGTAACATACACCACGTCTTGATATATATATTGACTTTACCTACATAGGTTAACATACACCACGTCTTGATATATATTGAATTTACCTACATAGGTTAACATGCACCACGTCTTGATATATATTGACTCTACCTACATAGGGTAACATACACCTCGTCTTTATATATATTGACTTTACCTACATAGGGTAACATACACCACGTCTTGATACATATTGACTTTACCTACATAGGGTAACATACACCACATCTTGATATATATTGACTTTACCTACATAGGTTAACATACACCACGTCTTGATATATATAGACTTTACCTACATAGGTTAACATACACCACGTCTTGATATATATTGAATTTACCTACATAGATTAACATGCACCACGTCTTGATATATATTGACTCTACCTACATAGGGTAACATACACCTCGTCTTTATATATATTGACTTTACCTACATAGGGTAACATACACCACGTCTTGATACATATTGACTTTACCTACATATGGTAACATACACCACGTCTTGATATATATTGACTCTACCTACATATGGTAACATACACCACGTCTTGATATATATTGACTTTACCTACATAGGGTAACATACACCACGTCTTGATGTATATTGACTTTACCTACATAGGTTAGCATACACCACGTCTTGATATATATTGACTCTACCTACATAGGGGTAGCATACACCACGTCTTGATATATATTGACTTTACCTACATAGGGTAGCATACACCACGTCTTGATATATATTGACTTTACCTACATAGGGTAACATACACCACGTCTTGATATATATTGACTTTACCTATATAGGGTAGTATACACCACGTCTTGATATATATTGACTTTACCTACATAGGGTAGCATACACCACGTCTTGATATATATATTGACTTTACCTACATAGGGTAACATACACCACGTCTTGATGTATATTGACTTTAGCTACATAGGGTAACACACACCACGCCTTGATATATATTGATTTTACCTACATAGGGTAACATACACCACGTCTTGATGTATATTGACTTTACCTGCATAGGGTAACATACACCACGTCTTGATATATATTGACTTTACCTACATAGGGTAACATACACCACGTCTTGATGTATATTGACTTTACCTACATAGGGTAGCATATACCACGTCTTGATATATATTGATTTTACCTACATAGGGTAACATACACCACGTCTTGATATATATTGACTTTACCTACATAGGGTAGCATACACCACGTCTTGATATATATTGACTTTACCTACATATTTTAACATACACGACGTCTTGATATATATTGACTTTACCTACATAGGTTAACATACACCACGTCTTGATATATATTGACTCTACCTACATATGGTAACATACACCACGTCTTGATATATATTGACTCTACCTACATATGGTAACATACACCTCGTCTTGATATATATTGACTTTACCTACATAGGGTAACATACACCACGTCTTGATATATATTGACTTTACCTACATAGGGTAACATACACCACGTCTTGATATTTATTGACTTTACCTACATAGGGTAACATACACCACGTCTTTATATATATTGACTTTACCTACATAGGGTAACATACACCACGTCTTGATGTATATTGACTTTACCTACATAGAGTAGCATATACCACGTCTTGATATATATCGACTTTACCTACATAGGGTAGCATACACCACGTCTTGATGTATATTGACTTTACCTACATAGGGTAACATACACCACGTCTTTATATATATATTGACTTTACCTACATAGGGTAACATACACCACGTCTTGATGTATATTGACTTTACCTACATAGGGTAGCATATACCACGTCTTGATATATATTGACTTTACCTACATAGGGTAGCATACACCACGTCTTGATATATATTGACTTTACCTACGTAGGGTAGCATATACCACGTCTTGATATATATTGACTTTACCTACATAGAGTAGCATACACCACGTCTTGATATATATTGACTTTACCTACATAGGGTAACATACAATACGTCTTGATATATATTGACTTTACCTACATAGGGTAACATACACCACGTCTTGATGTATATTGACTTTACCTACATAGGGTAACATACAATACGTCTTGATATATATTGACTTTACCTACATAGGGTAACATACACCACGTCTTGATGTATATTGACTTTACCAACATAGGGTAGCATATACCACGTCTTTATATATATTGACTTTACCTACATTGGGTAGCATACACCACGTCTTGATATATATTGACTTTACCTACATAGGGTAACATACAATACGTCTTGATATATATTGACTTTACCTACATAGAGTAAGATACACCACGTCTTGATGTATATTGACTTTACCTACATAGGGTAACATACACCACGTCTTTATATATATTGACTTTACCTACATAGGGGAACATACACCACGTCTTGATGTATATTGACTTTACCTACATAGGGTAGCATATACCACGTCTTGTTATATATTGACTTTACCTACATAGGGTAACATACACCACGTCTTGATATATATTGACTTTACCTACATAGGGTAACATACACCACGTCTTGATATATATATTGACTTTACCTACATAGGGTAGCATACACTACGTCTTGGTATATATTGACTTTACCTACATAGGGTAACATACACCACGTCTTGATACATATTGACTTTACCTACATAGGGTAACATACACCACGTCTTGATATATATTGACTTTGCCTACATATGTTAACATACACCACGTCTTGATATATATTGACTTTACCTACATAGGTTAACATACACCACGTCCTGATATATATTGACTCTACCTTCATAGGGTAACATACACCACGTCTTGATATATATATTGACTTTACCTACATAGGTTAACATACACCACGTCTTGATATATATTGAATTTACCTACATAGGTTAACATGCACCACGTCTTGATATATATTGACTCTACCTACATAGGGTAACATACACCTCGTCTTTATATATATTGACTTTACCTACATAGGGTAACATACACCACGTCTTGATACATATTGACTTTACCTACATAGGGTAACATACACCACATCTTGATATATATTGACTTTACCTACATAGGTTAACATACACCACGTCTTGATATATATAGACTTTACCTACATAGGTTAACATACACCACGTCTTGATATATATTGACTTTACCTACATAGGTTAACATACACGACGTCTTGATATATATTGACTTTACCTACATAGGTTAACATACACCACGTCTTGATATATATTGACTCTACCTACATATGGTAACATACACCACGTCTTGATATATATTGACTCTACCTACATATGGTAACATACACCACGTCTTGATATATATTGACTTTACCTACATAGGGTAACATACACCACGTCTTGATGTATATTGACTTTACCTACATAGGTTAGCATACACCACGTCTTGATATATATTGACTCTACCTACATAGGGGTAGCATACACCACGTCTTGATATATATTGACTTTACCTACATAGGGTAGCATACACCACGTCTTGATATATATTGACTTTACCTACATAGGGTAACATACACCACGTCTTGATATATATTGACTTTACCTATATAGGGTAGTATACACCACGTCTTGATATATATTGACTTTACCTACATAGGGTAACATACACCACGTCTTGATGTATATTGACTTTAGCTACATAGGGTAACACACACCACGCCTTGATATATATTGATTTTACCTACATAGGGTAACATACACCACGTCTTGATGTATATTGACTTTACCTGCATAGGGTAACATACACCACGTCTTGATATATATTGACTTTACCTACATAGGGTAACATACACCACGTCTTGATGTATATTGACTTTACCTACATAGGGTAGCATATACCACGTCTTGATATATATTGATTTTACCTACATAGGGTAACATACACCACGTCTTGATATATATTGACTTTACCTACATAGGGTAGCATACACCACGTCTTGATATATATTGACTTTACCTACATAGGTTAACATACACCACGTCTTGATATATATTGACTTTACCTACATAGGTTAACATACACGACGTCTTGATATATATTGACTTTACCTACATAGGTTAACATACACCACGTCTTGATATATATTGACTCTTCCTACATATGGTAACATACACCACGTCTTGATATATATTGACTTTACCTACATATGGTAACATACACCACGTCTTGATATATATTGACTTTACCTACATAGGGTAACATACATCACGTCTTGATGTATATTGACTTTACCTACATAGGTTAGCATACACCACGTCTTGATATATATTGACTCTACCTACATAGGGTAGCATACACCACGTCTTGATATATATTGACTTTACCTACATAGGGTAGCATACACCACGTCTTGATATATATTGACTTTACCTACATAGGGTAACATACACCACGTCTTGATATATATTGACTTTACCTATATAGGGTAGTATACACCACGTCTTGATATATATTGACTTTACCTACATAGGGTAGCATACACCACGTCTTGATATATATATTGACTTTACCTACATAGGGTAACATACACCACGTCTTGATGTATATTGACTTTAGCTACATAGGGTAACACACACCACGCCTTGATATATATTGATTTTACCTACATAGGGTAACATACACCACGTCTTGATACATATTGACTTTACCTACATAGGGTAACATACACCACGTCTTGATATATATTGACTTTGCCTACATATGTTAACATACACCACGTCTTGATATATATTGACTTTACCTACATAGGTTAACATACACCACGTCCTGATATATATTGACTCTACCTTCATAGGGTAACATACACCACGTCTTGATATATATATTGACTTTACCTACATAGGTTAACATACACCACGTCTTGATATATATTGAATTTACCTACATAGGTTAACATGCACCACGTCTTGATATATATTGACTCTACCTACATAGGGTAACATACACCTCGTCTTTATATATATTGACTTTACCTACATAGGGTAACATACACCACGTCTTGATACATATTGACTTTACCTACATAGGGTAACATACACCACATCTTGATATATATTGACTTTACCTACATAGGTTAACATACACCACGTCTTGATATATATAGACTTTACCTACATAGGTTAACATACACCACGTCTTGATATATATTGACTTTACCTACATAGGTTAACATACACGACGTCTTGATATATATTGACTTTACCTACATAGGTTAACATACACCACGTCTTGATATATATTGACTCTACCTACATATGGTAACATACACCACGTCTTGATATATATTGACTCTACCTACATATGGTAACATACACCACGTCTTGATATATATTGACTTTACCTACATAGGGTAACATACACCACGTCTTGATGTATATTGACTTTACCTACATAGGTTAGCATACACCACGTCTTGATATATATTGACTCTACCTACATAGGGGTAGCATACACCACGTCTTGATATATATTGACTTTACCTACATAGGGTAGCATACACCACGTCTTGATATATATTGACTTTACCTACATAGGGTAACATACACCACGTCTTGATATATATTGACTTTACCTATATAGGGTAGTATACACCACGTCTTGATATATATTGACTTTACCTACATAGGGTAACATACACCACGTCTTGATGTATATTGACTTTAGCTACATAGGGTAACACACACCACGCCTTGATATATATTGATTTTACCTACATAGGGTAACATACACCACGTCTTGATGTATATTGACTTTACCTGCATAGGGTAACATACACCACGTCTTGATATATATTGACTTTACCTACATAGGGTAACATACACCACGTCTTGATGTATATTGACTTTACCTACATAGGGTAGCATATACCACGTCTTGATATATATTGATTTTACCTACATAGGGTAACATACACCACGTCTTGATATATATTGACTTTACCTACATAGGGTAGCATACACCACGTCTTGATATATATTGACTTTACCTACATAGGTTAACATACACCACGTCTTGATATATATTGACTTTACCTACATAGGTTAACATACACGACGTCTTGATATATATTGACTTTACCTACATAGGTTAACATACACCACGTCTTGATATATATTGACTCTTCCTACATATGGTAACATACACCACGTCTTGATATATATTGACTTTACCTACATATGGTAACATACACCACGTCTTGATATATATTGACTTTACCTACATAGGGTAACATACATCACGTCTTGATGTATATTGACTTTACCTACATAGGTTAGCATACACCACGTCTTGATATATATTGACTCTACCTACATAGGGTAGCATACACCACGTCTTGATATATATTGACTTTACCTACATAGGGTAGCATACACCACGTCTTGATATATATTGACTTTACCTACATAGGGTAACATACACCACGTCTTGATATATATTGACTTTACCTATATAGGGTAGTATACACCACGTCTTGATATATATTGACTTTACCTACATAGGGTAGCATACACCACGTCTTGATATATATATTGACTTTACCTACATAGGGTAACATACACCACGTCTTGATGTATATTGACTTTAGCTACATAGGGTAACACACACCACGCCTTGATATATATTGATTTTACCTACATAGGGTAACATACACCACGTCTTGATGTATATTGACTTTACCTGCATAGGGTAACATACACCACGTCTTGATATATATTGACTTTACCTACATAGGGTAACATACACCATGTCTTGATGTATATTGACTTTACCTAAATAGGGTAGCATATACCACGTCTTGATATATATTGATTTTACCTACATAGGGTAACATACACCACGTCTTGATATATATTGACTTTACCTACATAGGGTAACATACACCACGTCTTTATATATATTGACTTTACCTACATAGGGTAACATACACCACGTCTTGATGTATATTGACTTTACCTACATAGGGTAGCATATACCACGTCTTGATATATATCGACTTTACCTACATAGGGTAGCATACACCACGTCTTGATGTATATTGACTTTACCTACATAGGGTAACATACACCACGTCTTTATATATATATTGACTTTACCTACATAGGGTAACATACACCACGTCTTGATGTATATTGACTTTACCTACATAGGGTAGCATATACCACGTCTTGATATATATTGACTTTACCTATATAGGTTAGCATACACCACGTCTTGATATATATTGACTTTACCTACATAGGGTAGCATATACCACGTCTTGATATATATTGACTTTACCTACATAGAGTAGCATACACCACGTCTTGATATATATTGACTTTACCTACATAGGGTAACATACAATACGTCTTGATATATATTGACTTTACCTACATAGGGTAACATACACCACGTCTTGATGTATATTGACTTTACCTACATAGGGTAACATACAATACGTCTTGATATATATTGACTTTACCTACATAGGGTAACATACACCACGTCTTGATGTATATTGACTTTACCTACATAGGGTAGCATATACCACGTCTTGATATATATTGACTTTACCTACATTGGGTAGCATACACCACGTCTTGATATATATTGACTTTACCTACATAGGGTAACATACATTACGTCTTGATATATATTGACTTTACCTACATAGGGTAAGATACACCACGTCTTGATGTATATTGACTTTACCTACATAGGGTAACATACACCACGTCTTTATATATATTGACTTTACCTACATAGGGGAACATACACCACGTCTTGATGTATATTGACTTTACCTACATAGGGTAGCATATACCACGTCTTGTTATATATTGACTTTACCTACATAGGGTAACATACACCACGTCTTGATATATATTGACTTTACCTATATAGGGTAACATACACCACGTCTTGATATATATATTGACTTTACCTACATAGGGTAGCATACACTACGTCTTGGTATATATTGACTTTACCTACATAGGGTAACATACACCACGTCTTGATACATATTGACTTTACCTACATAGGGTAACATACACCACGTCTTGATATATATTGACTGTGCCTACATATGTTAACATACACCACGTCTTGATATATATTGACTTTACCTACATAGGTTAACATACACCACGTCTTGATATATATTGACTCTACCTACATAGGGTAACATGCACCACGTCTTGATATATATTGACTCTACCTACATAGGGTAATATACACCTCGTCTTTATATATATTGACTTTACCTACATAGGGTAACATACACCACGTCTTGATACATATTGACTTTACCTACATTGGGTAACATACACCACATCTTGATATATATTGACTTTACCTACATAGGTTAACATACACCACGTCTTGATATATATAGACTTTACCTACATAGGTTAACATACACCACGTCTTGATATATATTGACTTTACCTACATAGGTTAACATACACGACGTCTTGATATATATTGACTTTACCTACATAGGTTAACATACACCATGTCTTGATATATATTGACTCTACCTACATATGGTAACATACACCACGTCTTGATATATATTGACTCTACCTACATATGGTAACATACGCCACGTCTTGATATATATTGACTTTACCTACATAGGGTAACATACACCACGTCTTGATGTATATTGACTTTACCTACATAGGTTAGCATACACCACGTCTTGATATATATTGACTCTACCTACATAGGGTAGCATACACCACGTCTTGATATATATTGACTTTACCTACATAGGGTAGCATACACCACGTCTTGATATATATTGACTTTACCTACATAGGGTAACATACACCACGTCTTGATATATATTGACTTTACCTATATAGGGTAGTATACACCACGTCTTGATATATATTGACTTTACCTACATAGGGTAGCATACACCACGTCTTGATATATATATTGACTTTACCTACATAGGGTAACATACACCACGTCTTGATGTATATTGACTTTAGCTACATAGGGTAACACACACCACGTCTTGATATATATTGACTTTACCTACATAGGGTAACATACACCACGTCTTGATATATATTGACTTTACCTACATAGGGTAACATACACCACGTCTTGATGTATATTGACTTTACCTACATAGGGTAACATACACCACGTCTTGATATATATTGAATTTACCTGCATAGGGTAACATACACCACGTCTTGATATATATTGATTTTACCTACATAGGGTAACATACACCACGTCTTGATGTATATTGACTTTACCTGCATAGGGTAACATACACCACGTCTTGATATATATTGACTATACCTACATAGGGTAACATACACCACGTCTTGATATATATTGACTTTACCTACATAGGGTAGCATACACCACGTCTTGATATATATTGACTTTACCTACATAGGGTAACATACACCACGTCTTGATATATATTGACTTTACCTACATAGGGTAACATACACCACGTCTTGATATATATTGACTTTACCTACATAGGGTAACATACACCACGTCTTTATATATATTGACTTTACCTACATAGGGTAACATACACCACGTCTTGATGTATATTGACTTTACCTACATAGGGTAGCATATACCACGTCTTGATATATATCGACTTTACCTACATAGGGTAGCATACACCACGTCTTGATGTATATTGACTTTACCTACATAGGGTAACATACAATACGTCTTGATATATATTGACTTTACCTACATAGGGTAACATACACCACGTCTTGATGTATATTGACTTTACCTACATAGGGTAGCATATACCACGTCTTGATATATATTGACTTTACCTACATAGGGTAGCATACACCACGTCTTGATATATATTGACTTTACCTACATAGGGTAACATACACCACGTCTTGATGTATATTGACTTTACCTACATAGGGTAGCATATACCACGTCTTGATATATATTGACTTTACCTACATAGGTAGCATACACCACGTTTTGATATATATTGACTTTACCTACATAGGGTAACATACAATACGTCTTGAAATATATTGACTATACCTACATAGGGTAACATACACCACGTCTTGATGTATATTGACTTTACCTACATAGGGTAGCATATACCACGTCTTGATATATATTGACTTTACCTACATAGGGTAGCATACACCACGTCTTGATATATATTGACTTTACCTACATAGGGTAACATACAATACGTCTTGATATATATTGACTTTACCTACTTAGGGTAACATACACCACGTCTTGATGTATATTGACTTTACCTACATAGGGTAACATACACCACGTCTTTATATATATTGACTTTACCTACATAGGGTAACATACACCACCTCTTGATGTATATTGACTTTACCTACATAGGGTAGCATATACCACGTCTTGATATATATCGACTTTACCTACATAGGGTAGCATACACCACGTCTTGATGTATATTGACTTTACCTACATAGGGTAACATACACCAGGTCTTTATATATATATTGACTTTACCTACATAGGGTAACATACACCACGTCTTGATGTATATTGACTTTACCTACATAGGGTAGCATATACCACGTCTTGATATATATTGACTTTACCTACATAGGGTAGCATACACCACGTCTTGATATATATTGACTTTACCTACGTAGGGTAGCATATACCACGTCTTGATATATATTGACTTTACCTACATAGAGTAGCATACACCACGTCTTGATATATATTGACTTTACCTACATAGGGTAACATACAATACGTCTTGATATATATTGACTTTACCTACATAGGGTAACATACACCACGTCTTGATGTATATTGACTTTACCAACATAGGGTAGCATATACCACGTCTTGATATATATTGACTTTACCTACATTGGGTAGCATACACCACGTCTTGATATATATTGACTTTACCTACATAGGGTAACATACAATACGTCTTGATATATATTGACTTTACCTACATAGAGTAAGATACACAACGTCTTGATGTATATTGACTTTACCTACATAGGGTAACATACACCACGTCTTTATATATATTGACTTTACCTACATAGGGGAACATACACCACGTCTTGATGTATATTGACTTTACCTACATAGGGTAGCATATACCACGTCTTGTTATATATTGACTTTACCTACATAGGGTAACATACACCACGTCTTGATATATATTGACTTTACCTACATAGGGTAACATACACCACGTCTTGATATATATATTGACTTTACCTACATAGGGTAGCATACACTACGTCTTGGTATATATTGACTTTACCTACATAGGGTAACATACACCACGTCTTGATACATATTGACTTTACCTACATAGGGTAACATACACCACGTCTTGATATATATTGACTTTGCCTACATATGTTAACATACACCACGTCTTGATATATATTGACTTTACCTACATAGGTTAACATACACCACGTCCTGATATATATTGACTCTACCTTCATAGGGTAACATACACCACGTCTTGATATATATATTGACTTTACCTACATAGGTTAACATACACCACGTCTTGATATATATTGAATTTACCTACATAGGTTAACATGCACCACGTCTTGATATATATTGACTCTACCTACATAGGGTAACATACACCTCGTCTTTATATATATTGACTTTACCTACATAGGGTAACATACACCACGTCTTGATACATATTGACTTTACCTACATAGGGTAACATACACCACATCTTGATATATATTGACTTTACCTACATAGGTTAACATACACCACGTCTTGATATATATAGACTTTACCTACATAGGTTAACATACACCACGTCTTGATATATATTGACTTTACCTACATAGGTTAACATACACGACGTCTTGATATATATTGACTTTACCTACATAGGTTAACATACACCACGTCTTGATATATATTGACTCTACCTACATATGGTAACATACACCACGTCTTGATATATATTGACTCTACCTACATATGGTAACATACACCACGTCTTGATATATATTGACTTTACCTACATAGGGTAACATACACCACGTCTTGATGTATATTGACTTTACCTACATAGGTTAGCATACACCACGTCTTGATATATATTGACTCTACCTACATAGGGGTAGCATACACCACGTCTTGATATATATTGACTTTACCTACATAGGGTAGCATACACCACGTCTTGATATATATTGACTTTACCTACATAGGGTAACATACACCACGTCTTGATATATATTGACTTTACCTATATAGGGTAATATACACCACGTCTTGATATATATTGACTTTACCTACATAGGGTAACATACACCACGTCTTGATGTATATTGACTTTAGCTACATAGGGTAACACACACCACGCCTTGATATATATTGATTTTACCTACATAGGGTAACATACACCACGTCTTGATGTATATTGACTTTACCTGCATAGGGTAACATACACCACGTCTTGATATATATTGACTTTACCTACATAGGGTAACATACACCACGTCTTGATGTATATTGACTTTACCTACATAGGGTAGCATATACCACGTCTTGATATATATTGATTTTACCTACATAGGGTAACATACACCACGTCTTGATATATATTGACTTTACCTACATAGGGTAGCATACACCACGTCTTGATATATATTGACTTTACCTACATAGGTTAACATACACCACGTCTTGATATATATTGACTTTACCTACATAGGTTAACATACACGACGTCTTGATATATATTGACTTTACCTACATAGGTTAACATACACCACGTCTTGATATATATTGACTCTTCCTACATATGGTAACATACACCACGTCTTGATATATATTGACTCTACCTATATATGGTAACATACACCACGTCTTGATATATATTGACTTTACCTACATAGGGTAACATACACCACGTCTTGATGTATATTGACTTTACCTACATAGGTTAGCATACACCACGTCTTGATATATATTGACTCTACCTACATAGGGTAGCATACACCACGTCTTGATATATATTGACTTTACCTACATAGGGTAGCATACACCACGTCTTGATATATATTGACTTTACCTACATAGGGTAACATACACCACGTCTTGATATATATTGACTTTACCTATATAGGGTAGTATACACCACGTCTTGATATATATTGACTTTACCTACATAGGGTAGCATACACCACGTCTTGATATATATATTGACTTTACCTACATAGGGTAACATACACCACGTCTTGATGTATATTGACTTTAGCTACATAGGGTAACACACACCACGCCTTGATATATATTGATTTTACCTACATAGGGTAACATACACCACGTCTTGATGTATATTGACTTTACCTGCATAGGGTAACATACACCACGTCTTGATATATATTGACTTTACCTACATAGGGTAACATACACCATGTCTTGATGTATATTGACTTTACCTAAATAGGGTAGCATATACCACGTCTTGATATATATTGATTTTACCTACATAGGGTAACATACACCACGTCTTGATATATATTGACTTTACCTACATAGGGTAGCATATACCACGTCTTGATATATATTGACTTTACCTACATAGAGTAGCATACACCACGTCTTGATATATATTGACTTTACCTACATAGGGTAACATACAATACGTCTTGATATATATTGACTTTACCTACATAGGGTAACATACACCACGTCTTGATGTATATTGACTTTACCTACATAGGGTAACATACAATACGTCTTGATATATATTGACTTTACCTACATAGGGTAACATACACCACGTCTTGATGTATATTGACTTTACCTACATAGGGTAGCATATACCACGTCTTGATATATATTGACTTTACCTACATTGGGTAGCATACACCACGTCTTGATATATATTGACTTTACCTACATAGGGTAATATACAATACGTCTTGATATATATTGACTTTACCTACATAGGGTAAGATACACCACGTCTTGATGTATATTGACTTTACCTACATAGGGTAACATACACCACGTCTTTATATATATTGACTTTACCTACATAGGGGAACATACACCACGTCTTGATGTATATTGACTTTACCTACATAGGGTAGCATATACCACGTCTTGTTATATATTGACTTTACCTACATAGGGTAACATACACCACGTCTTGATATATATTGACTTTACCTATATAGGGTAACATACACCACGTCTTGATATATATATTGACTTTACCTACATAGGGTAGCATACACTACGTCTTGGTATATATTGACTTTACCTACATAGGGTAACATACACCACGTCTTGATACATATTGACTTTACCTACATAGGGTAACATACACCACGTCTTGATATATATTGACTGTGCCTACATATGTTAACATACACCACGTCTTGATATATATTGACTTTACCTACATAGGTTAACATACACCACGTCTTGATATATATTGACTCTACCTACATAGGGTAACATGCACCACGTCTTGATATATATTGACTCTACCTACATAGGGTAATATACACCTCGTCTTTATATATATTGACTTTACCTACATAGGGTAACATACACCACGTCTTGATACATATTGACTTTACCTACATAGGGTAACATACACCACATCTTGATATATATTGACTTTACCTACATAGGTTAACATACACCACGTCTTGATATATATAGACTTTACCTACATAGGTTAACATACACCACGTCTTGATATATATTGACTTTACCTACATAGGTTAACATACACGACGTCTTGATATATATTGACTTTACCTACATAGGTTAACATACACCATGTCTTGATATATATTGACTCTACCTAAATATGGTAACATACACCACGTCTTGATATATATTGACTCTACCTACATATGGTAACATACGCCACGTCTTGATATATATTGACTTTACCTACATAGGGTAACATACACCACGTCTTGATGTATATTGACTTTACCTACATAGGTTAGCATACACCACGTCTTGATATATATTGACTCTACCTACATAGGGTAGCATACACCACGTCTTGATATATATTGACTTTACCTACATAGGGTAGCATACACCACGTCTTGATATATATTGACTTTACCTACATAGGGTAACATACACCACGTCTTGATATATATTGACTTTACCTATATAGGGTAGTATACACCACGTCTTGATATATATTGACTTTACCTACATAGGGTAGCATACACCACGTCTTGATATATATATTGACTTTACCTACATAGGGTAACATACACCACGTCTTGATGTATATTGACTTTAGCTACATAGGGTAACACACACCACGTCTTGATATATATTAACTTTACCTACATAGGGTAACATACACCACGTCTTGATATATATTGACTTTACCTACATAGGGTAACATACACCACGTCTTGATGTATATTGACTTTACCTACATAGGGTAACATACACCACGTCTTGATATATATTGAATTTACCTGCATAGGGTAACATACACCACGTCTTGATATATATTGATTTTACCTACATAGGGTAACATACACCACGTCTTGATGTATATTGACTTTACCTGCATAGGGTAACATACACCACGTCTTGATATATATTGACTATACCTACATAGGGTAACATACACCACGTCTTGATATATATTGACTTTACCTACATAAGGTAGCATACACCACGTCTTGATATATATTGACTTTACCTACATAGGGTAACATACACCACGTCTTGATATATATTGACTTTACCTACATAGGGTAACATACACCACGTCTTGATATATATTGACTTTACCTACATAGGGTAACATACACCACGTCTTTATATATATTGACTTTACCTACATAGGGTAACATACACCACGTCTTGATGTATATTGACTTTACCTACATAGGGTAGCATATACCACGTCTTGATATATATCGACTTTACCTACATAGGGTAGCATACACCACGTCTTGATGTATATTGACTTTACCTACATAGGGTAACATACAATACGTCTTGATATATATTGACTTTACCTACATAGGGTAACATACACCACGTCTTGATGTATATTGACTTTACCTACATAGGGTAGCATATACCACGTCTTGATATATATTGACTTTACCTACATAGGGTAGCATACACCACGTCTTGATATATATTGACTTTACCTACATAGGGTAACATACACCACGTCTTGATGTATATTGACTTTACCTACATAGGGTAGCATATACCACGTCTTGATATATATTGACTTTACCTACATAGGTAGCATACACCACGTCTTGATATATATTGACTTTACCTACATAGGGTAACATACAATACGTCTTGAAATATATTGACTATACCTACATAGGGTAACATACACCACGTCTTGATGTATATTGACTTTACCTACATAGGGTAGCATATACCACGTCTTGATATATATTGACTTTACCTACATAGGGTAGCATACACCACGTCTTGATATATATTGACTTTACCTACATAGGGTAACATACAATACGTCTTGATATATATTGACTTTACCTACTTAGGGTAACATACACCACGTCTTGATGTATATTGACTTTACCTACATAGGGTAACATACACCACGTCTTTATATATATTGACTTTACCTACATAGGGTAACATACACCACCTCTTGATGTATATTGACTTTACCTACATAGGGTAGCATATACCACGTCTTGATATATATTGACTTTACCTACATAGGGTAACATACACCACGTCTTCATATATATTGACTTTACCTACATAGGGTAACATACACCACGTCTTGATATATATATTGACTTTACCTACATAGGGTAGCATACACCACGTCTTGATATATATTGATTTTAACTACATAGGGTAACATACACCACGTCTTGATACATATTGACTTTACCTACATAGGGTAACATACACCACGTCTTGATATATATTGACTTTACCTACATAGGTTAACATACACTACGTCTTGATATATATTGACTTTACCTACATAGGTTAACATACACCACGTCTTGATATATATTGACTTTACCTAGATAGGTTAACATACACCACGTCTTTATATATATTGACTTTACCTACATAGGGTAACATACACCACGTCTTGATGTATATTGACTTTACCTACATAGGGTAGCATATACCACGTCTTGATATATATCGACTTTACCTACATAGGGTAGCATACACCACGTCTTGATGTATATTGACTTTACCTACATAGGGTAACATACAATACGTCTTGATATATATTGACTTTACCTACATAGGGTAACATACACCACGTCTTGATGTATATTGACTTTACCTACATAGGGTAGCATATACCACGTCTTGATATATATTGACTTTACCTACATAGGGTAGCATACACCACGTCTTGATATATATTGACTTTACCTACATAGGGTAACATACACCACGTCTTGATGTGTATTGACTTTACCTACATAGGTTAGCATATACCACGTCTTGATATATATTGACTTTACCTACATAGGGTAGCATATACCACGTCTTGATATATATTGACTTTACCTACATAGGGTAGCATACACCACGTCTTGATATATATTGACTTTACCTACATAGGGTAACATACAATACGTCTTGATATATATTGACTTTACCTACTTAGGGTAACATACACCATGTCTTGATGTATATTGACTTTACCTACATAGGGTAACATACACCACGTCTTTATATATATTGACTTTACCTACATAGGGTAACATACACCACGTCTTGATGTATATTGACTTTACCTACATAGGGTAGCATATACCACGTCTTGATATATATTGACTTTACCTACATAGGGTAACATACACCACGTCTTGATATATATTGACTTTACCTACATAGGGTAACATACACCACGTCTTGATATATATATTGACTTTACCTACATAGGGTAGCATACACCACGTCTTGATATATATTGATTTAAACTACATAGGGTAACATACACCACGTCTTGATACATATTGACTTTACCTACATAGGGTAACATACACCACGTCTTGATATATATTGACTTTACCTACATAAGGTAGCATACACCACGTCTTGATATATATTGACTTTACCTACATAGGGTAACATACACCACGTCTTGATATATATTGACTTTACCTACATAGGGTAACATACACCACGTCTTGATATATATTGACTTTACCTACATAGGGTAACATACACCACGTCTTTATATATATTGACTTTACCTACATAGGGTAACATACACCACGTCTTGATGTATATTGACTTTACCTACATAGGGTAGCATATACCACGTCTTGATATATATCGACTTTACCTACATAGGGTAGCATACACCACGTCTTGATGTATATTGACTTTACCTACATAGGGTAACATACAATACGTCTTGATATATATTGACTTTACCCACATAGGGTAACATACACCACGTCTTGATGTATATTGACTTTACCTACATAGGGTAGCATATACCACGTCTTGATATATATTGACTTTACCTACATAGGGTAGCATACACCACGTCTTGATATATATTGACTTTACCTACATAGGGTAACATACACCACGTCTTGATGTATATTGACTTTACCTACATAGGGTAGCATATACCACGTCTTGATATATATTGACTTTACCTACATAGGTAGCATACACCACGTCTTGATATATATTGACTTTACCTACATAGGGTAACATACAATACGTCTTGAAATATATTGACTATACCTACATAGGGTAACATACACCACGTCTTGATGTATATTGACTTTACCTACATAGGGTAGCATATACCACGTCTTGATATATATTGACTTTACCTACATAGGGTAGCATACACCACGTCTTGATATATATTGACTTTACCTACATAGGGTAACATACAATACGTCTTGATATATATTGACTTTACCTACTTAGGGTAACATACACCACGTCTTGATGTATATTGACTTTACCTACATAGGGTAACATACACCACGTCTTTATATATATTGACTTTACCTACATAGGGTAACATACACCACCTCTTGATGTATATTGACTTTACCTACATAGGGTAGCATATACCACGTCTTGATATATATTGACTTTACCTACATAGGGTAACATACACCACGTCTTCATATATATTGACTTTACCTACATAGGGTAACATACACCACGTCTTGATATATATATTGACTTTACCTACATAGGGTAGCATACACCACGTCTTGATATATATTGATTTTAACTACATAGGGTAACATACACCACGTCTTGATACATATTGACTTTACCTACATAGGGTAACATACACCACGTCTTGATATATATTGACTTTACCTACATAGGTTAACATACACTACGTCTTGATATATATTGACTTTACCTACATAGGTTAACATACACCACGTCTTGATATATATTGACTTTACCTAGATAGGTTAACATACACCACGTCTTTATATATATTGACTTTACCTACATAGGGTAACATACACCACGTCTTGATGTATATTGACTTTACCTACATAGGGTAGCATATACCACGTCTTGATATATATCGACTTTACCTACATAGGGTAGCATACACCACGTCTTGATGTATATTGACTTTACCTACATAGGGTAACATACAATACGTCTTGATATATATTGACTTTACCTACATAGGGTAACATACACCACGTCTTGATGTATATTGACTTTACCTACATAGGGTAGCATATACCACGTCTTGATATATATTGACTTTACCTACATAGGGTAGCATACACCACGTCTTGATATATATTGACTTTACCTACATAGGGTAACATACACCACGTCTTGATGTGTATTGACTTTACCTACATAGGTTAGCATATACCACGTCTTGATATATATTGACTTTACCTACATAGGGTAGCATATACCACGTCTTGATATATATTGACTTTACCTACATAGGGTAGCATACACCACGTCTTGATATATATTGACTTTACCTACATAGGGTAACATACAATACGTCTTGATATATATTGACTTTACCTACTTAGGGTAACATACACCATGTCTTGATGTATATTGACTTTACCTACATAGGGTAACATACACCACGTCTTTATATATATTGACTTTACCTACATAGGGTAACATACACCACGTCTTGATGTATATTGACTTTACCTACATAGGGTAACATACACCACGTCTTGATATATATTGACTTTACCTACATAGGGTAACATACACCACGTCTTGATATATATATTGACTTTACCTACATAGGGTAGCATACACCACGTCTTGATATATATTGATTTTAACTACATAGGGTAACATACACCACGTCTTGATACATATTGACTTTACCTACATAGGGTAACATACACCACGTCTTGATATATATTGACTTTACCTACATAGGTTAACATACACTACGTCTTGATATATATTGACTTTACCTACATAGGTTAACATACACCACGTCTTGATATATATTGACTCTACCTACATAGGGTAACATACACCACGTCTTGATATATATATTGACGTTACCTACATAGGTTAACATACACCACGTCTTGATATATATTGACTTTACCTACATAGGTTAACATACACCACGTCTTGATATATATTGACTTTACCTACATAGGTTAACATACACCACGTCTTGATATATATTGACTCTACCTACATAGGGTAACATACACCACGTCTTGATATATATATTGACTTTACCTACATAGGTTAACATACACCACGTCTTGATGTATATTGACTTTACCTACATAGGGTAACAGACACCACGTCTTTATATATATTGACTTTACCTACATAGGTTAACTAACACCACGTCTTGATATATATTGACTTTACCTACATAGGTTAACATACACCACGTCTTGATATATATTGACTCTACCTACATAGGGTAACATACACCACGTCTTTATATATATTGACTTTACCTACATAGGGTAACATACACCACGTCTTGATACATATTGACTTTACCTACAAAGGGTAACATACACCACGTCTTGATATATATTGACTTTACCTACATAGGTTAACATATACCACGTCTTGATATATATTGACTTTACCTACATAGGTTAACATACACCACGTCTTGATATATATTGACTCTATCTACATAGGGTAACATACACCACGTCTTGATATATATATTGACTTTACCTACATAGGTTAACATACACGACGTCTTGATATATATTGACTTTACCTACATAGGTTAACATACACCACGTCTTGATATATATTGACTCTACCTACATATGGTAACATACACCACGTCTTTATATATATTGACTTTACCTACATAGGGTAACATACACCACGTCTTGATGTATATTGACTTTACCTACATAGGTTAACATACACCACGTCTTGATATATATTGACTTTAACTACATAGGGTAACATACACCACGTCTTGATATATATTGACTTTACCTATATAGGGTAGTATACACCACGTCTTGATATATATTGACTTTACCTACATAGGGTAGCATACATCACGTCTTGATGTATATATTGACTTTACCTACATATGGTAACATACACCACGTCTTGATGTATATTGACTTTACCTACATAGGGTAACACACACCACGTCTTGATATATATTGACTTTACCTACATAGGGTACCATACACCACGTCTTGATATATATTGACTTTACCTACATAGGGTAACATACACCACGTCTTGATGTATATTGACTTTACCTACATAGGGAAACATACACCACGTCTTGATATATATTGACTTTACCTACATAGGGTAACATACACCACGTCTTGATGTATATTGACTTTACCTACATAGGTTAGCATACACCACGTCTTGATATATATTGACTCTACCTACATAGGGTAGCATACACCACGTCTTGATATATATTGACTTTACCTACATAGGGTAGCATACACCACGTCTTGATATATATTGACTTTACCTACATAGGGTAGCATACACCACGTCTTGATATATATATTGACTTTACCTACATAGGGTAACATACACCACGTCTTGATGTATATTGACTTTAGCTACATAGGGTAACACACACCACGTCTTGATATATATTAACTTTACCTACATAGGGTAACATACACCACGTCTTGATATATATTGACTTTACCTACATAGGGTAACATACACCACGTCTTGATGTATATTGACTTTACCTACATAGGGTAACATACACCACGTCTTGATATATATTGAATTTACCTGCATAGGGTAACATACACCACGTCTTGATATATATTGATTTTACCTACATAGGGTAACATACACCACGTCTTGATGTATATTGACTTTACCTGCATAGGGTAACATACACCACGTCTTGATATATATTGACTATACCTACATAGGGTAACATACACCACGTCTTGATATATATTGACTTTACCTACATAAGGTAGCATACACCACGTCTTGATATATATTGACTTTACCTACATAGGGTAACATACACCACGTCTTGATATATATTGACTTTACCTACATAGGGTAACATACACCACGTCTTGATATATATTGACTTTACCTACATAGGGTAACATACACCACGTCTTTATATATATTGACTTTACCTACATAGGGTAACATACACCACGTCTTGATGTATATTGACTTTACCTACATAGGGTAGCATATACCACGTCTTGATATATATCGACTTTACCTACATAGGGTAGCATACACCACGTCTTGATGTATATTGACTTTACCTACATAGGGTAACATACAATACGTCTTGATATATATTGACTTTACCTACATAGGGTAACATACACCACGTCTTGATGTATATTGACTTTACCTACATAGGGTAGCATATACCACGTCTTGATATATATTGACTTTACCTACATAGGGTAGCATACACCACGTCTTGATATATATTGACTTTACCTACATAGGGTAACATACACCACGTCTTGATGTATATTGACTTTACCTACATAGGGTAGCATATACCACGTCTTGATATATATTGACTTTACCTACATAGGTAGCATACACCACGTCTTGATATATATTGACTTTACCTACATAGGGTAACATACAATACGTCTTGAAATATATTGACTATACCTACATAGGGTAACATACACCACGTCTTGATGTATATTGACTTTACCTACATAGGGTAGCATATACCACGTCTTGATATATATTGACTTTACCTACATAGGGTAGCATACACCACGTCTTGATATATATTGACTTTACCTACATAGGGTAACATACAATACGTCTTGATATATATTGACTTTACCTACTTAGGGTAACATACACCACGTCTTGATGTATATTGACTTTACCTACATAGGGTAACATACACCACGTCTTTATATATATTGACTTTACCTACATAGGGTAACATACACCACCTCTTGATGTATATTGACTTTACCTACATAGGGTAGCATACACCACGTCTTGATATATATTGATTTTAACTACATAGGGTAACATACACCACGTCTTGATACATATTGACTTTACCTACATAGGGTAACATACACCACGTCTTGATATATATTGACTTTACCTACATAGGTTAACATACACTACGTCTTGATATATATTGACTTTACCTACATAGGTTAACATACACCACGTCTTGATATATATTGACTTTACCTAGATAGGTTAACATACACCACGTCTTTATATATATTGACTTTACCTACATAGGGTAACATACACCACGTCTTGATGTATATTGACTTTACCTACATAGGATAGCATATACCACGTCTTGATATATATCGACTTTACCTACATAGGGTAGCATACACCACGTCTTGATGTATATTGACTTTACCTACATAGGGTAACATACAATACGTCTTGATATATATTGACTTTACCTACATAGGGTAACATACACCACGTCTTGATGTATATTGACTTTACCTACATAGGGTAGCATATACCACGTCTTGATATATATTGACTTTACCTACATAGGGTAGCATACACCACGTCTTGATATATATTGACTTTACCTACATAGGGTAACATACACCACGTCTTGATGTGTATTGACTTTACCTACATAGGGTAGCATATACCACGTCTTGATATATATTGACTTTACCTACATAGGGTAGCATATACCACGTCTTGATATATATTGACTTTACCTACATAGGGTAGCATACACCACGTCTTGATATATATTGACTTTACCTACATAGGGTAACATACAATACGTCTTTATATATATTGACTTTACCTACTTAGGGTAACATACACCATGTCTTGATGTATATTGACTTTACCTACATAGGGTAACATACACCACGTCTTGATATATATTGACTTTACCTACATAGGGTAACATACACCACGTCTTGATGTATATTGACTTTACCTACATAGGGTAGCATATACCACGTCTTGATATATATTGACTTTACCTACATAGGGTAACATACACCACGTCTTGATATATATTGACTTTACCTACATAGGGTAACATACACCACGTCTTGATATATATATTGACTTTACCTACATAGGGTAGCATACACCACGTCTTGATATATATTGATTTTAACTACATAGGGTAACATACACCACGTCTTGATACATATTGACTTTACCTACATAGGGTAACATACACCACGTCTTGATATATATTGACTTTACCTACATAGGTTAACATACACTACGTCTTGATATATATTGACTTTACCTACATAGGTTAACATACACCACGTCTTGATATATATTGACTCTACCTACATAGGGTAACATACACCACGTCTTGATATATATATTGACGTTACCTACATAGGTTAACATACACCACGTCTTGATATATATTGACTTTACCTACATAGGTTAACATACACCACGTCTTGATATATATTGACTTTACCTACATAGGTTAACATACACCACGTCTTGATATATATTGACTCTACCTACATAGGGTAACATACACCACGTCTTGATATATATATTGACTTTACCTACATAGGTTAACATACACCACGTCTTGATGTATATTGACTTTACCTACATAGGGTAACAGACACCACGTCTTTATATATATTGACTTTACCTACATAGGTTAACTAACACCACGTCTTGATATATATTGACTTTACCTACATAGGTTAACATACACCACGTCTTGATATATATTGACTCTACCTACATAGGGTAACATACACCACGTCTTTATATATATTGACTTTACCTACATAGGGTAACATACACCACGTCTTGATACATATTGACTTTACCTACAAAGGGTAACATACACCACGTCTTGATATATATTGACTTTACCTACATAGGTTAACATATACCACGTCTTGATATATATTGACTTTACCTACATAGGTTAACATACACCACGTCTTGATATATATTGACTCTATCTACATAGGGTAACATACACCACGTCTTGATATATATATTGACTTTACCTACATAGGTTAACATACACGACGTCTTGATATATATTGACTTTACCTACATAGGTTAACATACACCACGTCTTGATATATATTGACTCTACCTACATATGGTAACATACACCACGTCTTTATATATATTGACTTTACCTACATAGGGTAACATACACCACGCCTTGATGTATATTGACTTTACCTACATAGGTTAACATACACCACGTCTTGATATATATTGACTTTAACTACATAGGGTAACATACACCACGTCTTGATATATATTGACTTTACCTATATAGGGTAGTATACACCACGTCTTGATATATATTGACTTTACCTACATAGGGTAGCATACATCACGTCTTGATGTATATATTGACTTTACCTACATATGGTAACATACACCACGTCTTGATGTATATTGACTTTACCTACATAGGGTAACACACACCACGTCTTGATATATATTGACTTTACCTACATAGGGTACCATACACCACGTCTTGATATATATTGACTTTACCTACATAGGGTAACATACACCACGTCTTGATGTATATTGACTTTACCTACATAGGGAAACATACACCACGTCTTGATATATATTGACTTTACCTACATAGGGTAACATACACCACGTCTTGATATATATTGATTTTACCTACATAGGGTAACATACACCACGTCTTGATGTATATTGACTTTACCTGCATAGGGTAACATACACCACGTCTTGATGTATATTGACTTTACCTATATAGTGGAGCATATACCACGTCTTGATATATATTGATTTTACCTACATAGGGTAACATACACCACGTCTTGATATATATTGGCTTTACCTAAATAGGGTAGCATACACCACGTCTTGATATATATTGACTTTACCTACATAGGGTAACATACACCACGTCTTGATATATATTGACTTTACCTACATAGGTTAACATACACCACGTCTTGATATATATTGACTCTACCTACATAGGGTAACATACACCACGTCTTTATATATATTGACTTTACCTACATAGGGTAACATACACCACGTCTTGATGTGTATTGACCTTACCTACATAGGGTAGCATATACCACGTCTTGATATATATTGACTTTACCTACATATGGTAACATACACCACGTCTTTATATATATTGACTTTACCTACATAGGGTAACATACACCACGTCTTGATACATATTGACTTTACCTACAAAGGGTAACATACACCACGTCTTGATATATATTGACTTTACCTACATAGGTTAACATATACCACGTCTTGATATATATTGACTTTACCTACATAGGTTAACATACACCACGTCTTGATATATATTGACTCTATCTACATAGGGTAACATACACCACGTCTTGATATATATATTGACTTTACCTACATAGGTTAACATACACGACGTCTTGATATATATTGACTTTACCTACATAGGTTAACATACACCACGTCTTGATATATATTGACTCTACCTACATATGGTAACATACACCACGTCTTTATATATATTGACTTTACCTACATAGGGTAACATACACCACGTCTTGATGTATATTGACTTTACCTACATAGGTTAACATACACCACGTCTTGATATATATTGACTTTAACTACATAGGGTAACATACACCACGTCTTGATATATATTGACTTTACCTATATAGGGTAGCATACACCACGTCTTGATATATATTGACTTTACCTACATAGGGTAGCATACATCACGTCTTGATGTATATATTGACTTTACCTACATATGGTAACATACACCACGTCTTGATGTATATTGACTTTACCTACATAGGGTAACACACACCACGTCTTGATATATATTGACTTTACCTACATAGGGTACCATACACCACGTCTTGATATATATTGACTTTACCTACATAGGGTAACATACACCACGTCTTGATGTATATTGACTTTACCTACATAGGGAAACATACACCACGTCTTGATATATATTGACTTTACCTACATAGGGTAACATACACCACGTCTTGATATATATTGATTTTACCTACATAGGGTAACATACACCACGTCTTGATGTATATTGACTTTACCTGCATAGGGTAACATACACCACGTCTTGATGTATATTGACTTTACCTATATAGTGGAGCATATACCACGTCTTGATATATATTGATTTTACCTACATAGGGTAACATACACCACGTCTTGATATATATTGGCTTTACCTAAATAGGGTAGCATACACCACGTCTTGATATATATTGACTTTACCTACATAGGGTAACATACACCACGTCTTGATATATATTGACTTTACCTACATAGGTTAACATACACCACGTCTTGATATATATTGACTCTACCTACATAGGGTAACATACACCACGTCTTTATATATATTGACTTTACCTACATAGGGTAACATACACCACGTCTTGATGTGTATTGACTTTACCTACATAGGGTAGCATATACCACGTCTTGATATATATTGACTTTACCTACATAGGGTAGCATACACCACGTCTTGATATATATTGACTTTACCTACATAGGGTAACATACAATACGTCTTGATATATATTGACTTTACCTACTTAGGGTAACATACACCACGTCTTGATGTATATTGACTTTACCTACATAGGGTAACATACACCACGTCTTTATATATATTGACTTTACCTACATAGGGTAACATACACCACGTCTTGATGTATATTGACTTTACCTACATAGGGTAGCATATACCACGTCTTGATATATATTGACTTTACCTACATAGGGTAACATACACCACGTCTTGATATATATTGACTTTACCTACATAGGGTAACATACACCACGTCTTGATATATATATTGACTTTACCTACATAGGGTAGCATACACCACGTCTTGATATATATTGATTTTAACTACATAGGGTAACATACACCACGTCTTGATACATATTGACTTTACCTACATAGGGTAACATACACCACGTCTTGATATATATTGACTTTACCTACATAGGTTAACATACACTACGTCTTGATATATATTGACTTTACCTACATAGGTTAACATACACCACGTCTTGATATATATTGACTCTACCTACATAGGGTAACATACATCACGTCTTGATATATATATTGACTTTACCTACATAGGTTAACATACACCACGTCTTGATATATATTGACTTTACCTACATAGGTTAACATACACCACGTCTTGATATATATTGACTTTACCTACATAGGTTAGCATACACCACGTCTTGATATATATTGACTCTACCTACATAGGGTAACATACACCACGTCTTGATATATATATTGACTTTACCTACATAGGTTAACATACACCACGTCTTGATGTATATTGACTTTACCTACATAGGGTAACAGACACCACGTCTTTATATATATTGACTTTACCTACATAGGTTAACTAACACCACGTCTTGATATATATTGACTTTACCTACATAGGTTAACATACACCACGTCTTGATATATATTGACTCTACCTACATAGGGTAACATACACCACGTCTTTATATATATTGACTTTACCTACATAGGGTAACATACACCACGTCTTGATACATATTGACTTTACCTACAAAGGGTAACATACACCACGTCTTGATATATATTGACTTTACCTACATAGGTTAACATATACCACGTCTTGATATATATTGACTTTACCTACATAGGTTAACATACACCACGTCTTGATATATATTGACTCTATCTACATAGGGTAACATACACCACGTCTTGATATATATATTGACTTTACCTACATAGGTTAACATACACGACGTCTTGATATATATTGACTTTACCTACATAGGTTAACATACACCACGTCTTGATATATATTGACTCTACCTACATATGGTAACATACACCACGTCTTTATATATATTGACTTTACCTACATAGGGTAACATACACCACGTCTTGATGTATATTGACTTTACCTACATAGGTTAACATACACCACGTCTTGATATATATTGACTTTAACTACATAGGGTAACATACACCACGTCTTGATATATATTGACTTTACCTATATAGGGTAGTATACACCACGTCTTGATATATATTGACTTTACCTACATAGGGTAGCATACATCACGTATTGATGTATATATTGACTTTACCTACATATGGTAACATACACCACGTCTTGATGTATATTGACTTTACCTACATAGGGTAACACACACCACGTCTTGATATATATTGACTTTACCTACATAGGGTACCATACACCACGTCTTGATATATATTGACTTTACCTACATAGGGTAACATACACCACGTCTTGATGTATATTGACTTTACCTACATAGGGAAACATACACCACGTCTTGATATATATTGACTTTACCTACATAGGGTAACATACACCACGTCTTGATATATATTGATTTTACCTACATAGGGTAACATACACCACGTCTTGATGTATATTGACTTTACATGCATAGGGTAACATACACCACGTCTTGATGTATATTGACTTTACCTATATAGTGTAGCATATACCACGTCTTGATATATATTGATTTTACCTACATAGGGTAACATACACCACGTCTTTATATATATTGACTTTACCTACATAGGGTAACATACACCACGTCTTGATACATATTGACTTTACCTACATAGGGTAACATACACCACATCTTGATATATATTGACTTTATCTACATAGGTTAACATACACCACGTCTTGATATATATATAGACTTTACCTACATAGGTTAACATACACCACGTCTTGATATATATTGACTCTACCTACATAGGGTAACATACACCACGTCTTGATATATATATTGACTTTACCTACAGAGGTTAACATACACGACGTCTTGATATATAATGACTTTACCTACATAGGTTAACATACACCACGTCTTGATATATATTGACTTTACCTACATATGGTAACATACACCACGTCTTGATATATATTGACTTTACCTACATAGGGTAACATACACCACGTCTTGATGTATATTGACTTTACCTACATAGGTTAGCATACACCACGTCTTGATATATATTGAATCTACCTACATAGGGTAGCATACACCACGTCTTGATATATATTGACTTTACCTACATAGGGTAGCATACACCACGTCTTGATAAATATTGACTTTATCTACATAGGGTAACATACACCACGTCTTGATATATATTGACTTTACCTATATAGGGTAGTATACACCACGTCTTGATATATATTGACCTTACCTACATAGGGTAGCATACACCACGTCTTGATATATATATTGACTTTACCTACATAGGGTAACATACACCACGTCTTGATGTATATTGACTTTACCTACATAAGGTAACACACACCACGTCTTGATATATATTGACTTTACCTACATAGGGTAACATACACCACGTCTTGATATATATTGACTTTACCTACATAGGGTAACATACACCACGTCTTGATGTATATTGACTTTACCTACATAGGGTAACATACACCACGTCTTGATATATATTGACTTTACCTACATAGGGTAACATACACCACGTCTTGATATATATTGATTTTACCTCCATAGGGTAACATACACCACGTCTTGATGTATATTGACTTTACCTGCATAGGGTAACATACACCACGTCTTGATATATATTGACTATACCTACATAGGGTAACATACACCACGTCTTGATATATATTGACTTTACCTACATAGGGTAACATACACCACGTCTTAATATATATTGACTTTACCTACATAGGGTAACATACACCACGTCTTGATATATATTGACTTTACCTACATAGGGTAACATACACCACGTCTTTATATATATTGACTTTACCTACATAGGGTAACATACACCACGTCTTGATGTATATTGACTTTACCTACATAGGGTAGCATATACCACGTCTTGATATATATCGACTTTACCTACATAGGGTAGCATACACCACGTCTTGATGTATATTGACTTTACCTACATAGGGTAACATACACCACGTCTTTATATATATATTGACTTTACCTACATAGGGTAACATACACCACGTCTTGATGTATATTGACTTTACCTACATAGGGTAGCATATACCACGTCTTGATAAATATTGACTTTACCTACATAGGTAGCATACACCACGCCTTGATATATATTGACTTTACCTACATAGGGTAACATACAATACGTCTTGATATATATTGACTTTACCTAAATAGGGTAACATACACCACGTCTTGATGTATATTGACTTTAACTACATAGGGTAGCATATACCACGTCTTGATATATATTGACTTTACCTACATAGGGTAGCATACACCACGTCTTGATATATATTGACTTTACCTACATAGGGTAACATACAATACGTCTTGATATATATTGACTTTACCTACATAGGGTAACATACACCACGTCTTGATGTATATTGACTTTACCTACATAGGGTAACATACACCACGTTTTTATATATATTGACTTTACCTACATAGGGTAACATACACCACGTCTTGATGTATATTGACTTTACCTACATAGGGTAGCATATACCACGTCTTGATATATATTGACTTTACCTACATAGGGTAACATACACCACGTCTTGATATATATTGACTTTACCTACATAGGGTAACATACACCACGTCTTGATATATATATTGACTTTACCTACATAGGATAGCATACACCACGTCTTGATATATATTGATTTTAACTACATAGGGTAACATACACCACGTCTTGATACATATTGACTTTACCTACATAGGGTAACATACACCACGTCTTGATATATATTGACTTTACCTACATAGGTTAACATACACTACGTCTTGATATATATTGACTTTACCTACATAGGTTAACATACACCACGTCTTGATATATATTGACTCTACCTACATAGGGTAACATACACCACGTCTTGATATATATATTGACTTTACCTACATAGGTTAACATACACCACGTCTTGATATATATTGACTTTACCTACATAGGTTAACATACACCACGTCTTGATATATATTGACTTTACCTACATAGGTTAACATACACCACGTCTTGATATATATTGACTCTACCTACATAGGGTAACATACACCACGTCTTGATATATATATTGACTTTACCTACATAGGTTAACATACACCACGTCTTGATGTATATTGACTTTACCTACATAGGGTAACATACACCACGTCTTTATATATATTGACTTTACCTACATAGGTTAACTAACACCACGTCTTGATATATATTGACTTTACCTACATAGGTTAACATACACCACGTCTTGATATATATTGACTCTTCCTACATAGGGTAACATACACCACGTCTTTATATATATTGACTTTACCTACATAGGGTAACATACACCACGTCTTGATACATATTGACTTTCCCTACAAAGGGTAATATACACCACGTCTTGATATATATTGACTTTACCTACATAGGTTAACATACACCACGTCTTGATATATATTGACTTTACCTACATAGGTTAACATACACCACGTCTTGATATATATTGACTCTACCTACATAGGGTAACATACACCACGTCTTGATATATATATTGACTTTACCTACATAGGTTAACATACACGACGTCTTGATATATATTGACTTTACCTACATAGGTTAACATACACCACGTCTTGATATATATTGACTCTACCTACATATGGTAACATACACCACGTCTTTATATATATTGACTTTACCTACATAGGGTAACATACACCACGTCTTGATGTATATTGACTTTACCTACATAGGTTAACATACACCACGTCTTGATATATATTGACTTTACCTACATAGGGTAACATACACCACGTCTTGATATATATTGACTTTACCTATATAGGGTAGTATACACCACGTCTTGATATATATTGACTTTACCTACATAGGGTAGCATACACCACGTCTTGATGTATATATTGACTTTACCTACATATGGTAACATACACCACGTCTTGATGTATATTGACTTTACCTACATAGGGTAACACACACCACGTCTTGATATATATTGACTTTACCTACATAGGGTACCATACACCACATCTTGATATATATTGACTTTACCTACATAGGGTAACATACACCACGTCTTGATGTATATTGACTTTACCTACATAGGGAAACATACACCACGTCTTGATATATATTGACTTTACCTACATAGGGTAACATACACCACGTCTTGATATATATTGATTTTACCTACATAGGGTAACATACACCACGTCTTGATGTATATTGACTTTACCTGCATAGGGTAACATACACCACGTCTTGATGTATATTGACTTTACCTACATAGTGTAGCATATACCACGTCTTGATATATATTGATTTTACCTACATAGGGTAACATACACCACGTCTTGATATATATTGACTTTACCTACATAGGGTAACATACAATACGTCTTGATATATATTGACTTTACCTACATAGGGTAACATACACCACGTCTTGATGTATATTGACTTTACCTACATAGGGTAACATACACCACGTTTTTATATATATTGACTTTACCTACATAGGGTAACATACACCACGTCTTGATGTATATTGACTTTACCTACATAGGGTAGCATATACCACGTCTTGATATATATTGACTTTACCTACATAGGGTAACATACACCACGTCTTGATATATATTGACTTTACCTACATAGGGTAACATAAACCACGTCTTGATATATATATTGACTTTACCTACATAGGATAGCATACACCACGTCTTGATATATATTGATTTTAACTACATAGGGTAACATACACCACGTCTTGATACATATTGACTTTACCTACATAGGGTAACATACACCACGTCTTGATATATATTGACTTTACCTACATAGGTTAACATACACTACGTCTTGATATATATTGACTTTACCTACATAGGTTAACATACACCACGTCTTGATATATATTGACTCTACCTACATAGGGTAACATACACCACGTCTTGATATATATATTGACTTTACCTACATAGGTTAACATACACCACGTCTTGATATATATTGACTTTACCTACATAGGTTAACATACACCACGTCTTGATATATATTGACTTTACCTACATAGGTTAACATACACCACGTCTTGATATATATTGACTCTACCTACATAGGGTAACATACACCACGTCTTGATATATATATTGACTTTACCTACATAGGTTAACATACACCACGTCTTGATGTATATTGACTTTACCTACATAGGGTAACATACACCACGTCTTTATATATATTGACTTTACCTACATAGGTTAACTAACACCACGTCTTGATATATATTGACTTTACCTACATAGGTTAACATACACCACGTCTTGATATATATTGACTCTTCCTACATAGGGTAACATACACCACGTCTTTATATATATTGACTTTACCTACATAGGGTAACATACACCACGTCTTGATACATAATGACTTTACCTACAAAGGGTAACATACACCACGTCTTGATATATATTGACTTTACCTACATAGGTTAACATACACCACGTCTTGATATATATTGACTTTACCTACATAGGTTAACATACACCACGTCTTGATATATATTGACTCTACCTACATAGGGTAACATACACCACGTCTTGATATATATATTGACTTTACCTACATAGGTTAACATACACGACGTCTTGATATATATTGACTTTACCTACATAGGTTAACATACACCACGTCTTGATATATATTGACTCTACCTACATATGGTAACATACACCACGTCTTTATATATATTGACTTTACCTACATAGGGTAACATACACCACGTCTTGATGTATATTGACTTTACCTACATAGGTTAACATACACCACGTCTTGATATATATTGACTTTACCTACATAGGGTAACATACACCACGTCTTGATATATATTGACTTTACCTATATAGGGTAGTATACACCACGTCTTGATATATATTGACTTTACCTACATAGGGTAGCATACACCACGTCTTGATGTATATATTGACTTTACCTACATATGGTAACATACACCACGTCTTGATGTATATTGACTTTACCTACATAGGGTAACACACACCACGTCTTGATATATATTGACTTTACCTACATAGGGTACCATACACCACATCTTGATATATATTGACTTTACCTACATAGGGTAACATACACCACGTCTTGATGTATATTGACTTTACCTACATAGGGAAACATACACCACGTCTTGATATATATTGATTTTACCTACATAGGGTAACATACACCACGTCTTGATGTATATTGACTTTACCTGCATAGGGTAACATACACCACGTCTTGATGTATATTGACTTTACCTACATAGTGTAGCATATACCACGTCTTGATATATATTGATTTTACCTACATAGGGTAACATACACCACGTCTTGATATATATTGACTTTACCTACATAGGTTAACATACACCACGTCTTGATATATATTGACTTTACCTACATAGGTTAACATACACCACGTCTTGATATATATTGACTCTACCTACATAGGGTAACATACACCACGTCTTGATATATATATTGACTTTACCTACATAGGTTAACATACACCACGTCTTGATGTATATTGACTTTACCTACATAGGGTAACATACACCACGTCTTTATATATATTGACTTTACCTACATAGGTTAACTAACACCACGTCTTGATATATATTGACTTTACCTACATAGGTTAACAGACACCACGTCTTGATATATATTGACTCTTCCTACATAGGGTAACATACACCACGTCTTTATATATATTGACTTTACCTACATAGGGTAACATACACCACGTCTTGATACATATTGACTTTACCTACAAAGGGTAACATACACCACGTCTTGATATATATTGACTTTACCTACATAGGTTAACATACAATACGTCTTGATATATATTGACTTTACCTACATAGGTTAACATACACCACGTCTTGATATATATTGACTCTACCTACATAGGGTAACATACACCACGTCTTGATATATATATTGACTTTACCTACATAGGTTAACATACACGACGTCTTGATATATATTGACTTTACCTACATAGGTTAACATACACCACGTCTTGATATATATTGACTCTACCTACATATGGTAACATACACCACGTCTTTATATATATTGACTTTACCTACATAGGGTAACATACACCACGTCTTGATGTATATTGACTTTACCTACATAGGTTAACATACACCACGTCTTGATATATATTGACTTTACCTACATAGGGTACCATACACCACGTCTTGATATATATTGACTTTACCTATATAGGGTAGTATACACCACGTCTTGATATATATTGACTTTACCTACATAGGGTAGCATACATCACGTCTTGATGTATATATTGACTTTACCTACATATGGTAACATACACCACGTCTTGATGTATATTGACTTTACCTACATAGGGTAACACACACCACGTCTTGATTTATATTGACTTTACCTACATAGGGTACCATACACCACGTCTTGATATATATTGACTTTACCTACATAGGGTAACATACACCACGTCTTGATGTATATTGACTTTACCTACATAGGGAAACATACACCACGTCTTGATATATATTGACTTTACCTACATAGGGTAACATACACCACGTCTTGATATATATTGATTTTACCTACATAGGGTAACATACACCACGTCTTGATGTATATTGACTTTACCTGCATAGGGTAACATACACCACGTCTTGATGTATATTGAATTTACCTATATAGTGTAGCATATACCACGTCTTGATATATATTGATTTTACCTACATAGGGTAACATACACCACGTCTTGATATATATTGGCTTTACCTAAATAGGGTAGCATACACCACGTCTTGATATATATTGACTTTACCTACATAGGGTAACATACACCACGTCTTGATATATATTGACTTTACCTACATAGGTTAACATACACCACGTCTTGATATATATTGACTCTACCTACATAGGGTAACATACACCACGTCTTGATATATATTGACTTTACCTACATAGGTTAACATACACTACGTCTTGATATATATTGACTTTACCTACATAGGTTAACATACACCACGTCTTGATATATATTGACTCTACCTACATAGGGTAACATACACCACGTCTTGATATATATATTGACTTTACCTACATAGGTTAACATACACCACGTCTTGATATATATTGACTTTACCTACATAGGTTAACATACACCACGTCTTGATATATATTGACTTTACCTACATAGGTTAACATACACCACGTCTTGATACATATTGACTCTACCTACATAGGGTAACATACACCACGTCTTGATATATATATTGACTTTACCTACATAGGTTAACATACACCACGTCTTGATGTATATTGACTTTACCTACATAGGGTAACATACACCACGTCTTTATATATATTGACTTTACCTACATAGGTTAACTAACACCACGTCTTGATATATATTGACTTTACCTACATAGGTTAACATACACCACGTCTTGATATATATTGACTCTTCCTACATAGGGTAACATACACCACGTCTTTATATATATTGACTTTACCTACATAGGGTAACATACACCACGTCTTGATACATATTGACTTTACCTACAAAGGGTAACATACACCACGTCTTGATATATATTGACTTTACCTACATAGGTTAACATACAATACGTCTTGATATATATTGACTTTACCTACATAGGTTAACATACACCACGTCTTGATATATATTGACTCTACCTACATAGGGTAACATACACCACGTCTTGATATATATATTGACTTTACCTACATAGGTTAACATACACCACGTCTTGATATATATTGACTCTACCTACATAGGGTAACATACACCACGTCTTGATATATATATTGACTTTACCTACATAGGTTAACATACACGACGTCTTGATATATATTGACTTTACCTACATAGGTTAACATACACCACGTCTTGATATATATTGACTCTACCTACATATGGTAACATACACCACGTCTTTATATATATTGACTTTACCTACATAGGGTAACATACACCACGTCTTGATGTATATTGACTTTACCTACATAGGTTAACATACACCACGTCTTGATATATATTGACTTTACCTACATAGGGTACCATACACCACGTCTTGATATATATTGACTTTACCTATATAGGGTAGTATACACCACGTCTTGATATATATTGACTTTACCTACATAGGGTAGCATACATCACGTCTTGATGTATATATTGACTTTACCTACATATGGTAACATACACCACGTCTTGATGTATATTGACTTTACCTACATAGGGTAACACACACCACGTCTTGATATATATTGACTTTACCTACATAGGGTACCATACACCACGTCTTGATATATATTGACTTTACCTACATAGGGTAACATACACCACGTCTTGATGTATATTGACTTTACCTACATAGGGAAACATACACCACGTCTTGATATATATTGACTTTACCTACATAGGGTAACATACACCACGTCTTGATATATATTGATTTTACCTAGCTAGGGTAACATACACCAGGTCTTGATGTATATTGACTTTACCTGCATAGGGTAACATACACCACGTCTTGATGTATATTGACTTTACCTATATAGTGTAGCATATACCACGTCTTGATATATATTGATTTTACCTACATAGGGTAACATACACCACGTCTTGATATATATTGGCTTTACCTAAATAGGGTAGCATACACCACGTCTTGATATATATTGACTTTACCTACATAGGGTAACATACACCACGTCTTGATATATATTGACTTTACCTACATAGGTTAACATACACCACGTCTTGATATATATTGACTCTACCTACATAGGGTAACATACACCACGTCTTGATATATATTGACTTTACCTACATAGATTAACATACACTACGTCTTGATATATATTGACTTTACCTACATAGGTTAACATACACCACGTCTTGATATATATTGACTCTACCTACATAGGGTAACATACACCACGTCTTGATATATATATTGACTTTACCTACATAGGTTAACATACACCACGTCTTGATATATATTGACTTTACCTACATAGGTTAACATACACCACGTCTTGATATATATTGACTTTACCTACATAGGTTAACATACACCACGTCTTGATATATATTGACTCTACCTACATAGGGTAACATACACCACGTCTTGATATATATATTGACTTTACCTACATAGGTTAACATACACCACGTCTTGATGTATATTGACTTTACCTACATAGGGTAACATACACCACGTCTTTATATATATTGACTTTACCTACATAGGTTAACTAACACCACGTCTTGATATATATTGACTTTACCTACATAGGTTAACATACACCACGTCTTGATATATATTGACTCTTCCTACATAGGGTAACATACACCACGTCTTTATATATATTGACTTTACCTACATAGGGTAACATACACCACGTCTTGATACATATTGACTTTACCTACAAAGGGTAACATACACCACGTCTTGATATATATTGACTTTACCTACATAGGTTAACATACACCACGTCTTGATATATATTGACTTTACCTACATAGGTTAACATACACCACGTCTTGATATATATTGACTCTACCTACATAGGGTAACATACACCACGTCTTGATATATATATTGACTTTACCTACATAGGTTAACATACACGACGTCTTGATATATATTGACTTTACCTACATAGGTTAACATACACCACGTCTTGATATATATTGACTCTACCTACATATGGTAACATACACCACGTCTTTATATATATTGACTTTACCTACATAGGGTAACATACACCACGTCTTGATGTATATTGACTTTACCTACATAGGTTAACATACACCACGTCTTGATATATATTGACTTTACCTACATAGGGTACCATACACCACGTCTTGATATATATTGACTTTACCTATATAGGGTAGTATACACCACGTCTTGATATATATTGACTTTACCTACATAGGGTAGCATACATCACGTCTTGATGTATATATTGACTTTACCTACATATGGTAACATACACCACGTCTTGATGTATATTGACTTTACCTACATAGGGTAACACACACCACGTCTTGATATATATTGACTTTACCTACATAGGGTACCATACACCACGTCTTGATATATATTGACTTTACCTACATAGGGTAACATACACCACGTCTTGATGTATATTGACTTTACCTACATAGGGAAACATACACCACGTCTTGATATATATTGACTTTACCTACATAGGGTAACATACACCACGTCTTGATATATATTGATTTTACCTACATAGGGTAACATACACCACGTCTTGATGTATATTGACTTTACCTGCATAGGGTAACATACACCACGTCTTGATGTATATTGAATTTACCTATATAGTGTAGCATATACCACGTCTTGATATATATTGATTTTACCTACATAGGGTAACATACACCACGTCTTGATATATATTGGCTTTACCTAAATAGGGTAGCATACACCACGTCTTGATATATATTGACTTTACCTACATAGGGTAACATACACCACGTCTTGATATATATTGACTTTACCTACATAGGTTAACATACACCACGTCTTGATATATATTGACTCTACCTACATAGGGTAACATACACCACGTCTTGATATATATTGACTTTACCTACATAGGTTAACATACACTACGTCTTGATATATATTGACTTTACCTACATAGGTTAACATACACCACGTCTTGATATATATTGACTCTACCTACATAGGGTAACATACACCACGTCTTGATATATATATTGACTTTACCTACATAGGTTAACATACACCACGTCTTGATATATATTGACTTTACCTACATAGGTTAACATACACCACGTCTTGATATATATTGACTTTACCTACATAGGTTAACATACACCACGTCTTGATATATATTGACTATACCTACATAGGGTAACATACACCACGTCTTGATATATATATTGACTTTACCTACATAGGTTAACATACACCACGTCTTGATGTATATTGACTTTACCTACATAGGGTAACATACACCACGTCTTTATATATATTGACTTTACCTACATAGGTTAACTAACACCACGTCTTGATATATATTGACTTTACCTACATAGGGTAACATACACCACGTCTTGATATATATTGACTCTTCCTACATAGGGTAACATACACCACGTCTTTATATATATTGACTTTACCTACATAGGGTAACATACACCACGTCTTGATACATATTGACTTTACCTACAAAGGGTAACATACACCACGTCTTGATATATATTGACTTTACCTACATAGGTTAACATACAATACGTCTTGATATATATTGACTTTACCTACATAGGTTAACATACACCACGTCTTGATATATATTGACTCTACCTACATAGGGTAACATACACCACGTCTTGATATATATATTGACTTTACCTACATAGGTTAACATACACCACGTCTTGATATATATTGACTCTACCTACATAGGGTAACATACACCACGTCTTGATATATATATTGACTTTACCTACATAGGTTAACATACACGACGTCTTGATATATATTGACTTTACCTACATAGGTTAACATACACCACGTCTTGATATATATTGACTCTACCTACATATGGTAACATACACCACGTCTTTATATATATTGACTTTACCTACATAGGGTAACATACACCACGTCTTGATGTATATTGACTTTACCTACATAGGTTAACATACACCACGTCTTGATATATATTGACTTTACCTACATAGGGTACCATACACCACGTCTTGATATATATTGACTTTACCTATATAGGGTAGTATACACCACGTCTTGATATATATTGACTTTACCTACATAGGGTAGCATACATCACGTCTTGATGTATATATTGACTTTACCTACATATGGTAACATACACCACGTCTTGATGTATATTGACTTTACCTACATAGGGTAACACACACCACGTCTTGATATATATTGACTTTACCTACATAGGGTACCATACACCACGTCTTGATATATATTGACTTTACCTACATAGGGTAACATACACCACGTCTTGATGTATATTGACTTTACCTACATAGGGAAACATACACCACGTCTTGATATATATTGACTTTACCTACATAGGGTAACATACACCACGTCTTGATATATATTGATTTTACCTACATAGGGTAACATACACCAGGTCTTGATGTATATTGACTTTACCTGCATAGGGTAACATACACCACGTCTTGATGTATATTGACTTTACCTATATAGTGTAGCATACACCACGTCTTGATATATATTGGCTTTACCTAAATAGGGTAGCATACACCACGTCTTGATATATATTGACTTTACCTACATAGGGTAACATACACCACGTCTTGATATATATTGACTTTACCTACATAGGTTAACATACACCACGTCTTGATATATATTGACTCTACCTACATAGGGTAACATACACCACGTCTTGATATATATTGACTTTACCTACATAGATTAACATACACTACGTCTTGATATATATTGACTTTACCTACATAGGTTAACATACACCACGTCTTGATATATATTGACTCTACCTACATAGGGTAACATACACCACGTCTTGATATATATATTGACTTTACCTACATAGGTTAACATACACCACGTCTTGATATATATTGACTTTACCTACATAGGTTAACATACACCACGTCTTGATATATATTGACTTTACCTACATAGGTTAACATACACCACGTCTTGATATATATTGACTCTACCTACATAGGGTAACATACACCACGTCTTGATATATATATTGACTTTACCTACATAGGTTAACATACACCACGTCTTGATGTATATTGACTTTACCTACATAGGGTAACATACACCACGTCTTTATATATATTGACTTTACCTACATAGGTTAACTAACACCACGTCTTGATATATATTGACTTTACCTACATAGGTTAACATACACCACGTCTTGATATATATTGACTCTTCCTACATAGGGTAACATACACCACGTCTTTATATATATTGACTTTACCTACATAGGGTAACATACACCACGTCTTGATACATATTGACTTTACCTACAAAGGGTAACATACACCACGTCTTGATATATATTGACTTTACCTACATAGGTTAACATACACCACGTCTTGATATATATTGACTTTACCTACATAGGTTAACATACACCACGTCTTGATATATATTGACTCTACCTACATAGGGTAACATACACCACGTCTTGATATATATATTGACTTTACCTACATAGGTTAACATACACGACGTCTTGATATATATTGACTTTACCTACATAGGTTAACATACACCACGTCTTGATATATATTGACTCTACCTACATATGGTAACATACACCACGTCTTTATATATATTGACTTTACCTACATAGGGTAACATACACCACGTCTTGATGTATATTGACTTTACCTACATAGGTTAACATACACCACGTCTTGATATATATTGACTTTACCTACATAGGGTAACATACACCACGTCTTGATATATATTGACTTTACCTATATAGGGTAGTATACACCACGTCTTGATATATATTGACTTTACCTACATAGGGTAGCATACACCACGTCTTGATGTATATATTGACTTTACATACATATGGTAACATACACCACGTCTTGATGTATTTTGACTTTACCTACATAGGGTAACACACACCACGTCTTGATATATATTGACTTTACCTACATAGGGTACCATACACCACATCTTGATATATATTGACTATACCTACATAGGGTAACATACACCACGTCTTGATGTATATTGACTTTACCTACATAGGGAAACATACACCACGTCTTGATATATATTGACTTTACCTACATAGGGTAACATACACCACGTCTTGATATATATTGATTTTACCTACATAGGGTAACATACACCACGTCTTGATGTATATTGGCTTTACCTGCATAGGGTAACATACACCACGTCTTGATGTATATTGACTTTACCTACATAGTGTAGCATATACCACGTCTTGATATATATTGATTTTACCTACATAGGGTAACATACACCACGTCTTGATATATATTGACTTTACCTACATAGGTTAACATACACCACGTCTTGATATATATTGACTTTACCTACATAGGTTAACATACACCACGTCTTGATATATATTGACTCTACCTACATAGGGTAACATACACCACGTCTTGATATATATATTGACTTTACCTACATAGGTTAACATACACCACGTCTTGATGTATATTGACTTTACCTACATAGGGTAACATACACCACGTCTTTATATATATTGACTTTACCTACATAGGTTAACTAACACCACGTCTTGATATATATTGACTTTACCTACATAGGTTAACATACACCACGTCTTGATATATATTGACTCTTCCTACATAGGGTAACATACACCACGTCTTTATATATATTGACTTTACCTACATAGGGTAACATACACCACGTCTTGATACATATTGACTTTACCTACAAAGGGTAACATACACCACGTCTTGATATATATTGACTCTACCTACATAGGTTAACATACAATACGTCTTGATATATATTGACTTTACCTACATAGGTTAACATACACCACGTCTTGATATATATTGACTCTACCTACATAGGGTAACATACACCACGTCTTGATATATATATTGACTTTACCTACATAGGTTAACATACACGACGTCTTGATATATATTGACTTTACCTACATAGGTTAACATACACCACGTCTTGATATATATTGACTCTACCTACATATGGTAACATACACCAGTCTTTATATATATTGACTTTACCTACATAGGGTAACATACACCCCGTCTTGATGTATATTGACTTTACCTACATAGGTTAACATACACCACGTCTTGATATATATTGACTTTACCTACATAGGGTACCATACACCACGTCTTGATATATATTGACTTTACCTATATAGGGTAGTATACACCACGTCTTGATATATATTGACTTTACCTACATAGGGTAGCATACATCACGTCTTGATGTATATATTGACTTTACCTACATATGGTAACATACACCACGTCTTGATGTATATTGACTTTACCTACATAGGGTAACACACACCACGTCTTGATATATATTGACTTTACCTACATAGGGTACCATACACCACGTCTTGATATATATTGACTTTACCTACATAGGGTAACATACACCACGTCTTGATGTATATTGACTTTACCTACATAGGGAAACATACACCACGTCTTGATATATATTGACTTTACCTACATAGGGTAACATACACCACGTCTTGATATATATTGATTTTACCTACATAGGGTAACATACACCACGTCTTGATGTATATTGACTTTACCTGCATAGGGTAACATACACCACGTCTTGATGTATATTGACTTTACCTATATAGTGTAGCATATACCACGTCTTGATATATATTGATTTTACCTACATAGGGTAACATACACCACGTCTTGATATATATTGGCTTTACCTAAATAGGGTAGCGTACACCACGTCTTGATATATATTGACTTTACCTACATAGGGTAACATACACCATGTCTTGATATATATTGACTTTGCCTACATAGGTTAACATACACCACGTCTTGATATATATTGACTCTACCTACATAGGGTAACATACACCACGTCTTTATATATATTGACTTTACCTACATAGGGTAACATACACCACGTCTTGATACATATTGACTTTACCTACATAGGGTAACATACACCACATCTTGATATATATTGACTTTATCTACATAGGTTAACATACACCACGTCTTGATATATATAGACTTTACCTACATAGGTTAACATACACCACGTCTTGATATATATTGACTCTACCTACATAGGGTAACATACACCACGTCTTGATATATATATTGACTTTACCTACATAGGTTAACATACACGACGTCTTGATATATAATGACTTTACCTACATAGGTTAACATACACCACGTCTTGATATATATTGACTTTACCTACATATGGTAACATACACCACGTCTTGATATATATTGACTTTACCTACATAGGGTAACATACACCACGTCTTGATGTATATTGACTTTACCTACATAGGTTAGCATACACCACGTCTTGATAGATATTGAATCTACCTACATAGGGTAGCATACACCACGTCTTGATATATATTGACTTTACCTACTTAGGGTAGCATACACCACGTCTTGATAAATATTGACTTTATCTACCTAAGATAACATACACCACGTCTTGATATATATTGACTTTACCTATATAGGGTAGTATACACCACGTCTTGATTTATATTGACCTTACCTACATAGGGTAGCATACACCACGTCTTGATATATATATTGACTTTACCTACATAGGGTAACATACACCACGTCTTGATGTATATTGACTTTACCTACATAGGGTAACACACACCACGTCTTGATATATATTGACTTTACCTACATAGGGTAACATACACCACGTCTTGATATATATTGACTTTACCTACATAGGGTAACATACACCACGTCTTGATGTATATTGACTTTACCTACATAGGGTAACATACACCACGTCTTGATATATATTGACTTTACCTACATAGGGTAACATACACCACGTCTTGATATATATTGATTTTACCTCCATAGGGTAACATACACCACGTCTTGATGTATATTGACTTTACCTGCATAGGGTAACATACACCACGTCTTGATATATATTGACTATACCTACATAGGGTAACATACACCACGTCTTGATATATATTGACTTTACCTACATAGGGTAACATACACCACGTCTTAATATATATTGACTTTACCTACATAGGGTAACATACACCACGTCTTGATATATATTGACTTTACCTACATAGGGTAACATACACCACGTCTTTATATATATTGACTTTACCTACATAGGGTAACATACACCACGTCTTGATGTATATTGACTTTACCTACATAGGGTAGCATATACCACGTCTTGATATATATCGACTTTACCTACATAGGGTAGCATACACCACGTCTTGATGTATATTGACTTTACCTACATAGGGTAACATACACCACGTCTTGATGTATATTGACTTTACCTACATAGGGTAGCATATACCACGTCTTGATAAATATTGACTTTACCTACATAGGTAGCATACACCACGTCTTGATATATATTGACTTTACCTACATAGGGTAACATACAATACGTCTTGATATATATTGACTTTACCTAAATAGGGTAACATACACCACGTCTTGATGTATATTGACTTTAACTACATAGGGTAGCATATACCACGTCTTGATATATATTGACTTTACCTACATAGGGTAGCATACACCACGTCTTGATATATATTGACTTTACCTACATAGGGTAACATACAATACGTCTTGATATATATTGACTTTACCTACATAGGGTAACATACACCACGTCTTGATGTATATTGACTTTACCTACATAGGGTAGCATATACCACGTCTTGATAAATATTGACTTTACCTACATAGGTAGCATACACCACGTCTTGATATATATTGACTTTACCTACATAGGGTAACATACAATACGTCTTGATATATATTGACTTTACCTAAATAGGGTAACATACACCACGTCTTGATGTATATTGACTTTAACTACATAGGGTAGCATATACCACGTCTTGATATATATTGACTTTACCTACATAGGGTAGCATACACCACGTCTTGATATATATTGACTTTACCTACATAGGGTAACATACAATACGTCTTGATATATATTGACTTTACCTACATAGGGTAACATACACCACGTCTTGATGTATATTGACTTTACCTACATAGGGTAACATACACCACGTTTTTATATATATTGACTTTACCTACATAGGGTAACATACACCACGTCTTGATGTATATTGACTTTACCTACATAGGGTAGCATATACCACGTCTTGATATATATTGACTTTACCTACATAGGGTAACATACACCACGTCTTGATATATATTGACTCTACCTACATAGGGTAACATAAACCACGTCTTGATATATATATTGACTTTACCTACATAGGATAGCATACACCACGTCTTGATATATATTGATTTTAACTACATAGGGTAACATACACCACGTCTTGATACATATTGACTTTACCTACATAGGGTAACATACACCACGTCTTGATATATATTGACTTTACCTACATAGGTTAACATACACTACGTCTTGATATATATTGACTTTACCTACATAGGTTAACATACACCACGTCTTGATATATATTGACTCTACCTACATAGGGTAACATACACCACGTCTTGATATATATATTGACTTTACCTACATAGGTTAACATACACCACGTCTTGATATATATTGACTTTACCTACATAGGTTAACATACACCACGTCTTGATATATATTGACTTTACCTACATAGGTTAACATACACCACGTCTTGATATATATTGACTCTACCTACATAGGGTAACATACACCACGTCTTGATATATATATTGACTTTACCTACATAGGTTAACATACACCACGTCTTGATGTATATTGACTTTACCTACATAGGGTAACATACACCACGTCTTTATATATATTGACTTTACCTACATAGGTTAACTAACACCACGTCTTGATATATATTGACTTTACCTACATAGGTTAACATACACCACGTCTTGATATATATTGACTCTTCCTACATAGGGTAACATACACCACGTCTTTATATATATTGACTTTACCTACATAGGGTAACATACACCACGTCTTGATACATATTGACTTTACCTACAAAGGGTAACATACACCACGTCTTGATATATATTGACTTTACCTACATAGGTTAACATACACCACGTCTTGATATATATTGACTTTACCTACATAGGTTAACATACATCACGTCTTGATATATATTGACTCTACCTACATTGGGTAACATACACCACGTCTTGATATATATATTGACTTTACCTACATAGGTTAACATACACGACGTCTTGATATATATTGACTTTACCTACATAGGTTAACATACACCACGTCTTGATATATATTGACTCTACCTACATATGGTAACATACACCACGTCTTTATATATATTGACTTTACCTACATAGGGTAACATACACCACGTCTTGATGTATATTGACTTTACCTACATAGGTTAACATACACCACGTCTTGATATATATTGACTTTACCTACATAGGGTAACATACACCACATCTTGATATATATTGACTTTACCTATATAGGGTAGTATACACCACGTCTTGATATATATTGACTTTACCTACATAGGGTAGCATACACCACGTCTTGATGTATATATTGACTTTACCTACATATGGTAACATACACCACGTCTTGATGTATATTGACTTTACCTACATAGGGTAACACACACCACGTCTTGATATATATTGACTTTACCTACATAGGGTACCATACACCACATCTTGATATATATTGACTTTACCTACATAGGGTAACATACACCACGTCTTGATGTATATTGACTTTACCTACATAGGGAAACATACACCACGTCTTGATATATATTGACTTTACCTACATAGGGTAACATACACCACGTCTTGATATATATTGATTTTACCTACATAGGGTAACATACACCACGTCTTGATGTATATTGACTTTACCTGCATAGGGTAACATACACCACGTCTTGATGTATATTGACTTTACCTACATAGTGTAGCATATACCACGTCTTGATATATATTGATTTTACCTACATAGGGTAACATACACCACGTCTTGATATATATTGACTTTACCTACATAGGTTAACATACACCACGTCTTGATATATATTGACTTTACCTACATAGGTTAACATACACCACGTCTTGATATATATTGACTCTACCTACATAGGGTAACATACACCACGTCTTGATATATATATTGACTTTACCTACATAGGTTAACATACACCACGTCTTGATGTATATTGACTTTACCTACATAGGGTAACATACACCACGTCTTTATATATATTGACTTTACCTACATAGGTTAACTAACACCACGTCTTGATATATATTGACTTTACCTACATAGGTTAACATACACCACGTCTTGATATATATTGACTCTTCCTACATAGGGTAACATACACCACGTCTTTATATATATTGACTTTACCTACATAGGGTAACATACACCATGTCTTGATACATATTGACTTTACCTACAAAGGGTAACATACACCACGTCTTGATATATATTGACTTTACCTACATAGGTTAACCTACACCACGTCTAGATATATATTGACTTTACCTACATAGGTTAACATACACCACGTCTTGATATATATTGACTCTACCTACATAGGGTAACATACACCACGTCTTGATTTATATATTGACTTTACCTACATAGGTTAACATACACGATGTCTTGATATATATTGACTTTACCTACATAGGTTAACATACACCACGTCTTGATATATATTGACTCTACCTACATATGGTAACATACACCACGTCTTTATATATATTGACTTTACCTACATAGGGTAACATACACCACGTCTTGATGTATATTGACTTTACCTACATAGGTTAACATACACCACGTCTTGATATATATTGACTTTACCTACATAGGGTAACATACACCACGTCTTGATATATATTGACTTTACCTATATAGGGTAGTATACACCACGTCTTGATATATATTGACTCTACCTACATAGGGTAACATACACCACGTCTTGATATATATATTGACTTTACCTACATAGGTTAACATACACCACGTCTTGATGTATATTGACTTTACCTACATAGGGTAACATACACCACGTCTTGATATATATTGACTCTACCTACGTATGGTAACATACACCACGTCTTGATGTATATTGACTTTACCTACAAAGGTTAACATACACCACGTCTTGATATATATTGACTCTACCTACATATGGTAACATACACCACGTCTTGATGTATATTGACTTTACCTACATAGGGTAACACACACCACGTCTTGATATATATTGACTTTACCTACATAGGGTACCATACACCACATCTTGATATATATTGACTTTACCTACATAGGGTAACATACACCACGTCTTGATGTATATTGACTTTACCTACATAGGGAAACATACACCACGTCTTGATATATATTGACTTTACCTACATAGGGTAACATACACCACGTCTTGATATATATTGATTCTACCTACATAGGGTAACATACACCACGTCTTGATATATATATTGACTTTACCTACATAGGTTAACATACACCACGTCTTGATATATATTGACTTTACCTACATAGGTTAACATACACCACGTCTTGATATATATTGACTTTACCTACATAGGTTAACATACACCACGTCTTGATATATATTGACTCTACCTACATAGGGTAACATACACCACGTCTTGATATATATATTGACTTTACCTACATAGGTTAACATACACCACGTCTTGATGTATATTGACTTTACCTACATAGGGTAACATACACCACGTCTTTATATATATTGACTTTACCTACATAGGTTAACTAACACCACGTCTTGATATATATTGACTTTACCTACATAGGTTAACATACACCACGTCTTGATATATATTGACTCTTCCTACATAGGGTAACATACACCACGTCTTTATATATATTGACTTTACCTACATAGGGTAACATACACCACGTCTTGATACATATTGACTTTACCTACAAAGGGTAACATACACCATGTCTTGATATATATTGACTTTACCTACATAGGTTAACATACACCACGTCTTGATATATATTGACTTTACCTACATAGGTTAACATACATCACGTCTTGATATATATTGACTCTACCTACATAGGGTAACATACACCACGTCTTGATATATATATTGACTTTACCTACATAGGTTAACATACACGACGTCTTGATATATATTGACTTTACCTACATAGGTTAACATACACCACGTCTTGATATATATTGACTCTACCTACATATGGTAACATACACCACGTCTTTATATATATTGACTTTACCTACATAGGGTAACATACACCACGTCTTGATGTATATTGACTTTACCTACATAGGTTAACATACACCACGTCTTGATATATATTGACTTTACCTACATAGGGTAACATACACCACGTCTTGATATATATTGACTTTACCTATATAGGGTAGTATACACCACGTCTTGATATATATTGACTTTACCTACATAGGGTAGCATACACCACGTCTTGATGTATATATTGACTTTACCTACATGGTAACATACACCACGTCTTTATATATATTGACTTTACCTACATAGGTTAACTAACACCACGTCTTGATATATATTGACTTTACCTACATAGGTTAACATACACCACGTCTTGATATATATTGACTCTTCCTACATAGGGTAACATACACCACGTCTTTATATATATTGACTTTACCTACATAGGGTAACATACACCACGTCTTGATACATATTGACTTTACCTACAAAGGGTAACATACACCACGTCTTGATATATATTGACTTTACCTACATAGGTTAACCTACACCACGTCTAGATATATATTGACTTTACCTACATAGGTTAACATACACCACGTCTTGATATATATTGACTCTACCTACATAGGGTAACATACACCACGTCTTGATTTATATATTGACTTTACCTACATAGGTTAACATACACGATGTCTTGATATATATTGACTTTACCTACATAGGTTAACATACACCACGTCTTGATATATATTGACTCTACCTACATATGGTAACATACACCACGTCTTTATATATATTGACTTTACCTACATAGGGTAACATACACCACGTCTTGATGTATATTGACTTTACCTACATAGGTTAACATACACCACGTCTTGATATATATTGATTTTACCTACATAGGGTAACATACACCACGTCTTGATATATATTGACTTTACCTATATAGGGTAGTATACACCACGTCTTGATATATATTGACTTTACCTACATAGGGTAGCATACACCACGTCTTGATGTATATATTGACTTTACCTACATATGGTAACATACACCACGTCTTGATGTATATTGACTTTACCTACATAGGGTAACACACACCACGTCTTGATATATATTGACTTTACCTACATAGGGTACCATACACCACATCTTGATATATATTGACTTTACCTACATAGGGTAACATACACCACGTCTTGATGTATATTGACTTTACCTACATAGGGAAACATACACCACGTCTTGATATATATTGACTTTACCTACATAGGGTAACATACACCACGTCTTGATATATATTGATTCTACCTACATAGGGTAACATACACCACGTCTTGATATATATATTGACTTTACCTACATAGGTTAACATACACCACGTCTTGATATATATTGACTTTACCTACATAGGTTAACATACACCACGTCTTGATATATATTGACTTTACCTACATAGGTTAACATACACCACGTCTTGATATATATTGACTCTACCTACATAGGGTAACATACACCACGTCTTGATATATATATTGACTTTACCTACATAGGTTAACATACACCACGTCTTGATGTATATTGACTTTACCTACATAGGGTAACATACACCACGTCTTTATATATATTGACTTTACCTACATAGGTTAACTAACACCACGTCTTGATATATATTGACTTTACCTACATAGGTTAACATACACCACGTCTTGATATATATTGACTCTTCCTACATAGGGTAACATACACCACGTCTTTATATATATTGACTTTACCTACATAGGGTAACATACACCACGTCTTGATACATATTGACTTTACCTACAAAGGGTAACATACACCATGTCTTGATATATATTGACTTTACCTACATAGGTTAACATACACCACGTCTTGATATATATTGACTTTACCTACATAGGTTAACATACATCACGTCTTGATATATATTGACACTACCTACATAGGGTAACATACACCACGTCTTGATATATATATTGACTTTACCTACATAGGTTAACATACACGACGTCTTGATATATATTGACTTTACCTACATAGGTTAACATACACCACGTCTTGATATATATTGACTCTACCTACATATGGTAACATACACCACGTCTTTATATATATTGACTTTACCTACATAGGGTAACATACACCACGTCTTGATGTATATTGACTTTACCTACATAGGTTAACATACACCACGTCTTGATATATATTGACTTTACCTACATAGGGTAACATACACCACGTCTTGATATATATTGACTTTACCTATATAGGGTAGTATACACCACGTCTTGATATATATTGACTTTACCTACATAGGGTAGCATACACCACGTCTTGATGTATATATTGACTTTACCTACATATGGTAACATACACCACGTCTTGATGTATATTGACTTTACCTACATAGGGTAACACACACCACGTCTTGATATATATTGACTTTACCTACATAGGGTACCATACACCACATCTTGATATATATTGACTTTACCTACATAGGGTAACATACACCACGTCTTGATGTATATTGACTTTACCTACATAGGGAAACATACACCACGTCTTGATATATATTGACTTTACCTACATAGGGTAACATACACCACGTCTTGATATATATTGATTTTACCTACATAGGGTAACATACACCACGTCTTGATGTATATTGACTTTACCTGCATAGGGTAACATACACCACGTCTTGATGTATATTGACTTTACCTACATAGTGTAGCATATACCACGTCTTGATATATATTGATTTTACCTACATAGGGTAACATACACCACGTCTTGATATATATTGACTTTACCTACATAGGTTAACATACACCACGTCTTGATATATATTGACTTTACCTACATAGGTTAACATACACCACGTCTTGATATATATTGACTCTACCTACATAGGGTAACATACACCACGTCTTGATATATATATTGACTTTACCTACATAGGTTAACATACACCACGTCTTGATGTATATTGACTTTACCTACATAGGGTAACATACACCACGTCTTTATATATATTGACTTTACCTACATAGGTTAACTAACACCACGTCTTGATATATATTGACTTTACCTACATAGGTTAACATACACCACGTCTTGATATATATTGACTCTTCCTACATAGGTTAACATACACCACGTCTTTATATATATTGACTTTACCTACATAGGGTAACATACACCACGTCTTGATACATATTGACTTTACCTACAAAGGGTAACATACACCACGTCTTGATATATATTGACTTTACCTACATATGGTAACATACACCACGTCTTGATATATATTGACTCTACCTACATATGGTAACATACACCACGTCTTTATATATATTGACTTTACCTACATAGGGTAACATACACCACGTCTTGATGTATATTGACTTTACCTACATAGGTTAACATACACCACGTCTTGATATATATTGACTTTACCTACATAGGGTAACATACACCACGTCTTGATATATATTGACTTTACCTATATAGGGTAGTATACACCACGTCTTGATATATATTGACTTTACCTACATAGGGTAGCATACACCACGTCTTGATGTATATATTGACTTTACCTACATATGGTAACATACACCACGTCTTGATGTCTATTGACTTTACCTACATAGGGTAACACACACCACGTCTTGATATATATTGACTTTACCTACATAGGGTACCATACACCACATCTTGATATATATTGACTTTACCTACATAGGGTAACATACACCACGTCTTGATGTATATTGACTTTACCTACATAGGGAAACATACACCACGTCTTGATATATATTGACTTTACCTACATAGGGTAACATACACCACGTCTTGATATATATTGATTTTACCTACATAGGGTAACATACACCACGTCTTGATGTATATTGACTTTACCTGCATAGGGTAACATACACCACGTCTTGATGTATATTGACTTTACCTACATAGTGTAGCATATACCACGTCTTGATATATATTGATTTTACCTACATAGGGTAACATACACCACGTCTTGATATATATTGACTTTACCTACATAGGGTAGCATACACCACGTCTTGATATATATTGACTTTACCTACATAGGGTAACATACACCACGTCTTGATATATATTGACTTTACCTACATAGGGTAACATACACCACGTCTTGATATATATTGACTTTACCTACATAGGGTAACATACACCACGTCTTTATATATATTGACTTTACCTACATAGGGTAACATACACCACGTCTTTATATATATTGACTTTACCTACATAGGTTAACATACACCACGTCTTGATATATATTGACTTTACCTACATAGGTTAACATACACCACGTCTTGATATATATTGACTCTACCTACATAGGGTAACATACACCACGTCTTTATATATATTGACTTTACCTACATAGGGTAACATACACCACGTCTTGATACATATTGACTTTACCTACAAAGGGTAACATACACCACGTCTTGATATATATTGACTTTACCTACATAGGTTAACATACACCACGTCTTGATATATATTGACTTTACCTACATAGGTTAACATACACCACGTCTTGATATATATTGACTCTACCTACATAGGGTAACATACACCACGTCTTGATATATATATTGACTTTACCTACATAGGTTAACATACACGACGTCTTGATATATATTGACTTTACCTACATAGGTTAGCATACACCACGTCTTGATATATATTGACTCTACCTATATAGGGTAGTATACACCACGTCTTGATATATATTGACTTTACCTACATAGGGTAGCATACACCACGTCTTGATATATTTATTGACTTTACCTACATTTGGGTAACATACACCACGTCTTGATGTATATTGACTTTACCTACATAGGATAACACACACCACGTCTTGATATATATTGACTTTACCTACATAGGGTACCATACACCACGTCTTGATATATATTGACTTTACCTACATAGGGTAACATACACCACGTCTTGATGTATATTGACTTAACTACATAGGTTAACATACACCACGTCTTGATATATATTGACTCTACCTACATAGGGTAACATACACCACGTCTTTATATATATTGACTTTACCTACATAGGGTAACATACACCACGTCTTGATACATATTGACTTTACCTACAAAGGGTAACATACACCACGTCTTGATATATATTGACTTTACCTACATAGGTTAACATACACCACGTCTTGATATATATTGACTTTACCTACATAGGTTAACATACATCACGTCTTGATATATATTGACTCTACCTACATAGGGTAACATACACCACGTCTTGATATATATATTGACTTTACCTACATAGGTTAACATACACGACGTCTTGATATATATTGACTTTACCTACATAGGTTAGCATACACCACGTCTTGATATATATTGACTCTACCTATATAGGGTAGTATACACCACGTCTTGATATATATTGACTTTACCTACATAGGGTAGCATACACCACGTCTTGATATATTTATTGACTTTACCTACATAGGGTAACATACACCACGTCTTGATGTATATTGACTTTACCTACATAGGATAACACACACCACGTCTTGATATATATTGACTTTACCTACATAGGGTACCATACAACACGTCTTGATATATATTGACTTTACCTACATAGGGTAACATACACCACGTCTTGATGTATATTGACTTTACCTACATAGGGTAACATACACCACGTCTTGATATATATTGACTTTACCTACATAGGGTAACATACACCAAGTCTTGATATATATTGATTTTACCTACATAGGGTAACATACACCACGTCTTGATGTATATTGACTTTACCTGCATATGGTAACATACACCACGTCTTGATATATATTGACTATACCTATATAGGGTAACATACACCACATCTTGATGTATATTGACTTTACCTACATAGGGTAGCATATACCACGTCTTGATATATATTGATTTTACCTACATAGGGTAACATACACCACGTCTTGATATATATTGACTTTACCTACATAGGGTAGCATACACCACGTCTTGATATATATTGACTTTACCTACATAGGGTAACATACACCACGTCTTGATATATATTGACTTTACCTACATAGGGTAGCATACACCACGTCTTGATATAAATTGACTTTACCTACATAGGGTAACATACACCACGTCTTTATATATATTGACTTTACCTACATAGGGTAACATACATCACGTCTTGATGTATATTGACTTTACCTACATAGGGTAGCATATACCACGTCTTGATATATATCGACTTTTCCTACATAGGGTAGCATACACCACGTCTTGATGTATATTGACTTTACCTACATAGGGTAACATACACCACGTCTTTATATATATATTGACTTTACCTACATAGGGTAACATACACCACGTCTTGATGTATATTGACTTTACCTACATAGGGTAGCATATACCACGTCTTGATATATATTGACTTTACCTACATAGGGTAGCATACACCACGTCTTGATATATATTGACTTTACCTACATAGGGTAACATACAATACGTCTTGATATATATTGATTTTACTTACATAGGGTAACATACACCACGTCTTGATGTATTTTGACTTTACCTACATAGGGTAGCATATACCACGTCTTGATATATATTGACTTTATCTACATAGGGTAGCATACACCACGTCTTGATACATATTGACTTTACCTACATAGGGTAACATACAATACGTCTTGATATATATTGACTTTACCTACATAGGGTAACATACACGACGTCTTGATGTATATTGACTTTACCTACATAGGGTAACATACACCACGTCTTTATATATATTGACTTTACCTACATAGGGTAACATACACCACGTCTTGATATATATTGACTTTACCTACATAGGGTAACATACACCACGTCTTGATACATATTGACTTTACCTACATAGGGTAACATACACCACGTCTTGATATATATTGACTTTACCTACATAGGTTAGCATACACCACGTCTTGATATATATTGACTCTACCTATATAGGGTAGTATACACCACGTCTTGATATATATTGACTTTACCTACATAGGGTAGCATACACCACGTCTTGATATATTTATTGACTTTACCTACATAGGGTAACATACACCACGTCTTGATGTATATTGACTTTACCTACATAGGATAACACACACCACGTCTTGATATATATTGACTTTACCTACATAGGGTACCATACAACACGTCTTGATATATATTGACTTTACCTACATAGGGTAACATACACCACGTCTTTATATATATTGACTTTACCTACATAGGGTAACATACATCACGTCTTGATGTATATTGACTTTACCTACATAGGGTAACATACACCACGTCTTGATATATATTGACTTTACCTACATAGGGTAACATACACCAAGTCTTGATATATATTGATTTTACCTACATAGGGTAACATACACCACGTCTTGATGTATATTGACTTTACCTGCATATGGTAACATACACCACGTCTTGATATATATTGACTATACCTATATAGGGTAACATACACCACATCTTGATGTATATTGACTTTACCTACATAGGGTAGCATATACCACGTCTTGATATATATTGATTTTACCTACATAGGGTAACATACACCACGTCTTGATATATATTGACTTTACCTACATAGGGTAGCATACACCACGTCTTGATATATATTGACTTTACCTACATAGGGTAACATACACCACGTCTTGATATATATTGACTTTACCTACATAGGGTAGCATACACCACGTCTTGATATAAATTGACTTTACCTACATAGGGTAACATACACCACGTCTTTATATATATTGACTTTACCTACATAGGGTAACATACATCACGTCTTGATGTATATTGACTTTACCTACATAGGGTAGCATATACCACGTCTTGATATATATCGACTTTTCCTACATAGGGTAGCATACACCACGTCTTGATGTATATTGACTTTACCTACATAGGGTAACATACACCACGTCTTTATATATATATTGACTTTACCTACATAGGGTAACATACACCACGTCTTGATGTATATTGACTTTACCTACATAGGGTAGCATATACCACGTCTTGATATATATTGACTTTACCTACATAGGGTAGCATACACCACGTCTTGATATATATTGACTTTACCTACATAGGGTAACATACAATACGTCTTGATATATATTGATTTTACTTACATAGGGTAACATACACCACGTCTTGATGTATTTTGACTTTACCTACATAGGGTAGCATATACCACGTCTTGATATATATTGACTTTATCTACATAGGGTAGCATACACCACGTCTTGATACATATTGACTTTACCTACATAGGGTAACATACAATACGTCTTGATATATATTGACTTTACCTACATAGGGTAACATACACGACGTCTTGATGTATATTGACTTTACCTACATAGGGTAACATACACCACGTCTTTATATATATCGACTTTACCTACATAGGGTAACATACACCACGTCTTGATATATATTGACTTTACCTACATAGGGTAACATACACCACGTCTTGATACATATTGACTTTACCTACATAGGGTAACATACACCACGTCTTGATATATATTGACTCTACCTACATAGGGTAGCATACCCCACGTCTTGATATATATTGACTTTACCTACATAGGGTAGCATACACCACGTCTTGCTATATATTGAGTTTACCTACATAGGGTAACTTACACCACGTCTTGATATATATTGACTTTACCTATATAGGGTAGTATACACCACGTCTTGATATATATTGACTTTACCTACATAGGGTAGCATACACCACGTCTTGATATATATTGACTTTACCTACATAGGGTAGCATACACCACGTCTTGATGTATATTGACTTTACCTACATAGGGTAACATACACCACGTCTCGATGTATATTGACTTTACCTACAAAGGGTAACACACACCACGTCTTGATATATATTGACTTTACCTACATAGGGTAACATACACCACGTCTTGATATATATTGACTTTACCTACATAGGGTAACACACACCACGTCTTGATATATATTGACTTTACCTACATAGGGTAACATACACCACGTCTTGATGTATATTGACTTTACCTACATAGGGTAGCATATACCACGTCTTGATATATATTGATTTTACCTACATAGGGTAACATACACCACGTCTTGATATATATTGACTTTACCTACATAGGGTAGCATACACCACGTCTTGATATATATTGACTTTACCTACATAGGGTAACATACACCACGTCTTCATATATATTGACTTTACCTACATAGGGTAACATACACCACGTCTTGATACATATTGATTTTACCTACAAAGGGTAACATACACCACGTCTTGATATATATTGACTTTACCTACATAGGTTAAGATACACCACGTCTTGATATATATTGACTCTACCTACATAGGGTAAAATACACCACGTCTTTATATATATTGACTTTACCTACATAGGGTAACATACACCACGTCTTGATGTATATTGACTTTACCTACATAGGTTAACATACACCACGTCTTGATATATATTGACTCTACCTACATAGGGTAGCATACCCCACGTCTTGATATATATTGACTTTACCTACATAGGGTAGCATACACCACGTCTTGCTATATATTGAGTTTACCTACATAGGGTAACTTACACCACGTCTTGATATATATTGACTTTACCTATATAGGGTAGTATACACCACGTCTTGATATATATTGACTTTACCTACATAGGGTAACATACACCACGTCTCGATGTATATTGACTTTACCTACATAGGGTAACACACACCACGTCTTGATATATATTGACTTTACCTACATAGGGTAACATACACCACGTCTTGATATATATTGACTTTACCTACATAGGGTAACATACACCACGTCTTCATATATATTGACTTTACCTACATAGTGTAACATACACCACGTCTTGATACATATTGATTTTACCTACAAAGGGTAACATACACCACGTCTTGATATATATTGACTTTACCTACATAGGTTAACATACACCACGTCTTGATATATATTGACTTTACCTACATAGGTTAACATACACCACGTCTTAATATATATTGACTCTACCTACATAGGGTAACATACACCACGTCTTGATATATATATTGACTTTACCTACATAGGTTAACATACACCACGTCTTGATATATATTGACTCTACCTACATATGGTAACATACACCACGTCTTTATATATATTGACTTTACCTACATAGGGTAACATACACCACGTCTTGATGTATATTGACTTTACCTACATAGGTTAACATACACCACGTCTTGATATATATTGACTTTACCTACATAGGGTAACATACACCACGTCTTGATATATATTCACTTTACCTATATAGGGTAGTATACACCACGTCTTGATATATATTGACTTTACCTACATAGGGTAGCATACACCACGTCTTGATGTATATATTGACTTTACCTACATATGGTAACATGCACCACGTCTTGATGTATATTGACTTTACCTACATAGGGTAACACACACCACGTCTTGATATATATTGACTTTACCTACATAGGGTACCATACACCACGTCTTGATATATATTGACTTTACCTACATAGGGTAACATACACCACGTCTTGATATATATTGATTTTACCTACATAGGGTAACATACACCACGTCTTGACGTATATTGACTTTACCTGCATAGGGTAACATACACCACGTCTTGATATATATTGACTATACCTACATAGGGTAACATACACTACGTCTTGATGTATATTGACTTTACCTACATAGTGTAGCATACACCACGTCTTGATATATATTGACTTTACCTACATAGGGTAACATACACCACGTCTTGATATATATTGACTTTACCTACATAGGGTAACATACACCACGTCTTGATATATATTGACTTTACCTACATAGGGTAACATACACCACGTCTTTATATATATTGACTTTACCTACATAGGGTAACATACACCACGTCTTTATATATATTGACTTTACCTACATAGGTTAACATACACCACGTCTTGATATATATTGACTTTACCTACATAGGTTAACATACACCACGTCTTGATATATATTGACTCTACCTACATAGGGTAACATACACCACGTCTTTATATATATTGACTTTACCTACATAGGGTAACATACACCACGTCTTGATACATATTGACTTTACCTACAAAGGGTAACATACACCACGTCTTGATATATATTGACTTTACCTACATAGGTTAACATACACCACGTCTTGATATATATTGACTTTACATACATAGGTTAACATACACCACGTCTTGATATATATTGACTCTACCTACATAGGGTAACATACACCACGTCTTGATATATATATTGACTTTACATACATAGGTTAACATACACGACGTCTTGATATATATTGACTTTACCTACATAGGTTAACATACACCACGTCTTGATATATATTGACTCTACCTACATATGGTAACATACACCACGTCTTTATATATATTGACTTTACCTACATAGGTTAACATACACCACGTCTTGATGTATATTGACTTTACCTACATAGGTTAACATACACCACGTCTTGATATATATTGACTTTACCTACATAAGGTAATATACAACACGTCTTGATATATATTGACTTTACCTATATAGGGTAGTATACACCACGTCTTGATATATATTGACTTTACCTACATAGGGTAGCATACACCACGTCTTGATATATATATTGACTTTACCTACATAGGGTAACACACACCACGTCTTGAAATATATTGACTTTACCTACATAGGGTACCATACACCACGTCTTGATATATATTGACTTTACCTACATAGGGTAACATACACCACGTCTTGATGTATATTGACTTTACCTACATAGGGTAACATACACCACGTCTTGATATATATTGACTTTACCTACATAGGGTAACATACACCACGTCTTGATATATATTGATTTTACCTACATAGGGTAACATACACCACGTCTTGATGTATATTGACTTTACCTGCATAGGGTAACATACACCACGTCTTGATATATATTGACTATACCTACATAGGGTAACATACACCACGTCTTGATATATATTGACTCTACCTACATAGGTTAACATACACCACGTCTTGATATATATTGACTTTACCTACATAGGGTAACATACACCACGTCTTGATATATATTGACTTTACCTACATAGGGTAACATACATCACGTCTTTATATATATTGACTTTACCTACATAGGGTAACATACACCACGTCTTGATGTATATTGACTTTACCTACATAGGGTAGCATATACCACGTCTTGATATATATCGACTTTTCCTACATAGGGTAGCATACCCCACGTCTTGATGTATATTGACTTTACCTACATAGGGTAACATACACCACGTCTTTATAAATATATTGACTTTACTTAAATAGGGTAACATACACCACGTCTTGATGTATATTGACTTTACCTACATAGGGTAGCATATACCACGTCTTGATATATATTGACTTTACCTACATAGGGTAGCATACACCACGTCTTGATATATATTGACTTTACCTACATAGGGTAACATACAATACGTCTTGATATATATTGACTTTACCTACATAGGGTAACATACACCACATCTTGATGTATATTGACTTTACCTACATAGGATAGCATATACCACGTCTTGATATATATTGACTTTACCTACATAGGGTAGCATACACCACGTCTTGATACATATTGACTTTACCTACATAGGGTAACATACAATACGTCTTGATATATATTGACTTTACCTACATAGGGTAACATACACCACGTCTTGATGTATATTGACTTTACCTACATAGGGTAACATACACCACGTCTTTATATATATTGACTTTACCTACATAGGGTAACATACACCACGTCTTGATGTATATTGACTTTACCTACATAGGGTAGCATATACCACGTCTTGATATATATTGACTTTACCTACATAGGGTAACATACACCACGTCTTGATACATATTGACTTTACCTACATAGGGTAACATACACCACGTCTTGATATATATTAACTCTACCTACATAGGGTAACATACACCACGTCTTGATATGTATATTGACTTTACCTACATAGGTTAACATACACCACGTCTTGATATATATTGACTTTACCTACATAGGTTAAGATACACCACGTCTTGATATATATTGACTCTACCTACATAGGGTAACATACACCACGTCTTTATATATATTGACTTTACCTACATAGGGTAACATACACCACGTCTTGATGTATATTGACTTTACCTACATAGGTTAACATACACCACGTCTTGATATATATTGACTCTACCTACATAGGGTAGCATACACCACGTCTTGATATATATTGACTTTACCTACATAGGGTAGCATACACCACGTCTTGATATATATTGAGTTTACCTACATAGGGTAACATACACCACGTCTTGATATATATTGACTTTACCTATATAGGGTAGTATACACCACGTCTTGATATATATTGACTTTACCTACATAGGGTAGCATACACCACGTCTTGATATATATTGACTTTACCTACATAGGGTAGCATATACCACGTCTTGATATATATCGACTTTTCCTACAAAGGGTAGCATACCCCACGTCTTGATGTATATTGACTTTACCTACATAGGGTAACATACACCACGTCTTTATATATATATTGACTTTACTTACATAGGGTAACATACACCACGTCTTGATGTATATTGACTTTACCTACATAGGGTAGCATATACCACGTCTTGATATATATTGACTTTACCTACATAGGGTAGCATACACCACGTCTTGATATATATTGACTTTACCTACATAGGGTAACATACAATACGTCTTGATATATATTGACTTTACCTACATAGGGTAACATACACCACATCTTGATGTATATTGACTTTACCTACATAGGATAGCATATACCACGTCTTGATATATATTGACTTTACCTACATAGGGTAGCATACACCACGTCTTGATACATATTGACTTTACCTACATAGGGTAACATACAATACGTCTTGATATATATTGACTTTACCTACATAGGGTAACATACACCACGTCTTGATGTATATTGACTTTACCTACATAGGGTAACATACACCACGTCTTTATATATATTGACTTTACCTACATAGGGTAACATGCACCACGTCTTGATGTATATTGACTTTACCTACATAGGGTAGCATATACCACGTCTTGATATATATTGACTTTACCTACATAGGGTAACATACACCACGTCTTGATATATATATTGACTTTACCTACATAGGGTAGCATACACCACGTCTTGATATATATTGACTTTACCTACATAGGGTAACATACACCACGTCTTGATACATATTGACTTTACCTACATAGGGTAACATACACCACGTCTTGATATATATTAACTCTACCTACATAGGGTAACATACACCACGTCTTGATATGTATATTGACTTTACCTACATAGGTTAACATACACCACGTCTTGATATATATTGACTTTACCTACATAGGTTAAGATACACCACGTCTTGATATATATTGACTCTACCTACATAGGGTAACATACACCACGTCTTTATATATATTGACTTTACCTACATAGGGTAACATACACCACGTCTTGATGTATATTGACTTTACCTACATAGGTTAACATACACCACGTCTTGATATATATTGACTCTACCTACATAGGGTAGCATACACCACGTCTTGATATATATTGACTTTACTTACATAGGGTAGCATACACCACGTCTTGATATATATTGAGTTTACCTACATAGGGTAACATACACCACGTCTTGATATATATTGACTTTACCTATATAGGGTAGTATGCACCACGTCTTGATATATATTGACTTTACCTACATAGGGTAGCATACACCACGTCTTGATATATATTGACTTTACCTACATAGGGTAGCATACACCACGTCTTGATGTATATTGACTTTACCTACATAGGGTAACATACACTACGTCTTGATGTATAGTGACTTTACCTACATAGGGTAACACACACCACGTCTTGATATATATTGACTTTACCTACATAGGGTAACATACACCACGTATTGATATATATTGACTTTACCTACATAGGGTAACATACACCACGTCTTGATGTATATTGACTTTCCCTGCATAGGGTAACACACAGCACGTCTTGATATATATTGACTATACCTACATAGGGTAACATACACCACGTCTTGATGTATATTGACTTTACCTACATAGGGTAGCATACACCACGTCTTGATACATATTGACTTTACCTACATAGGGTAACATGCACCACGTCTTCATATATATTGACTTTACCTACATAGGGTAACATACACCACGTCTTGATGTATATTGACTTTACCTACATAGGGTAACATACACCACGTCTTTATATATATTGACTTTACCTACATAGGGTAACATACACCACGTCTTGATGTATATTGACTTTACCTACATAGGGTAGCATATACCACGTCTTGATATATATTGACTTTACCTACATAGGGTAACATACACCACGTCTTGATATATATATTGACTTTACCTACATAGGGTAGCATACACCACGTCTTGATATATATTGACTTTACCTACATAGGGTAACATACACCACGTCTTGATACATATTGACTTTACCTACATAGGGTAACATACACCACGTCTTGATATATATTAACTCTACCTACATAGGGTAACATACACCACGTCTTGATATGTATATTGACTTTACCTACATAGGTTAACATACACCACGTCTTGATATATATTGACTTTACCTACATAGGTTAAGATACACCACGTCTTGATATATATTGACTCTACCTACATAGGGTAACATACACCACGTCTTTTTATATATTGACTTTACCTACATAGGGTAACATACACCACGTCTTGATGTATATTGACTTTACCTACATAGGTTAACATACACCACGTCTTGATATATATTGACTCTACCTACATAGGGTAGCATACACCACGTCTTGATATATATTGACTTTACCTACATAGGGTAGCATACACCACGTCTTGATATATATTGAGTTTACCTACATAGGGTAACATACACCACGTCTTGATATATATTGACTTTACCTATATAGGGTAGTATACACCACGTCTTGATATATATTGACTTTACCTACATAGGGTAGCATACACCACGTCTTGATATATATTGACTTTACCTACATAGGGTAGCATACACCACGTCTTGATGTATATTGACTTTACCTACATAGGGTAACATACACCACGTCTTGATGTATATTGACTTTACCTACATAGGGTAACACACACCACGTCTTGATATATATTGACTTTACCTACATAGGGTAACATACACCACGTATTGATATATATTGACTTTACCTTCATAGGGTAACATACACCACGTCTTGATGTATATTGACTTTCCCTGCATAGGGTAACACACACCACGTCTTGATATATATTGACTATACCTACATAGGGTAACATACACCACGTCTTGATGTATATTGACTTTACCTACATAGGGTAGCATATACCACGTCTTGATATATATTGATTTTACCTACAAAGAGTAACATACACCACGTCTTGATATATATTGATTTAACCTACATAGGGTAGCATACACCACGTCTTGATATATATTGACTTTACCTACATAGGGTAACATACACCACGTCTTCATATATATTGACTTTACCTACATAGGGTAACATACACCACGTCTTGATATATATTGACTTTATCTACATAGGGTAACATACACCAAGTCTTGATATATATTGACTTTACCTACATAGGGTAACATACACCACGTCTTGATATATATTGACCTTACCTACATAGGGTAGCATACACCACGTCTTGATGTATTTTGACTTTACCTACATAGGGTAGCATACACCACGTCTTGATGTATATTTACTTTACCTACATAGGGTAACATACACCACGTCTTGATATATATTGACTTTACCTACATAGGGTATCATACACCACGTCTTGATATATATATTGACTTTACCTACATAGGGTAACACACACCACGTCTTGAAATATATTGACTTTACCTACATAGGGTACCATACACCACGTCTTGATATATATTGACTTTACCTACATAGGGTAACATACACCACGTCTTGATGTATATTGACTTTACCTACATAGGGTAACATACACCACGTCTTGATATATATTGACTTTACCTACATAGGGTAACATACACCACGTCTTGATATATATTGATTTTACCTACATAGGGTAACATACACCACGTCTTGATGTATATTGACTTTACCTGCATAGGGTAACATACACCACGTCTTGATATATATTGACTATACCTACATAGGGTAACATACACCACGTCTTGATATATATTGACTTTACCTACATAGGGTAACATACACCACGTCTTGATATATATTGACTTTACCTACATAGGGTAGCATACACCACGTCTTGATATATATTGACTTTACCTACATAGGGTAACATACACCACGTCTTGATACATATTGACTTTACCTACATAGGGTAACATACACCACGTCTTGATATATATTAACTCTACCTACATAGGGTAACATACACCACGTCTTGATATGTATATTGACTTTACCTACATAGGTTAACATACACCACGTCTTGATATATATTGACTTTACCTACATAGGTTAAGATACACCACGTCTTGATATATATTGACTCTACCTACATAGGGTAACATACACCACGTCTTTATATATATTGACTTTACCTACATAGGGTAACATACACCACGTCTTGATGTATATTGACTTTACCTACATAGGTTAACATACACCACGTCTTGATATATATTGACTCTACCTACATAGGGTAGCATACACCACGTCTTGATATATATTGACTTTACCTACATAGGGTAGCATACACCACGTCTTGATATATATTGAGTTTACCTACATAGGGTAACATACACCACGTCTTGATATATATTGACTTTACCTATATAGGGTAACACACACCACGTCTTGATATATATTGACTTTACCTACATAGGGTAACATACACCACGTATTGATATATATTGACTTTACCTACATAGGGTAACATACACCACGTCTTTATATATATTGACTTTACCTACATAGGGTAACATACACCACGTCTTGATGTATATTGACTTTACCTACATAGGGTAGCATATACCACGTCTTGATATATATCGACTTTTCCTACATAGGGTAGCATACACCACGTCTTGATGTATATTGACTTTACCTACATAGGGTAACATACACCACGTCTTTATATATATATTGACTTTACCTACATAGGGTAACATACACCCCGTCTTGATGTATATTGACTTTACCTACATAGGGTAGCATATACCACGTCTTGATATATATTGACTTTACCTACATAGGGTAGCATACACCACGTCTTGATATATATTGACTTTACCTACATAGGGTAACATACAATACGTCTTGATATATATTGACTTTACCTACATAGGGTAACATACACCACATCTTGATGTATATTGACTTTACCTACATAGGGTAGCATATACCACGTCTTGATATATATTGACTTTACCTACATAGGGTAGCATACACCACGTCTTGATACATATTGACTTTACCTACATAGGGTAACATACAATACGTCTTGATATATATTGACTTTACCTACATAGGGTAACATACACCACGTCTTGATGTATATTGACTTTACCTACATAGGGTAACATACACCACGTCTTTATATATATTGACTTTACCTACATAGGGTAACATACACCACGTCTTGATGTATATTGACTTTACCTACATAGGGTAGCATATACCACGTCTTGATATATATTGACTTTACCTACATAGGGTAACATACACCACGTCTTGATATATATATTGACTTTACCTACATAGGATAGCATACACCACGTCTTGATATATATTGACTTTACCTATATAGGGTAGTATACACCACGTCTTGATATATATTGACTTTACCTACATAGGGTAACATACACCACGTCTTGATGTATATTGACTTTACCTACATAGGGTAGCATACACCACGTCTTGATATATATTGAGTTTACCTACATAGGGTAACATACACCACGTCTTGATATATATTGACTTTACCTATATAGGGTAGTATACACCACGTCTTGATATATATTGACTTTACCTACATAGGGTAGCATACACCACGTCTTGATACATATTGACTTTACCTACATAGGGTAACATACAATACGTCTTGATATATATTGACTTTACCTACATAGGGTAACATACACCACGTCTTGATGTATATTGACTTTACCTACATAGGGTAACATACACCACGTCTTTATATATATTGACTTTACCTACATAGGGTAACATACACCACGTCTTAATGTATATTGACTTTACCTACATAGGGTAGCATATACCACGTCTTGATATATATTGACTTTACCTACATAGGGTAACATACACCACGTCTTGATACATATTGACTTTACCTACATAGGGTAACATACACCACGTCTTGATATATATTAACTCTACCTACATAGGGTAACATACACCACGTCTTGATATGTATATTGACTTTACCTACATAGGTTAACATACACCACGTCTTGATATATATTGACTTTACCTACATAGGTTAAGATACACCACGTCTTGATATATATTGACTCTACCTACATAGGGTAACATACACCACGTCTTTATATATATTGACTTTACCTACATAGGGTAACATACACCACGTCTTGATGTATATTGACTTTACCTACATAGGTTAACATACACCACGTCTTGATATATATTGACTCTACCTACATAGGGTAGCATACACCACGTCTTGATATATATTGACTTTACCTACATAGGGTAGCATACACCACGTCTTGATATATATTGAGTTTACCTACATAGGGTAACATACACCACGTCTTGATATATATTGACTTTACCTATATAGGGTAGTATACACCACGTCTTGATATATATTGACTTTACCTACATAGGGTAGCATACACCACGTCTTGATATATATTGACTTTACCTACATAGGGTAGCATATACCACGTCTTGATATATATCGACTTTTCCTACAAAGGGTAGCATACCCCACGTCTTGATGTATATTGACTTTACCTACATAGGGTAACATACACCACGTCTTTATATATATATTGACTTTACTTACATAGGGTAACATACACCACGTCTTGATGTATATTGACTTTACCTACATAGGGTAGCATATACCACGTCTTGATATATATTGACTTTACCTACATAGGGTAGCATACACCACGTCTTGATATATATTGACTTTACCTACATAGGGTAACATACAATACGTCTTGATATATATTGACTTTACCTACATAGGGTAACATACACCACATCTTGATGTATATTGACTTTACCTACATAGGATAGCATATACCACGTCTTGATATATATTGACTTTACCTACATAGGGTAGCATACACCACGTCTTGATACATATTGACTTTACCTACATAGGGTAACATACAATACGTCTTGATATATATTGACTTTACCTACATAGGGTAACATACACCACGTCTTGATGTATATTGACTTTACCTACATAGGGTAACATACACCACGTCTTTATATATATTGACTTTACCTACATAGGGTAACATGCACCACGTCTTGATGTATATTGACTTTACCTACATAGGGTAGCATATACCACGTCTTGATATATATTGACTTTACCTACATAGGGTAACATACACCACGTCTTGATATATATATTGACTTTACCTACATAGGGTAGCATACACCACGTCTTGATATATATTGACTTTACCTACATAGGGTAACATACACCACGTCTTGATACATATTGACTTTACCTACATAGGGTAACATACACCACGTCTTGATATATATTAACTCTACCTACATAGGGTAACATACACCACGTCTTGATATGTATATTGACTTTACCTACATAGGTTAACATACACCACGTCTTGATATATATTGACTTTACCTACATAGGTTAAGATACACCACGTCTTGATATATATTGACTCTACCTACATAGGGTAACATACACCACGTCTTTATATATATTGACTTTACCTACATAGGGTAACATACACCACGTCTTGATGTATATTGACTTTACCTACATAGGTTAACATACACCACGTCTTGATATATATTGACTCTACCTACATAGGGTAGCATACACCACGTCTTGATATATATTGACTTTACTTACATAGGGTAGCATACACCACGTCTTGATATATATTGAGTTTACCTACATAGGGTAACATACACCACGTCTTGATATATATTGACTTTACCTATATAGGGTAGTATGCACCACGTCTTGATATATATTGACTTTACCTACATAGGGTAGCATACACCACGTCTTGATATATATTGACTTTACCTACATAGGGTAGCATACACCACGTCTTGATGTATATTGACTTTACCTACATAGGGTAACATACACTACGTCTTGATGTATAGTGACTTTACCTACATAGGGTAACACACACCACGTCTTGATATATATTGACTTTACCTACATAGGGTAACATACACCACGTATTGATATATATTGACTTTACCTACATAGGGTAACATACACCACGTCTTGATGTATATTGACTTTCCCTGCATAGGGTAACACACAGCACGTCTTGATATATATTGACTATACCTACATAGGGTAACATACACCACGTCTTGATGTATATTGACTTTACCTACATAGGGTAGCATACACCACGTCTTGATACATATTGACTTTACCTACATAGGGTAACATGCACCACGTCTTCATATATATTGACTTTACCTACATAGGGTAACATACACCACGTCTTGATGTATATTGACTTTACCTACATAGGGTAACATACACCACGTCTTTATATATATTGACTTTACCTACATAGGGTAACATACACCACGTCTTGATGTATATTGACTTTACCTACATAGGGTAGCATATACCACGTCTTGATATATATTGACTTTACCTACATAGGGTAACATACACCACGTCTTGATATATATATTGACTTTACCTACATAGGGTAGCATACACCACGTCTTGATATATATTGACTTTACCTACATAGGGTAACATACACCACGTCTTGATACATATTGACTTTACCTACATAGGGTAACATACACCACGTCTTGATATATATTAACTCTACCTACATAGGGTAACATACACCACGTCTTGATATGTATATTGACTTTACCTACATAGGTTAACATACACCACGTCTTGATATATATTGACTTTACCTACATAGGTTAAGATACACCACGTCTTGATATATATTGACTCTACCTACATAGGGTAACATACACCACGTCTTTATATATATTGACTTTACCTACATAGGGTAACATACACCACGTCTTGATGTATATTGACTTTACCTACATAGGTTAACATACACCACGTCTTGATATATATTGACTCTACCTACATAGGGTAGCATACACCACGTCTTGATATATATTGACTTTACCTACATAGGGTAGCATACACCACGTCTTGATATATATTGAGTTTACCTACATAGGGTAACATACACCACGTCTTGATATATATTGACTTTACCTATATAGGGTAGTATACACCACGTCTTGATATATATTGACTTTACCTACATAGGGTAGCATACACCACGTCTTGATATATATTGACTTTACCTACATAGGGTAGCATACACCACGTCTTGATGTATATTGACTTTACCTACATAGGGTAACATACACCACGTCTTGATGTATATTGACTTTACCTACATAGGGTAACACACACCACGTCTTGATATATATTGACTTTACCTACATAGGGTAACATACACCACGTATTGATATATATTGACTTTACCTTCATAGGGTAACATACACCACGTCTTGATGTATATTGACTTTCCCTGCATAGGGTAACACACACCACGTCTTGATATATATTGACTATACCTACATAGGGTAACATACACCACGTCTTGATGTATATTGACTTTACCTACATAGGGTAGCATATACCACGTCTTGATATATATTGATTTTACCTACAAAGGGTAACATACACCACGTCTTGATATATATTGATTTAACCTACATAGGGTAGCATACACCACGTCTTGATATATATTGACTTTACCTACATAGGGTAACATACACCACGTCTTCATATATATTGACTTTACCTACATAGGGTAACATACACCACGTCTTGATATATATTGACTTTATCTACATAGGGTAACATACACCAAGTCTTGATATATATTGACTTTACCTACATAGGGTAACATACACCACGTCTTGATATATATTGACCTTACCTACATAGGGTAGCATACACCACGTCTTGATGTATTTTGACTTTACCTACATAGGGTAGCATACACCACGTCTTGATGTATATTTACTTTACCTACATAGGGTAACATACACCACGTCTTGATATATATTGACTTTACCTACATAGGGTAGCATACACCACGTCTTGATATATATATTGACTTTACCTACATAGGGTAACACACACCACGTCTTGAAATATATTGACTTTACCTACATAGGGTACCATACACCACGTCTTGATATATATTGACTTTACCTACATAGGGTAACATACACCACGTCTTGATGTATATTGACTTTACCTACATAGGGTAACATACACCACGTCTTGATATATATTGACTTTACCTACATAGGGTAACATACACCACGTCTTGATATATATTGATTTTACCTACATAGGGTAACATACACCACGTCTTGATGTATATTGACTTTACCTGCATAGGGTAACATACACCACGTCTTGATATATATTGATTATACCTACATAGGGTAACATACACCACGTCTTGATATATATTGACTTTACCTACATAGGGTAACATACACCACGTCTTGATATATATTGACTTTACCTACATAGGGTAGCATACACCACGTCTTGATATATATTGACTTTACCTACATAGGGTAACATACACCACGTCTTGATACATATTGACTTTACCTACATAGGGTAACATACACCACGTCTTGATATATATTAACTCTACCTACATAGGGTAACATACACCACGTCTTGATATGTATATTGACTTTACCTACATAGGTTAACATACACCACGTCTTGGTATATATTGACTTTACCTACATAGGTTAAGATACACCACGTCTTGATATATATTGACTCTACCTACATAGGGTAACATACACCACGTCTTTATATATATTGACTTTACCTACATAGGGTAACATACACCACGTCTTGATGTATATTGACTTTACCTACATAGGTTAACATACACCACGTCTTGATATATATTGACTCTACCTACATAGGGTAGCATACACCACGTCTTGATATATATTGACTTTACCTACATAGGGTAGCATACACCACGTCTTGATATATATTGAGTTTACCTACATAGGGTAACATACACCACGTCTTGATATATATTGACTTTACCTATATAGGGTAACACACACCACGTCTTGATATATATTGACTTTACCTACATAGGGTAACATACACCACGTATTGATATATATTGACTTTACCTACATAGGGTAACATACACCACGTCTTTATATATATTGACTTTACCTACATAGGGTAACATACACCACGTCTTGATGTATATTGACTTTACCTACATAGGGTAGCATATACCACGTCTTGATATATATCGACTTTTCCTACATAGGGTAGCATACACCACGTCTTGATGTATATTGACTTTACCTACATAGGGTAACATACACCACGTCTTTATATATATATTGACTTTACCTACATAGGGTAACATACACCCCGTCTTGATGTATATTGACTTTACCTACATAGGGTAGCATATACCACGTCTTGATATATATTGACTTTACCTACATAGGGTAGCATACACCACGTCTTGATATATATTGACTTTACCTACATAGGGTAACATACAATACGTCTTGATATATATTGACTTTACCTACATAGGGTAACATACACCACATCTTGATGTATATTGACTTTACCTACATAGGGTAGCATATACCACGTCTTGATATATATTGACTTTACCTACATAGGGTAGCATACACCACGTCTTGATACATATTGACTTTACCTACATAGGGTAACATACAATACGTCTTGATGTATATTGACTTTACCTACATAGGGTAACATACACCACGTCTTGATGTATATTGACTTTACCTACATAGGGTAACATACACCACGTCTTTATATATATTGACTTTACCTACATAGGGTAACATACACCACGTCTTGATGTATATTGACTTTACCTACATAGGGTAGCATATACCACGTCTTGATATATATTGACTTTACCTACATAGGGTAACATACACCACGTCTTGATATATATATTGACTTTACCTACATAGGATAGCATACACCACGTCTTGATATATATTGACTTTACCTATATAGGGTAGTATACACCACGTCTTGATATATATTGACTTTACCTACATAGGGTAACATACACCACGTCTTGATGTATATTGACTTTACCTACATAGGGTAGCATACACCACGTCTTGATATATATTGAGTTTACCTACATAGGGTAACATACACCACGTCTTGATATATATTGACTTTACCTATATAGGGTAGTATACACCACGTCTTGATATATATTGACTTTACCTACATAGGGTAGCATACACCACGTCTTGATATATATTGACTTTACCTACATAGGGTAGCATACACCACGTCTTGATGTATATTGACTTTACCTACATAGGGTAACATACACCACGTCTTGATGTATATTGACTTTACCTACATAGGGTAACACACACCACGTCTTGATATATATTGACTTTACCTACATAGGGTAACATACACCACGTATTGATATATATTGACTTTACCTACATAGGGTAACATACACCACGTCTTGATGTATATTGACTTTCCCTGCATAGGGTAACACACACCACGTCTTGATATATATTGACTATACCTACATAGGGTAACATACACCACGTCTTGATGTATATTGACTTTACCTACATAGGGTAGCATATACCACGTCTTGATATATATTGATTTTACCTACAAAGGGTAACATACACCACGTCTTGATATATATTGACTTTACCTACATAGGGTAGCATACACCACGTCTTGATATATATTGACTTTACCTACATAGGGTAACATACACTACGTCTTCATATATATTGACTTTACCTACATAGGGTAACATACACCACGTCTTGATATATATTGACTTTATCTACATACGGTAACATACACCAAGTCTTGATATATATTGACTTTACCTACATAGGGTAACATACACCACGTCTTGATATATATTGACCTTACCTACATAGGGTAGCATACACCACGTCTTGATGTATTTTGACTTTACCTACATAGGGTAGCATACACCACGTCTTGATGTATATTTACTTTACCTACATAGGGTAACATACACCACGTCTTGATATATATTGACTTTACCTACATAGGGTAGCATACACCACGTCTTGATATATATATTGACTTTACCTACATAGGGTAACACACACCACGTCTTGAAATATATTGACTTTACCTACATAGGGTACCATACACCACGTCTTGATATATATTGACTTTACCTACATAGGGTAACATACACCACGTCTTGATGTATATTGACTTTACCTACATAGGGTAACATACACCACGTCTTGATATATATTGACTTTACCTACATAGGGTAACATACACCACGTCTTGATATATATTGATTTTACCTACATAGGGTAACATACACCACGTCTTGATGTATATTGACTTTACCTGCATAGGGTAACATACACCACGTCTTGATATATATTGACTATACCTACATAGGGTAACATACACCACGTCTTGATATATATTGACTTTACCTACATAGGGTAGCATATACCACGTCTTGATATATATTGACTTTACCTACGTAGGGTAACATACACCACGTCTTGATACATATTGACTTTACCTACATAGGGTAACATACACTACGTCTTGATATATATTAACTCTACCTACATAGGGTAACATACACCACGTCTTGATATATATTGACTTTACCTACATAGGTTAAGATACACCACGTCTTGATATATATTGACTCTACCTACATAGGGTAACATACACCACGTCTTTATATATATTGACTTTACCTACATAGGGTAACATACAACACGTCTTGATGTATATTGACTTTACCTACATAGGTTAACATACACCACGTCTTGATATATATTGACTCTACCTACATAGGGTAGCATACACCACGTCTTGATATATATTGACTTTACCTACATAGGGTAGCATACACCACGTCTTGATATATATTGAGTTTACCTACATAGGGTAACATACACCACGTCTTGATATATATTGACTTTACCTATATAGGGTAGTATACACCACGTCTTGATATATATTGACTTTACCTACATAGGGTAGCATACACCACGTCTTGATATATATTGACTTTACCTACATAGGGTAGCATACACCACGTCTTGATGTATATTGACTTTACCTACATAGGGTAACATACACCACGTCTTGATGTATATTGACTTTACCTACATAGGGTAACACACACCACGTCTTGATATATATTGACTTTACCTACATAGGGTAACATACACCACGTATTGATATATATTGACTTTACCTACATAGGGTAACATACACCACGTCTTTATATATATTGACTTTACCTACATAGGGTAACATACACCACGTCTTGATGTATATTGACTTTACCTACATAGGGTAGCATATACCACGTCTTGATATATATCGACTTTTCCTACATAGGGTAGCATACACCACGTCTTGATGTATATTGACTTTACCTACATAGGGTAACATACACCACGTCTTTATATATATATTGACTTTACCTACATAGGGTAACATACACCACGTCTTGATGTATATTGACTTTACCTACATAGGGTAGCATATACCACGTCTTGATATATATTGACTTTACCTACATAGGGTAGCATACACCACGTCTTGATATATATTGACTTTACCTACATAGGGTAACATACAATACGTCTTGATATATATTGACTTTACCTACATAGGGTAACATACACCACATCTTGATGTATATTGACTTTACCTACATAGGGTAGCATATACCACGTCTTGATATATATTGACTTTACCTACATAGGGTAGCATACACCACGTCTTGATACATATTGACTTTACCTACATAGGGTAACATACAATACGTCTTGATATATATTGACTTTACCTACATAGGGTAACATACACCACGTCTTGATGTATATTGACTTTACCTATATAGGGTAACACACACCACGTCTTGATATATATTGACTTTACCTACATAGGGTAACATACACCACGTATTGATATATATTGACTTTACCTACATAGGGTAACATACACCACGTCTTTATATATATTGACTTTACCTACATAGGGTAACATACACCACGTCTTGATGTATATTGACTTTACCTACATAGGGTAGCATATACCACGTCTTGATATATATCGACTTTTCCTACATAGGGTAGCATACACCACGTCTTGATGTATATTGACTTTACCTACATAGGGTAACATACACCACGTCTTTATATATATATTGACTTTACCTACATAGGGTAACATACACCCCGTCTTGATGTATATTGACTTTACCTACATAGGGTAGCATATACCACGTCTTGATATATATTGACTTTACCTACATAGGGTAGCATACACCACGTCTTGATATATATTGACTTTACCTACATAGGGTAACATACAATACGTCTTGATATATATTGACTTTACCTACATAGGGTAACATACACCACATCTTGATGTATATTGACTTTACCTACATAGGGTAGCATATACCACGTCTTGATATATATTGACTTTACCTACATAGGGTAGCATACACCACGTCTTGATACATATTGACTTTACCTACATAGGGTAACATACAATACGTCTTGATATATATTAACTTTACCTACATAGGGTAACATACACCACGTCTTGATGTATATTGACTTTACCTACATAGGGTAACATACACCACGTCTTTATATATATTGACTTTACCTACATAGGGTAACATACACCACGTCTTGATGTATATTGACTTTACTTACATAGGGTAGCATATACCACGTCTTGATATATATTGACTTTACCTACATAGGGTAACATACACCACGTCTTGATATATATATTGACTTTACCTACATAGGATAGCATACACCACGTCTTGATATATATTGACTTTACCTATATAGGGTAGTATACACCACGTCTTGATATATATTGACTTTACCTACATAGGGTAACATACACCACGTCTTGATGTATATTGACTTTACCTACATAGGTTAACATACACCACGTCTTGATATATATTGACTCTACCTACATAGGGTAGCATACACCACGTCTTGATATATATTGACTTTACCTACATAGGGTAGCATACACCACGTCTTGATATATATTGAGTTTACCTACATAGGGTAACATACACCACGTCTTGATATATATTGACTTTACCTATATAGGGTAGTATACACCACGTCTTGATATATATTGACTTTACCTACATAGGGTAGCATACACCACGTCTTGATATATATTGACTTTACCTACATAGGGTAGCATACACCACGTCTTGATGTATATTGACTTTACCTACATAGGGTAACATACACCACGTCTTGATGTATATTGACTTTACCTACATAGGGTAACACACACCACGTCTTGATATATATTGACTTTACCTACATAGGGTAACATACACCACGTATTGATATATATTGACTTTACCTACATAGGGTAACATACACCACGTCTTGATGTATATTGACTTTCCCTGCATAGGGTAACACACACCACGTCTTGATATATATTGACTATACCTACATAGGGTAACATACACCACGTCTTGATGTATATTGACTTTACCTACATAGGGTAGCATATACCACGTCTTGATATATATTGATTTTACCTACAAAGGGTAACATACACCACGTCTTGATATATATTGACTTTACCTACATAGGGTAGCATACACCACGTCTTGATATATATTGACTTTACCTACATAGGGTAACATACACTACGTCTTCATATATATTGACTTTACCTACATAGGGTAACATACACCACGTCTTGATATATATTGACTTTATCTACATACGGTAACATACACCAAGTCTTGATATATATTGACTTTACCTACATAGGGTAACATACACCACGTCTTGATATATATTGACCTTACCTACATAGGGTAGCATACACCACGTCTTGATATATATATTGACTTTACCTACATAGGGTAACACACACCACGTCTTGAAATATATTGACTTTACCTACATAGGGTACCATACACCACGTCTTGATATATATTGACTTTACCTACATAGGGTAACATACACCACGTCTTGATGTATATTGACTTTACCTACATAGGGTAACATACACCACGTCTTGATATATATTGACTTTACCTACATAGGGTAACATACACCACGTCTTGATATATATTGATTTTACCTACATAGGGTAACATACACCACGTCTTGATGTATATTGACTTTACCTGCATAGGGTAACATACACCACGTCTTGATATATATTGACTATACCTACATAGGGTAACATACACCACGTCTTGATATATATTGACTTTACCTACATAGGGTAGCATATACCACGTCTTGATATATATTGACTTTACCTACATAGGGTAACATACACCACGTCTTGATACATAATGACTTTACCTACATAGGGTAACATACACTACGTCTTGATATATATTAACTCTACCTACATAGGGTAACATACACCACGTCTTGATATATATTGACTTTACCTACATAGGTTAAGATACACCACGTCTTGATATATATTGACTCTACCTACATAGGGTAACATACACCACGTCTTTATATATATTGACTTTACCTACATAGGGTAACATACAACACGTCTTGATGTATATTGACTTTACCTACATAGGTTAACATACACCACGTCTTGATATATATTGACTCTACCTACATAGGGTAGCATACACCACGTCTTGATATATATTGACTTTACCTACATAGGGTAGCATACACCACGTCTTGATATATATTGAGTTTACCTACATAGGGTAACATACACCACGTCTTGATATATATTGACTTTACCTATATAGGGTAGTATACACCACGTCTTGATATATATTAACTCTACCTACATAGGGTAACATACACCACGTCTTGATATGTATATTGACTTTACCTACATAGGTTAACATACACCACGTCTTGATATATATTGACTTTACCTACATAGGTTAAGATACACCACGTCTTGATATATATTGACTCTACCTACATAGGGTAACATACACCACGTCTTTATATATATTGACTTTACCTACATAGGGTAACATACACCACGTCTTGATGTATATTGACTTTACCTACATAGGTTAACATACACCACGTCTTGATATATATTGACTCTACCTACATAGGGTAGCATACACCACGTCTTGATATATATTGACTTTACTTACATAGGGTAGCATACACCACGTCTTGATATATATTGAGTTTACCTACATAGGGTAACATACACCACGTCTTGATATATATTGACTTTACCTATATAGGGTAGTATGCACCACGTCTTGATATATATTGACTTTACCTACATAGGGTAGCATACACCACGTCTTGATATATATTGACTTTACCTACATAGGGTAGCATACACCACGTCTTGATGTATATTGACTTTACCTACATAGGGTAACATACACTACGTCTTGATGTATAGTGACTTTACCTACATAGGGTAACACACACCACGTCTTGATATATATTGACTTTACCTACATAGGGTAACATACACCACGTATTGATATATATTGACTTTACCTACATAGGGTAACATACACCACGTCTTGATGTATATTGACTTTCCCTGCATAGGGTAACACACAGCACGTCTTGATATATATTGACTATACCTACATAGGGTAACATACACCACGTCTTGATGTATATTGACTTTACCTACATAGGGTAGCATACACCACGTCTTGATACATATTGACTTTACCTACATAGGGTAACATGCACCACGTCTTCATATATATTGACTTTACCTACATAGGGTAACATACACCACGTCTTGATGTATATTGACTTTACCTACATAGGGTAACATACACCACGTCTTTATATATATTGACTTTACCTACATAGGGTAACATACACCACGTCTTGATGTATATTGACTTTACCTACATAGGGTAGCATATACCACGTCTTGATATATATTGACTTTACCTACATAGGGTAACATACACCACGTCTTGATATATATATTGACTTTACCTACATAGGGTAGCATACACCACGTCTTGATATATATTGACTTTACCTACATAGGGTAACATACACCACGTCTTGATACATATTGACTTTACCTACATAGGGTAACATACACCACGTCTTGATATATATTAACTCTACCTACATAGGGTAACATACACCACGTCTTGATATGTATATTGACTTTACCTACATAGGTTAACATACACCACGTCTTGATATATATTGACTTTACCTACATAGGTTAAGATACACCACGTCTTGATATATATTGACTCTACCTACATAGGGTAACATACACCACGTCTTTATATATATTGACTTTACCTACATAGGGTAACATACACCACGTCTTGATGTATATTGACTTTACCTACATAGGTTAACATACACCACGTCTTGATATATATTGACTCTACCTACATAGGGTAGCATACACCACGTCTTGATATATATTGACTTTACCTACATAGGGTAGCATACACCACGTCTTGATATATATTGAGTTTACCTACATAGGGTAACATACACCACGTCTTGATATATATTGACTTTACCTATATAGGGTAGTATACACCACGTCTTGATATATATTGACTTTACCTACATAGGGTAGCATACACCACGTCTTGATATATATTGACTTTACCTACATAGGGTAGCATACACCACGTCTTGATGTATATTGACTTTACCTACATAGGGTAACATACACCACGTCTTGATGTATATTGACTTTACCTACATAGGGTAACACACACCACGTCTTGATATATATTGACTTTACCTACATAGGGTAACATACACCACGTATTGATATATATTGACTTTACCTTCATAGGGTAACATACACCACGTCTTGATGTATATTGACTTTCCCTGCATAGGGTAACACACACCACGTCTTGATATATATTGACTATACCTACATAGGGTAACATACACCACGTCTTGATGTATATTGACTTTACCTACATAGGGTAGCATATACCACGTCTTGATATATATTGATTTTACCTACAAAGGGTAACATACACCACGTCTTGATATATATTGATTTAACCTACATAGGGTAGCATACACCACGTCTTGATATATATTGACTTTACCTACATAGGGTAACATACACCACGTCTTCATATATATTGACTTTACCTACATAGGGTAACATACACCACGTCTTGATATATATTGACTTTATCTACATAGGGTAACATACACCAAGTCTTGATATATATTGACTTTACCTACATAGGGTAACATACACCACGTCTTGATATATATTGACCTTACCTACATAGGGTAGCATACACCACGTCTTGATGTATTTTGACTTTACCTACATAGGGTAGCATACACCACGTCTTGATGTATATTTACTTTACCTACATAGGGTAACATACACCACGTCTTGATATATATTGACTTTACCTACATAGGGTAGCATACACCACGTCTTGATATATATATTGACTTTACCTACATAGGGTAACACACACCACGTCTTGAAATATATTGACTTTACCTACATAGGGTACCATACACCACGTCTTGATATATATTGACTTTACCTACATAGGGTAACATACACCACGTCTTGATGTATATTGACTTTACCTACATAGGGTAACATACACCACGTCTTGATATATATTGACTTTACCTACATAGGGTAACATACACCACGTCTTGATATATATTGATTTTACCTACATAGGGTAACATACACCACGTCTTGATGTATATTGACTTTACCTGCATAGGGTAACATACACCACGTCTTGATATATATTGATTATACCTACATAGGGTAACATACACCACGTCTTGATATATATTGACTTTACCTACATAGGGTAACATACACCACGTCTTGATATATATTGACTTTACCTACATAGGGTAGCATACACCACGTCTTGATATATATTGACTTTACCTACATAGGGTAACATACACCACGTCTTGATACATATTGACTTTACCTACATAGGGTAACATACACCACGTCTTGATATATATTAACTCTACCTACATAGGGTAACATACACCACGTCTTGATATGTATATTGACTTTACCTACATAGGTTAACATACACCACGTCTTGGTATATATTGACTTTACCTACATAGGTTAAGATACACCACGTCTTGATATATATTGACTCTACCTACATAGGGTAACATACACCACGTCTTTATATATATTGACTTTACCTACATAGGGTAACATACACCACGTCTTGATGTATATTGACTTTACCTACATAGGTTAACATACACCACGTCTTGATATATATTGACTCTACCTACATAGGGTAGCATACACCACGTCTTGATATATATTGACTTTACCTACATAGGGTAGCATACACCACGTCTTGATATATATTGAGTTTACCTACATAGGGTAACATACACCACGTCTTGATATATATTGACTTTACCTATATAGGGTAACACACACCACGTCTTGATATATATTGACTTTACCTACATAGGGTAACATACACCACGTATTGATATATATTGACTTTACCTACATAGGGTAACATACACCACGTCTTTATATATATTGACTTTACCTACATAGGGTAACATACACCACGTCTTGATGTATATTGACTTTACCTACATAGGGTAGCATATACCACGTCTTGATATATATCGACTTTTCCTACATAGGGTAGCATACACCACGTCTTGATGTATATTGACTTTACCTACATAGGGTAACATACACCACGTCTTTATATATATATTGACTTTACCTACATAGGGTAACATACACCCCGTCTTGATGTATATTGACTTTACCTACATAGGGTAGCATATACCACGTCTTGATATATATTGACTTTACCTACATAGGGTAGCATACACCACGTCTTGATATATATTGACTTTACCTACATAGGGTAACATACAATACGTCTTGATATATATTGACTTTACCTACATAGGGTAACATACACCACATCTTGATGTATATTGACTTTACCTACATAGGGTAGCATATACCACGTCTTGATATATATTGACTTTACCTACATAGGGTAGCATACACCACGTCTTGATACATATTGACTTTACCTACATAGGGTAACATACAATACGTCTTGATGTATATTGACTTTACCTACATAGGGTAACATACACCACGTCTTGATGTATATTGACTTTACCTACATAGGGTAACATACACCACGTCTTTATATATATTGACTTTACCTACATAGGGTAACATACACCACGTCTTGATGTATATTGACTTTACCTACATAGGGTAGCATATACCACGTCTTGATATATATTGACTTTACCTACATAGGGTAACATACACCACGTCTTGATATATATATTGACTTTACCTACATAGGATAGCATACACCACGTCTTGATATATATTGACTTTACCTATATAGGGTAGTATACACCACGTCTTGATATATATTGACTTTACCTACATAGGGTAACATACACCACGTCTTGATGTATATTGACTTTACCTACATAGGGTAGCATACACCACGTCTTGATATATATTGAGTTTACCTACATAGGGTAACATACACCACGTCTTGATATATATTGACTTTACCTATATAGGGTAGTATACACCACGTCTTGATATATATTGACTTTACCTACATAGGGTAGCATACACCACGTCTTGATATATATTGACTTTACCTACATAGGGTAGCATACACCACGTCTTGATGTATATTGACTTTACCTACATAGGGTAACATACACCACGTCTTGATGTATATTGACTTTACCTACATAGGGTAACACACACCACGTCTTGATATATATTGACTTTACCTACATAGGGTAACATACACCACGTATTGATATATATTGACTTTACCTACATAGGGTAACATACACCACGTCTTGATGTATATTGACTTTCCCTGCATAGGGTAACACACACCACGTCTTGATATATATTGACTATACCTACATAGGGTAACATACACCACGTCTTGATGTATATTGACTTTACCTACATAGGGTAGCATATACCACGTCTTGATATATATTGATTTTACCTACAAAGGGTAACATACACCACGTCTTGATATATATTGACTTTACCTACATAGGGTAGCATACACCACGTCTTGATATATATTGACTTTACCTACATAGGGTAACATACACTACGTCTTCATATATATTGACTTTACCTACATAGGGTAACATACACCACGTCTTGATATATATTGACTTTATCTACATACGGTAACATACACCAAGTCTTGATATATATTGACTTTACCTACATAGGGTAACATACACCACGTCTTGATATATATTGACCTTACCTACATAGGGTAGCATACACCACGTCTTGATGTATTTTGACTTTACCTACATAGGGTAGCATACACCACGTCTTGATGTATATTTACTTTACCTACATAGGGTAACATACACCACGTCTTGATATATATTGACTTTACCTACATAGGGTAGCATACACCACGTCTTGATATATATATTGACTTTACCTACATAGGGTAACACACACCACGTCTTGAAATATATTGACTTTACCTACATAGGGTACCATACACCACGTCTTGATATATATTGACTTTACCTACATAGGGTAACATACACCACGTCTTGATGTATATTGACTTTACCTACATAGGGTAACATACACCACGTCTTGATATATATTGACTTTACCTACATAGGGTAACATACACCACGTCTTGATATATATTGATTTTACCTACATAGGGTAACATACACCACGTCTTGATGTATATTGACTTTACCTGCATAGGGTAACATACACCACGTCTTGATATATATTGACTATACCTACATAGGGTAACATACACCACGTCTTGATATATATTGACTTTACCTACATAGGGTAGCATATACCACGTCTTGATATATATTGACTTTACCTACGTAGGGTAACATACACCACGTCTTGATACATATTGACTTTACCTACATAGGGTAACATACACTACGTCTTGATATATATTAACTCTACCTACATAGGGTAACATACACCACGTCTTGATATATATTGACTTTACCTACATAGGTTAAGATACACCACGTCTTGATATATATTGACTCTACCTACATAGGGTAACATACACCACGTCTTTATATATATTGACTTTACCTACATAGGGTAACATACAACACGTCTTGATGTATATTGACTTTACCTACATAGGTTAACATACACCACGTCTTGATATATATTGACTCTACCTACATAGGGTAGCATACACCACGTCTTGATATATATTGACTTTACCTACATAGGGTAGCATACACCACGTCTTGATATATATTGAGTTTACCTACATAGGGTAACATACACCACGTCTTGATATATATTGACTTTACCTATATAGGGTAGTATACACCACGTCTTGATATATATTGACTTTACCTACATAGGGTAGCATACACCACGTCTTGATATATATTGACTTTACCTACATAGGGTAGCATACACCACGTCTTGATGTATATTGACTTTACCTACATAGGGTAACATACACCACGTCTTGATGTATATTGACTTTACCTACATAGGGTAACACACACCACGTCTTGATATATATTGACTTTACCTACATAGGGTAACATACACCACGTATTGATATATATTGACTTTACCTACATAGGGTAACATACACCACGTCTTTATATATATTGACTTTACCTACATAGGGTAACATACACCACGTCTTGATGTATATTGACTTTACCTACATAGGGTAGCATATACCACGTCTTGATATATATCGACTTTTCCTACATAGGGTAGCATACACCACGTCTTGATGTATATTGACTTTACCTACATAGGGTAACATACACCACGTCTTTATATATATATTGACTTTACCTACATAGGGTAACATACACCACGTCTTGATGTATATTGACTTTACCTACATAGGGTAGCATATACCACGTCTTGATATATATTGACTTTACCTACATAGGGTAGCATACACCACGTCTTGATATATATTGACTTTACCTACATAGGGTAACATACAATACGTCTTGATATATATTGACTTTACCTACATAGGGTAACATACACCACATCTTGATGTATATTGACTTTACCTACATAGGGTAGCATATACCACGTCTTGATATATATTGACTTTACCTACATAGGGTAGCATACACCACGTCTTGATACATATTGACTTTACCTACATAGGGTAACATACAATACGTCTTGATATATATTGACTTTACCTACATAGGGTAACATACACCACGTCTTGATGTATATTGACTTTACCTATATAGGGTAACACACACCACGTCTTGATATATATTGACTTTACCTACATAGGGTAACATACACCACGTATTGATATATATTGACTTTACCTACATAGGGTAACATACACCACGTCTTTATATATATTGACTTTACCTACATAGGGTAACATACACCACGTCTTGATGTATATTGACTTTACCTACATAGGGTAGCATATACCACGTCTTGATATATATCGACTTTTCCTACATAGGGTAGCATACACCACGTCTTGATGTATATTGACTTTACCTACATAGGGTAACATACACCACGTCTTTATATATATATTGACTTTACCTACATAGGGTAACATACACCCCGTCTTGATGTATATTGACTTTACCTACATAGGGTAGCATATACCACGTCTTGATATATATTGACTTTACCTACATAGGGTAGCATACACCACGTCTTGATATATATTGACTTTACCTACATAGGGTAACATACAATACGTCTTGATATATATTGACTTTACCTACATAGGGTAACATACACCACATCTTGATGTATATTGACTTTACCTACATAGGGTAGCATATACCACGTCTTGATATATATTGACTTTACCTACATAGGGTAGCATACACCACGTCTTGATACATATTGACTTTACCTACATAGGGTAACATACAATACGTCTTGATATATATTAACTTTACCTACATAGGGTAACATACACCACGTCTTGATGTATATTGACTTTACCTACATAGGGTAACATACACCACGTCTTTATATATATTGACTTTACCTACATAGGGTAACATACACCACGTCTTGATGTATATTGACTTTACTTACATAGGGTAGCATATACCACGTCTTGATATATATTGACTTTACCTACATAGGGTAACATACACCACGTCTTGATATATATATTGACTTTACCTACATAGGATAGCATACACCACGTCTTGATATATATTGACTTTACCTATATAGGGTAGTATACACCACGTCTTGATATATATTGACTTTACCTACATAGGGTAACATACACCACGTCTTGATGTATATTGACTTTACCTACATAGGTTAACATACACCACGTCTTGATATATATTGACTCTACCTACATAGGGTAGCATACACCACGTCTTGATATATATTGACTTTACCTACATAGGGTAGCATACACCACGTCTTGATATATATTGAGTTTACCTACATAGGGTAACATACACCACGTCTTGATATATATTGACTTTACCTATATAGGGTAGTATACACCACGTCTTGATATATATTGACTTTACCTACATAGGGTAGCATACACCACGTCTTGATATATATTGACTTTACCTACATAGGGTAGCATACACCACGTCTTGATGTATATTGACTTTACCTACATAGGGTAACATACACCACGTCTTGATGTATATTGACTTTACCTACATAGGGTAACACACACCACGTCTTGATATATATTGACTTTACCTACATAGGGTAACATACACCACGTATTGATATATATTGACTTTACCTACATAGGGTAACATACACCACGTCTTGATGTATATTGACTTTCCCTGCATAGGGTAACACACACCACGTCTTGATATATATTGACTATACCTACATAGGGTAACATACACCACGTCTTGATGTATATTGACTTTACCTACATAGGGTAGCATATACCACGTCTTGATATATATTGATTTTACCTACAAAGGGTAACATACACCACGTCTTGATATATATTGACTTTACCTACATAGGGTAGCATACACCACGTCTTGATATATATTGACTTTACCTACATAGGGTAACATACACTACGTCTTCATATATATTGACTTTACCTACATAGGGTAACATACACCACGTCTTGATATATATTGACTTTATCTACATACGGTAACATACACCAAGTCTTGATATATATTGACTTTACCTACATAGGGTAACATACACCACGTCTTGATATATATTGACCTTACCTACATAGGGTAGCATACACCACGTCTTGATATATATATTGACTTTACCTACATAGGGTAACACACACCACGTCTTGAAATATATTGACTTTACCTACATAGGGTACCATACACCACGTCTTGATATATATTGACTTTACCTACATAGGGTAACATACACCACGTCTTGATGTATATTGACTTTACCTACATAGGGTAACATACACCACGTCTTGATATATATTGACTTTACCTACATAGGGTAACATACACCACGTCTTGATATATATTGATTTTACCTACATAGGGTAACATACACCACGTCTTGATGTATATTGACTTTACCTGCATAGGGTAACATACACCACGTCTTGATATATATTGACTATACCTACATAGGGTAACATACACCACGTCTTGATATATATTGACTTTACCTACATAGGGTAGCATATACCACGTCTTGATATATATTGACTTTACCTACATAGGGTAACATACACCACGTCTTGATACATAATGACTTTACCTACATAGGGTAACATACACTACGTCTTGATATATATTAACTCTACCTACATAGGGTAACATACACCACGTCTTGATATATATTGACTTTACCTACATAGGTTAAGATACACCACGTCTTGATATATATTGACTCTACCTACATAGGGTAACATACACCACGTCTTTATATATATTGACTTTACCTACATAGGGTAACATACAACACGTCTTGATGTATATTGACTTTACCTACATAGGTTAACATACACCACGTCTTGATATATATTGACTCTACCTACATAGGGTAGCATACACCACGTCTTGATATATATTGACTTTACCTACATAGGGTAGCATACACCACGTCTTGATATATATTGAGTTTACCTACATAGGGTAACATACACCACGTCTTGATATATATTGACTTTACCTATATAGGGTAGTATACACCACGTCTTGATATATATTGACTTTACCTACATAGGGTAGCATACACCACGTCTTGATATATATTGACTTTACCTGCATAGGGTAGCATACACCACGTCTTGATGTATATTGACTTTACCTACATAGGGTAACATACACCACGTCTTGATGTATATTGACTTTACCTACATAGGGTAACACACACCACGTCTTGATATATATTGACTTTACCTACATAGGGTAACATACACCACGTATTGATATATATTGACTTTACCTACATAGGGTAACATACACCACGTCTTTATATATATTGACTTTACCTACATAGGGTAACATACACCACGTCTTGATGTATATTGACTTTACCTACATAGGGTAGCATATACCACGTCTTGATATATATCGACTTTTCCTACATAGGGTAGCATACACCACGTCTTGATGTATATTGACTTTACCTACATAGGGTAACATACACCACGTCTTTATATATATATTGACTTTACCTACATAGGGTAACATACACCACGTCTTGATGTATATTGACTTTACCTACATAGGGTAGCATATACCACGTCTTGATATATATTGACTTTACCTACATAGGGTAGCATACACCACGTCTTGATATATATTGACTTTACCTACATAGGGTAACATACAATACGTCTTGATATATATTGACTTTACCTACATAGGGTAACATACACCACATCTTGATGTATATTGACTTTACCTACATAGGGTAGCATATACCACGTCTTGATATATATTGACTTTACCTACATAGGGTAGCATACACCACGTCTTGATACATATTGACTTTACCTACATAGGGTAACATACAATACGTCTTGATATATATTGACTTTACCTACATAGGGTAACATACACCACGTCTTGATGTATATTGACTTTACCTACATAGGGTAACATACACCACGTCTTTATATATATTGACTTTACCTGCATAGGGTAACATACACCACGTCTTGATGTATATTGACCTTACCTACATAGGGTAGCATATACCACGTCTTGATATATATTGACTTTACCTACATAGGGTAACATACACCACGTCTTGATATATATATTGACTTTACCTACATAGGATAGCATACACCACGTCTTGATATATATTGACTTTACCTATATAGGGTAGTATACACCACGTCTTGATATATATTGACTTTACCTACATAGGGTAACATACACCACGTCTTGATGTATATTGACTTTACCTACATAGGTTAACATACACCACGTCTTGATATATATTGACTCTACCTACATAGGGTAGCATACACCACGTCTTGATATATATTGACTTTACCTACATAGGGTAGCATACACCACGTCTTGATATATATTGAGTTTACCTACATAGGGTAACATACACCACGTCTTGATATATATTGACTTTACCTATATAGGGTAGTATACACCACGTCTTGATATATATTGACTTTACCTACATAGGGTAGCATACACCACGTCTTGATATATATTGACTTTACCTACATAGGGTAGCATACACCACGTCTTGATGTATATTGACTTTACCTACATAGGGTAACATACACCACGTCTTGATGTATATTGACTTTACCTACATAGGGTAACACACACCACGTCTTGAAATATATTGACTTTACCTACATAGGGTACCATACACCACGTCTTGATATATATTGACTTTACCTACATAGGGTAACATACACCACGTCTTGATGTATATTGACTTTACCTACATAGGGTAACATACACCACGTCTTGATATATATTGACTTTACCTACATAGGGTAACATACACCACGTCTTGATATATATTGATTTTACCTACATAGGGTAACATACACCACGTCTTGATGTATATTGACTTTACCTGCATAGGGTAACATACACCACGTCTTGATATATATTGACTATACCTACATAGGGTAACATACACCACGTCTTGATATATATTGACTTTACCTACATAGGGTAACATACACCACGTCTTGATGTATATTGACTTTACCTACATAGGGTAGCATACACCACGTCTTGATATATATTGACTTTACCTACATAGGGTAACATACACCACGTCTTGATACATATTGACTTTACCTACATAGGGTAACATACACCACGTCTTGATATATATTAACTCTACCTACATAGGGTAACATACACCACGTCTTGATATGTATATTGACTTTACCTACATAGGTTAACATACACCACGTCTTGATATATATTGACTTTACCTACATAGGTTAAGATACACCACGTCTTGATATATATTGACTCTACCTACATAGGGTAACATACACCACGTCTTTATATATATTGACTTTACCTACATAGGGTAACATACACCACGTCTTGATGTATATTGACTTTACCTACATAGGTTAACATACACCACGTCTTGATATATATTGACTCTACCTACATAGGGTAGCATACACCACGTCTTGATATATATTGACTTTACCTACATAGGGTAGCATACACCACGTCTTGATATATATTGAGTTTACCTACATAGGGTAACATACACCACGTCTTGATATATATTGACTTTACCTATATAGGGTAGTATACACCACGTCTTGATATATATTGACTTTACCTACATAGGGTAGCATACACCACATCTTGATATATATTGACTTTACCTACATAGGGTAGCATACACCACGTCTTGATGTATATTGACTTTACCTACATAGGGTAACATACACCACGTCTTGATGTATATTGACTTTACCTACATAGGGTAACACACACCACGTCTTGATATATATTGACTTTACCTACATAGGGTAACATACACCACGTATTGATATATATTGACTTTACCTACATAGGGTAACATACACCACGTCTTTATATATATTGACTTTACCTACATAGGGTAACATACACCACGTCTTGATGTATATTGACTTTACCTACATAGGGTAGCATATACCACGTCTTGATATATATCGACTTTTCCTACATAGGGTAGCATACACCACGTCTTGATGTATATTGACTTTACCTACATAGGGTAACATACACCACGTCTTTATATATATATTGACTTTACCTACATAGGGTAACATACACCACGTCTTGATGTATATTGACTTTACCTACATAGGGTAGCATATACCACGTCTTGATATATATTGACTTTACCTACATAGGGTAGCATACACCACGTCTTGATATATATTGACTTTACCTACATAGGGTAACATACAATACGTCTTGATATATATTGACTTTACCTACATAGGGTAACATACACCACATCTTGATGTATATTGACTTTACCTACATAGAGTAGCATATACCACGTCTTGATATATATTGACTTTACCTACATAGGGTAGCATACACCACGTCTTGATACATATTGACTTTACCTACATAGGGTAACATACAATACGTCTTGATATATATTGACTTTACCTACATAGGGTAACATACACCACGTCTTGATGTATATTGACTTTACCTACATAGGGTAACATACACCACGTCTTTATATATATTGACTTTACCTACATAGGGTAACATACACCACGTCTTGATGTATATTGACTTTACCTACATAGGGTAGCATATACCACGTATTGATATATATTGACTTTACCTACATAGGGTAACATACACCACGTCTTGATATATATATTGACTTTACCTACATAGGATAGCATACACCACGTCTTGATATATATTGACTTTACCTACATAGGGTAACATACACCACGTCTTGATACATATTGACTTTACCTACATAGGGTAACATACACCACGTCTTGATATATATTAACTCTACCTACATAGGGTAACATACACCACGTCTTGATATGTATATTGACTTTACCTACATAGGTTAACATACACCACGTCTTGATATATATTGACTTTACCTACATAGGTTAAGATACACCACGTCTTGATATATATTGACTCTACTTACATAGGGTAACATACACCACGTCTTTATATATATTGACTTTACCTACATAGGGTAACATACACCACGTCTTGATGTATATTGACTTTACCTACATAGGTTAACATACACCACGTCTTGATATATATTGACTCTACCTACATAGGGTAGCATACACCACGTCTTGATATATATTGACTTTACCTACATAGGGTAGCATACACCACGTCTTGATATATATTGAGTTTACCTACATAGGGTAACATACACCACGTCTTGATATATATTGACTTTACCTATATAGGGTAGTATACACCACGTCTTGATATATATTGACTTTACCTACATAGGGTAGCATACACCACGTCTTGATATATATTGACTTTACCTACATAGGGTAGCATACACCACGTCTTGATGTATATTGACTTTACCTACATAGGGTAACATACACCACGTCTTGATGTATATTGACTTTACCTACATAGGGTAACACACACCACGTCTTGATATATATTGACTTTACCTACATAGGGTAACATACACCACGTCTTGATATATATTGACTTTACCTACATAGGGTAACATACACCACGTCTTGATGTATATTGACTTTCCCTGCATAGGGTAACACACACCACGTCTTGATATATATTGACTATACCTACATAGGGTAACATACACCACGTATTGATATATATTGACTTTACCTACATAGGGTAACATACACCACGTCTTTATATATATTGACTTTACCTACATAGGGTAACATACACCACGTCTTGATGTATATTGACTTTACCTACATAGGGTAGCATATACCACGTCTTGATATATATCGACTTTTCCTACATAGGGTAGCATACACCACGTCTTGATGTATATTGACTTTACCTACATAGGGTAACATACACCACGTCTTTATATATATATTGACTTTACCTACATAGGGTAACATACACCACGTCTTGATGTATATTGACTTTACCTACATAGGGTAGCATATACCACGTCTTGATATATATTGACTTTACCTACATAGGGTAGCATACACCACGTCTTGATATATATTGACTTTACCTACATAGGGTAACATACAATACGTCTTGATATATATTAACTTTACCTACATAGGGTAACATACACCACATCTTGATGTATATTGACTTTACCTACATAGGGTAGCATATACCACGTCTTGATATATATTGACTTTACCTACATAGGGTAGCATACACCACGTCTTGATACATATTGACTTTACCTACATAGGGTAACATACAATACGTCTTGATATATATTGACTTTACCTACATAGGGTAACATACACCACGTCTTGATGTATATTGACTTTACCTACAGAGGGTAACATACACCACGTCTTTATATATATTGACTTTACCTACATAGGGTAACATACACCACGTCTTGATGTATATTGACTTTACCTACATAGGGTAGCATATACCACGTCTTGATATATATTGACTTTACCTACATAGGGTAACATACACCACGCCTTGATATATATATTGACTTTACCTACATAGGATAGCATACACCACGTCTTGATATATATTGACTTTACCTACATAGGGTAACATACACCACGTCTTGATACATATTGACTTTACCTACATAGGGTAACATACACCACGTCTTGATATATATTAACTCTACCTACATAGGGTAACATACACCACGTCTTGATATGTATATTGACTTTACCTACATAGGTTAACATACACCACGTCTTGATATATATTGACTTTACCTACATAGGTTAAGATACACCACGTCTTGATATATATTGACTCTACTTACATAGGGTAACATACACCACGTCTTTATATATATTGACTTTACCTACATAGGGTAACATACACCACGTCTTGATGTATATTGACTTTACCTACATAGGTTAACATACACCACGTCTTGATATATATTGACTCTACCTACATAGGGTAGCATACACCACGTCTTGATATATATTGACTTTACCTACATAGGGTAGCATACACCACGTCTTGATGTATATTGACTTTCCCTGCATAGGGTAACACACACCACGTCTTGATATATATTGACTATACCTACATAGGGTAACATACACCACGTCTTGATGTATATTGACTTTACTTACATAGGGTAGCATATACCACGTCTTGATATATATTGATTTTACCTACAAAGGGTAACATACACCACGTCTTGATATATATTGACTTTACCTACATAGGGTAGCATACACCACGTCTTGATATATATTGACTTTACCTACATAGGGTAACATACACCACGTCTTCATATATATTGACTTTACCTACATAGGGTAACATACACCACGTCTTGATATATATTGACTTTACCTACATAGGGTAACATACACCAAATCTTGATATATATTGACTTTACCTACATAGGGTAACATACACCACGTCTTGATATATATTGACCTTACCTACATAGGGTAGCATACACCACGTCTTGATGTATTTTGACTTTACCTACATAGGGTAGCATACACCACGTCTTGATGTATATTTACTTTACCTACATAGGGTAACATACACCACGTCTTGATATATATTGACTTTACCTACATAGGGTAGCATACACCACGTCTTGATATATATTGACTTTACCTACATAGGGTAGCATACACCACGTCTTGATGTATATTGACTTTACCTACATAGGGTAACATACACCACGTCTTGATGTATATTGACTTTACCTACATAGGGTAACACACACCACGTCTTGATATATATTGACTTTACCTACATAGGGTAACATACACCACGTCTTGATATATATTGACTTTACCTACATAGGGTAACATACACCACGTCTTGATGTATATTGACTTTCCCTGCATAGGGTAACACACACCACGTCTTGATATATATTGACTATACCTACATAGGGTAACATACACCACGTCTTGATGTATATTGACTTTACTTACATAGGGTAGCATATACCACGTCTTGATATATATTGATTTTACCTACAAAGGGTAACATACACCACGTCTTGATATATATTGACTTTACCTACATAGGGTAGCATACACCACGTCTTGATATATATTGACTTTACCTACATAGGGTAACATACACCACGTCTTCATATATATTGACTTTACCTACATAGGGTAACATACACCACGTCTTGATATATATTGACTTTACCTACATAGGGTAACATACACCAAGTCTTGATATATATTGACTTTACCTACATAGGGTAACATACACCACGTCTTGATATATATTGACTTTACCTACATAGGGTAGCATACACCACGTCTTGATGTATTTTGACTTTACCTACATAGGGTAGCATACACCACGTCTTGATGTATATTTACTTTACCTACATAGGGTAACATACACCACGTCTTGATATATATTGACTTTACCTACATAGGGTAGCATACACCACGTCTTGATATATATTGACTATACCTACATAGGGTAACATACACCACGTATTGATATATATTGACTTTACCTACATAGGGTAACATACACCACGTCTTTATATATATTGACTTTACCTACATAGGGTAACATACACCACGTCTTGATGTATATTGACTTTACCTACATAGGGTAGCATATACCACGTCTTGATATATATCGACTTTTCCTACATAGGGTAGCATACACCACGTCTTGATGTATATTGACTTTACCTACATAGGGTAACATACACCACGTCTTTATATATATATTGACTTTACCTACATAGGGTAACATACACCACGTCTTGATGTATATTGACTTTACCTACATAGGGTAGCATATACCACGTCTTGATATATATTGACTTTACCTACATAGGGTAGCATACACCACGTCTTGATATATATTGACTTTACCTACATAGGGTAACATACAATACGTCTTGATATATATTAACTTTACCTACATAGGGTAACATACACCACATCTTGATGTATATTGACTTTACCTACATAGGGTAGCATATACCACGTCTTGATATATATTGACTTTACCTACATAGGGTAGCATACACCACGTCTTGATACATATTGACTTTACCTACATAGGGTAACATACAATACGTCTTGATATATATTGACTTTACCTACATAGGGTAACATACACCACGTCTTGATGTATATTGACTTTACCTACATAGGGTAACATACACCACGTCTTTATATATATTGACTTTACCTACATAGGGTAACATACACCACGTCTTGATGTATATTGACTTTACCTACATAGGGTAGCATATACCACGTCTTGATATATATTGACTTTACCTACATAGGGTAACATACACCACGCCTTGATATATATATTGACTTTACCTACATAGGATAGCATACACCACGTCTTGATATATATTGACTTTACCTACATAGGGTAACATACACCACGTCTTGATACATATTGACTTTACCTACATAGGGTAACATACACCACGTCTTGATATATATTAACTCTACCTACATAGGGTAACATACACCACGTCTTGATATGTATATTGACTTTACCTACATAGGTTAACATACACCACGTCTTGATATATATTGACTTTACCTACATAGGTTAAGATACACCACGTCTTGATATATATTGACTCTACTTACATAGGGTAACATACACCACGTCTTTATATATATTGACTTTACCTACATAGGGTAACATACACCACGTCTTGATGTATATTGACTTTACCTACATAGGTTAACATACACCACGTCTTGATATATATTGACTCTACCTACATAGGGTAGCATACACCACGTCTTGATATATATTGACTTTACCTACATAGGGTAGCATACACCACGTCTTGATGTATATTGACTTTCCCTGCATAGGGTAACACACACCACGTCTTGATATATATTGACTATACCTACATAGGGTAACATACACCACGTCTTGATGTATATTGACTTTACTTACATAGGGTAGCATATACCACGTCTTGATATATATTGATTTTACCTACAAAGGGTAACATACACCACGTCTTGATATATATTGACTTTACCTACATAGGGTAGCATACACCACGTCTTGATATATATTGACTTTACCTACATAGGGTAACATACACCACGTCTTGATATATATTGACTTTACCTACATAGGGTAACATACACCACGTCTTGATATATATTGACTTTACCTACATAGGGTAACATACACCAAGTCTTGATATATATTGACTTTACCTACATAGGGTAACATACACCACGTCTTGATATATATTGACCTTACCTACATAGGGTAGCATACACCACGTCTTGATGTATTTTGACTTTACCTACATAGGGTAGCATACACCACGTCTTGATGTATATTTACTTTACCTACATAGGGTAACATACACCACGTCTTGATATATATTGACTTTACCTACATAGGGTAGCATACACCACGTCTTGATATATATTGACTTTACCTACATAGGGTAGCATACACCACGTCTTGATGTATATTGACTTTACCTACATAGGGTAACATACACCACGTCTTGATGTATATTGACTTTACCTACATAGGGTAACACACACCACGTCTTGATATATATTGACTTTACCTACATAGGGTAACATACACCACGTCTTGATATATATTGACTTTACCTACATAGGGTAACATACACCACGTCTTGATGTATATTGACTTTCCCTGCATAGGGTAACACACACCAAGTCTTGATATATATTGACTATACCTACATAGGGTAACATACACCACGTCTTGATGTATATTGACTTTACTTACATAGGGTAGCATATACCACGTCTTGATATATATTGATTTTACCTACAAAGGGTAACATACACCACGTCTTGATATATATTGACTTTACCTACATAGGGTAGCATACACCACGTCTTGATATATATTGACTTTACCTACATAGGGTAACATACACCACGTCTTCATATATATTGACTTTACCTACATAGGGTAACATACACCACGTCTTGATATATATTGACTTTACCTACATAGGGTAACATACACCAAGTCTTGATATATATTGACTTTACCTACATAGGGTAACATACACCACGTCTTGATATATATTGACTTTACCTACATAGGGTAGCATACACCACGTCTTGATGTATTTTGACTTTACCTACATAGGGTAGCATACACCACGTCTTGATGTATATTTACTTTACCTACATAGGGTAACATACACCACGTCTTGATATATATTGACTTTACCTACATAGGGTAGCATACACCACGTCTTGATATATATTGACTTTACCTACATAGGGTAACATACACCACGTCTTGATGTATATTGACTTTACCTACATAGGGTAACATACACCACGTCTTGATGTATATTGACTTTACCTACATAGGGTAGCATAACCACGTCTTGATACATATTGACTTTACCTACATAGGGTAACATACAATACGTCTTGATATATATTGACTTTACCTACATAGGGTAACATACACCACGTCTTGATGTATATTGACTTTACCTACATAGGGTAACATACACCAAGTCTTTATATATATTGACTTTACCTGCATAGGGTAACATACACCACGTCTTGATGTATATTGACTTTACCTACATAGGGTAGCATATACCACGTCTTGATATATATTGACTTTACCTACATAGGGTAACATACACCACGTCTTGATATATATATTGACTTTACCTACATAGGATAGCATACACCACGTCTTGATATATATTGACTTTACCTACATAGGGTAACATACACCACGTCTTGATACATATTGACTTTACCTACATAGGGTAACATACACCACGTCTTGATATATATTAACTCTACCTACATAGGGTAACATACACCACGTCTTGATATGTATATTGACTTTACCTACATAGGTTAACATACACCACGTCTTGATATATATTGACTTTACCTACATAGGGTAACATACACCACGTCTTTATATATATTGACTTTACCTACATAGGGTAACATACACCACGTCTTGATGTATATTGACTTTACCTACATAGGTTAACATACACCACGTCTTGATATATATTGACTCTACCTACATAGGGTAGCATACACCACGTCTTGATATATATTGACTTTACCTACATAGGGTAGCATACACCACGTCTTGATATATATTGAGTTTACCTACATAGGGTAACATACACCACGTCTTGATCTATATTGACTTTACCTATATAGGGTAGTATACACCACGTCTTGATATATATTGACTTTACCTACATAGGGTAGCATACACCACGTCTTGATATATATTGACTTTACCTACATAGGGTAGCATACACCACGTCTTGATGTATATTGACTTTACCTACATAGGGTAACATACACCACGTCTTGATGTATATTGACTTTACCTACATAGGGTAACACACACCACGTCTTGATATATATTGACTTTACCTACATAGGGTAACATACACCACGTCTTGATATATATTGACTTTACCTACATAGGGTAACATACACCACGTCTTGATGTATATTGACTTTCCCTGCATAGGGTAACACACACCACGTCTTGATATATATTGACTATACCTACATAGGGTAACATACACCACGTCTTGATGTATATTGACTTTACCTACATAGGGTAGCATATACCACGTCTTGATATATATTGACTTTACCTACATAGGGTAACATACACCACGTCTTGATATATATTGACCTTACCTACATAGGGTAGCATACACCACGTCTTGATGTATTTTGACTTTACCTACATAGGGTAGCATACACCACGTCTTGATGTATATTTACTTTACCTACATAGGGTAACATACACCACGTCTTGATATATATTGACTTTACCTACATAGGGTAGCATACACCACGTCTTGATATATATTGACTTTACCTACATAGGGTAACATACACCACGTCTTGATATATATTGACTTTACCTACATAGGGTAACATACACCACGTCTTGATGTATATTGACTTTACCTACATAGGGTAGCATACACCACGTCTTGATGTATATTGACTTTACCTACATAGGGTAACACACACCACGTCTTGATATATATTGACTTTACCTACATAGGGTAACATACACCACGTCTTGATATATATTGACTTTACCTACATAGGGTAACATACACCACGTCTTGATGTATATTGACTTTCCCTGCATAGGGTAACACACACCACGTCTTGATATATATTGACTATACCTACATAGGGTAACATACACCACGTCTTGATGTATATTGACTTTACCTACATAGGGTAGCATATACCACGTCTTGATATATATTGATTTTACCTGCAAAGGGTAACATACACCACGTCTTGATATATATTGACTTTACCTACATAGGGTAGCATACACCACCTCTTGATATATATTGACTTTACCTACATAGGGTAACATACACCACGTCTTCATATATATTGACTTTACCTACATAGGGTAACATACACCACGTCTTGATATGTATATTGACTTTACCTACATAGGTTAACATACACCATGTCTTGATATATATTGACTTTACCTACATAGGTTAAGATACACCACGTCTTGATATATATTGACTCTACCTACATAGGGTAACATACACCACGTCTTTATATATATTGACTTTACCTACATAGGGTAACATACACCACGTCTTGATGTATATTGACTTTACCTACATAGGTTAACATACACCACGTCTTGATATATATTGACTCTACCTACATAGGGTAGCATACACCACGTCTTGATATATATTGACTTTACCTACATAGGGTAGCATACACCACGTCTTGATATATATTGAGTTTACCTACATAGGGTAACATACACCACGTCTTGATATATATTGACTTTACCTATATAGGGTAGTATACACCACGTCTTGATATATATTGACTTTACCTACATAGGGTAGCATACACCACGTCTTGATATATATTGACTTTACCTACATAGGGTAGCATACACCACGTCTTGATGTATATTGACTTTACCTACATAGGGTAACATACACCACGTCTTGATGTATATTGACTTTACCTACATAGGGTAACACACACCACGTCTTGATATATATTGACTTTACCTACATAGGGTAACATACACCACGTCTTGATATATATTGACTTTACCTACATAGGGTAACATACACCACGTCTTGATGTATATTGACTTTCCCTGCATAGGGTAACACACACCACGTCTTGATATATATTGACTATACCTACATAGGGTATCATACACCACGTCTTGATGTATATTGACTTTACCTACATAGGGTAGCATATACCACGTCTTGATATATATTGATTTTACTTACAAAGGGTAACATACACCACGTCTTGATATATATTGACTTTACCTACATAGGGTAGCATACACCACGTCTTGATATATATTGACTTTACCTACATAGGGTAACATACACCACGTCTTCATATATATTGACTTTACCTACATAGGGTAACATACACCACGTCTTGATATATATTGACTTTACCTACATAGGGTAACATACACCAAGTCTTGATATATATTGACTTTACCTACATAGGGTAACATACACCACGTCTTGATGTATTTTGACTTTACCTACATAGGGTAGCATACACCACGTCTTGATGTATATTTACTTTACCTACATAGGGTAACATACACCACGTCTTGATATATATTGACTTTACCTACATAGGGTAGCATACACCACGTCTTGATATATATTGACTTTACCTACATAGGGTAACATACACCACGTCTTGATATATATTGACTTTACCTACATAGGGTAACATACACCACGTCTTGATGTATATTGACTTTACCTACATAGGGTAACATACACCACGTCTTGATGTATATTGACTTTACCTACATAGGGTAACACACACCACGTCTTGATATATATTGACTTTACCTACATAGGGTAACATACACCACGTCTTGATATATATTGACTTTACCTACATAGGGTAACATACACCACGTCTTGATGTATATTGACTTTCCCTGCATAGGGTAACACACACCACGTCTTGATATATATTGACTATACCTACATAGGGTAACATACACCACGTGTTGATGTATATTGACTTTACCTACATAGGGTAGCATATACCACGTCTTGATATATATTGATTTTACCTACAAAGGGTAACATACACCACGTCTTGATATATATTGACTTTACCTACATAGGGTAGCATACACCACCTCTTGATATATATTGACTTTACCTACATAGGGTAACATACACCACGTCTTCATATATATTGACTTTACCTACATAGGGTAACATACACCACGTCTTGATATGTATATTGACTTTACCTACATAGGTTAACATACACCATGTCTTGATATATATTGACTTTACCTACATAGGTTAAGATACACCACGTCTTGATATATATTGACTCTACCTACATAGGGTAACATACACCACGTCTTTATATATATTGACTTTACCTACATAGGGTAACATACACCACGTCTTGATGTATATTGACTTTACCTACATAGGTTAACATACACCACGTCTTGATATATATTGACTCTACCTACATAGGGTAGCATACACCACGTCTTGATATATATTGACTTTACCTACATAGGGTAGCATACACCACGTCTTGATATATATTGAGTTTACCTACATAGGGTAACATACACCACGTCTTGATATATATTGACTTTACCTATATAGGGTAGTATACACCACGTCTTGATATATATTGACTTTACCTACATAGGGTAGCATACACCACGTCTTGATATATATTGACTTTACCTACATAGGGTAGCATACACCACGTCTTGATGTATATTGACTTTACCTACATAGGGTAAAATACACCACGTCTTGATGGATATTGACTTTACCTACATAGGGTAACACACACCACGTCTTGATATATATTGACTTTACCTACATAGGGTAACATACACCACGTCTTGATATATATTGACTTTACCTACATAGGGTAACATACACCACGTCTTGATGTATATTGACTTTCCCTGCATAGGGTAACACATACCACGTCTTGATATATATTGACTTTACCTACATAGGGTAACATACACCACGTCTTGATATATATTGACTTTACCTACATAGGGTAGCATACACCACGTCTTGATATATATTGACTTTACCTACATAGGGTAACATACACCACGTCTTCATATATATTGACTTTACCTACATAGGGTAACATACACCACGTCTTGATATATATTGACTTTACCTACATAGGGTAACATACACCAAGTCTTGATATATATTGACTTTACCTACATAGGGTAACATACACCACGTCTTGATATATATTGACCTTACCTACATAGGGTAGCATACACCACGTCTTGATGTATTTTGACTTTACCTACATAGGGTAGCATACACCACGTCTTGATGTATATTTACTTTACCTACATAGGGTAACATACACCACGTCTTGATATATATTGACTTTACCTACATAGGGTAGCATACACCACGTCTTGATATATATTGACTTTACCTACATAGGGTAACATACACCACGTCTTGATGTATATTGACTTTACCTACATAGGGTAACATACACCACGTCTTGATGTATATTGACTTTACCTACATAGGGTAACACACACCACGTCTTGATATATATTGACTTTACCTACATAGGGTAACATACACCACGTCTTGATATATATTGACTTTACCTACATAGGGTAACATACACCACGTCTTGATGTATATTGACTTTCCCTGCATAGGGTAACACACACCACGTCTTGATATATATTGAATATACCTACATAGGGTAACATACACCACGTCTTGATGTATATTGACTTTACCTACATAGGGTAGCATATACCACGTCTTGATATATATTGATTTTACCTACAAAGGGTAACATACACCACGTCTTGATATATATTGACTTTACCTACATAGGGTAGCATACACCACGTCTTGATATATATTGACTTTACCTACATAGGGTAACATACACCACGTCTTCATATATATTGACTTTACCTACATAGGGTAACATACACCATGTCTTGATATATATTGACTTTACCTACATAGGGTAACATACACCAAGTCTTGATATATATTGACTTTACCTATATAGAGTAGCATACACCACGTCTTGATATATATTGACCTTACCTACATAGGGTAGCATACACCACGTCTTGATGTATTTTGATTTTACCTACATAGGGTAGCATACACCACGTCTTGATGTATATTTACTTTACCTACATAGGGTAACATACACCACGTCTTGATATATATTGACTTTACCTACATAGGGTAGCATACACCACGTCTTGATATATATATTGACTTTACCTACATAGGGTAACACACACCACGTCTTGAAATATATTGACTTTACCTACATAGGGTACCATACACCACGTCTTGATATATATTGACTTTACCTACATAGGGTAACATACACCACGTCTTGATGTATATTGACTTTACCTACATAGGGTAACATACACCACGTCTTGATGTATATTGACTTTACCTACATAGGTTAACATACACCACGTCTTGATATATATTGACTCTACCTACATAGGGTAGCATACACCACGTCTTGATATATATTGACTTTACCTACATAGGGTAGCATACACCACGTCTTGATATATATTGAGTTTACCTACATAGGGTAACATACACCACGTCTTGATATATATTGACTTTACCTATATAGGGTAGTATACACCACGTCTTGATATATATTGACTTTACCTACATAGGGTAGCATACACCACGTCTTGATATATATTGACTTTACCTACATAGGGTAGCATACACCACGTCTTTATATATATTGACTTTACCTACATAGGGTAAAATACACCACGTCTTGATGTATATTGACTTTACCTACATAGGGTAGCATATACCACGTCTTGATATATATCGACTTTTCCTACATAGGGTAGCATACACCACGTCTTGATGTATATTGACTTTACCTACATAGGGTAACATACACCACGTCTTTATATATATATTGACTTTACCTACATAGTGTAACATACACCACGTCTTGATGTATATTGACTTTACCTACATAGGGTAGCATATACCACGTCTTGATATATATTGACTTTACCTACATAGGGTAGCATACACCACGTCTTGATATATATTGACTTTACCTACATAGGGTAACATACAATACGTCTTGATATATATTGACTTTACCTACATAGGGAAACATACACCACATCTTGATGTATATTGACTTTACCTACATAGGGTAGCATATACTACGTCTTGATATATATTGACTTTACCTACATAGGGTAGCATACACCACGTCTTGATGCATATTGACTTTACCTATATAGGGTAACATACAATACGTCTTGATATATATTGACTTTACCTACATAGGGTAACATACACCACGTCTTGATGTATATTGACTTTACCTACATAGGGTAACATACACCACGTCTTTATATATATTGACTTTACCTACATAGGGTAACATACACCACGTCTTGATGTATATTGACTTTACCTACATAGGGTAGCATATACCACGTCTTGATATATATTGACTTTACCTACATAGGGTAACATACACCACGTCTTGATATATATATTGACTTTACCTACATAGGATAGCATACACCACGTCTTGATATATATTGACTTTACCTACATAGGGTAACATACACCACGTCTTGATACATATTGACTCTACCTACATAGGGTAACATACACCACATCTTGATATATATTAACTCTACCTACATAGGGTAACATACACCACGTCTTGATATGTATATTGACTTTACCTACATAGGTTAACATACACCACGTCTTGATATATATTGACTTTACCTACATAGGTTAAGATACACCACGTCTTGATATATATTGACTCTACCTACATAGGGTAACATACACCACGTCTTTATATATATTGACTTTACCTACATAGGGTAACATACACCACGTCTTGATGTATATTGACTTTACCTACATAGGTTAACATACACCACGTCTTGATATATATTGACTCTACCTACATAGGGTAGCATACACCACGTCTTGATATATATTGACTTTACCTACATAGGGTAGCATACACCACGTCTTGATATATATTGACTTTACCTACATAGGGTAGCATACACCACGTCTTGATGTATATTGACTTTACCTACATAGGGTAACATACACCACGTCTTGATGTATATTGACTTTACCTACATAGGGTAACACACACCACGTCTTGATATATATTGACTTTACCTACATAGGGTAACATACACCACGTCTTGATATATATTGACTTTACCTACATAGGGTAACATACACCACGTCTTGATGTATATTGACTTTCCCTGCATAGGGTAACACACACCACGTCTTGATATATATTGACTATACCTACATAGGGTAACATACACCACGTCTTGATGTATATTGACTTTACCTACATAGGGTAGCATATACCACGTCTTGATATATATTGATTTTACCTACAAAGGGTAACATACACCACGTCTTGATATATATTGACTTTACCTACATAGGGTAGCATACACCACACTTGATATATATTGACTTTACCTACAAAGGGTAACATACACCACGTCTTCATATATATTGACTTTACCTACATAGGGTAACATACATCACGTCTTGATATATATTGACTTTACCTACATAGGGTAACATACACCAAGTCTTGATATATATTGACTTTACCTACATAGGGTAACATACACCACGTCTTGATATATATTGACCTTACCTACATAGGGTAGCATACACCACGTCTTGATGTATTTTGACTTTACCTACATAGGGTAGCATACACCACGTCTTGATGTATATTTACTTTACCTACATAGGGTAACATACACCACGTCTTGATATATATTGACTTTACCTACATAGGGTAGCATACACCACGTCTTGATATATATTGACTTTACCTACATAGGGTAACATACACCACGTCTTGATATATATTGACTTTACCTACATAGGGTAACATACACCACGTCTTGATATATATTGACTTTACCTAAATAGGGTAGCATACACAACGTCTTGACATATATTGACTTTACCTACATAGGGTAACATACACCACGTCTTGATATATATTGACTTTACCTACATAGTGTAGCATATACCACGTCTTGATATATATTGATTTTACCTACATAGGGTAACATACACCACGTCTTGATATATATTGACTTTACCTACATAGGGTAGCATACACCACGTCTTGATATATATTGACTTTACCTACATAGGGCAACATACACCACGTCTTGATATAAATTGACTTTACCTACATAGGGTAGCATACACATCCTCTTGATGTATATTGACTTTACCTACATAGGGTAACATACACCACGTCTTGATTTATATTGACTTTACCTACATAGGATAACATACACCACGTCTTGATATATATTGACTTTACCTACATAGGGTAACATACAATACGTCTTGATATATATTGACTTTACCTACATAGGGTAACATACACCACGTCTTGATATATATTGACTTTACCTACATAGGGTAGCATATACCACGTCTTAATATATATAGACTTTACCTACATAGGGTAGCATATACCACGTCTTGATATATATTGACTTTACCTACATAGGGTAACATACAATACGTCTTGATATATATTGACTTTACCTACATAGGGTAACATACACCACATCTTGATGTATATTGACTTTACCTACATAGGGTAGCATATACCACGTCTTGATATATATTGACTTTACCTACATAGGGTAGCATACACCACGTCTTGATACATATTGACTTTACCTACATAGGGTAACATACAATACGTCTTGATATATATTGACTTTACCTACATAGGGTAACATACACCACGTCTTGATGTATATTGACTTTACCTACATAGGGTAACATACACCACGTCTTTATATATATTGACTTTACCTACATAGGGTAACATACACCACGTCTTGATGTATATTGACTTTACCTACATAGGGTAGCATATACCACGTCTTGATATATATTGACTTTACCTACATAGGGTAGCATACACCACGTCTTCATATATATTGACTTTACCTACATAGGGTAACATACACCACGTCTTGATACATATTGACTTTACCTACATAGGGTAACATACACCACGTCTTGATATATATTAACTCTACCTACATAGGGTAACATACACCACGTCTTGATATGTATATTGACTTTACCTACATAGGTTAACATACACCACGTCTTGATATATATTGACTTTACCTACATAGGTTAAGATACACCACGTCTTGATATATATTGACTCTACCTACATAGGGTAACATACACCACGTCTTTATATATATTGACTTTACCTACATAGGTTAACATACACCACGTCTTGATATATATTGACTCTACCTACATAGGGTAGCATATACCACGTCTTGATATATATTGACTTTACCTACATAGGGTAGCATACACCACGTCTTGATATATATTGAGTTTACCTACATAGGGTAACATACACCACGTCTTGATATATATTGACTTTACCTATATAGGGTAGTATACACCACGTCTTGATATATATTGACTTTACCTACATAGGGTAGCATACACCACGTCTTGATATATATTGACTTTACCTACATAGGGTAGCATACACCACGTCTTGATGTATATTGACTTTACCTACATAGGGTAACATACACCACGTCTTGATGTATATTGACTTTACCTACATAGGGTAACACACACCACGTCTTGATATATATTGACTATACCTACATAGGGTAACATACACCACGTCTTGATGTATATTGACTTTACCTACATAGTGTAGCATATACCACGTCTTGATATATATTGATTTTACCTACATAGGGTAACATACACCACGTCTTTATATATATATTGACTTTACCTACATAGGGTAACATACACCACGTCTTGATGTATATTGACTTTACCTACATAGGGTAGCATATACCACGTCTTGATATATATTGACTTTACCTACATAGGGTAGCATACACCACGTCTTGATATATATTGACTTTACCTACATAGGGTAACATACAATACGTCTTGATATATATTGACTTTACCTACATAGGGAAACATACACCACATCTTGATGTATATTGACTTTACCTACATAGGGTAGCATATACTACGTCTTGATATATATTGACTTTACCTACATAGGGTAGCATACACCACGTCTTGATACATATTGACTTTACCTACATAGGGTAACATACAATACGTCTTGATATATATTGACTTTACCTACATAGGGTAACATACACCACGTCTTGATGTATATTGACTTTACCTACATAGGGTAACATACACCACGTCTTTATATATATTGACTTTACCTACATAGGGTAACATACACCACGTCTTGATGTATATTGACTTTACCTACATAGGGTAGCATATACCACGTCTTGATATATATTGACTTTACCTACATAGGGTAACATACACCACGTCTTGATATATATATTGACTTTACCTACATAGGATAGCATACACCACGTCTTGATATATATTGACTTTACCTACATAGGGTAACATACACCACGTCTTGATACATATTGACTCTACCTAAATAGGGTAACATACACCACGTCTTGATATATATTAACTCTACCTACATAGGGTAACATACACCACGTCTTGATATGTATATTGACTTTACCTACATAGGTTAACATACACCACGTCTTGATATATATTGACTTTACCTACATAGGTTAAGATACACCACGTCTTGATATATATTGACTCTACCTACATAGGGTAACATACACCACGTCTTTATATATATTGACTTTACCTACATAGGGTAACATACACCACGTCTTGATGTATATTGACTTTACCTACATAGGTTAACATACACCACGTCTTGATATATATTGACTCTACCTACATAGGGTAGCATACACCACGTCTTGATATATATTGACTTTACCTACATAGGGTAGCATACACCACGTCTTGATATATATTGACTTTACCTACATAGGGTAGCATACACCACGTCTTGATGTATATTGACTTTACCTACATAGGGTAACATACACCACGTCTTGATGTATATTGACTTTACCTACATAGGGTAACACACACCACGTCTTGATATATATTGACTTTACCTACATAGGGTAACATACACCACGTCTTGATATATATTGACTTTACCTACATAGGGTAACATACACCACGTCTTGATGTATATTGACTTTCCCTGCATAGGGTAACATACACCACGTCTTGATATATATTGACTATACCTACATAGGGTAACATACACCACGTCTTGATGTATATTGACTTTACCTACATAGGGTAGCATATACCACGTCTTGATATATATTGATTTTACCTACAAAGGGTAACATACACCACGTCTTGATATATATTGACTTTACCTACATAGGGTAGCATACACCACACTTGATATATATTGACTTTACCTACAAAGGGTAACATACACCACGTCTTCATATATATTGACTTTACCTACATAGGGTAACATACACCACGTCTTGATATATATTGACTTTACCTACATAGGGTAACATACACCAAGTCTTGATATATATTGACTTTACCTACATAGGGTAACATACACCACGTCTTGATATATATTGACCTTACCTACATAGGGTAGCATACACCACGTCTTGATGTATTTTGACTTTACCTACATAGGGTAGCATACACCACGTCTTGATATATATTTACTTTACCTACATAGGGTAACATACACCACGTCTTGATATATATTGACTTTACCTACATAGGGTAGCATACACCACGTCTTGATATATATTGACTTTACCTACATAGGGTAACATACACCACGTCTTGATATATATTGACTTTACCTACATAGGGTAACATACACCACGACTTGATATATATTGACTTTACCTAAATAGGGTAGCATACACAACGTCTTGACATATATTGACTTTACCTACATAGGGTAACATACACCACGTCTTGATATATATTGACTTTACCTACATAGTGTAGCATATACCACGTCTTGATATATATTGACTTTACCTACATAGGGTAACATACACCACGTCTTGATATATATTGACTTTACCTACATAGGGTAGCATACACCACGTCTTGATATATATTGACTTTACCTACATAGGGCAACATACACCACGTCTTGATATAAATTGACTTTACCTACATAGGGTAGCATACACATCCTCTTGATGTATATTGACTTTACCTACATAGGGTAACATACACCACGTCTTGATTTATATTGACTTTACCTACATAGGATAACATACACCACGTCTTGATATATATTGACTTTACCTACATAGGGTAACATACAATACGTCTTGATATATATTGACTTTACCTACATAGGGTAACATACACCACGTCTTGATATATATTGACTTTACCTACATAGGGTAGCATATACCACGTCTTGATATATATAGACTTTACCTACATAGGGTAGCATATACCACGTCTTGATATATATTGACTTTACCTACATAGGGTAACATACAATACGTCTTGATATATATTGACTTTACCTACATAGGGTAACATACACCACATCTTGATGTATATTGACTTTACCTACATAGGGTAGCATATACCACGTCTTGATATATATTGACTTTACCTACATAGGGTAGCATACACCACGTCTTGATACATATTGACTTTACCTACATAGGGTAACATACAATACGTCTTGATATATATTGACTTTACCTACATAGGGTAACATACACCACGTCTTGATGTATATTGACTTTACCTACATAGGGTAACATACACCACGTCTTTATATATATTGACTTTACCTACATAGGGTAACATACACCACGTCTTGATGTATATTGACTTTACCTACATAGGGTAGCATATACCACGTCTTGATATATATTGACTTTACCTACATAGGGTAACATACACCACGTCTTGATACATATTGACTTTACCTACATAGGGTAACATACACCACGTCTTGATATATATTAACTCTACCTACATAGGGTAACATACACCACGTCTTGATATGTATATTGACTTTACCTACATAGGTTAACATACACCACGTCTTGATATATATTGACTTTACCTACATAGGTTAAGATACACCACGTCTTGATATATATTGACTCTACCTACATAGGGTAACATACACCACGTCTTTATATATATTGACTTTACCTACATAGGTTAACATACACCACGTCTTGATATATATTGACTCTACCTACATAGGGTAGCATACACCACGTCTTGATATATATTGACTTTACCTACATAGGGTAGCATACACCACGTCTTGATATATATTGAGTTTACCTACATAGGGTAACATACACCACGTCTTGATATATATTGACTTTACCTATATAGGGTAGTATACACCACGTCTTGATATATATTGACTTTACCTACATAGGGTAGCATACACCACGTCTTGATATATATTGACTTTACCTACATAGGGTAGCATACACCACGTCTTGATGTATATTGACTTTACCTACATAGGGTAACATACACCACGTCTTGATGTATATTGACTTTACCTACATAGGGTAACACACACCACGTCTTGATATATATTGACTATACCTACATAGGGTAACATACACCACGTCTTGATGTATATTGACTTTACCTACATAGTGTAGCATATACCACGTCTTGATATATATTGATTTTACCTACAAAGGGTAACATACACCACGTCTTGATATATATTGACTTTACCTACATAGGGTAGCATACACCACGTCTTGATATATATTGACTTTACCTACATAGGGTAACATACACCACGTCTTGATATATATTGACTTTACCTACATAGGGTAACATACACCACGTCTTGATATATATTGACTTTACCTACATAGGGTAACATACACCAAGTCTTGATATATATTGACTTTACCTACATAGGGTAACATACACCACGTCTTGATATATATTGACCTTACCTACATAGGGTAGCATACACCACGTCTTGATGTATTTTGACTTTACCTACATAGGGTAGCATACACCACGTCTTGATGTATATTTACTTTACCTACATAGGGTAACATACACCACGTCTTGATATATATTGACTTTACCTACATAGGGTAGCATACACCACGTCTTGATATATATTGACTTTACCTACATAGGGTAACATACACCACGTCTTGATATATATTGACTTTACCTACATAGGGTAACATACACCACGTCTTGATATATATTGACTTTACCTAAATAGGGTAGCATACACAACGTCTTGACATATATTGACTTTACCTACATAGGGTAACATACACCACGTCTTGATATATATTGACTTTACCTACATAGTGTAGCATATACCACGTCTTGATATATATTGACTTTACCTACATAGGGTAACATACACCACGTCTTGATATATATTGACTTTACCTACATAGGGTAGCATACACCACGTCTTGATATATATTGACTTTACCTACATAGGGTAACATACACCACGTCTTGATATAAATTGACTTTACCTACATAGGGTAGCATACACATCCTCTTGATGTATATTGACTTTACCTACATAGGGTAACATACACCACGTCTTGATTTATATTGACTTTACCTACATAGGATAACATACACCACGTCTTGATATATATTGACTTTACCTACATAGGGTTACATACAATACGTCTTGATATATATTGACTTTACCTACATAGGGTAACATACACCACGTCTTGATATATATTGACTTTACCTACATAGGGTAACATACACCACGTCTTGATATATATTGACTTTACCTACATAGGGTAACATACACCACGTCTTGATATATATTGACTTTACCTACATAGGGTAACATACACCACGTCTTGATATATATTGACTTTACCTACATACGGTAACATACACCACGTCTTAGTGTATATTGACTTTACCTACATAGGGTAACATACATCACGTCTTGATGCATATTGACTTTACCTACATAGGGTAACATACAACACATCTTGATATATATTGACTTTACCTACATAGGGTAACATACACCACGTCTTGATATATATTGACTTTACCTACATAGGGTAGCATACACCACGTCTTGGTATATATTGAATTTACCTACATAGGGTAACATACACCACGTCTTGATGTATATTGACTTTACCTACATAGGGTAACATACATCACGTCTTGATGCATATTGACTTTACCTACATAGGGTAACATACACCACGTCTTGATATATATTGACTTTACCTACATAGCGAAACATACACCACGTCTTGATATATATTGACTTTACCTACATAGGGTAACATACACCACGTCTTGATATATATTGACTTTACCTACATAGCGAAACATACACCACGTCTTGATATATATTGACTTTACCTACATAGGGTAACATACACCACGTCTTGATATATATTGACTTTACCTACATAGGGTAACATACACCACGTCTTGATGTATTTTGACTTTACCTACATAGGGTAACATACATCACGTCTTGATGCATATTGGCTTTACCTTCATAGGGTAACATAACACCACGTCTTGATATATATTGGCTTTACCTACATAGGGTAACATACACCGCGTCTTGATATATATTGACTTTATCTACATAGGGAAACATACACCACGTCTTGATATATATTGACTTTACCTACATAGGGTAACATACGCCACGTCTTGATATACATTGACTTTACCTACATAGGGTAACATACACCACGTCTTGATATATATTGACTTTACCTACATAGGGTAACATACAATACGTCTTGATATATATTGACTTTACCTACATAGGGTAACATACACCACGTCTTGATATATATTGATTTTACCTACATAGGGTAACATACACCACGTCTTGATGTATATTGACTTTACCTGCATAGGGTAACATACACCACGTCTTGATATATATTGACTATACCTACATAGGGTAACATACACAACGTCTTGATGTATATTGACTTTACCTACATAGGGTAGCATATACCACGTCTTGATATATATTGATTTTACCTACATAGGGTAGCATACACCACGTCTTGATATATATTGACTTTACCTACATAGGGTAGCATACACCACGTCTTGATATATATTGACTTTACCTACATAGGGTAACATACACCACGTCTTGATATATATTGACTTTACCTACATAGGGTAACATACACCACGTCTTGATATATATTGACTTTACCTACATAGGGTAACATACACCACGTCTTGATATATATTGACTTTACCTACATTGGGTAGCATACACCACGTCTTGATGTATATTTACTTTACCTACATAGGGTAACATACACCTCGTCTTGATATATATTGACTTTACCTACATAGGGTAACATACACCACGTCTTGATATATATTGACCTTACCTACATAGGGTAGCATACACCACGTCTTGATGTATTTTGACTTTACCTACATAGGGTAGCATACACCACGTCTTGATGTATATTTACTTTACCTACATAGGGTAACATACACCACGTCTTGATATATATTGACTTTACCTACATAGGGTAGCATACACCACGTCTTGATATATATTGACTTTACCTACATAGGGTAACATACACCACGTCTTGATATATATTGACTTTACCTACATAGGGTAACATACACCACGTCTTGATATATATTGACTTTACCTAAATAGGGTAGCATACACAACGTCTTGACATATATTGACTTTACCTACATAGGGTAACATACACCACGTCTTGATATATATTGACTTTACCTACATAGTGTAGCATATACCACGTCTTGATATATATTGACTTTACCTACATAGGGTAACATACACCACGTCTTGATATATATTGACTTTACCTACATAGGGTAGCATACACCACGTCTTGATATATATTGACTTTACCTACATAGGGTAACATACACCACGTCTTGATATAAATTGACTTTACCTACATAGGGTAGCATACACATCCTCTTGATGTATATTGACTTTACCTACATAGGGTAACATACACCACGTCTTGATTTATATTGACTTTACCTACATAGGATAACATACACCACGTCTTGATATATATTGACTTTACCTACATAGGGTAACATACAATACGTCTTGATATATATTGACTTTACCTACATAGGGTAACATACACCACGTCTTGATATATATTGACTTTACCTACATAGGGTAACATACACCACGTCTTGATATATATTGACTTTACCTACATAGGGTAACATACACCACGTCTTGATATATATTGACTTTACCTACATAGGGTAACATACACCACGTCTTGATATATATTGACTTTACCTACATACGGTAACATACACCACGTCTTAGTGTATATTGACTTTACCTACATAGGGTAACATACATCACGTCTTGATGCATATTGACTTTACCTACATAGGGTAACATACAACACATCTTGATATATATTGACTTTACCTACATAGGGTAACATACACCACGTCTTGATATATATTGACTTTACCTACATAGGGTAGCATACACCACGTCTTGGTATATATTGAATTTACCTACATAGGGTAACATACACCACGTCTTGATGTATATTGACTTTACCTACATAGGGTAACATACATCACGTCTTGATGCATATTGACTTTACCTACATAGGGTAACATACACCACGTCTTGATATATATTGACTTTACCTACATAGCGAAACATGCACCACGTCTTGATATATATTGACTTTACCTACATAGGGTAACATACACCACGTCTTGATATATATTGACTTTACCTACATAGCGAAACATACACCACGTCTTGATATATATTGACTTAACCTACATAGGGTAACATACACCACGTCTTGATATATATTGACTTTACCTACATAGGGTAACATACACCACGTCTTGATGTATATTGACTTTACCTACATAGGGTAACATACATCACGTCTTGATGCATATTGACTTTACCTTCATAGGGTAACATAACACCACGTCTTGATATATATTGACTTTACCTACATAGGGTAACATACACCGCGTCTTGATATATATTGACTTTATCTACATAGGGAAACATACACCACGTCTTGATATATATTGACTTTACCTACATAGGGTAACATACGCCACGTCTTGATATACATTGACTTTACCTACATAGGGTAACATACACCACGTCTTGATATATATTGACTTTACCTACATAGGGTAACATACAATACGTCTTGATATATATTGACTTTACCTACATAGGGTAACATACACCACGTCTTGATATATATTGATTTTACCTACATAGGGTAACATACACCACGTCTTGATGTATATTGACTTTACCTGCATAGGGTAACATACACCACGTCTTGATATATATTGACTATACCTACATAGGGTAACATACACCACGTCTTGATGTATATTGACTTTACCTACATAGGGTAGCATACACCACGTCTTGATATATATTGACTTTACCTACATAGGGTAGCATACACCACGTCTTGATATATATTGACTTTACCTACATAGGGTAACATACACCACGTCTTGATATATATTGACTTTACCTATATAGGGTAACATACACCACGTCTTGATATATATTGACTTTACCTACATAGGGTAACATACACCACGTCTTGATATATATTGACTTTACCTACATTGGGTAGCATACACCACGTCTTGATGTATATTTACTTTACCTACATAGGGTAACATACACCACGTCTTGATATATATTGACTTTACCTACATAGGGTAGCATACACCACGTCTTGGTATATATTGAATTTACCTACATAGGGTAACATACACCACGTCTTGATGTATATTGACTTTACCTACATATGGTAACATACATCACGTCTTGATGCATATTGACTTTACCTACATAGGGTAACATACACCACGTCTTGATATATATTGACTTTACCTACATAGCGGAACATACACCACGTCTTGATATATATTGACTTTACCTACATAGGGTAACATACATCACGTCTTGATATATATTGACTTTACCCACATAGGGTAACATACACCACGTCTTGATGTATATTGACTTTACCTACATATGGTAACATACATCACGTCTTGATGCATATTGTCTTTACCTACATAGTGTAACATACACCACGTCTTGATATATATTGACTTTACCTACATAGGGTAACATACACCACGTCTTGATGTATATTGACTTTACCTACATAGGGTAACATACATCACGTCTTGATGCATATTGACTTAACCTTCATAGGGTAACATAACACCACGTCTTGATATATATTGACTTTACCTATATAGGGTAACATACACCGCGTCTTGATATATATTGACTTTATCTACATAGGGAAACATACACCACGTCTTGATATATATTGTCTTTACCTACATAGGGTAACATACGCCACGTCTTGATATACATTGACTTTACCTACATAGGGTAACATACAATACGTCTTGATATATATTGACTTTACCTACATAGGGTAACATACACCACGTCTTGATATAAATTGACTTTACCTACATAGGGTAGCATACACATCCTCTTGATGTATATTGACTTTACCTACATAGGGTAACATACACCACGTCTTGATTTATATTGACTTTACCTACATAGGATAACATACACCACGTCTTGATATATATTGACTTTACCTACATAGGGTAACATACAATACGTCTTGATATATATTGACTTTACCTACATAGGGTAACATACACCACGTCTTGATATATATTGACTTTACCTACATAGGGTAACATACACCACGTCTTGATATATATTGACTTTACCTACATAGGGTAACATACACCACGTCTTGATATATATTGACTTTACCTACATAGGGTAACATACACCACGTCTTGATATATATTGACTTTACCTACATACGGTAACATACACCACGTCTTAGTGTATATTGACTTTACCTACATAGGGTAACATACATCACGTCTTGATGCATATTGACTTTACCTACATAGGGTAACATACAACACATCTTGATATATATTGACTTTACCTACATAGGGTAACATACACCACGTCTTGATATATATTGACTTTACCTACATAGGGTAGCATACACCACGTCTTGGTATATATTGAATTTACCTACATAGGGTAACATACACCACGTCTTGATGTATATTGACTTTACCTACATAGGGTAACATACATCACGTCTTGATGCATATTGACTTTACCTACATAGGGTAACATACACCACGTCTTGATATATATTGACTTTACCTACATAGCGAAACATACACCACGTCTTGATATATATTGACTTTACCTACATAGGGTAACATACACCACGTCTTGATATATATTGACTTTACCTACATAGCGAAACATACACCACGTCTTGATATATATTGACTTTACCTACATAGGGTAACATACACCACGTCTTGATATATATTGACTTTACCTACATAGGGTAACATACACCACGTCTTGATGTATTTTGACTTTACCTACATAGGGTAACATACATCACGTCTTGATGCATATTGGCTTTACCTTCATAGGGTAACATAACACCACGTCTTGATATATATTGACTTTACCTACATAGGGTAACATACACCGCGTCTTGATATATATTGACTTTATCTACATAGGGAAACATACACCACGTCTTGATATATATTGACTTTACCTACATAGGGTAACATACGCCACGTCTTGATATACATTGACTTTACCTACATAGGGTAACATACACCACGTCTTGATATATATTGACTTTACCTACATAGGGTAACATACAATACGTCTTGATATATATTGACTTTACCTACATAGGGTAACATACACCACGTCTTGATATATATTGATTTTACCTACATAGGGTAACATACACCACGTCTTGATGTATATTGACTTTACCTGCATAGGGTAACATACACCACGTCTTGATATATATTGACTATACCTACATAGGGTAACATACACAACGTCTTGATGTATATTGACTTTACCTACATAGGGTAGCATATACCACGTCTTGATATATATTGATTTTACCTACATAGGGTAGCATACACCACGTCTTGATATATATTGACTTTACCTACATAGGGTAGCATACACCACGTCTTGATATATATTGACTTTACCTACATAGGGTAACATACACCACGTCTTGATATATATTGACTTTACCTACATAGGGTAACATACACCACGTCTTGATATATATTGACTTTACCTACATAGGGTAACATACACCACGTCTTGATATATATTGACTTTACCTACATTGGGTAGCATACACCACGTCTTGATGTATATTTACTTTACCTACATAGGGTAACATACACCTCGTCTTGATATATATTGACTTTACCTACATAGGGTAACATACACCACGTCTTGATATATATTGACCTTACCTACATAGGGTAGCATACACCACGTCTTGATGTATTTTGACTTTACCTACATAGGGTAGCATACACCACGTCTTGATGTATATTTACTTTACCTACATAGGGTAACATACACCACGTCTTGATATATATTGACTTTACCTACATAGGGTAGCATACACCACGTCTTGATATATATTGACTTTACCTACATAGGGTAACATACACCACGTCTTGATATATATTGACTTTACCTACATAGGGTAACATACACCACGTCTTGATATATATTGACTTTACCTAAATAGGGTAGCATACACAACGTCTTGACATATATTGACTTTACCTACATAGGGTAACATACACCACGTCTTGATATATATTGACTTTACCTACATAGTGTAGCATATACCACGTCTTGATATATATTGACTTTACCTACATAGGGTAACATACACCACGTCTTGATATATATTGACTTTACCTACATAGGGTAGCATACACCACGTCTTGATATATATTGACTTTACCTACATAGGGTAACATACACCACGTCTTGATATAAATTGACTTTACCTACATAGGGTAGCATACACATCCTCTTGATGTATATTGACTTTACCTACATAGGGTAACATACACCACGTCTTGATTTATATTGACTTTACCTACATAGGATAACATACACCACGTCTTGATATATATTGACTTTACCTACATAGGGTAACATACAATACGTCTTGATATATATTGACTTTACCTACATAGGGTAACATACACCACGTCTTGATATATATTGACTTTACCTACATAGGGTAACATACACCACGTCTTGATATATATTGACTTTACCTACATAGGGTAACATACACCACGTCTTGATATATATTGACTTTACCTACATAGGGTAACATACACCACGTCTTGATATATATTGACTTTACCTACATACGGTAACATACACCACGTCTTAGTGTATATTGACTTTACCTACATAGGGTAACATACATCACGTCTTGATGCATATTGACTTTACCTACATAGGGTAACATACAACACATCTTGATATATATTGACTTTACCTACATAGGGTAACATACACCACGTCTTGATATATATTGACTTTACCTACATAGGGTAGCATACACCACGTCTTGGTATATATTGAATTTACCTACATAGGGTAACATACACCACGTCTTGATGTATATTGACTTTACCTACATAGGGTAACATACATCACGTCTTGATGCATATTGACTTTACCTACATAGGGTAACATACACCACGTCTTGATATATATTGACTTTACCTACATAGCGAAACATGCACCACGTCTTGATATATATTGACTTTACCTACATAGGGTAACATACACCACGTCTTGATATATATTAACTTTACCTACATAGCGAAACATACACCACGTCTTGATATATATTGACTTAACCTACATAGGGTAACATACACCACGTCTTGATATATATTGACTTTACCTACATAGGGTAACATACACCACGTCTTGATGTATATTGACTTTACCTACATAGGGTAACATACATCACGTCTTGATGCATATTGACTTTACCTTCATAGGGTAACATAACACCACGTCTTGATATATATTGACTTTACCTACATAGGGTAACATACACCGCGTCTTGATATATATTGACTTTATCTACATAGGGAAACATACACCACGTCTTGATATATATTGACTTTACCTACATAGGGTAACATACGCCACGTCTTGATATACATTGACTTTACCTACATAGGGTAACATACACCACGTCTTGATATATATTGACTTTACCTACATAGGGTAACATACAATACGTCTTGATATATATTGACTTTACCTACATAGGGTAACATACACCACGTCTTGATATATATTGATTTTACCTACATAGGGTAACATACACCACGTCTTGATGTATATTGACTTTACCTGCATAGGGTAACATACACCACGTCTTGATATATATTGACTATACCTACATAGGGTAACATACACCACGTCTTGATGTATATTGACTTTACCTACATAGGGTAGCATACACCACGTCTTGATATATATTGACTTTACCTACATAGGGTAGCATACACCACGTCTTGATATATATTGACTTTACCTACATAGGGTAACATACACCACGTCTTGATATATATTGACTTTACCTATATAGGGTAACATACACCACGTCTTGATATATATTGACTTTACCTACATAGGGTAACATACACCACGTCTTGATATATATTGACTTTACCTACATTGGGTAGCATACACCACGTCTTGATGTATATTTACTTTACCTACATAGGGTAACATACACCACGTCTTGATATATATTGACTTTACCTACATAGGGTAGCATACACCACGTCTTGGTATATATTGAATTTACCTACATAGGGTAACATACACCACGTCTTGATGTATATTGACTTTACCTACATATGGTAACATACATCACGTCTTGATGCATATTGACTTTACCTACATAGGGTAACATACACCACGTCTTGATATATATTGACTTTACCTACATAGCGGAACATACACCACGTCTTGATATATATTGACTTTACCTACATAGGGTAACATACATCACGTCTTGATATATATTGACTTTACCCACATAGGGTAACATACACCACGTCTTGATGTATATTGACTTTACCTACATATGGTAACATACATCACGTCTTGATGCATATTGTCTTTACCTACATAGTGTAACATACACCACGTCTTGATATATATTGACTTTACCTACATAGGGTAACATACACCACGTCTTGATGTATATTGACTTTACCTACATAGGGTAACATACATCACGTCTTGATGCATATTGACTTAACCTTCATAGGGTAACATAACACCACGTCTTGATATATATTGACTTTACCTATATAGGGTAACATACACCGCGTCTTGATATATATTGACTTTATCTACATAGGGAAACATACGCCACGTCTTGATATACATTGACTTTACCTACATAGGGTAACATACAATACGTCTTGATATATATTGACTTTACCTACATAGGGTAACATACACCACGTCTTGATATATATTGATTTTACCTACATAGGGTAACATACACCACGTCTTGATGTATATTGACTTTACCTGCATAGGGTAACATACACCACGTCTTGATATATATTGACTATACCTACATAGGGTAACATACACCACGTCTTGATGTATATTGACTTTACCTACATAGGGTAGCATATACCACGTCTTGATATATATTGATTTTACCTACATAGGGTAGCATACACCACGTCTTGATATATATTGACTTTACCTACATAGGGTAGCATACACCACGTCTTGATATATATTGACTTTACTTACATACGGTAACATACACCACGTCTTGATATATATTGACTTTACCTACATAGGGTAACATACACCACGTCTTGATATATATTGACTTTACCTACATAGGGTAACATACACCACGTCTTGATATATATTGACTTTACCTACATAGGGTAGCATACACCACGTCTTGATGTATATTTACTTTACCTACATAGGGTAACATACACCACGTCTTGATATATATTGACTTTACCTACATAGGGTAACATACAACACATCTTGATATATATTGACTTTACCTACATAGGGTAACATACACCACGTCTTGATATGTATTGACTTTACCTACATAGGGTAGCATACACCACGTCTTGGTATATATTGAATTTACCTACATAGGGTAACATACACCACGTCTTGATGTATATTGACTTTACCTACATAGGGTAACATACATCACGTCTTGATGCATATTGACTTTACCTACATAGGGTAACATACACCACGTCTTGATATATATTGACTTTACCTACATAGCGAAACATACACCACGTCTTGATATATATTGACTTTACCTACATAGGGTAACATACACCACGTCTTGATATATATTGACTTTACCTACATAGGGTAACATACACCACGTCTTGATGTATATTGACTTTACCTACATATGGTAACATACATCACGTCTTGATGCATATTGTCTTTACCTACATAGTGTAACATACACCACGTCTTGATATATATTGACTTTACCTACATAGGGTAACATACACCACGTCTTGATGTATATTGACTTTACCTACATAGGGTATCATACATCACGTCTTGATGCATATTGACTTTACCTGCATAGGGTAACATACACCACGTCTTGATATATATTGACTATACCTTCATAGGGTAACATAACACCACGTCTTGATATATATTGACTTTACCTACATAGGGTAACATACACCGCGTCTTGATATATATTGACTTTATCTACATAGGGAAACATACACCACGTCTTGATATATATTGACTTTACCTACATAGGGTAACATACGCCACGTCTTGATGTACATTGACTTTACCTACATAGGGTAACATACACCACGTCTTGATATATATTGACTTTACCTACATAGGGTAACATACAATACGTCTTGATATATATTGACTTTACCTACATAGGCTAACATACACCACGTCTTGATATATATTGATTTTACCTACATAGGGTAACATACACCACGTCTTGATGTATATTGACTTTACCTGCATAGGGTAACATACACCACGTCTTGATATATATTGACTATACCTACATAGGGTAACATACACCACGTCTTGATGTATATTGACTTTACCTACATAGGGTAGCATATACCACGTCTTGATATATATTGATTTTACCTACATAGGGTAGCATACACCACGTCTTGATATATATTGACTTTACCTACATAGGGTAGCATGCACCACGTCTTGATATATATTGACTTTACCTACATAGGGTAACATACACCACGTCTTGATATATATTGACTTTACCTACATAGGGTAACATACACCACGTCTTGATATATATTGACTTTACCTACATAGGGTAACATACACCACGTCTTGATATATATTGACTTTACCTACATAGGGTAGCATACACCACGTCTTGATGTATATTTACTTTACCTACATAGGGTAACATACACCACGTCTTGATATATATTGACTTTACCTACATAGGGTAGCATACACCACGTTTTGATATATATTGACTTTACCTACATAGGGTAACATACACCACGTCTTGATATATATTGACTTTACCTACATAGGGTAACATACACCACGTCTTGATATATATTGACTTTACCTACATAGCGAAACATACACCACGTCTTGATATATATTGACTTTACCTACATAGGGTAGCATACACCACGTCTTGATATATATTGACTTTACCTACATAGGGTAACATACACCACGTCTTGATATATATTGACTTTACCTACATAGGGTAGCATACACCACGTCTTGATATATATTGACTTTACCTACATAGGGTAACATACACCACGTCTTGATATATATTGACTTTACCTACATAGGGTAACATACACCACGTCTTGATATATATTGACTTTACCTAAATAGGGTAGCATACACAACGTCTTGACATATATTGACTTTACCTACATAGGGTAACATACACCACGTCTTGATATATATTGACTTTACCTAAATAGGGTAGCATACACAACGTCTTGACATATATTGACTTTACCTACATAGGGTAACATACATCACGTCTTGATGCATATTGTCTTTACCTACATAGTGTAACATACACCAGGTCTTGATATATATTGACTTTACCTACATAGGGTAACATACACCACGTCTTGATGTATATTGACTTTACCTACATAGGGTAACATACATCACGTCTTGATGCATATTGACTTTACCTGCATAGGGTAACATACACCACGTCTTGATATATATTGACTATACCTTCATAGGGTAACATAACACCACGTCTTGATATATATTGACTTTACCTACATAGGGTAACATACACCGCGTCTTGATATATATTGACTTTATCTACATAGGGAAACATACACCACGTCTTGATATATATTGACTTTACCTACATAGGGTAACATACGCCACGTCTTGATGTACATTGACTTTACCTACATAGGGTAACATACACCACGTCTTGATATATATTGACTTTACCTACATAGGGTAACATACAATACGTCTTGATATATATTGACTTTACCTACATAGGGTAACATACACCACGTCTTGATATATATTGATTTTACCTACATAGGGTAGCATACACCACGTCTTGATGTATATTTACTTTACCTACATAGGGTAACATACACCACGTCTTGATATATATTGACTATACCTACATAGGGTAACATACACCACGTCTTGATGTATATTGACTTTACCTACATAGGGTAGCATATACCACGTCTTGATATATATTGATTTTACCTACATAGGGTAGCATACACCACGTCTTGATATATATTGACTTTACCTACATAGGGTAGCATGCACCACGTCTTGATATATATTGACTTTACCTACATAGGGTAACATACACCACGTCTTGATATATATTGACTTTACCTACATAGGGTAACATACACCACGTCTTGATATATATTGACTTTACCTACATAGGGTAACATACACCACGTCTTGATATATATTGACTTTACCTACATAGGGTAGCATACACCACGTCTTGATGTATATTTACTTTACCTACATAGGGTAACATACACCACGTCTTGATATATATTGACTTTACCTACATAGGGTAGCATACACCACGTCTTGATATATATTGACTTTACCTACATAGGGTAACATACACCACGTCTTGATATATATTGACTTTACCTACATAGGGTAACATACACCACGTCTTGATATATATTGACTTTACCTAAATAGGGTAGCATACACAACGTCTTGATGTATATTTACTTTACCTACATAGGGTAACATACACCACGTCTTGATATATATTGACTTTACCTACATAGGGTAGCATACACCACGTCTTGATATATATTGACTTTACCTACATAGGGTAGCATACAACACGTCTTGGTATATATTGAATTTACCTACATAGGGTAACATACACCACGTCTTGATGTATATTGACTTTACCTACATAGGGTAACATACATCACGTCTTGATGCATATTGACTTTACCTACATAGGGTAACATACACCACGTCTTGATATATATTGACTTTACCTACATAGCGAAACATACACCACGTCTTGATATATATTGACTTTACCTACATAGGGTAGCATACACCACGTCTTGATATATATTGACTTTACCTACATAGGGTAACATACACCACGTCTTGATATATATTGACTTTACCTACATAGGGTAGCATACACCACGTCTTGATATATATTGACTTTACCTACATAGGGTAACATACACCACGTCTTGATATATATTGACTTTACCTAAATAGGGTAGCATACACAACGTCTTGACATATATTGACTTTACCTACATAGGGTAACATACACCACGTCTTGATATATATTGACTTTACCTAAATAGGGTAGCATACACAACGTCTTGACATATATTGACTTTACCTACATAGGGTAACATACACCACGTCTTGATGCATATTGTCTTTACCTACATAGTGTAACATACACCAGGTCTTGATATATATTGACTTTACCTACATAGGGTAACATACACCACGTCTTGATGTATATTGACTTTACCTACATAGGGTAACATACATCACGTCTTGATGCATATTGACTTTACCTGCATAGGGTAACATACACCACGTCTTGATATATATTGACTATACCTTCATAGGGTAACATAACACCACGTCTTGATATATATTGACTTTACCTACATAGGGTAACATACACCGCGTCTTGATATATATTGACTTTATCTACATAGGGAAACATACACCACGTCTTGATATATATTGACTTTACCTACATAGGGTAACATACGCCACGTCTTGATGTACATTGACTTTACCTACATAGGGTAACATACACCACGTCTTGATATATATTGACTTTACCTACATAGGGTAACATACAATACGTCTTGATATATATTGACTTTACCTACATAGGGTAACATACACCACGTCTTGATATATATTGATTTTACCTACATAGGGTAGCATACACCACGTCTTGATGTATATTTACTTTACCTACATAGGGTAACATACACCACGTCTTGATATATATTGACTATACCTACATAGGGTAACATACACCACGTCTTGATGTATATTGACTTTACCTACATAGGGTAGCATATACCACGTCTTGATATATATTGATTTTACCTACATAGGGTAGCATACACCACGTCTTGATATATATTGACTTTACCTACATAGGGTAGCATGCACCACGTCTTGATATATATTGACTTTACCTACATAGGGTAACATACACCACGTCTTGATATATATTGACTTTACCTACATAGGGTAACATACACCACGTCTTGATATATATTGACTTTACCTACATAGGGTAACATACACCACGTCTTGATATATATTGACTTTACCTACATAGGGTAGCATACACCACGTCTTGATGTATATTTACTTTACCTACATAGGGTAACATACACCACGTCTTGATATATATTGACTTTACCTACATAGGGTAGCATACACCACGTCTTGATATATATTGACTTTACCTACATAGGGTAACATACACCACGTCTTGATATATATTGACTTTACCTACATAGGGTAACATACACCACGTCTTGATATATATTGACTTTACCTAAATAGGGTAGCATACACAACGTCTTGATGTATATTTACTTTACCTACATAGGGTAACATACACCACGTCTTGATATATATTGACTTTACCTACATAGGGTAGCATACACCACGTCTTGATATATATTGACTTTACCTACATAGGGTAGCATACACCACGTCTTGGTATATATTGAATTTACCTACATAGGGTAACATACACCACGTCTTGATGTATATTGACTTTACCTACATAGGGTAACATATATCACGTCTTGATGCATATTGACTTTACCTACATAGGGTAACATACACCACGTCTTGATATATATTGACTTTACCTACATAGCGAAACATACACCACGTCTTGATATATATTGACTTTACCTACATAGGGTAACATACACCACGTCTTGATATATATTGACTTTACCTACATAGGGTAGCATACACCACGTCTTGATATATATTGACTTTACCTACATAGGGTAACATACACCACGTCTTGATATATATTGACTTTACCTACATAGGGTAACATACACCACGTCTTGATATATATTGACTTTACCTAAATAGGGTAGCATACACCACGTCTTGACATATATTGACTTTACCTACATAGGGTAACATACACCACGTCTTGATATATATTGACTTTACCTACATAGTGTAGCATATACCACGTCTTGATATATATTGACTTTACCTACATAGGGTAACATACACCACGTCTTGATATATATTGACTTTACCTACATAGGGTAGCATACACCACGTCTTGATATATATTGACTTTACCTACATAGGGTAACATACACCACGTCTTGATATAAATTGACTTTACCTACATAGGGTAGCATACACATCCTCTTGATGTATATTGACTTTACCTACATAGGGTAACATACACCACGTCTTGATATATATTGACTTTACCTACATAGGATAACATACACCACGTCTTGATATATATTGACTTTACCTACATAGGGTAACATACAATACGTCTTGATATATATTGACTTTACCTACATAGGGTAACATACACCACGTCTTGATATATATTGACTTTACCTATATAGGGTAACATACACCACGTCTTGATATATATTGACTTTACCTGCATAGGGTAACATACACCACGTCTTGATATATATTGACTTTACCTACATAGGGTAACATACACCACGTCTTGATATATATTGACTTTACCTACATACGGTAACATACACCACGTCTTAGTGTATATTGACTTTACCTACATAGGGTAACATACATCACGTCTTGATGCATATTGACTTTACCTACATAGGGTAACATACAACACATCTTGATATATATTGACTTTACCTATATAGGGTAACATACACCACGTCTTGATATATATTGACTTTACCTACATAGGGTAGCATACACCACGTCTTGATGTATATTTACTTTACCTACATAGGGTAACATACACCACGTCTTGATATATATTGACTTTACCTACATAGGGTAGCATACACCACGTCTTGATATATATTGACTTTACCTACATAGGGTAACATACACCACGTCTTGATATATATTGACTTTACCTACATAGGGTAACATACACCACGTCTTGATATATATTGACTTTACCTAAATAGGGTAGCATACACAACGTCTTGACATATATTGACTTTACCTACATAGGGTAACATACACCACGTCTTGATATATATTGACTTTACCTACATAGTGTAGCATATACCACGTCTTGATATATATTGACTTTACCTACATAGGGTAACATACACCACGTCTTGATATATATTGACTTTACCTACATAGGGTAGCATACACCACGTCTTGATATATATTGACTTTACCTACATAGGGTAACATACACCACGTCTTGATATAAATTGACTTTACCTACATAGGGTAGCATACACATCCTCTTGATGTATATTGACTTTACCTACACAGGGTAACATACACCACGTCTTGATATATATTGATTTTACCTACATAGGATAACATACACCACGTCTTGATATATATTGACTTTACCTACATAGGGTAACATACAATACGTCTTGATATATATTGACTTTACCTACATAGGGTAACATACACCACGTCTTGATATATATTGACTTTACCTACATAGGGTAACATACACCACGTCTTGATATATATTGACTTTACCTACATAGGGTAACATACACCACGTCTTGATATATATTGACTTTACCTACATAGGGTAACATACACCACGTCTTGATATATATTGACTTTACCTACATAGGGTAACATACACCACGTCTTGATATATATTGACTTTACCTAAATAGGGTAGCATACACAACGTCTTGATGTATATTTACTTTACCTACATAGGGTAACATACACCACGTCTTGATATATATTGACTTTACCTACATAGGGTAGCATACACCACGTCTTGATATATATTGACTTTACCTACATAGGGTAGCATACACCACGTCTTGGTATATATTGAATTTACCTACATAGGGTAACATACACCACGTCTTGATGTATATTGACTTTACCTACATAGGGTAACATACATCACGTCTTGATGCATATTGACTTTACCTACATAGGGTATCATACACCACGTCTTGATATATATTGACTTTACCTACATAGCGAAACATACACCACGTCTTGATATATATTGACTTTACCTACATAGGGTAACATACACCACGTCTTGATATATATTGACTTTACCTACATAGGGTAGCATACACCACGTCTTGATATATATTGACTTTACCTACATAGGGTAACATACACCACGTCTTGATATATATTGACTTTACCTACATAGGGTAACATACACCACGTCTTGATATATATTGACTTTACCTAAATAGGGTAGCATACACCACGTCTTGACATATATTGACTTTACCTACATAGGGTAACATACACCACGTCTTGATATATATTGACTTTACCTACATAGTGTAGCATATACCACGTCTTGATATATATTGACTTTACCTACATAGGGTAACATACACCACGTCTTGATATATATTGACTTTACCTACATAGGGTAGCATACACCACGTCTTGATATATATTGACTTTACCTACATAGGGTAACATACACCACGTCTTGATATAAATTGACTTTACCTACATAGGGTAGCATACACATCCTCTTGATGTATATTGACTTCACCTACATAGGGTAACATACACCACATCTTGATATATATTGACTTTACCTACATAGGATAACATACACCACGTCTTGATATATATTGACTTTACCTACATAGGGTAACATACAATACGTCTTGATATATATTGACTTTACCTACATAGGGTAACATACACCACGTCTTGATATATATTGACTTTACCTACATAGGGTAACATACACCACGTCTTGATATATATTGACTTTACCTGCATAGGGTAACATACACCACGTCTTGATATATATTGACTTTACCTACATAGGGTAACATACACCACGTCTTGATATATATTGACTTTACCTACATACGGTAACATACACCACGTCTTAGTGTATATTGACTTTACCTACATAGGGTAACATACATCACGTCTTGATGCATATTGACTTTACCTACATAGGGTAACATACAACACATCTTGATATATATTGAATTTACCTATATAGGGTAACATACACCACGTCTTGATATATATTGACTTTACCTACATAGGGTAGCATACACCACGTCTTGATGTATATTTACTTTACCTACATAGGGTAACATACACCACGTCTTGATATATATTGACTTTACCTACATAGGGTAGCATACACCACGTCTTGATATATATTGACTTTACCTACATAGGGTAACATACACCACGTCTTGATATATATTGACTTTACCTACATAGGGTAACATACACCACGTCTTGATATATATTGACTTTACCTAAATAGGGTAGCATACACAACGTCTTGACATATATTGACTTTACCTACATAGGGTAACATACACCACGTCTTGATATATATTGACTTTACCTACATAGGGTAACATACAATACGTCTTGATATATATTGACTTTACCTACATAGGGTAACATACACCACGTCTTGATATATATTGATTTTACCTACATAGGGTAGCATACACCACGTCTTGATGTATATTTACTTTACCTACATAGGGTAACATACACCACGTCTTGATATATATTGACTATACCTACATAGGGTAACATACACCACGTCTTGATGTATATTGACTTTACCTACATAGGGTAGCATATACCACGTCTTGATATATATTGATTTTACCTACATAGGGTAGCATACACCACGTCTTGATATATATTGACTTTACCTACATAGGGTAGCATGCACCACGTCTTGATATATATTGACTTTACCTACATAGGGTAACATACACCACGTCTTGATATATATTGACTTTACCTACATAGGGTAACATACACCACGTCTTGATATATATTGACTTTACCTACATAGGGTAACATACACCACGTCTTGATATATATTGACTTTACCTACATAGGGTAGCATACACCACGTCTTGATGTATATTTACTTTACCTACATAGGGTAACATACACCACGTCTTGATATATATTGACTTTACCTACATAGGGTAGCATACACCACGTCTTGATATATATTGACTTTACCTACATAGGGTAACATACACCACGTCTTGATATATATTGACTTTACCTACATAGGGTAACATACACCACGTCTTGATATATATTGACTTTACCTAAATAGGGTAGCATACACAACGTCTTGATGTATATTTACTTTACCTACATAGGGTAACATACACCACGTCTTGATATATATTGACTTTACCTACATAGGGTAGCATACACCACGTCTTGATATATATTGACTTTACCTACATAGGGTAGCATACAACACGTCTTGGTATATATTGAATTTACCTACATAGGGTAACATACACCACGTCTTGATGTATATTGACTTTACCTACATAGGGTAACATACATCACGTCTTGATGCATATTGACTTTACCTACATAGGGTAACATACACCACGTCTTGATATATATTGACTTTACCTACATAGCGAAACATACACCACGTCTTGATATATATTGACTTTACCTACATAGGGTAGCATACACCACGTCTTGATATATATTGACTTTACCTACATAGGGTAACATACACCACGTCTTGATATATATTGACTTTACCTACATAGGGTAGCATACACCACGTCTTGATATATATTGACTTTACCTACATAGGGTAACATACACCACGTCTTGATATATATTGACTTTACCTACATAGGGTAACATACACCACGTCTTGATATATATTGACTTTACCTAAATAGGGTAGCATACACAACGTCTTGACATATATTGACTTTACCTACATAGGGTAACATACACCACGTCTTGATATATATTGACTTTACCTAAATAGGGTAGCATACACAACGTCTTGACATATATTGACTTTACCTACATAGGGTAACATACACCACGTCTTGATGCATATTGTCTTTACCTACATAGTGTAACATACACCAGGTCTTGATATATATTGACTTTACCTACATAGGGTAACATACACCACGTCTTGATGTATATTGACTTTACCTACATAGGGTAACATACATCACGTCTTGATGCATATTGACTTTACCTGCATAGGGTAACATACACCACGTCTTGATATATATTGACTATACCTTCATAGGGTAACATAACACCACGTCTTGATATATATTGACTTTACCTACATAGGGTAACATACACCGCGTCTTGATATATATTGACTTTACCTACATACGGTAACATACACCACGTCTTAGTGTATATTGACTTTACCTACATAGGGTAACATACATCACGTCTTGATGCATATTGACTTTACCTACATAGGGTAACATACAACACATCTTGATATATATTGAATTTACCTATATAGGGTAACATACACCACGTCTTGATATATATTGACTTTACCTACATAGGGTAGCATACACCACGTCTTGATGTATATTTACTTTACCTACATAGGGTAACATACACCACGTCTTGATATATATTGACTTTACCTACATAGGGTAGCATACACCACGTCTTGATATATATTGACTTTACCTACATAGGGTAACATACACCACGTCTTGATATATATTGACTTTACCTACATAGGGTAACATACACCACGTCTTGATATATATTGACTTTACCTAAATAGGGTAGCATACACAACGTCTTGACATATATTGACTTTACCTACATAGGGTAACATACACCACGTCTTGATATATATTGACTTTACCTACATAGGGTAACATACAATACGTCTTGATATATATTGACTTTACCTACATAGGGTAACATACACCACGTCTTGATATATATTGATTTTACCTACATAGGGTAGCATACACCACGTCTTGATGTATATTTACTTTACCTACATAGGGTAACATACACCACGTCTTGATATATATTGACTATACCTACATAGGGTAACATACACCACGTCTTGATGTATATTGACTTTACCTACATAGGGTAGCATATACCACGTCTTGATATATATTGATTTTACCTACATAGGGTAGCATACACCACGTCTTGATATATATTGACTTTACCTACATAGGGTAGCATGCACCACGTCTTGATATATATTGACTTTACCTACATAGGGTAACATACACCACGTCTTGATATATATTGACTTTACCTACATAGGGTAACATACACCACGTCTTGATATATATTGACTTTACCTACATAGGGTAACATACACCACGTCTTGATATATATTGACTTTACCTACATAGGGTAGCATACACCACGTCTTGATGTATATTTACTTTACCTACATAGGGTAACATACACCACGTCTTGATATATATTGACTTTACCTACATAGGGTAGCATACACCACGTCTTGATATATATTGACTTTACCTACATAGGGTAACATACACCACGTCTTGATATATATTGACTTTACCTACATAGGGTAACATACACCACGTCTTGATATATATTGACTTTACCTAAATAGGGTAGCATACACAACGTCTTGATGTATATTTACTTTACCTACATAGGGTAACATACACCACGTCTTGATATATATTGACTTTACCTACATAGGGTAGCATACACCACGTCTTGATATATATTGACTTTACCTACATAGGGTAGCATACAACACGTCTTGGTATATATTGAATTTACCTACATAGGGTAACATACACCACGTCTTGATGTATATTGACTTTACCTACATAGGGTAACATACATCACGTCTTGATGCATATTGACTTTACCTACATAGGGTAACATACACCACGTCTTGATATATATTGACTTTACCTACATAGCGAAACATACACCACGTCTTGATATATATTGACTTTACCTACATAGGGTAGCATACACCACGTCTTGATATATATTGACTTTACCTACATAGGGTAACATACACCACGTCTTGATATATATTGACTTTACCTACATAGGGTAGCATACACCACGTCTTGATATATATTGACTTTACCTACATAGGGTAACATACACCACGTCTTGATATATATTGACTTTACCTACATAGGGTAACATACACCACGTCTTGATATATATTGACTTTACCTAAATAGGGTAGCATACACAACGTCTTGACATATATTGACTTTACCTACATAGGGTAACATACACCACGTCTTGATATATATTGACTTTACCTAAATAGGGTAGCATACACAACGTCTTGACATATATTGACTTTACCTACATAGGGTAACATACACCACGTCTTGATGCATATTGTCTTTACCTACATAGTGTAACATACACCAGGTCTTGATATATATTGACTTTACCTACATAGGGTAACATACACCACGTCTTGATGTATATTGACTTTACCTACATAGGGTAACATACATCACGTCTTGATGCATATTGACTTTACCTGCATAGGGTAACATACACCACGTCTTGATATATATTGACTATACCTTCATAGGGTAACATAACACCACGTCTTGATATATATTGACTTTACCTACATAGGGTAACATACACCGCGTCTTGATATATATTGACTTTATCTACATAGGGAAACATACACCACGTCTTGATATATATTGACTTTACCTACATAGGGTAACATACGCCACGTCTTGATGTACATTGACTTTACCTACATAGGGTAACATACACCACGTCTTGATATATATTGACTTTACCTACATAGGGTAACATACAATACGTCTTGATATATATTGACTTTACCTACATAGGGTAACATACACCACGTCTTGATATATATTGATTTTACCTACATAGGGTAGCATACACCACGTCTTGATGTATATTTACTTTACCTACATAGGGTAACATACACCACGTCTTGATATATATTGACTATACCTACATAGGGTAACATACACCACGTCTTGATGTATATTGACTTTACCTACATAGGGTAGCATATACCACGTCTTGATATATATTGATTTTACCTACATAGGGTAGCATACACCACGTCTTGATATATATTGACTTTACCTACATAGGGTAGCATGCACCACGTCTTGATATATATTGACTTTACCTACATAGGGTAACATACACCACGTCTTGATATATATTGACTTTACCTACATAGGGTAACATACACCACGTCTTGATATATATTGACTTTACCTACATAGGGTAACATACACCACGTCTTGATATATATTGACTTTACCTACATAGGGTAGCATACACCACGTCTTGATGTATATTTACTTTACCTACATAGGGTAACATACACCACGTCTTGATATATATTGACTTTACCTACATAGGGTAGCATACACCACGTCTTGATATATATTGACTTTACCTACATAGGGTAACATACACCACGTCTTGATATATATTGACTTTACCTACATAGGGTAACATACACCACGTCTTGATATATATTGACTTTACCTAAATAGGGTAGCATACACAACGTCTTGATGTATATTTACTTTACCTACATAGGGTAACATACACCACGTCTTGATATATATTGACTTTACCTACATAGGGTAGCATACACCACGTCTTGATATATATTGACTTTACCTACATAGGGTAGCATACACCACGTCTTGGTATATATTGAATTTACCTACATAGGGTAACATACACCACGTCTTGATGTATATTGACTTTACCTACATAGGGTAACATATATCACGTCTTGATGCATATTGACTTTACCTACATAGGGTAACATACACCACGTCTTGATATATATTGACTTTACCTACATAGCGAAACATACACCACGTCTTGATATATATTGACTTTACCTACATAGGGTAACATACACCACGTCTTGATATATATTGACTTTACCTACATAGGGTAGCATACACCACGTCTTGATATATATTGACTTTACCTACATAGGGTAACATACACCACGTCTTGATATATATTGACTTTACCTACATAGGGTAACATACACCACGTCTTGATATATATTGACTTTACCTAAATAGGGTAGCATACACCACGTCTTGACATATATTGACTTTACCTACATAGGGTAACATACACCACGTCTTGATATATATTGACTTTACCTACATAGTGTAGCATATACCACGTCTTGATATATATTGACTTTACCTACATAGGGTAACATACACCACGTCTTGATATATATTGACTTTACCTACATAGGGTAGCATACACCACGTCTTGATATATATTGACTTTACCTACATAGGGTAACATACACCACGTCTTGATATAAATTGACTTTACCTACATAGGGTAGCATACACATCCTCTTGATGTATATTGACTTTACCTACATAGGGTAACATACACCACGTCTTGATATATATTGACTTTACCTACATAGGATAACATACACCACGTCTTGATATATATTGACTTTACCTACATAGGGTAACATACAATACGTCTTGATATATATTGACTTTACCTACATAGGGTAACATACACCACGTCTTGATATATATTGACTTTACCTATATAGGGTAACATACACCACGTCTTGATATATATTGACTTTACCTGCATAGGGTAACATACACCACGTCTTGATATATATTGACTTTACCTACATAGGGTAACATACACCACGTCTTGATATATATTGACTTTACCTACATACGGTAACATACACCACGTCTTAGTGTATATTGACTTTACCTACATAGGGTAACATACATCACGTCTTGATGCATATTGACTTTACCTACATAGGGTAACATACAACACATCTTGATATATATTGACTTTACCTATATAGGGTAACATACACCACGTCTTGATATATATTGACTTTACCTACATAGGGTAGCATACACCACGTCTTGATGTATATTTACTTTACCTACATAGGGTAACATACACCACGTCTTGATATATATTGACTTTACCTACATAGGGTAGCATACACCACGTCTTGATATATATTGACTTTACCTACATAGGGTAACATACACCACGTCTTGATATATATTGACTTTACCTACATAGGGTAACATACACCACGTCTTGATATATATTGACTTTACCTAAATAGGGTAGCATACACAACGTCTTGACATATATTGACTTTACCTACATAGGGTAACATACACCACGTCTTGATATATATTGACTTTACCTACATAGTGTAGCATATACCACGTCTTGATATATATTGACTTTACCTACATAGGGTAACATACACCACGTCTTGATATATATTGACTTTACCTACATAGGGTAGCATACACCACGTCTTGATATATATTGACTTTACCTACATAGGGTAACATACACCACGTCTTGATATAAATTGACTTTACCTACATAGGGTAGCATACACATCCTCTTGATGTATATTGACTTTACCTACACAGGGTAACATACACCACGTCTTGATATATATTGATTTTACCTACATAGGATAACATACACCACGTCTTGATATATATTGACTTTACCTACATAGGGTAACATACAATACGTCTTGATATATATTGACTTTACCTACATAGGGTAACATACACCACGTCTTGATATATATTGACTTTACCTACATAGGGTAACATACACCACGTCTTGATATATATTGACTTTACCTACATAGGGTAACATACACCACGTCTTGATATATATTGACTTTACCTACATAGGGTAACATACACCACGTCTTGATATATATTGACTTTACCTACATAGGGTAACATACACCACGTCTTGATATATATTGACTTTACCTAAATAGGGTAGCATACACAACGTCTTGATGTATATTTACTTTACCTACATAGGGTAACATACACCACGTCTTGATATATATTGACTTTACCTACATAGGGTAGCATACACCACGTCTTGATATATATTGACTTTACCTACATAGGGTAGCATACACCACGTCTTGGTATATATTGAATTTACCTACATAGGGTAACATACACCACGTCTTGATGTATATTGACTTTACCTACATAGGGTAACATACATCACGTCTTGATGCATATTGACTTTACCTACATAGGGTAACATACACCACGTCTTGATATATATTGACTTTACCTACATAGCGAAACATACACCACGTCTTGATATATATTGACTTTACCTACATAGGGTAACATACACCACGTCTTGATATATATTGACTTTACCTACATAGGGTAGCATACACCACGTCTTGATATATATTGACTTTACCTACATAGGGTAACATACACCACGTCTTGATATATATTGACTTTACCTACATAGGGTAACATACACCACGTCTTGATATATATTGACTTTACCTAAATAGGGTAGCATACACCACGTCTTGACATATATTGACTTTACCTACATAGGGTAACATACACCACGTCTTGATATATATTGACTTTACCTACATAGTGTAGCATATACCACGTCTTGATATATATTGACTTTACCTACATAGGGTAACATACACCACGTCTTGATATATATTGACTTTACCTACATAGGGTAGCATACACCACGTCTTGATATATATTGACTTTACCTACATAGGGTAACATACACCACGTCTTGATATAAATTGACTTTACCTACATAGGGTAGCATACACATCCTCTTGATGTATATTGACTTCACCTACATAGGGTAACATACACCACATCTTGATATATATTGACTTTACCTACATAGGATAACATACACCACGTCTTGATATATATTGACTTTACCTACATAGGGTAACATACAATACGTCTTGATATATATTGACTTTACCTACATAGGGTAACATACACCACGTCTTGATATATATTGACTTTACCTACATAGGGTAACATACACCACGTCTTGATATATATTGACTTTACCTGCATAGGGTAACATACACCACGTCTTGATATATATTGACTTTACCTACATAGGGTAACATACACCACGTCTTGATATATATTGACTTTACCTACATACGGTAACATACACCACGTCTTAGTGTATATTGACTTTACCTACATAGGGTAACATACATCACGTCTTGATGCATATTGACTTTACCTACATAGGGTAACATACAACACATCTTGATATATATTGAATTTACCTATATAGGGTAACATACACCACGTCTTGATATATATTGACTTTACCTACATAGGGTAGCATACACCACGTCTTGATGTATATTTACTTTACCTACATAGGGTAACATACACCACGTCTTGATATATATTGACTTTACCTACATAGGGTAGCATACACCACGTCTTGATATATATTGACTTTACCTACATAGGGTAACATACACCACGTCTTGATATATATTGACTTTACCTACATAGGGTAACATACACCACGTCTTGATATATATTGACTTTACCTAAATAGGGTAGCATACACAACGTCTTGACATATATTGACTTTACCTACATAGGGTAACATACACCACGTCTTGACATATATTGACTTTACCTACATAGTGTAGCATATACCACGTCTTGATATATATTGACTTTACCTACATAGGGTAACATACACCACGTCTTGATATATATTGACTTTACCTACATAGGGTAGCATACACCACGTCTTGATATATATTGACTTTACCTACATAGGGTAACATACACCACGTCTTGATATAAATTGACTTTACCTACATAGGGTAGCATACACATCCTCTTGATGTATATTGACTTTACCTACACAGGGTAACATACACCACGTCTTGATATATATTGACTTTACCTACATAGGATAACATACACCACGTCTTGATATATATTGACTTTACCTACATAGGGTAACATACAATACGTCTTGATATATATTGACTTTACCTACATAGGGTAACATACACCACGTCTTGATATATATTGACTTTACCTACATAGGGTAACATACACCACGTCTTGATATATATTGACTTTACCTACATAGGGTAACATACACCACGTCTTGATATATATTGACTTTACCTACATAGGGTAACATACACCACGTCTTGATATATATTGACTTTACCTACATACGGTAACATACACCACGTCTTAGTGTATATTGACTTTACCTACATAGGGTAACATACATCACGTCTTGATGCATATTGACTTTACCTACATAGGGTAACATACAACACATCTTGATATATATTGACTTTACCTATATAGGGTAACATACACCACGTCTTGATATATATTGACTTTACCTACATAGGGTAGCATACACCACGTCTTGGTATATATTGAATTTACCTACATAGGGTAACATACACCACGTCTTGATGTATATTGACTTTACCTACATAGGGTAACATACATCACGTCTTGATGCATATTGACTTTACCTACATAGGGTAACATACACCACGTCTTGATATATATTGACTTTACCTACATAGCGAAACATACACCACGTCTTGATATATATTGACTTTACCTACATAGGGTAACATACACCACGTCTTGATATATATTGACTTTACCTACATAGGGTAACATACACCACGTCTTGATGTATATTGACTTTACCTACATATGGTAACATACATCACGTCTTGATGCATATTGTCTTTACCTACATAGGGTAACATACACCACGTCTTGATATATATTGACTATACCTACATAGGGTAACATACACCACGTCTTGATGTATATTGACTTTACCTACATAGGGTAACATACATCACGTCTTGATGCATATTGACTTTACCTGCATAGGGTAACATACACCACGTCTTGATATATATTGACTTTACCTACATAGGGTAACATAACACCACGTCTTGATATATATTGACTTTACCTACATAGGGTAACATACACCGCGTCTTGATATATATTGACTTTACCTACATAGGGAAACATACACCACGTCGTGATATATATTGACTTTACCTACATAGGGTAACATACGCCACGTCTTGATATATATTGACTTTACCTACATAGGGTAGCATACACCACGTCTTGATATATATTGATTTTACCTACATAGGGTAACATACACCACGTCTTGATGTATATTGACTTTACCTGCATAGGGTAACATACACCACGTCTTGATATATATTGACTATACCTACATAGGGTAACATACACCACGTCTTGATGTATATTGACTTTACCTACATAGGGTAGCATATACCACGTCTTGATATATATTGATTTTACCTACATAGGGTAGCATACACCACGTCTTGATATATATTGACTTTACCTACATAGGGTAGCATACACCACGTCTTGATATATATTGACTTTACCTACATAGGGTAACATACACCACGTCTTGATATATATTGACTTTACCTACATAGGGTAACATACACCACGTCTTGATATATATTGACTTTACCTACATAGGGTAACATACACCACGTCTTGATATATATTGACTTTACCTACATAGGGTAGCATACACCACGTCTTGATGTATATTGACTTTACATGCATAGGGTAACACACACCACGTCTTGATATATATTGACTTTACCTACATAGGGTAACATACATCACGTCTTGATGTATTTTGACTTTACCTACATAGGGTAGCATACACCAGGTCTTGATGTATAACGTCTTGATATATATTGACTTTACCTACATAGGGTAGCATACACCACGTCTTGATATATATTGACTTTACCTACATAGGGTAACATACACCACGTCTTGATATATATTGACTTTACCTACATAGGGTAACATACACCACGTCTTGATATATATTGACTTTACCTACATAGGGTAACATACACTACGTCTTGATGTATATTGACTTTACCTACATAGGGTAACATACATCACGTCTTGATGCATATTGACTTTACCTGCATAGGGTAACATACACCACGTCTTGATATATATTGGCTTTAACTACATAGGGTAACATACACCACGTCTTGATATATATTGACTTTACCTACATAGGGTAACATAACACCACGTCTTGATATATATTGACTTTACCTACATAGGGTAACATACACTACGTCTTGATATATATTGACTTTACCTACCTAGGGAAACATACACCACGCCTTGATATATATTGACTTTACCTACATAGGGTAACATACGCCACGTCTTGATGTACATTGACTTTACCTACATAGGGTAACATACACCACGTCTTGATATATATTGACTTTATCTACATAGGGAAACATACACCACGTCTTGATATATATTGACTTTACCTACATAGGGTAACATACGCCACGTCTTGATGTACATTGACTTTACCTACATAGGGTAACATACACCACGTCTTGATATATATTGACTTTACCTACATAGGGTAACATACAATACGTCTTGATATATATTGACTTTACCTACATAGGGTAACATACACCACGTCTTGATATATATTGATTTTACCTACATAGGGTAGCATACACCACGTCTTGATGTATATTTACTTTACCTACATAGGGTAACATACACCACGTCTTGATATATATTGACTATACCTACATAGGGTAACATACACCACGTCTTGATGTATATTGACTTTACCTACATAGGGTAGCATATACCACGTCTTGATATATATTGATTTTACCTACATAGGGTAGCATACACCACGTCTTGATATATATTGACTTTACCTACATAGGGTAGCATGCACCACGTCTTGATATATATTGACTTTACCTACATAGGGTAACATACACCACGTCTTGATATATATTGACTTTACCTACATAGGGTAACATACACCACGTCTTGATATATATTGACTTTACCTACATAGGGTAACATACACCACGTCTTGATATATATTGACTTTACCTACATAGGGTAGCATACACCACGTCTTGATGTATATTTACTTTACCTACATAGGGTAACATACACCACGTCTTGATATATATTGACTTTACCTACATAGTGTAGCATACACCACGTCTTGATATATATTGACTTTACCTACATAGGGTAACATACACCACCTCTTGATATATATTGACTTTACCTACATAGGGTAACATACACCACGTCTTGATATATATTGACTTTACCTAAATAGGGTAGCATACACAACGTCTTGATGTATATTTACTTTACCTACATAGGGTAACATACACCACGTCTTGATATATATTGACTTTACCTACATAGGGTAGCATACACCACGTCTTGATATATATTGACTTTACCTACATAGGGTAGCATACACCACGTCTTGGTATATATTGAATTTACCTACATAGGGTAACATACACCACGTCTTGATGTATATTGACTTTACCTACATAGGGTAACATACATCACGTCTTGATGCATATTGACTTTACCTACATAGGGTAACATACACCACGTCTTGATATATATTGACTTTACCTACATAGCGAAACATACACCACGTCTTGATATATATTGACTTTACCTACATAGGGTAGCATACACCACGTATTGATATATATTGACTTTACCTACATAGGGTAACATACACCACGTCTTGATATATATTGACTTTACCTACATAGGGTAGCATACACCACGTCTTGATATATATTGACTTTACCTACATAGGGTAACATACACCACGTCTTGATATGGATTGACTTTACCTACATAGGGTAACATACACCACGTCTTGATATATATTGACTTTACCTAAATAGGGTAGCATACACAACGTCTTGACATATATTGACTTTACCTACATAGGGTAACATACACCACGTCTTGATATATATTGACTTTACCTAAATAGGGTAGCATACACAACGTCTTGACATATATTGACTTTACCTACATAGGGTAACATACACCACGTCTTGATGCATATTGTCTTTACCTACATAGTGTAACATACACCAGGTCTTGATATATATTGACTTTACCTACATAGGGTAACATACACCACGTCTTGATGTATATTGACTTTACCTACATAGGGTAACATACATCACGTCTTGATGCATATTGACTTTACCTGCATAGGGTAACATACACCACGTCTTGATATATATTGACTATACCTTCATAGGGTAACATAACACCACGTCTTGATATATATTGACTTTACCTACATAGGGTAACATACACCGCGTCTTGATATATATTGACTTTATCTACATAGGGAAACATACACCACGTCTTGATATATATTGACTTTACCTACATAGGGTAACATACGCCACGTCTTGATGTACATTGACTTTACCTACATAGGGTAACATACACCACGTCTTGATATATATTGACTTTACCTACATAGGGTAACATACAATACGTCTTGATATATATTGACTTTACCTACATAGGGTAACATACACCACGTCTTGATATATATTGATTTTACCTACATAGGGTAGCATACACCACGTCTTGATGTATATTTACTTTACCTACATAGGGTAACATACACCACGTCTTGATATATATTGACTATACCTACATAGGGTAACATACACCACGTCTTGATGTATATTGACTTTACCTACATAGGGTAGCATATACCACGTCTTGATATATATTGATTTTACCTACATAGGGTAGCATACACCACGTCTTGATATATATTGACTTTACCTACATAGGGTAGCATGCACCACGTCTTGATATATATTGACTTTACCTACATAGGGTAACATACACCACGTCTTGATATATATTGACTTTACCTACATAGGGTAACATACACCACGTCTTGATATATATTGACTTTACCTACATAGGGTAACATACACCACGTCTTGATATATATTGACTTTACCTACATAGGGTAGCATACACCACGTCTTGATGTATATTTACTTTACCTACATAGGGTAACATACACCACGTCTTGATATATATTGACTTTACCTACATAGGGTAGCATACACCACGTCTTGATATATATTGACTTTACCTACATAGGGTAACATACACCACGTCTTGATATATATTGACTTTACCTACATAGGGTAACATACACCACGTCTTGATATATATTGACTTTACCTAAATAGGGTAGCATACACAACGTCTTGATGTATATTTACTTTACCTACATAGGGTAACATACACCACGTCTTGATATATATTGACTTTACCTACATAGGGTAGCATACACCACGTCTTGATATATATTGACTTTACCTACATAGGGTAGCATACACCACGTCTTGGTATATATTGAATTTACCTACATAGGGTAACATACACCACGTCTTGATGTATATTGACTTTACCTACATAGGGTAACATATATCACGTCTTGATGCATATTGACTTTACCTACATAGGGTAACATACACCACGTCTTGATATATATTGACTTTACCTACATAGCGAAACATACACCACGTCTTGATATATATTGACTTTACCTACATAGGGTAACATACACCACGTCTTGATATATATTGACTTTACCTACATAGGGTAGCATACACCACGTCTTGATATATATTGACTTTACCTACATAGGGTAACATACACCACGTCTTGATATATATTGACTTTACCTACATAGGGTAACATACACCACGTCTTGATATATATTGACTTTACCTAAATAGGGTAGCATACACCACGTCTTGACATATATTGACTTTACCTACATAGGGTAACATACACCACGTCTTGATATATATTGACTTTACCTACATAGTGTAGCATATACCACGTCTTGATATATATTGACTTTACCTACATAGGGTAACATACACCACGTCTTGATATATATTGACTTTACATACATAGGGTAGCATACACCACGTCTTGATATATATTGACTTTACCTACATAGGGTAACATACACCACGTCTTGATATAAATTGACTTTACCTACATAGGGTAGCATACACATCCTCTTGATGTATATTGACTTTACCTACATAGGGTAACATACACCACGTCTTGATATATATTGACTTTACCTACATAGGATAACATACACCACGTCTTGATATATATTGACTTTACCTACATAGGGTAACATACAATACGTCTTGATATATATTGACTTTACCTACATAGGGTAACATACACCACGTCTTGATATATATTGACTTTACCTATATAGGGTAACATACACCACGTCTTGATATATATTGACTTTACCTGCATAGGGTAACATACACCACGTCTTGATATATATTGACTTTACCTACATAGGGTAACATACACCACGTCTTGATATATATTGACTTTACCTACATACGGTAACATACACCACGTCTTAGTGTATATTGACTTTACCTACATAGGGTAACATACATCACGTCTTCATGCATATTGACTTTACCTACATAGGGTAACATACAACACATCTTGATATATATTGACTTTACCTATATAGGGTAACATACACCACGTCTTGATATATATTGACTTTACCTACATAGGGTAGCATACACCACGTCTTGATGTATATTTACTTTACCTACATAGGGTAACATACACCACGTCTTGATATATATTGACTTTACCTACATAGGGTAGCATACACCACGTCTTGATATATATTGACTTTACCTACATAGGGTAACATACACCACGTCTTGATATATATTGACTTTACCTACATAGGGTAACATACACCACGTCTTGATATATATTGACTTTACCTAAATAGGGTAGCATACACAACGTCTTGACATATATTGACTTTACCTACATAGGGTAACATACACCACGTCTTGATATATATTGACTTTACCTACATAGTGTAGCATATACCACGTCTTGATATATATTGACTTTACCTACATAGGGTAACATACACCACGTCTTGATATATATTGACTTTACCTACATAGGGTAGCATACACCACGTCTTGATATATATTGACTTTACCTACATAGGGTAACATACACCACGTCTTGATATAAATTGACTTTACCTACATAGGGTAGCATACACATCCTCTTGATGTATATTGACTTTACCTACACAGGGTAACATACACCACGTCTTGATATATATTGATTTTACCTACATAGGATAACATACACCACGTCTTGATATATATTGACTTTACCTACATAGGGTAACATACAATACGTCTTGATATATATTGACTTTACCTACATAGGGTAACATACACCACGTCTTGATATATATTGACTTTACCTACATAGGGTAACATACACCACGTCTTGATATATATTGACTTTACCTACATAGGGTAACATACACCACGTCTTGATATATATTGACTTTACCTACATAGGGTAACATACACCACGTCTTGATATATATTGACTTTACCTACATAGGGTAACATACACCACGTCTTGATATATATTGACTTTACCTAAATAGGGTAGCATACACAACGTCTTGATGTATATTTACTTTACCTACATAGGGTAACATACACCACGTCTTGATATATATTGACTTTACCTACATAGGGTAGCATACACCACGTCTTGATATATATTGACTTTACCTACATAGGGTAGCATACACCACGTCTTGGTATATATTGAATTTACCTATATAGGGTAACATACACCACGTCTTGATGTATATTGACTTTACCTACATAGGGTAACATACATCACGTCTTGATGCATATTGACTTTACCTACATAGGGTAACATACACCACGTCTTGATATATATTGACTTTACCTACATAGCGAAACATACACCACGTCTTGATATATATTGACTTTACCTACATAGGGTAACATACACCACGTCTTGATATATATTGACTTTACCTACATAGGGTAGCATACACCACGTCTTGATATATATTGACTTTACCTACATAGGGTAACATACACCACGTCTTGATATATATTGACTTTACCTACAAAGGGTAACATACACCACGTCTTGATATATATTGACTTTACCTAAATAGGGTAGCATACACCACGTCTTGACATATATTGACTTTACCTACATAGGGTAACATACACCACGTCTTGATATATATTGACTTTACCTACATAGTGTAGCATATACCACGTCTTGATATATATTGACTTTACCTACATAGGGTAACATACACCACGTCTTGATATATATTGACTTTACCTACATAGGGTAGCATACACCACGTCTTGATATATATTGACTTTACCTACATAGGGTAACATACACCACGTCTTGATATAAATTGACTTTACCTACATAGGGTAGCATACACATCCTCTTGATGTATATTGACTTTACCTACATAGGGTAACATACACCACGTCTTGATATATATTGACTTTACCTACATAGGATAACATACACCACGTCTTGATATATATTGACTTTACCTACATAGGGTAACATACAATACGTCTTGATATATATTGACTTTACCTACATAGGGTAACATACACCACGTCTTGATATATATTGACTTTACCTACATAGGGTAACATACACCACGTCTTGATATATATTGACTTTACCTGCATAGGGTAACATACACCACGTCTTGATATATATTGACTTTACCTACATAGGGTAACATACACCACGTCTTGATATATATTGACTTTACCTACATACGGTAACATACACCACGTCTTAGTGTATATTGACTTTACCTACATAGGGTAACATACATCACGTCTTGATGCATATTGACTTTACCTACATAGGGTAACATACAACACATCTTGATATATATTGACTTTACCTATATAGGGTAACATACACCACGTCTTGATATATATTGACTTTACCTACATAGGGTAGCATACACCACGTCTTGATGTATATTTACTTTACCTACATAGGGTAACATACACCACGTCTTGATATATATTGACTTTACCTACATAGGGTAGCATACACCACGTCTTGATATATATTGACTTTACCTACATAGGGTAACATACACCACGTCTTGATATATATTGACTTTACCTACATAGGGTAACATACACCACGTCTTGATATATATTGACTTTACCTAAATAGGGTAGCATACACAACGTCTTGACATATATTGACTTTACCTACATAGGGTAACATACACCACGTCTTGATATATATTGACTTTACCTACATAGTGTAGCATATACCACGTCTTGATATATATTGACTTTACCTACATAGGGTAACATACACCACGTCTTGATATATATTGACTTTACCTACATAGGGTAGCATACACCACGTCTTGATATATATTGACTTTACCTACATAGGGTAACATACACCACGTCTTGATATAAATTGACTTTACCTACATAGGGTAGCATACACATCCTCTTGATGTATATTGACTTTACCTACACAGGGTAACATACACCACGTCTTGATATATATTGACTTTACCTACATAGGATAACATACACCACGTCTTGATATATATTGACTTTACCTACATAGGGTAACATACAATACGTCTTGATATATATTGACTTTACCTACATAGGGTAACATACACCACGTCTTGATATATATTGACTTTACCTACATAGGGTAACATACACCACGTCTTGATATATATTGACTTTACCTACATAGGGTAACATACACCACGTCTTGATATATATTGACTTTACCTACATAGGGTAACATACACCACGTCTTGATATATATTGACTTTACCTACATACGGTAACATACACCACGTCTTAGTGTATATTGACTTTACCTACATAGGGTAACATACATCACGTCTTGATGCATATTGACTTTACCTACATAGGGTAACATACAACACATCTTGATATATATTGACTTTACCTATATAGGGTAACATACACCACGTCTTGATATATATTGACTTTACCTACATAGGGTAGCATACACCACGTCTTGGTATATATTGAATTTACCTACATAGGGTAACATACACCACGTCTTGATGTATATTGACTTTACCTACATAGGGTAACATACATCACGTCTTGATGCATATTGACTTTACCTACATAGGGTAACATACACCACGTCTTGATATATATTGACTTTACCTACATAGCGAAACATACACCACGTCTTGATATATATTGACTTTACCTACATAGGGTAACATACACCACGTCTTGATATATATTGACTTTACCTACATAGGGTAACATACACCACGTCTTGATGTATATTGACTTTACCTACATATGGTAACATACATCACGTCTTGATGCATATTGTCTTTACCTACATAGGGTAACATACACCACGTCTTGATATATATTGACTATACCTACATAGGGTAACATACACCACGTCTTGATGTATATTGACTTTACCTACATAGGGTAACATACATCACGTCTTGATGCATATTGACTTTACCTGCATAGGGTAACATACACCACGTCTTGATATATATTGACTTTACCTACATAGGGTAACATAACACCACGTCTTGATATATATTGACTTTACCTACATAGGGTAACATACACCGCGTCTTGATATATATTGACTTTACCTACATAGGGAAACATACACCACGTCGTGATATATATTGACTTTACCTACATAGGGTAACATACGCCACGTCTTGATATATATTGACTTTACCTACATAGGGTAACATACACCACGTCTTGATATATATTGATTTTACCTACATAGGGTAACATACACCACGTCTTGATGTATATTGACTTTACCTGCATAGGGTAACATACACCACGTCTTGATATATATTGACTATACCTACATAGGGTAACATACACCACGTCTTGATGTATATTGACTTTACCTACATAGGGTAGCATATACCACGTCTTGATATATATTGATTTTACCTACATAGGGTAGCATACACCACGTCTTGATATATATTGACTTTACCTACATAGGGTAGCATACACCACGTCTTGATATATATTGACTTTACCTACATAGGGTAACATACACCACGTCTTGATATATATTGACTTTACCTACATAGGGTAACATACACCACGTCTTGATATATATTGACTTTACCTACATAGGGTAACATACACCACGTCTTGATATATATTGACTTTACCTACATAGGGTAGCATACACCACGTCTTGATGTATATTGACTTTACATGCATAGGGTAACACACACCACGTCTTGATATATATTGACTTTACCTACATAGGGTAACATACATCACGTCTTGATGTATTTTGACTTTACCTACATAGGGTAGCATACACCAGGTCTTGATGTATAACGTCTTGATATATATTGACTTTACCTACATAGGGTAGCATACACCACGTCTTGATATATATTGACTTTACCTACATAGGGTAACATACACCACGTCTTGATATATATTGACTTTACCTACATAGGGTAACATACACCACGTCTTGATATATATTGACTTTACCTACATAGGGTAACATACACTACGTCTTGATGTATATTGACTTTACCTACATAGGGTAACATACATCACGTCTTGATGCATATTGACTTTACCTGCATAGGGTAACATACACCACGTCTTGATATATATTGGCTTTAACTACATAGGGTAACATACACCACGTCTTGATATATATTGACTTTACCTACATAGGGTAACATAACACCACGTCTTGATATATATTGACTTTACCTACATAGGGTAACATACACTACGTCTTGATATATATTGACTTTACCTACCTAGGGAAACATACACCACGCCTTGATATATATTGACTTTACCTACATAGGGTAACATACACCACGTCTTGATATACATTGACTTTACCTACATAGGGTAACATACACCACGTCTTGATATATATTGACTTTACCTACATAGGGTAACATACAATACGTCTTGATATATATTGACTTTACCTACATAGGGTAACATACACCACGTCTTGATATATATTAATTTTACCTACATAGGGTAACATACACCACGTCTTGATGTATATTGACTTTACCTGCATAGGGTAACATACACCACGTCTTGATATATATTGACTATACCTACATAGGGTAACATACACCACGTCTTGATGTATATTGACTTTACCTACATAGGATAGCATATACCACGTCTTGATATATATTGATTTTACCTACAAAGGGTAGCATACACCACGTCTTGATATATATTGACTTTACCTACATAGGGTAGCATACACCACGTCTTGATATATATTGACTTTACCTACATAGGGTAACATACACCACGTATTGATATATATTGACTTTACCTACATAGGGTAACATACACCACGTCTTGATATATATTGACTTTACCTACATAGGGTAACATACACCACGTCTTGATATATATTGACTTTACCTACATAGGGTAGCATACACCACGTCTTGATATATATTGACTTTACCTACATAGGGTAGCATACACATCCTCTTGATGTATATTGACTTTACCTACACAGGGTAACATACACCACGTCTTGATATATATTGACTTTACCTACATAGGATAACATACACCACGTCTTGATATATATTGACTTTACCTACATAGGGTAACATACAATACGTCTTGATATATATTGACTTTACCTACATAGGGTAACATACACCACGTCTTGATATATATTGACTTTACCTACATAGGGTAACATACACCACGTCTTGATATATATTGACTTTACCTACATAGGGTAACATACACCACGTCTTGATATATATTGACTTTACCTACATAGGGTAACATACACCACGTCTTGATATATATTGACTTTACCTACATACGGTAACATACACCACGTCTTAGTGTATATTGACTTTACCTACATAGGGTAACATACATCACGTCTTGATGCATATTGACTTTACCTACATAGGGTAACATACAACACATCTTGATATATATTGACTTTACCTATATAGGGTAACATACACCACGTCTTGATATATATTGACTTTACCTACATAGGGTAGCATACACCACGTCTTGGTATATATTGAATTTACCTACATAGGGTAACATACACCACGTCTTGATGTATATTGACTTTACCTACATAGGGTAACATACATCACGTCTTGATGCATATTGACTTTACCTACATAGGGTAACATACACCACGTCTTGATATATATTGACTTTACCTACATAGCGAAACATACACCACGTCTTGATATATATTGACTTTACCTACATAGGGTAACATACACCACGTCTTGATATATATTGACTTTACCTACATAGGGTAACATACACCACGTCTTGATGTATATTGACTTTACCTACATATGGTAACATACATCACGTCTTGATGCATATTGTCTTTACCTACATAGGGTAACATACACCACGTCTTGATATATATTGACTATACCTACATAGGGTAACATACACCACGTCTTGATGTATATTGACTTTACCTACATAGGGTAACATACATCACGTCTTGATGCATATTGACTTTACCTGCATAGGGTAACATACACCACGTCTTGATATATATTGACTTTACCTACATAGGGTAACATAACACCACGTCTTGATATATATTGACTTTACCTACATAGGGTAACATACACCGCGTCTTGATATATATTGACTTTACCTACATAGGGAAACATACACCACGTCGTGATATATATTGACTTTACCTACATAGGGTAACATACGCCACGTCTTGATATATATTGACTTTACCTACATAGGGTAACATACACCACGTCTTGATATATATTGATTTTACCTACATAGGGTAACATACACCACGTCTTGATGTATATTGACTTTACCTGCATAGGGTAACATACACCACGTCTTGATATATATTGACTATACCTACATAGGGTAACATACACCACGTCTTGATGTATATTGACTTTACCTACATAGGGTAGCATATACCACGTCTTGATATATATTGATTTTACCTACATAGGGTAGCATACACCACGTCTTGATATATATTGACTTTACCTACATAGGGTAGGATACACCACGTCTTGATATATATTGACTTTACCTACATAGGGTAACATACACCACGTCTTGATATATATTGACTTTACCTACATAGGGTAACATACACCACGTCTTGATATATATTGACTTTACCTACATAGGGTAACATACACCACGTCTTGATATATATTGACTTTACCTACATAGGGTAGCATACACCACGTCTTGATGTATATTGACTTTACATGCATAGGGTAACACACACCACGTCTTGATATATATTGACTTTACCTACATAGGGTAACATACATCACGTCTTGATGTATTTTGACTTTACCTACATAGGGTAGCATACACCACGTCTTGATGTATAACGTCTTGATATATATTGACTTTACCTACATAGGGTAGCATACACCACGTCTTGATATATATTGACTTTACCTACATAGGGTAACATACACCACGTCTTGATATATATTGACTTTACCTACATAGGGTAACATACACCACCTCTTGATATATATTGACTTTACCTACATAGGGTAACATACACTACGTCTTGATGTATATTGACTTTACCTACATAGGGTAACATACATCACGTCTTGATGCATATTGACTTTACCAGCATAGGGTAACATACACCACGTCTTGATATATATTGGCTTTAACTACATAGGGTAACATACACCACGTCTTGATATATATTGACTTTACCTACATAGGGTAACATAACACCACGTCTTGATATATATTGACTTTACCTACATAGGGTAACATACACTACGTCTTGATATATATTGACTTTACCTACCTAGGGAAACATACACCACGCCTTGATATATATTGACTTTACCTACATAGGGTAACATACACCACGTCTTGATATACATTGACTTTACCTACATAGGGTAACATACACCACGTCTTGATATATATTGACTTTACCTACATAGGGTAACATACAATACGTCTTGATATATATTGACTTTACCTACATAGGGTAACATACACCACGTCTTGATATATATTAATTTTACCTACATAGGGTAACATACACCACGTCTTGATGTATATTGAATTTACCTGCATAGGGTAACATACACCACGTCTTGATATATATTGACTATACCTACATAGGGTAACATACACCACGTCTTGATGTATATTGACTTTACCTACATAGGGTAGCATATACCACGTCTTGATATATATTGATATTACCTACAAAGGGTAGCATACACCACGTCTTGATATATATTGACTTTACCTACATAGGGTAGCATACACCACGTCTTGATATATATTGACTTTACCTACATAGGGTAACATACACCACGTCTTGATATATATTGACTTTACCTACATAGGGTAACATACACCACGTCTTGATATATATTGACTTTACCTACATAGGGTAACATACACCACGTCTTGATATATATTGACTTTACCTACATAGGGTAACATACACTACGTCTTGATATATATTGACTTTACCTACATAGGGTAGCATACAACACGTCTTGATGTATATTGACTTTACCTGCATAGGGTAACACACACCACGTCTTGATATATATTGACTTTACCTACATAGGGTAACATACACCACGTCTTGATGTATTTTGACTTTACCTACATAGGGTAGCATACACCACGTCTTGATGTATATTTACTTTACCTACATAGGGTAGCATACACCACGTCTTGATATATATTGTCTTTACCTACATAGGGTAACATACACCACGTCTTGATATATATTGACCTTACCTACATAGGGTAACATACACCACGTCTTGATATATATTGACTTTACCTACATAGGGTAGCATAAACAACGTCTTGACGTATATTGACTTTACCTACATAGGGTAACATACACCACGTCTTGATATGTATTGATTTTACCTACATAGTGTAGCATATACCACGTCTTGATATATATTGACTTTACCTACATAGGGTAACATACACCACGTCTTGATATATATTGACTTTACCTACATAGGGTAGCATACACCACGTCTTGATATATATTGACTTTACCTACATAGGGTAACATACACCACGTCTTGATATATATTGACTTTACCTACATAGGGTAGCATACACCACGTCTTGATGTATATTGACTTTACCTACATAGGGTAGCATACACCACGTCTTGATATATATTGACTTTACCTACATAGGGTAATTGATTATTATAAATGTATTTATTCGAGATAAACATAACATAGAACGTGCAGCGAATGGTGTAATTGTGGTATTTTTTTATTTCATTTTTTACCTCGATTTAAGTACAATAAACAGTATGTAATTGAAACTAATGCTAGTTCATTTTTTAAGTGGGAAGACGCCAAACGTCTGCTCATGTTTCTGGTTTTAATATATTTGTTGATGAGGGTGAGTGAGCCCATTCCTTATAATTAGCTGCGTTTTTGGTAACGTATATAAAGAACAGCACACAGATTGGATAGTAAACCATACTATTCTATCAATAATAATAATACAGTATTTGTATTTATAATGTAATATTTGATACTTATAGTTCTTTTTTCTACTTCATTTTCAAAGTCAGTTTCGAAAATCCGAATTAATTTATTGAATGATTTAAAGGCCCCACTTTTTCCGGAGTTGGACGTTTCTAATGTGCAAAATAATATAGATACGAAAATTGACACGCGCCTCGACCATATCAATGATACTCTTGACGACAAGATAGAGGCTCTTATCGACGACAAAATGACTGTAGACTGTTCAAACAATTTGGATAAAACAAAACTTGAGAATGATGAAAGATTGTCAGGAATTATTTCAGATTTGAAATCTCTTGAAGAGATAGTGAAATACTGAAAGAATGAAAATAGCCAAATAAAGGAAGACTTTAAGGAATGGAAGAACAATGGTAAGTGGTACTGTAAACTGTATAACATAGTTTATTATTTAATGTTTTATTTTGATTATAGGGCAAGATTTATTTTGGTTATAGTGTAGAATTTATTTTAGTTATAGTGGAATAATTATTTTGGTTATACAGTAGGATTTGTTTTGGTTATAGTGTATGCTTTATTTTGGTTATAGTGTAGGATTTATTTTCGTTATTGTGGTGGATTTATTCTTGGTATAGTGTAGGATTTGTTTCTTGACTATATTATAGGATTTATTTTGGTTATACCGTAAGGGTTATCTTGGTTATGCAGTGGGATTTATTTTGATTATTGTGTAGGATTTATCTTGGTTATTGTGCATGATTTATTATGGTTTTAGTGTAGGATTTATTTTCTCTATAATGTAGAATGTTTCTTGGTTATAGTGTAGGATTTATTTTGATCATATTGTAGGATTTACTTTGGTTATAATGTAGGATTTATTTTGGTTATAGTGTATGACATATTTTGTTTATAGTGTGTGATTTATTTTGGTTATAGTGTAGGATTTATTTTGTTTATAGTGTATGATATATTTTGTTTATAGTGTATGATTTATTTTGGTTATAGTGTAGGATTTATTTTGTTTATAGTGTATGATATATTTTTTTTATTGTGTATGATATATTTTGATTTTATTTCACTTATAAAGTATATTTAATTTTGGGTAAAGTGTAGGATTTATTTTGGTTAAAGTGTAGGATTTATTTTAGTTATAGTGTAGGTTTTATCTTGGTTATTGTGTAGGATTTATTTTGGCTATAGTGTAGGATTTATTTTGGCTATAGTGTAGGATTTATTTCCGTTATAGTGTAGGATTTATCTTCGTTATAGTGTATGATTTATTTTGGTTATAGTGTAGGATTTTCTTTGGTTATTGTGTAAGATTTATTTTGGTTATAGGTAGATTTATTTTCATTATGTTGTATGATTTATTCTGGTTATAATGTAAGATTTATTTTGGTTATTGTGTGTGATTTATTTTGATTATATTGTATGATTTATTTTGGTTATAGTGTATGATTTATTTTGGTTATAGTGTAGGATTTATTTTCGTTATAGTAGTGGATTTATTCTTGTTATAGTGTAGGATTTTTTTCTTGACTATATTATAGGATTTATTTTGGTTATACCGTAAGGGTTATCTTGGTTATGCAGTGGGATTTATTTTGGTTATTGTGTAGGATTTATCTTGGTTATTGTGCATGATTTATTTTGGTCATAGTGCAGGATTTATTTTCTTTATAGTGTAGAATGTTTCTTGGTTATAGTGTAGGATTTATTTTGATCATATTGTAGGATTTACTTTGGTTATAATGTAGGATTTATTTTGTTTATAGTGTATGACCTATTTTGTTTATAGTGTATGATTTATTTTGGTTATAGTGTAGGATTTATTTTGTTTATAGTGTATGATATATTTTGTTTATAGTGTATGATTTATTTTGTTTATAGTATATGACATATTTTGTTTATAGTGTATGATTTATTTTTGTTATAGTGTAGGATTTATTTTGTTTATAGTGTATGATATATTTTGTTTATAGTGTATGATTTATTTTGTTTATAGTGTATGATATATTTTTTTTATTGTGTATGATTTATTTTGGTTATAGTGTAGGATTTAATTGATTATAGTGTATGATTCATTTTGCTTATAGTGTAGGATTTATTTCTGCTATTGTGTAAGATTTATCTTGGTTATGGTGTAGGATTTATTTTGGTTATAATGTAGGATTTATTTCCGTTATAGTGTAGAATTTATTTTCCTTATAGTGTAGAATTTTTTTTGGGTTATAGTGTATGATTTATTTTGGTTATAGTGTAGGGTTTAACTTGGTTATAGCCTATGATTTATTTTGGTTATAGTGCAGGATTTATCTTGGTTATAAAGTATAATTTATTTTGGTTATAGTATATAATTAATTTTTTTTATAGTACATTGTATATGGTTTATTTTGGTTATAGTGTAGGATTGATTTCCGTTATTTTTTTTATTTTATTTTTTTTTTTTTAACTATATATTTTTTTTATTATATCTATATTACACCTGTGAACAATTTACCTCTGGGTGCCAGGAAACCTCAAAGGTTTACAAATATTTACAATGAACAATATAATTAAATAAATAAATACTGGTACAGTTGTAGTAAGAATACAAAACCATAAGCAAATAAATCATATTTTATCTCTCATATTCAATTTATAAACATACATTTTTACACAGTAAACAATGAAAGAAATTATTAATACAACTAAATTCATAATGTATCCAATAATAGCTGTAATTTCCTAATATTATATAAGTTTCGAACTTCTGGGTTCTTAATCATCATTTGTATATTACTTCTGAGTTCATTTTTGAGATTTGTGATAACTATTGCTTCCCTGTAAGTACTTTTATTATATTTTATATAATTTCTTGTTTTCCAAATTACCCATTTTAATATACAAATTACTAAATTCATTAAAAGTAGATTTTCTTTTTTTTTTTTTTTCAATATCACAGATTTTATTTAGTAAATATCTTGTTACATTTTTACTTCAGAGTCCAAGTTCCTCTGAAGTATCCCTGTGAAATTCTGTTTTGAATATCCAGGGAAATATTCCAAACTATAATTACATATAAAACTATTTTATTCTAATATATTCTATTGCATATGTTATGATCACAGTTTATTTAATATATGATTGAACAATGAATTCATTCCTAGTAATTTATATTCCTTCATTTTTCTTTGAAATTCATTTTTAAATAACAGATAAACATCAATTGTCTTTGTCTTTTGTTCCGATACATAATAGGATTTGTAAATTGTAAATGCCAATATAGTTAAAAAATAATTTAGGTGAAAATATTCTTTGTCGAAAATTTTGTACCCACATACTAAATGTTGAAGTTTGATATTGTTTTCAAATTGGACCTTTTTTAACATTTCATTTATTTTATTCCAAAATATGTCTAAATATTTACACGACATGAAAAAGTGATCATAATCTTCTTCTACATTACAAACATTACATAAACTGTCAGTTGATATTTTCCATTTGAACAGATGTGATTTGGTTGGAATAATAAATTGTAATAGTTTCCATCTAAATATTTTCAATTTGTTTTCTAACAAAATTTTAAAAATAAATTCATATAAGTCTGTTATATTTTGAAAATCTTGGATATCCAAGTAAGTTGTCCAAAAATGTATACCTATAGGTTTGATAAAAACTTTGTTTTTGATAATATTGTAAAAATCTTTGTTAACTAATTTATCCATATCAATCACCCTACCAGCAGAAATAATATTTTCTTTTTTTATATTAATAGTAGTTTTCACAGATTTTTCTTCTGATAATTGCACATACCACTCTTTAGTAATTGCCTTTTTTAGTCGACTAAATTCACTAAAAAAAATAATTTTATTTTTCAATTTCTCTATCAAATAGTCTTGTGATATCCTTCCATTTTCGTCAGTTATGTCGTTCACATACAACAGGTTGCTATCAATCCAGTTTTTATAAATTAAACTTTTATTATTAAATTTTATATATTTATTTCCCCAAATATTTTGGTTTCTTATCTCTCTAAAATTAGTTGGTGTTTTTGTTTGTCCACCTCCAAATTCTACCCAACAGTTTATTATTTCTTTATAGAACTCTGGGATATCATTAAAATTTTCTATTGATTTACCATTGTCCATATTCATTTTAAAAATTAGCCAGTTTTTTCCAAATTTATCTAAATATTTTCTTGGTATAACTTTCCAATTTGATGTTTTTGAACTAAGCAGTCTTTTGACCCATGACACTTTAAGCGATTAAAAATAACTGTTTATATCAACCATATTCAACCCCCCCTTTTCATAATCCCCTATTAAAGTTAATCTCTTGATTTTATCCGGCTTCCCATTCCAGATAAATCTGTAAAAACAAGATTCAATTTCTTTTATATACATCTTTGGTACTACACATGAACTGGCTAAGAAGGTAAATTTCGGCAGGATGAGTGTTTTTATAATAAGAATTTTCCCCATAATAGTTAGATTTCTTTTTCCCCATGCTGTAAATTGATTTTTCATTTCTTCAATTCTCTTTTCCCAGTTAAGTTTTTGACATTTTTCCTTGTCATGTCCAAAGAATATACCTAATGCTTTAACAGGATTCTGTGTCCATTTAATACCTCTAATTTTGTCTTTGCAATTTTTTAGTTTACCGATCCATATGCCCTCTGTTTTATTTCTATTTAGAATTAACCCTGAAAATGACCCAAATATTTCAATTTCATTCATGGCTAAAGCTATATCAGTTTTGGAACTCACAAATAACGTTGTGTCGTCTGCTAATTGAGATATTTTAATGATGTGTGCTTTATCATCAATTTTTACTTTTATCCCGTTAATATTTTTATTTTCTCTTAGCCTTAACGCCATAATTTCCACGGAAATAACAAATAAAAGGGCAGATAAAGGATATCCTTGACGGTTTCCTCTAGTGTTTTTAAAAATTTCAGATATCCATCCATTATTTATCACACAGGTTTGTATATTATTATATAATGTTTCCACCCAAGTAACAAAAGAATAATTGAACCCATAATGTTTTAGTGTTGAAAACATAAAATCCCATTCTAAAGAATCAAAAGCTTTTGAAAAATCTAAAAAGATAATTGCCCCTTCTATCTTATAAATGTTTGAATAATCTATAATGTCTTGAATCTGTCTTAAATTAAAACCTATAAATCTATTTTTAATATAACCGGTTTGATTTTCGTTGATAAGTTTTGGCAGAATTTTCTTCAAACGTTGAGCTAAAGTGTACGAAAGGAGTTTTAGATCAACATTCAGTAGAGATATTGGTCTATAGTTATCTAATTTCAATGGGTCATCTTTTTTAAATAAAAGAGTTAGTACACTTGTTCTTTGAGAAAAAGACAGTTGCCTATCTTCGTGACACTTATTTAAAATAAAGACTATCAAATATTTTATACTTTCCCAAAATGTCCTATAAAATTCTACCGTTAATCCGTCTATGCCGGGAGATTTATTTAATTTCATTTTAAAAATAGCCTCTGTACATTCTTCCACCGATAACTGTCCATCACATACGTTCAAATCTTCTTGATTGACTTTACTTTCTAGTTTTGTTCTATATATATAATCATTTAAGTTCTGTTTATCTGGGTTTGTTGATGTATACAACTTTTTGTAATAATATTTTATTTTATCTAAAATGTCTTTTTGGTTTGTAATTATATTCCCCTCATCATCTAATAATTTTGTGATCGACTTTTTAATTTGTCTTTTCTTTTCTAAACCTAAACAATAAGCATTGCTTTTTTCACCAAATTCTACCCATTTCTCCCGAGATCTAATCTGCGCGCCTTTTGCCTTTTGTTCGTAAATTTGTTCTAACTCTTTTTCTAACTTGTCTATTTCATTGTTTAGTATTTTATTATCTATATCTGCAGTGTCACTGCATGCTAGTTTAGCTTCTAATGTCTTTTCTAAAGTTCTCGTTAGCTCCCTTGTTTCTTTCGCTTTTATTTTACCAAACGTCATAGTTATCTCTCTTATTTCTACCTTAAGCGCGTCCCATAATAGTCTGCAGTTTTTTAAATCATTATTGATTTTAGCGGAATATTTTAATATTATGTCGTTTATCTTATCTTGATAGTCTTTATCATTTAAAATTGAATTATTTATCTTCCAAAAACCCTTACCTTTTTCTTCCACACTTGATAAGAAATTTAAGAATACACTTTGATGATCTGTATATTTAATACATACTGGTTTAATTTTACACCAGTTGATTCTAGACTTGAAATTTTTATTAACTAAAATATAATCAATTCTACTAGCTTGTGATTTGTCTTTTCTGCGCCAAGTGAATTGTCGTTTATTACTATTGAGTTCTCGCCAGATATCAATTAAATCATTTGTTTTCAATAACGTTTTAAGACTATTTACCGTCTGATATTTTGTTTTACTACTGTTGCTTCTTCTATCTATTTCCTTTAATGTTTCGTTAAAGTCTCCTGCGATCATAGGTATTCCTATTCCGTGATCTTTTAAAAAGGTATTTACTTTTTTAAAGAAGTTATTTTTTGTTGTTTTACAATTTGGTGCATATAAGCAAACTAGGGTAAATATAGTATCTTTTACATTTATATTCAGTAAAATTATTCTTCCTTCAGTATCTATAAATTGACTTATAATTTCGTAATCTAATTGATTTCTTATTAAAATAGCCACTCCCCTACTTGAGTTATTTCCATGACTACAAAAACATTGATAATCTGACTGTTCTTCAATAAAACATTTACTTTCGTTATTAAAGTGTGTTTCTTGCAGAAATACAATTGAACAATTTTGATTTTTTATCCATTGTAACAATCTTCGTTGTTTATCTTTCATCTGCATCCCATTTACATTGAGGGTGCAAAAATTAATTATATTGTTGGACATTATCATATAACAAAATGATCAAATTAATTTCGGATAAAATCTCACATCTGAACAAAAAAGTCAAATATTTACAAACACAATTTTCATATTTGCACATAATGACAAATTTCGGACATAGGTACGTTTTGATTCTCACTTTTATATTTACAATGTATACATTACAAATTCTCCTTACATTGCGCACTATGTATTGATTTCTATAGTTATAATAATTGACCTTGTACCCGCTCTTGAATGAACTTTCTACCACACGGGTAATGTTTATAAATTTTCTAAAAAATAACTTTACAACAACACATATGAACAAAAAAGTCAAACCTTTACAAACACAATTTTCTTTCTTGTACATGATGAGAAATATCTCACATAAGTACATTTCGTTTTTCACATTTATATTTACAATATTACTGTATACATTACACATTCTCCTAACATTCCACACCATGTTTTGATTTCTATATTTGTAATAATTGACCTTGTACCTCCTCGTGGGTGAACTTTCTGCCTCGTGTGTATTAATGTTTATACATTTTATAACCATCGACTTTACTACGATATTATATTGGGATTTACCGATTTATTTTTATAGACTATTCTATGTTTGTGTATGTAAATAATGCAAGTGTGCTTTATAAATATTACGAAGAGTAAATTCGAAAAGTTATGTACTGGTAAAAGGACAATAGACGATTTTCTGATTACTTAAGGTAAGAACATTTCATTTTTTTGTATGAAATCTTTATATGTACTTTCACGGTGTAATGTTTTCATTTGTACCCTTGTATATATCATCTCTTTTATTTGCTGATAAAAAATGACTATAAATAGAGGTATTTCATTGATGCATTTGCTTTTAAAGTTGTGGAATGGTTTGTAGTCCAACATATTGATAACATGATTCTTACTTGGAATATTATGTTCCGCAAATATATTAATATTTCATATAATAAAATGACATATGATTTCCACGGGTACATCGCTGTTTTACCACCCATATTTTTGTGTTTATAATTATCTTGAGTACGTAGCGGTAAACTATTTCTACATTTAATGCCAATCACATGTTGTTTAATTACACGGTACAAATGACCCATTTTCTCGACAGGTAAGTTTAGGTGTACTTTTATTTGTTTACGTCTATTTTTAGCATTGGGAAACTCCACTGTTATAACAGTTTTACATACAATATACACTATACTTCTTCCTATAATTTCGGACGCATATATGACATATAATTTCTTCAAATGATATATTAAATCACAAATAATAAAGCCTATTACATACAAAATCGTGACTACATTAATATTCATAATTTTTTCAATTACATTCTCAAATGTAGCATCACATTTTTTTTTCTATATTTCTACATTTTGTACTCTTATTTTGAGCTTTAGATTCATGTTTTTTATATATTTTTTTTTAATAATTATATATATGTATAAGATAAAATCGAATTGGCTATATGTATATATTGTTAAAATGTAAATTAACTAAATTTAACCATTAGACTTTTTTCTTTTTTTTTCTTCTCTACTAGGTGGTGTGGGCGGAGTGTGTTTGGAAGTAGATTTTAGTTTACTGGCTGGTGTTGTAAAGCTCTTAATGCTACTTTGCCCAAGATTGTTTTGTTCTTTTCTCATTGATGCTTCATTATCACTGGCTTTGATTGATCCTGACTTGCCATTATTTTTATTTGACTGTCCTTTTGGCTTTCTTCCAGAATCATTCACATTGTTTTTATTACTGTTTTGTTCTATATTTTTACTACACTCCTCCTCATTCTGATGTGCTGTTTGTCTTTCTTCTTTTTCAATTTCAATAGTTTCATTTTGTTCTTCACTTTGCACTTGTTCTCTATCTTTGTTTTCCTCATGCACATCTCTTATATCATGACTAAACTCTTCCCTTTGTGGCATCTCTTCATCAAATCGAGTTGATTTCCGTTATAGTGTAGGATTTGTCTTGGTTATAGTGTATGATTTATTTTGATCATGGTGTAGGATTTATTTTGTTTATAGTGTATGATTTATTTTGGTTATAGTATTTCAGTTATACAGTAGATTTTATTTTGGATAAAGTGTAGGATTTATTTTGGTTAAAGTGTAGGATTTATCTTTGTTATTGTATATGATTTATTTTGTTTATAGTGTATGATTTATTTTGCTTATAGTGTAGGATTTATTTCTGCTATTGTGTAAGATTTATCTTGGTTATAGTGTAGGATTTATCTTGGTTATAGTGTAGGATTTATTTTGGTTATAATGTAGGATTTATTTCCGTTATAGTGTAGAATTTATTTTGTTTATAGTGGATGATTTATTTTGGCTATGGTGTATGATTTTTTTTATTTATAGTATATAACTTATTTTGGTTATAGTGTAGGATTTAATTTGTTCATGGTGTAGGATTTATTTTCTTTATAGTGTAGGATTTACTTTGGTTATGTTGTATAATTATTTTGTTTGGTTACAGTGTAGGATTTATTTTCGTTATATAGTAGGATACTTCCTGGTTATAGTGTGGGATTGAATTTGGTTATAATGTAGGATTTATTTTCGCTATAGAGTAGGATTTATTTTGTTTATAGTGTATGATTTAATTTGGTTAAAGTGTAGGATTTATTTCCGTTATAGTGTATGATTTATTTTGATTATGGTGTAGGATTTATTTTTTTAATAGTGTAAGATTTATTTTGGTTATACGTTAGATTTATTTTGGTTATAGTGTAGGATTTATTTTATTCATAGTGTAGGATTTAATTTGGTTATAGTGTAGGATTTATTTTCGCTATAGTGTAGGATTCATTATTGGTATAATTTTGGATTTTTGTTTTGTTATAGTATGTGATTTATTTTGGTTATCGTGGAGGATTTTTCCTTGGTTATAATGTAGGAATTATTTTGATTATACAGTAGGATTATTTTTTTTCAGTTACAGAGCAGGTTTTAGTTTGTTAATAGAGTAGCTTTCACTTAGGGGACATTTACCTTGTTTTAGGTATATATTCGTATTTCAGAACATACTTGCTGTCTATTTACATTGTGCTACACATGCCATATCTAAACTAAATTATTTAATCATATGTTACATATAGCTACCATTTGGAATTCCGTTGTACTTTCCGTACTTGCTGCTCTACACAACTCTTGGCATATGATAAAAACAAAAGCAAAAATAGTCGTACAAACTATAAATAAACACGTAGAAATTGACACGCTATTCCAATCGTTATCAATCTTCTGTTACCGTTTCTGACTGTTCGCTCTAGATGGAGACTGTTTTACGTATAATTGATGAATAAAGTAAATATTTATTAGTATTATACGTTTATTGTTCATCTAACCTAATGATTGCAGGATAGAAAACTATGGCGAGAGGTAAATAAATACATATTGTTATAAGAATGTCCCTCTCCTCTTTGTACGTGTGAGACAAATTTAGTCAGCTCTTGGTTTGTTTTATGGTGCTTAACGCCACTTTCAACAATATTTCAGTAATATCGAAGCCGTCAGTTTTATTGGTGGAGAAAATCGGAGTACCCGGAGAAAACCACCGACATGTCACAAGCAACTGACAAACTTTATCACATAATGTTGTACACCTCGCCCTGATCAAGATTCGAACTCACAACATCAGTGGTGATATGAACTGATGGCATAGGTATTTGTAAATCCAACTACCATATGATCATGATCACGACGGCCCCTCAAATAATTTATAGATAAGAGTAATGTACGTTGTACTTCTTTTTCTTTTTAGATAAAAATCATATTCCTGTACGTGACTGTAGTGATATTGGCCCGGAAGCGGAAATGGAGTTTACCAGATATATCCTGTTTATGGAGCTAAGGCTGGATTTAAAGTATATTGTGACATGGAGACGGATGGTGGAGGATGGACAGTAAGCTATAACTCTGTACACAAAACCGCTTCATTTTCAACTAATTCATTTTCATTTTTAGTGATTGCCAAAGTGCAAGGTTTAGTCGAAAACAACCATTCGCTAAAAGATAAATGTTCGGTCCTTCATAATTTGTTGTCCAAGATTTTTCACAAGCTGTAAATATTCCATTGTTGTTGGGTTTTTTTTATTTAAACGATTTTTCATTCAGACCACGGAGGGATCAGAAAAAACAAGTAAATACAAATTTGTGGAAAATTAACTTAAAATAACATTTCTCCATGAGGTATATATTTAAAACCTTTAACATAACCATTAGTTTTTATTTTTCCATTTTTTTAATTTTTTTAATCAATTTTTTAAAAGTCAATTATAGTTGATGAAAATTGGAGTTTCGTAACAGTACGACATTTCAAATTTAAAAGTCAAACCGTTTTCCTAGGAAACGAAAATTTTCAAAATAACATTTGTTCAGACCTTTCATTTAATGTATGAATAAACACGTTTTTGATATGAAGACTTCAGATGGAGGTGCCATCTGATGAGAACACTAAATCTAAATATAGTACAAGCTTAAAAGAAGTTAATTATAGAATGAAAAACAAAAACATGTTATCATTCAATATCATAATGAGCTCACTTTGTTAATATATATTTATTGTTTGATTGTTCGGTCTGGTATATCTCCTACATGTACTTATCATTAAGAGTATAACATCCCTTCTGTATATATTCATCGATGGAAGAAAAGGGGGAGATAAAATGTTTTAGATGCAATTGCATTGGTCAATCACATCTCAGAGATTTCTACAGAAACAGAGACTGATAGTGAAAATAAAAAACACAAAAGCACACACACGTCCGCCATTATTGTTTGTCTTAAGAAAGGTTTGAGGATATCAAAGGGGTCAAAAGCCATAAACAGACAACACAATGGCCAAAGGTAAAAAGACAAACAAAGATCTACAAAACACGACACCGAAAATTAAAGATCGAGTAACACGAACTACACTAAAACTGGGGATGAACTCAGGTGCTCCGGAAGGGTTAGCAGATCGTGCTCCACTAGTGACAGATTTTGGCTTGTCATAATCACATCTTATCTAACGATAGTATTATAAAACAAATCGATGTTTGCTTGATGGTGTTTGATGGTGTTTAACGCCACTTTCAACAATATTTCAGTTATATCGTGGTGGTCAGTTTTATTGGTGGGGGAAACTGGAGGACCAGGAGGAAACCACCAACCTGTCGCAAGTCACTGAGAAACTTTATCACATAATGTTGTAAAACAAATTGGGACAGATTTCAGTCATACATTAGCTTGGAGAAACTGAACCCATGATAAAGTGTCAGAGCATAGGGTACATGATTAACTTTGAGGCCTGTGTCAATGAGCTTGTAATTCTGGTCTAGTATAAATCAGACATAATTATAATCTCATTAAAAACGCAAAAATGTAACTTGTACTCGCCATGATAAAGCTGAATTAATCCTTAGTTTGATAAACAACAATCATTCACTCTTTTAGTGGGTTTTTACATATTTTTTTTAATTTAGGTGTTCCAACGTCGGATGAATGGCGAAACAGATTTCTTCAGAAGTTGGTTGGAATACCAGAAAGGCTTTGGTGATTTACCAAAAATTCTGGTTAGTTTAGTAATTTGTGCCACTACACAAATCTAGAAATCTTAAACAACAAAAATAGCAATTTGTTTTTGTATTATAATTTTTTTTATAATTGTCATTAATGGGTGTCGCCATGGAAATGTCGACCATCGATTTCATTCTTCCTGTGTCTAAGCTGTGTCGCAATATGTTCCAAATATAAACGTTAATATACTGCTTCGTGTTACTGGATGTTTACTATATGTCACTGTGTCATACGCTTACCATTAGGAACGTGTATTATATACATATCTTTTTTTATTATTATTCATCCTCCATTGTTGCTGTCTTTTTTTTCTCCCAGGGTTGCTGTTTAGTGCACTTGTTCCTCTAACTCGTATTTTTATCTCTAAACATTTACAATTTTAAATGGCTTAATGTGTCCAAGTGTTTTTCTTGCATTAATTCAGGACAAACAACAAGCCTGAAATGACATATAATATTATACTTTTTATAATGACATCGCTTTACCAATATGAACTTAGGATTGGGTTGGAGGATTTTGAAGGACAAACAGGTTATGCTAAATATACAACATTTTCTATTGGAGATGCTTCGAGTCTTTATACACTGTCAGTCAGCGGCTACAGCGGAAATATTGGTTTGTATACGAGTACATAATTGAATACATGTCAGATACTAAGTTCAAACTATATTGGATATACTATCTACACAGGAAATAAACTAAATACCAAACTAACACAAGTGTCTACATGTCACATAAAGGACGTCAACACCAGGAACGCACTTAATGGAACAGGAACTGCTTGCACTCAAGGACCACCGGGGTTCGTCCCTATTTTACGCATGTCTTAGTTAGGTTGGTGATGGTCTGTTTGTAGAATTACATGTATTCATATTTTTAGTTCCGGGTAAAAAAGATGTTCTGTTCGTCTTTACTCCCATTTGTTTTGTAGGATATTCATGTTTTATTAATGTTATTTGTATTGTATACTGATTAACAAAACACATTCAATATCATAATATGTTCCTCTAGTTTTATAGTAACACGACAGTTGTCACCAGTGGGGCACGATCTACTAACCTTCCAGAGAACACCCCCGCGTTCACTCCACTTTTTAGTGGGGTTCGTGGTGCTCCATATTTATTTTTCTGTGCAGTGTTTTGTAGATAATTGTTTGTTCTTTTGTCCAACTTCTTTTGGTCATTGTGTTGTCTGTCCTTTGATTAAAGGTTTCTGCTTACCCCTTTGGTATCTTCAAACTGTTTGTCAATGCAAATAGTCAACAATACAGAATTACTGAAATTTTCAATATCTAAGAATATATAGCATGCTAAACTTAGTTAACACAATTGTTAACACACAAATTCATAAATGCACAATTGACATAACATGATTGTTAACACAAACCGCACAATGTGTTACAACACATTTCACCATGTAATAATATTGAAAGTATTGTAATTTGATATTATTTTATAAAATTAGCACACACATGCAAATGTGTGTTAAAAGTATGACATATCCATATATTCTAGAATACAAACATTTACAAATGTATGTTATATTCAATCCTTTGACTATTATGTTTGTGATTGTGTGTTTATTTTGCTTATTTTGTTTATTTTGTTTATTTTATTTATTTTTTCGTTCACCCGACTGGAACATTCCGACAGTAATAATAGTAATACAAACTCACCTTTCAAGTTGTAGTAAAGCTATTCACAGTTCAGCTCCTTTTGTTTTAGTAATCATTTTGATATGACCTTACACATGTGACATTCCAATCCAACAATGATTTTTGTCAACAGTATACAGTTAATCCTTATTTTTCATTTTTTATTTTTTATTTTTCATTTATCGCACAAAATTAGTTCAATTCCACTTTTGCACTTATTAAAGAAAGAGTCGTTGCCGTCCGTTGAGTATATATTTTACTGTTATGTTTTTGTAACCTACATTGCCATCCAGTTTTCCATGGTTCACGTGTGTTTTACTTACGACAATGAGTAACAATGTACATGTAACCAGCTATAGAGTGGCAATTTATTTGTTCTATTTAAAGACAAATCCCTGTCGTATGAAATGTGTGTACAACAATTGTTTTTATTTATTCCATGTATTTTGTCTCCTATTCCGTTATTTATGTTATAATTTCGTGAAACTAACAAGATTTGTAGACGGCGATGTCATTAATATTACTCTCATTTTGTGCTTATTAAAATTATATTTTCTTTTATCGGGCGACGTTGAGATGAACCCAGGACCCACTCATGGGGATGTCCTTAATAAATCTATTAGTATTCTTCATCACAATATTAGAAGTCTGAGGAATAAAATTCAAGATATTGCCAATATTGTAGATCAGTTTGATATAATCTGTTTTACTGAAACGCATTTGGTCCACAGCATTTCAGATGTAGACATATTTCTCTCTGTTTTAATACTAAACCATTTAGATTAAACAGAAATTGACATGATGGGGGTATAATTCTTTATTATAAGGAAAATATAAACATCACTATGCGCCCGGATCTACAAATAGACTGGACAGATGTAATGTGGCTTGAAATAAAAATCAAAGCAGGTATAATTCTGCTTAATATTATTTACGGATCACTTTTCTGGAATAGCTATCGCAAAATGATAAGTGATGCACTGGACTGTTCCAGGAAAATAATTTCATTGGGAGATCATAATGTTGATTTTTGAAGACCACTACCTAAAGAAGTGGACGATATTATACATGTATATGGGTTAGAAAACAGGATTAGTGATCCCACTAGATTTGGTCATAACTCCTCCTCCCTATTGGACCCATTCTCGTTACCGATTCTATAACAGTATTGGAATCGAACACGATTCCCTTTGATTGCAGTATTAGTGATCACGACCATACCTACATAGTTGTTGACTGCGGTTATAAAAACTCGAAGTCCAATACAATGACAGTCTGGTTATATAACCAGGGTAATTATCCCTTATTTAGATATCTAATTTCCAACACTGATTGGGAATCTATTATTTCGGAACAACCAACTGTAGATATAGCGTGCGAACTATTCACTGGTAAGTTTATGGAAATTGCACTTGAATGAATAGGAACAAATACTGTCACTAGTCGACGAAGCGATAAGTTCTGGATGACTTCTGAAATTAGAAGGGAATTGAGGGTAAAAGACCGTTAACAGAAAAAATTAAATGAAACAAAATCAATATTTAATGAACGTAAGTATAAGGATCAGTGCAACAAGGTAAACAATTTAAAGAAATCAGCAAAAATTGAATTTTATGTAAGTATAAACGAAACACTATATGACCTAAAAAATGTTAACAGTAAACAATACTGGAAGACCATTAAAATGTTTGTCAAAGGTGAATGTAACTGCTCGGACTTACCACCCCTACGACAGCCAAATGTAATATTTTAAATGAGTATTTCTGTTCTATATCAGACTTTCAAGACGAGCATACCGAATTACCAGATTTTGATGACAGAGGACGAAATACACCTACTGAAAAGAATAACCAATATCAGGAGATATTTGATATCACTACTTAACACGAATAAAGCTGTAGGTCCCGATCGTATTAGCAATCGCATGCATAAGAAAGTAATACACGGGGTTGCACACCAACGTTGTCTACTATTCAACAAATCTCTTCAAAACCGTAAATTCCCTAAGGACTAGAAGTTAGCTCACGTCATCCCCATATTTAAAAGTGGAGACAAATCATTGCTTTCTAATAATAGACCTATTGCATTAGTTTGTACTGTTAGTAAAATGTTCGAAAAAGTAGCATACAAATATATATTCTACTTTCTGGTAGATAACTCCAATATTTATCAATTCCAATCAGGATTTATGCATGGTCATTCCACGTCACACCAACTAATTGAACTTACACACGAAATTATGCAATCCCTTGATAATCAAGAATTGATCTGTTTAATATTTTGTGATGCCAGTAAGGCCTTTGACCGAGTTTGGTTGAGGGGCTTACTACTAAAATTAGAACGGTATGGCATTAAAGGTAATCTTCTCCGGTGGTTAGAGAGTTACATCTCAAACAGAGAACAAGTTATTATCAAAGACACCATCTCATTGAAAGGATATTTAAAAGCTGGAGTTCCCCAGGGGTCAACCATTGATTCTCTGGTGTTTTTGATATTTATTAATGACATTGTCGATGATATGCTTGGATTGTGTAGATTGTTTGCTGATGACACGTCCGGTGGCGAAAGAGCACTTGAAATTAATAATCTGCGTTCAATGGTTAACATTGATATAAATAATATTACGCATTGGGCGAAACAATGGCTAGTCAAACTAAATCAGGAAAAAAACAAAAATAGTGTACTTCAGTACCAGGCCCTCTCCAGTTGATCTATACTTCTCTTCAGATAATATTTAAAAAAAAATTAAACTTGTTCATGCTCACAAGTATCTTGGTGTTACTTTCAGTGCTGATGGAAAATGGTCTAAACATATAAATAATGTTGTCAAAGCATCCAGACAGATAGCCGTTCTGAGGAAGATCAAATTTAAGATGTCTAGAAACTTTTTAGAAAATATTTACATGACCTTCATTATGCAACTTATTGAATATTCTTGTGAAGTTTGGGACAGTTGTACAGTTGCCGATACTGGCAGACTTGAGCAACTTCAACTTGTGGCTGCTAGAATCGTTACAGGTCTGACAGCTTATGCAAGTTTGTCTTCTTTATATGCAGAAACCGGGTGGGAAAAACTTAATACCAGACGCAAATAAGAAAGTTGTCACTTTTTTAAAATATTGTTTAGGGTGATAGCCCCGATTATTTAAGTAATTTGCTCCTCCGGACTGTCAAGCAGGCAAACAACTGCAATTTACGAAATGCAAATGATTTCACTATTCCCCGGTGTCGTCTAACGTATATCAAAATTCATTTGTTCCAGCCACTATGCATCTATGGAAAAACCTAGCTCAATATATCAGAGATTCACATAGTAATTGCATAGTAAAATCTAGATTAAAGACTTACTACAACAATCCAGTAAAACCTCCTAAATATTGTTCGTTTGCTTCACGTCTGCCAAGTATTCTACATACTCGTTTAAGGCAAATTTGTAGTGGCTTAAAAGGTGACCTTTTTAGGTGTAATCTGATCGATTCTTGTTATTGTAACTGTGACAATTATGTGGAAAACATTGAACACTACTTCTTTCATTGCAAATTGTTTGTAAATCAGAGAAATGTAATGATGAACACTATTAGAGATCTTGGGTTAGATATATCCATTAACAATATATTGTATGGAAATTCAGATTTTGCGTCAACTGCTCACTGTTTGCAGCTGTTCACAAATACATACTAGACACTAAGAGATTTGTCTAATGATTAGGTACCCCTAACTCATCTGACGGCAACGTCTCAACATCAGTCACAATATATCTTGCAGTATTATGTCATCTTTCTCACATGATTTTGAACGAAATAATGCTATGTTTTTGTAATATATTGTCTACTTAATGATTTATTTGTAACGGAGAAAACCTCGTCTGTATTTGTTTGACAATAAAATATGTTTAAAGTAACCGCAGAATGAAAATGTCACACCAGAAATGTACTAAAATAGTATCAACATAAGGGTGTCATCAACCCTTAAAATACACAAATTAGACACAATGTACGTACTAAATATTAACGTTTTGCAAATGACACAAAAAGGAGCGATACTAGCGATTATGCCTGGCTCGATGTAACAAGAAGAGTTTGAAGGCACCAAAGAGGTAATCAGAATCCGTAAGTCGATGAAGGAGACAACACAATTGCCAAAAGAAAAAGGACAAAAGGACAAAACGATCTATGAAATACTACACAGAAAACTAAAGATCAAGCAACACCCCACTAAAAACTAGGATGAACTCAGGTTCTCCGGAAGGGTAGGCAGTTCCTGCTCCACTAGTGGCTCCAGTCCTGTTACTCTAGTTACAAGGCCGATGATAGGTCATGAAGTAGGACAGATCCGAGAAGTGCTGACGACAAGTGGAACATATAACGCCATTACAGCGATCTTTCAGCTATATCATGGCGACCTGTTTTAGTGGTGGAAGAAGCCAGAGTACCCGGAGAGAACCACCGACCATGGGCAAGCAACTGGTAAACTTTATCACTTGCAGCTGTGAGTCGAGTGCACCCTTCTTTAATTTACAAAGCCGGGCGCTAACCCACACCGTATTGGTGATAGGCTTGTATGAGTTGTTAGGTAATCCAACTACCTAACTCATTGAGCCACCGGGCCCTTATTTATCGTGAGTAAGAAGATAATCTAAATTTTTACAAATTATCGATTACTTACATTACCATATACATGTAAAGTTTGTCAGTGACTTGCGACAGGTCGATGGTTTTCTCGAGTCCTGTGGGTTTCTCCACCTATAAAACTGACTACCAAAATCTAACTGAAATACTGTTGAAAATGGCGCTAAAAACCATAAACATACTGTTATTAAACTGCATCGTTTTCATATATATCTATATGTAATAGTTTAGAATCAAACAACGGTCAGCCATTTAGTACCAAGGACAGTGATAGCAATTATACTTGTGTGCAGTTATTAGACATGGAACATGGTGGTTTAGAATCTGTGGAAAATCACATTTGAACGGAGAGTATTTAAACAATGCAGCAGCAGTCTATAGTAGATTTAGAATAGCATGGAAGAGTTGGAAGGGGAACTGGAATTCACTGAAGAAAACATATATGATGATACGAGGACTTTAATTTTCCACATTTGTAATTTTCCATTTTTATTAAATTATCAAAATGAAGACACCATGAAGTCTTCTCCACATTTTATGGTTATATTTTGGTTCTTTTAGATGTTTGGAGTCAAGCACATGTCTAGAAGTTAAATATAGAGATGATCATTTGGTGTACTAGATTTATATTGTTTAATGTTGTTTTTTTTTTGCCAAGGGTATTATGAAAAACAATTTACATCAATAAAATTAACACATGTAGCAATGTTTATTGGCTAAGGGTATTGTGAAAACAATTAACACGAATAGAGGGTTAGGTTTGTGGTGTTTTATGCCACTTTCAACAATATTTCAGCTATATCATGGTGGTCAGTTTTATTTATGGAGGAAACCGGAGGACCCGGAGAAAACCACCGACCTGTCGCAACTCACTTACAAACTTTATCTCATGATGTTGTATCGAGTGCACCTCGCCACGCCAAGAGCGAGATTCGAACTCGCAACGTTATTGGTGATAGATCAGCAAAAGATCACGACGACCATTTTGCAAGAATAAAATTAATACAGGTAGTGTTGTTTATCGACTACGGGTATTATGAAAATCAATGTACATGAAAAGAATAAACAGCTGCATGCATATTGTGATGTTTATATAAGAAATAATTCATGGAAACCATACTGTACTGTGAGTTTTAACATGGGTTGGTGGATACAATTCACTAATTTGCAGCCATCCCATGTTAAAACTCACGGCTTCCTTGAATTAATTTGATTATGATATGTCTAACAGTACAGATGCGGTAGTACACTTTGATGGGAAAGGCGGTAATTTATATACCGAGTAAAAAAAGGTTAGCAACAATTTTTTTTTTTTTTTTTTTTTTTTTCTCACACACTGCGGATATGCATATTATATGCATCACATGGTTAATCAATGCACAAGACATTTAAAACAGGTTAATTTAATCGACAATTTGTTCTCGTCGAAAATCAGATTAGGAGTATTTAACCTGTTTATGCTTTCCGAAAGTTACTTTAATCGACAATTTGTTCTTGAGTAAGGTTCAAAACAGAAGACAAACATTGTTCTTGTAACAAAGAGTTTTATGGGGCGCTGTAGAAGACTTCCACAGAATGACCGCCATCGCTATGTTAGAAGGCAGAATGACGGTAAGTGACGTTGTTGTGTCATTTGGTGTTCACCGTACAACCATATGGAGGTTGGCACAACGTTTCAGGACCGCTGGCACAGTTTAGGATAGGCCAAAATCCGGTAGGCCAAAACGTCCCACTCATAGAGAAGAACGTTACATCAGGATCACATCAGGACATGACTGCTTCTTAACAGCAACAAGTATTGTCGACAGAGTACGGAGAGGAACTGGGGACTGTATATCCGCGCAAAGAGTCCGCAATACACTTAATGCTTGTCGCTTCAAATCAAGAAAACGACATAAAGGTATGGAGTTAATTGTCCACCACAAAAGAGAGTGAAACGCATGCCCAAATCAGAACATGCCCATAACCATTAGGAGAGTAGTTTCTTTGGATGAATTTCGATTCACACTAAAGTTTGCAGATGGTAGCATCCGTGTCTGGAGACGGCCTGGTGAAAGCTGTGCGAAGGTTTGTGCTATGCCAGTTGACCGCTTATGTGGCGGTAGTTTAATGGTGTGGGAAGGAGTGCATTAAACTCTACTGTGATGACATGTTACGCCCTGTTGTGGTGCCGTTCATGCGCATAAACAATCGTTTTGTCTTTCAGCATGACAATACTCGGCCACACAGCTCGACTCTTCCATGAATTGTTTACAGGCGAACAATGTTAACATATTACATTGGCAGAGTTGTTCTCCTGGTCTGGGTTGGGACATGCTAAACAGACGAATTCGAGAGAATCGTCATTTATTCAACTCTTTGCATGCAGGCATTGAAAAATGCGCTCATCATTGAATGGAACGCCATACCACCGTACAAGATCCAAAAAATCATCAGAGGCATGCACAAATGGTGTAGAGCTACCATTACTGACAACGGGGCCTGGACAAGATACTGACATTGTGGATTTTTGTGTGAATTCATCATGTGTCACGTATTGCATTCCATAAATCCGGATGTTTGTGAATTACGATTTATTGTACGTTCATGTTGCTTTTTATTGTTGTTATTGTTTGTTAATACAATATATGAATTGCTATGCAATGAAATATATATTATTTTTGATAATATAAAATTAAAAATATTTGTTGCAAAGCCTTTTTTTGCTCAGTATATTTACGCTTGCGGGTAAGGACACACACAATTTATGCGACGCATTGTGGCTGTTCTATCTTTCAACGAAAGAAGGCATTAGAATTCATGTTAATTATCAAGAGTAACAGAATCAGATGACATGATTAACCAGCTATATAAACAGCCATATGGCGTACTATATCAGCAACTAACTATTGATTTGTCAATAATTTCAATTTGGTTTAGCAATCAGTGATTTGTCTTCAATAAACACAGTTGAATATGATTCTTGTCTAGTTTTGTAGTCAGTGTTTTGACATGCAAACGCGCACTTGAAATGATTACTGTTTTGTTTTGCAGTCAGTGAATTGACCCTAAACACACACTTGACGATGATTCTTGTCTGGTCTTGGAATCAGTGATATGTCTTCCAATCACACACTTAACAATGATTCTTGTCAGGTTTGTAATCAGTTTTTTTTACTTCCAAAACACACACTTGACATTAATTCGTGTCTTGCTTTACAATCAATGATTTCACCTCCAAACTCCAAACGCACAATTGACAATGATTCCTGTCTAGTTCTGTAATCAGTTATTTGATTTTAAAACACAAACTAGACAATGATTTCTTGTCTGTCTTGCAATCACTGATTCGATCTAATTCGTTTCGTTATTTATTTGTCCATGAACAAAATTTCTACCTTTTTTAAAATTTACTTCCGATTTTCAATCAGCAACAAAAACAATTTAAAAATGGCAATTTCCAACATATTTCATAACATATCCATTTTAATATCTGGAAGCATGTGCTATGCTTTTTCGACGAGAATAATATTTGTAATGGCTTCTGAAACAAAACAAGATGTAATATACCAAATTATAAAAATGCGTGATACCACACGTAAATTAATTACCACGTAATTCGTGTTTCATGTCGTATTATCTATACTAAAAAACAAAAACACAAACAAAAAAACAACAACAGTAAACAACTAAAACGTGCATATCAATTGTCGACAGCCCGCCGTACGTGCTGGATACCGAATTATATTACCAAATAAACATTACATGTATATAAGAATCATCCAATAGTATAACAATATCAAGAAACCTTATTTGATTATAATTAGACTTCCTTAGCCAAAAAAAATGTAAGCTATGCGCATTCATAAAAAATAAATAGCCATCACTGATAACCAAGGCCGTCCAGGAAAAACCAATAACAAATGGAAACCTGTATCCGACGCCAATACTCGAGACTATCTCGGACCTCACCAAGAGAAAAAAAAATTAATATGCATTATTAAATGTGAATGTGGTCTTGCGTAATTGCACGGCGGCTAAAAAGTGGTCAATACCTATTCGAGCACACCTGACATCAGAATATTACCGAAACCATCTGATTGGTCGATTGCATCGACTAAATACGAATATACCCGAATAACGAACCGACAATACAATATTTTCACGCTATACTATAGCGAAACGCGGGAAAATATTAGTATTTATTCTTGTCAACATTTTGTATTTCTATGGATATTTTTCACACTATTAACAACTAATAACAATTTGTTGACCTTTGAACCCGAAACTCCAAGCTAATTTTTGTACAGTGGCGGTTTAAACTGACGTTTTCAAAAGGTTATCGGTAAATCCTCCATTATTATGAATGACATAAACATTTTCTCCAATTAAATATAACATTTGAGATCTAAGGGGTTGGTATAACATGTTTAATAATGAGGCAATACTACATCAAATTGTGAAATATTACCTAAGATGCCACCATTTTATCTATCTTTACAATATCATATGATCATATTCTAGATTCTTAATTGTTAGAAAAGGTGATAAACTGTATATAAACCAAGCAACATCTTCAATGACAAGCGCTATAAAAATGAGAAATACACCACTAATAATTGTTATACCTCGGTTTATAAAGATACACTTTATTTTACCACGGAAATTGCATAGCAAAAGCTTTTTGAACCGCCACTAGCGATGTTATCAACATTTCTGGGAAGATACACAATTGATATTCCTCTTTAAGTTGGTTGGTTGGTTTGTGGTATTTAACGCCACTTTCAACAATATTTCAGTTACATCATGGCGGTCAGTTTTATTGGTGGAGGAAGCGGAGTACCCGGTGAAAACCACCGACCTGTAGCAAGTCACTGACAAACTTAACAATGTGTAAAAATAAAATACATATATATATATATATATAAACGTCTAAAATGGTTTCTAAAACAACGCCAAGTACACAAAACAAAGTGATAAAGAATTAAGCACTTCGTAGAATGACATATATATATGTCGTCAACAAAAGAAGATATAAAAAACAATCCAATTTCATTTCACCAACACACGAACAAAGAGGCGAACATAGATCGCAAATAGCGTGAACTAGTCAAAGGCAAGTTCATCGTTGTTATAAATGGAATCCGGGAGCGACCATTTTCAATTACACTTTTCTGAGTACATATGTAATATCTTCAAACTTTTCTGGACCATCATTCTTTAAACTATATTTTAATAATGTACTAGTATAAAACTTATATTATATAATTTCATGCTTTTTGTTTTCTATTTTTTTGTGTTTCTTTTTATTTATAAGAATTTTCTTATAATGTTGTATATTGTATTTTACTATTGCTGACGCATGTACTATTGTAATTATTTATTTTGTGGAGAGGACCCTTGTAAATTGTTGTCATTTGTGTCCAATCCAATTGCTATAATATTTAGCAATAAAATATGCTTAATCTAATCTAAAGCTGTTTTTAATTAATTGCATAACGTTTGTCAGTGACGTCACTTGCGGCAGGTCGGTGGTGTTCTCTAGGGTACTCAGTTTTCTCCACCAATGAAACTGACTGCCAAGATATTACTGAAATATTGCCGAAAGAGGCGTTAAACACCATAACACTCCCCCTCCTTTGTACGGACACTTCTATTACATGGATATAAAAAAACATGCTTTCAATCTTATCTTTAGTTTTAATGCCAAACGATTATGTAATTATTTAGAGTTTTATCATTTACGGGAGGCAGTACATTTACAAGAGTATCTTCAATTAATAGGTGTTATTTCGTTATCTGAGGTTGTTTTCAGCAAAGTTATAGTTGATCCGAAAAGGCATTTCCTGTATTGCTTAACTTGTTTACAATTAAATCTGTAATAAGATATAATTTAGAACTTTAGAACTACTGTCAGTTGCACTCCCACAGTACGTCTAAATACAAGTACACAATAATATAGGGTAATTTTTAATATAGCACATGGGTTTGTATTTTGCTTTGTTTTGTTTTTGTTTTTTATTTTTTTGGGATGTGTGGGGGGGTACTGATTGTGTGTTTTTGTGTGTGTTTGACAATATTAAGGGTTGTTTACCTAAAATTCGCGTACTTGCTGTTGTCCAATTAATCTCGTTGAAAACTGCATGGTCAGATTATTTCTTTTTGTAATCTTTCAGATCAATTTTCTTCTGTAAAATTTGACGACAGAAATTTAATAAAAAAAAAGACGGTCCTAAAAGTTAAATGACTCGCCTTACGTACACTCCTCCTTCTTAAAATGTCATAAGGAACAACAAGTTTTCACCAAGTTCACTTACTTATTCTACAAATTGTCACGACTCACAGATGTTCACATTATAAAAGAAGAAAAAATTCATGTAACACTGAAACATAACAAATAATGCATTTTTAAAATGAATTATGGTTAGGTTTTATGGTTATGGTGTTTAACGCCACTTTCAACAATATTTCAGCTATATCGTGTAAGTCAGTTTCATTGGTGGAGGAAACCAGAGTACCCGGTGAAAATCACACACTGTCGCAAGTCACTGACATAATATTATATCGAGTACACCTCGTCATGAGCGTATTCCAAGTAACAAATTCAGTGGTAATAGCATTGATTACACAGGTAGTTGTAAATCCAACTACCATACGATCACAACCACGATGAAAATACAACAAAACCACTACAAGCAACATACACAACGTCTTGATGCATATTGAATTTACCTACATAGGGTAACATATACCACGTCTTGATATATATTGACTTTACCTACATAGGGTAACACACACCACGTCTTGATGTATATTGACTTTACCTACATAGGGTAACATACACCACGTCTTGATATATATTGACTTTATCTACATAGGGTAACATACACCACGTCTTGATATATATTGACTTTACCTACATAGGGTAGCATACACCACGTCTTGATGTATATTGACTTTACCTACATAGGGTAACATACACCATGTCTTGATATATATTGACTTTCCCTACATAGGGTAGCATACACCACGTCTTGATATATATAGACTTTACCTGCATAGGGTAACATACACCACGTCTTGATATATATTGACTTTACCTGCATAGGGTAACATACACCACGTCTTGATGTATATTGATTTTACCTACATAGGGTAACATACACCACGTCTTGATATATATAGACTTTACCTGCATAGGGTAACATACACCAAGTCTTGATATATATTGACTTTACCTGCGTAGGGTAGCATACACCACGTCTTGATATATATTGACTTTACCTACATAGGGTAACACCCACCACGTCTTGATATATATTGACTTTACCTGCATAGGGTAACATACACCACGTCTTGATGTATATTGACTTTACCTACATAGGGTAACATACACCACGTCTTGATATATATAGACTTTACCTGCATAGGGTAACATACACCACATCTTGATATATATTGACTTTACCTGCATAGGGTAGCATACACCACGTCTTGATATATATTGACTTTACTTGCATAGGGTAGCATACACCACGTCTTGATATATATTGACTTTACCTACATAGGGTAACACACACTATGTCTTCATATATATTGACTTTACCTACAAAGGGTGGCATACACCACGTTTTGATATATATTGGCTTTACCTACATAGGGTAACATACACCACATCTTGATGTATATTGACTTTACCTACATAGGGTAACATACACCACGTCTTGATATATATTGACTTTACCTACATAGGGTAACCCGCACCATGTCTTGATATTCATTGACTTTACCTACATGGGGTAACATACACCACGTCTTGATATATATTGACTTTACCTACATAGGATAACACACACCACGTCTTGATATATATTGACTTTACCTACATAGGGTAACATACACCACGTCTTGATATATATTGACTTTACCTACATAGGGTAACATACACCTCGTCTTGATATATATTGACTTTACCTACATAGGGTAACACACACCACGTCCTGATGTATATTGACTTTACCTACATAGGGTAACATACACCACGTCTTGATATATATTGACTTTACCTATATAGGGTAACATACACCACGTCTTGGTATATATTGACTTTACCTACATAGGGTAACATACACCACGTCTTGATATATATTGACTTTACCTACATAGGGTAACATACACCACGTCTTGATATATATTGACTTTACCTACATAGGGTAACATACACCACGTCTTGATATATATTGACTTTACCTACATAGGGTAACATACACCACGTCTTGATGTATATTGACTTTACCTATATAGGGTAGCATACACCACGTCTTGATATATATTGACTTTACCTACATAGGGTAACATAAACCATGTCTTGATATATATTGACTTTACCTACATAGGGTAGCATACACCACATCTTGATATATATTGACTTTACTTACATAGAGTAGCATACACAACGTCTTGATATATATTGACTTAACCTACATAGGGTAAAATATACCACGTATTGATATAGATTGACTTTACCTACTTAGGGTAGCATACACCACGTCTTGATATATAATGACTTTACCTACATAGGGTAACATACACCACGTCTTGATATATATTGACTTTATCTACATAGGGTAACATACACCACGTCTTGATATATATTGACTTTACCTACATAGGGTAGCATACACCACGTCTTGATGTATATTGACTTTACCTACATAGGTTAACATACACCATGTCTTGATATATATTGACTTTCCCTACATAGGGTAGCATACACCACGTCTTGATATATATAGACTTTACCTGCATAGGGTAACATACACCACGTCTTGATATATATTGACTTTACCTGCATAGGGTAACATACACCACGTCTTGATGTATATTGATTTTACCTACATAGGGTAATATACACCACGTCTTGATATATATAGACTTTACCTGCATAGGGTAACATACACCAAGTCTTGATATATATTGACTTTACCTGCGTAGGGTAGCATACACCACGTCTTGATATATATTGACTTTACCTACATAGGGTAACACCCACCACGTCTTGATATATATTGACTTTACCTGCATAGGGTAACATACACCACGTCTTGATGTATATTGACTTTACCTACATAGGGTAACATACACCACGTCTTGATATATATAGACTTTACCTGCATAGGGTAACATACACCACATCTTGATATATATTGACTTTACCTGCATAGGGTAGCATACACCACGTCTTGATATATATTGACTTTACTTGCATAGGGTAGCATACACCACGTCTTGATATATATTGACTTTACCTACATAGGGTAACACACACTATGTCTTCATATATATTGACTTTACCTACAAAGGGTGGCATACACCACGTTTTGATATATATTGGCTTTACCTACATAGGGTAACATACACCACATCTTGATGTATATTGACTTTACCTACATAGGGTAACATACACCACGTCTTGATATATATTGACTTTACCTACATAGGGTAACCCGCACCATGTCTTGATATTCATTTACTTTACCTACATGGGGTAACATACACCACGTCTTGATATATATTGACTTTACCTACATAGGATAACACACACCACGTCTTGATATATATTGACTTTACCTACATAGGGTAACATACACCACGTCTTGATATATATTGACTTTACCTACATAGGGTAACATACACCTCGTCTTGATATATATTGACTTTACCTACATAGGGTAACACACACCACGTCCTGATGTATATTGACTTTACCTACATAGGGTAACATACACCACGTCTTGATATATATTGACTTTACCTATATAGGGTAACATACACCACGTCTTGGTATATATTGACTTTACCTACATAGGGTAACATACACCACGTCTTGATATATATTGACTTTACCTACATAGGGTAACATACACCACGTCTTGATATATATTGACTTTACCTACATAGGGTAACATACACCACGTCTTGATATATATTGACTTTACCTACATAGGGTAACATACACCACGTCTTGATGTATATTGACTTTACCTATATAGGGTAGCATACACCACGTCTTGATATATATTGACTTTACCTACATAGGGTAACATAAACCATGTCTTGATATATATTGACTTTACCTACATAGGGTAGCATACACCACATCTTGATATATATTGACTTTACTTACATAGAGTAGCATACACAACGTCTTGATATATATTGACTTAACCTACATAGGGTAAAATACACCACGTATTGATATAGATTGACTTTACCTACTTAGGGTAGCATACACCACGTCTTGATATATAATGACTTTACCTACATAGGGTAACATACACCACGTCTTGATATATATTGACTCTACCTACATAGGGTAACATACACCACGTCTTGATGGATATTGACTTTACCTACATAGGGTAACACACACCACGTCTTGATGTATATTGACTTTACCAACATAGGTTAGCATACACCACGTCTTGATATATATTGACTTTACCTACATAGGGTAACATATACCATGTCTTGATATATATTGACTTTACCTATATAGGGTAACATAAACCACGTCTTGATATATATTGACTTTACCTACATAAGGTAGCATACACCACATTTTGATATATATTGACTGTACCTACATAGGGTAGTATACACCACGTCTTGATATATATTGACTTTACCTACATAGGATAGCATACACCACATCTTGATATATATTGACTTTACCTACATAGGGTAACATACACCACATCTTGATATATATTGACTTTACCTACATAGGGTTACATACACCACGTCTTGATATATATTGACTTTACCTACATAGGGTAACATACACCATGTCTTGATATATATTGACTTTACCTATATAGGGTAACATACACCACGTCTTTATATATATTGACTTTACCTACATAGGATAACACACACCACGTCTTGATATATATTGACTTTACCTACATAGGGTAAAATACACCACATCTTGATATATATTGACTTTACTTACATAGGGTAGCACACACCACGTCCTGATATATATTGACTTTACCTACATAGGGTAGCATACACCACGTCTTGATATATATTGACTTTACCTATATAGGGTAACATACACCACGTCTTGGTATATATTGACTTTACTTACGTAGGGTAACATACACCACATCCTGATGTATATTGACTTTACCTACATAGGGTAACATACACAACGGCTTGATGCATATTTACTTTACCTGCATAGGGTAATTGATTATTATAAATGTATTTATTCGTGATAAACATAGCATAAAACGTACCGAGAATGGTGTATATAAAAAGTAACTATGTTATCTTAAAAGATTCAGATGTTCTCACATTGATGTATTTTTTTATATCATTGTTTACCTCGATTAAAGTACAATAAACTAATTGCTAGTTCATTTTTTAAGTGGGAAGACGCCAAACGTCTGCTCATGTTTCTGGTTTTAATATGTTTGTTGATGAGGGTGAGTGAGCCCATTCCTTATAATTAGCTGCGTTTTTGGTAACGTATATAAAGAACGGCACACCGAGTGGATAGTAAACCATACTATTCTATCAATAATAATAATACAGTATTTGTATTTATAATGCAATATTTAATACTTATAGTTCTTTTTTCTACATCATTTTCAAAATCAGTTTCGAAAACCAGAATTAACTTATTGAATGATCTAAAGGCCCCACTTTTTGCGGAGTTGGACGTTTCTAATGTGCAAAATTATATAGATACAAAAATTGACACGCGCCTCGACCATATCAATGATACTCTCGACGGCAAGATAAATGCTCTTATCGACAACAAAATGACTGTAGACTGTTCAAACAATTTGGATAAAACAAAATTTGAGAATGATGAAAGAGTGTCAGGAATTATTTCAGATTTCAAATCTCTTGATGACATAATGAAAAACTTAAAGAATGAAAATAACCAATTACAGGAAGACTTTCAGGAATGGAAGAAAAATGGTAAGTGGTACTGTAGACTGTATAACATAGTTTATTATTTGATGTTTTATTTTGATTATAGGGTAAGATTTATTTTGATTATAGGGTAATATTTATTTTGATTATGTGGTAATATTTATTTTGGTTATTGTGTAGGATTTATTTTGGTTATATTGTATGATTTATTTTGGATACAGTGTAGGATTTATTTTGGTTATACAGTAGGATTTGTTTTGGTTATAATGTAGGATTTATTTTGATTAAAAAGTAAGATTTATTTTGGTAATAGTGTATGATTAATTTTGGTTATAGGGTAGGATTTAATTTTGTTTATAATGTAGGATTTATTTTTGTTTATAGTTAAGGATTTATTTTGGTCATATTGTATAATTTATTTTGGTTGTAGTGTAGAATTTACTTTGGTTATAATGTAGGATTTATTTCAGTTATAGTGTAGGATATATTATGGTTATAGTCTAGGATTTATCTTGGTCATAGTGTATGCTTTATTGTGGTCATATTGTGGGATGTTTTGTGGTTATATTGTAGCATTTAGTTTGGTTATATGGTAGGGTTTATTTTGGTGATACCGTAAGATTTAATTTGGTTATAGTGTAATATTTATTTTTGTTATAGTGTAGGTTTTCTTGTTATAGTGTAGGTTGTATGTTGGTTACAGTGTAGGATTTATTTTGGCTATAGTGTAGAATTTATTTTGGTTATACAGTAGGAATTATTTTGGTTATAGGGTAGGATTTATTTTCTCTATAGTGTATGATTTATTTTGGTTATACAGTAGGATTTATTTTGGTTATATTGTAGGATTTATTTTGGCTATAGGGTAGGATTTATTTTGGTTATACAGTAGGAATTATTTTGGTTATAGGGTAGGATTTATTTTCTCTATAGTGTATGATTTATTTTGGTTATACAGTAGGATTTATTTTGGTTATATTGTAGGATTTATTTTGGCTATAGGGTAGGATTTATTTTGGTTATCAGATAGGGCTTATTTTGGATATAGCGTAGGTTTTATTTTGGTCATAGAGTATGATTAATTTTGGTTATAGGGTAGGATTTAATTTTGTTTATAATGTAGGATTTATTTTGATTAAAAGTAAGATTTATTTTGGTAATAGTGTATGATTAATTTTGGTTATAGGGTAGGATTTAATTTTGTTTATAATGTAGGATTTATTTTTGTTTATAGTGAAGGATTTATTTTGGTCATATTGTAGGATTTATTTTGGTTGTAGTGTAGGATTTATTTTGGTTATGATGTAAGATGTATTTCAGTTATAGTGTAGGATCTATTATGGTTATAGTCTAGGATTTATCTTGGTTCATAGTGTATGATTTATTGTGGTCTTATTGTAGGATTTATTGTTGTTATATTGTAGGATTTATTTTGGTTATAGGGTAGGGTTTATATTGGTGATACAATAGGATTTAATTTGGTTATAGTGTAATAGTAGGATTTATTTTGGTTATAGTGTAGGATTTATTTTGGCTATAAGCTAGGATTTATTTTGGATATAACGTAGGTTTTATTTTGGTCATAGAGTAGGATTTACTTTGGCTATAGTGTAGGATTTATTTTAGTTATAGCGTAGGATATATTTTGGTTATAGTGTATGATTTATTTTGGTCATATTATAGAATTTATTTAGGTTATAATGTATGATTTATGTTGGTCATAGTGTAGGTTTTATGTTGATTATTATCTAGGATTTATTTTGGTTATAGTGTAGGATTTAGTTTGGCTATAGTGTAGGATTTATTTTGGTTATACAGTAGGAATGTTTTTGGTTATAATGTAGGATTTATTTTCTCTATAGTGTATGATTTATTTTTGTTATACAGTAGGATTTATGTTGGTTATAGTGTAGGATTTATTTTGGTTATAAGCTAGGATTTATTTTGGATATAACGTAGGTTTTATTTTGGTCATAGAGTAGGATTTACTTTGGCTATAGTGTAGGATTTATTTTAGTTATAGCGTAGGATATATTTTGGTTATCAGCTAGGATTTATTTTGGATATAGCGTAGGTTTTATTTTGGTCATAGAGTAGGATTTATTTTTACTAAAGTGTATGATTTATTTTAGTTATAAAGTAGAGTTTATTTTGATTATTCAGTAGATTTTATTTGTGTTATATTGTAGGATTTATTTTTGTTATAGTGTAGGATTTATTCTGGTTATAAAGTATAATCTATTTTGGTTATAAAGTATGATTTTATTTTAGTTATCAAGTAGAATGTATTTTGGTTATAGTTTACAATTTATTTTGGTTATATAGTAAGGGTTATATTTTTTATGCAGTAGGATTTATCTTTTTTTTGTAGGATTTATTTTCGTGATAGTGAAGGTTTATCTTGGTTATCAGCTAAGATTTATTTTTGGATATAGCGTAGGTTTTGTTTTCGTTATAGTGTAGGATTTAGTTTGGCTATTGTGTAGGAATTAATGTTGTTATACAGTAGGATTTAAATTGGTTACAGCGTAGGATTTATTTGGACTATTGTGTAGGATTTAATTTGATTATACTATAGGATTTATTTTGGTTATACAGTAAAATTTTATTTGGTCATAGTGTAGGTTTTATTTTGGTTATAGTATGGGATTTATTTTGGATATAGTGTAGTATTTATTTTGGATATAGTGTAGGATTTATTTTGGTTATAAATTATGATTTTATTATAGTTATAATGTTGAATTTATTTTGGCTATAGCTTAGGATTTATTTTCGCTATGCTCTAAGGGTTATCTTGGTTATGCAGTATATTTTATTTGTGTTATAGTGTAGGATTTATTTTGGTTAAAAAGTATAATCTATTTTGAACATAAACTATGATTTTATTTTTGTTATAAAGTAGAATCTATTTTGGTTATAGTTTAGGATTTATTTTTGTTATACCATAAGGGTTATCTTGGTTATGCAGTAGGATTTATTTTTGTTAAATTGTAGGATTTATTTTGATTATCGTTTTGGATTCATTTTAATTATCAGCTAGGATTTATTTTGGATATAGCGTAGGTTGTATTTTGGCTATAGTGGATAATTTATTTTGGCTATATTGTAGGATTTATTTTGGTTATACAGTAGGATTTAATTTGGTTATAGTGTAAGTTTTTTTTTCTGTTAGTGTAGGTTATATTTTGGATACATTGTGGGATTAATTTTTGCTATATTGTATGATTTATTTTAGTTATAAGTAGAATTTATTTTTGCTATATTGTAGGATTTATTTTTGTTATAGTGTAGGATTTATTTTGGTAAAAAAGTATAATCTAATTTGGTTATAAAGTATGATTTTATTTTAGTTATAAATTAGAATTTATTTTGGTAATAGTTTAGAATTTATTTGATTTATTTTGGATAATTTGGTTGCAGTGTGGGATTTATTTTGCCTATAGTGTAGAATTTATTTTGGTTATAGTGTATCATTTATTTTGGTTATAGTGTAGGATGTATTTTAGATATAGAGTAGAATTTCTTTTGGCTATAGTGTATGATTTAGCTTGGTTATATTATAGCATTTGTTTTGGTTATAGTGTAAGTTTATCTTGGTTATAGTGTATGATTTATTTTGGTTATACAGTAGGATGTATTTTGGTTATAGTGAAGGATTTATTTTGGCTATAGTGTATGATTTATTTTGGTTATAAAGTATGATTTTACGTTACCTATCAAGTTGAATTTATTTTGGCTATAGATTAGGATTTATTTAGGTTATACCGTAAGAGTTATCTTGGTTATATTGTAGGATTTATTCTGGCTATAGTGTATGATTTATTTTGGTTAGATTGTAGGATTTATTTTGGATATAGTGTATGATTTATTTTGGTTAGATTGTAGGATTTATTTTGGTTATAGTGTATGATTTATTTTGGACATAGCGTCGGATATATTCTGGCTATAGTGTAGGATTTAATTTGGTTATAAAGCATAATATATTTTTTTATAAAGTATATAAAGTAGATTTTATCTTGGTTATAGCCTAGGATTTATTTTTGCTATACCGTAAGAGTTATCTTGGTTATGCAGTAGATTTTATTTTTGTTATAGTGTAGGATTTATTTTGGTTATGAAATATAATCTATTTTGGTTATAAAGTATGCTTTTATTTCAGTTATCAAGTATAATTTATTTTGGCTATACAGTAGGATTTAATTTGGTTATAGAGTCAGATTTGTTTTGGCTATAGCGTAGGGGTTTTTTTTGTTACGGCGTAGGAATTATTTTGGCTATAGTGTAGAATTTATTTTGGATATAGTCTATGATTAATTTTGGTCATAATGTAGAATTTATTTTGGTTATAGTGTAGATTTATTTTTGCTATAATTTAGAGGTTTTATTTGATATAGTGTAGCTTAATTTTTGATATAGTGCAGGATTTAATTTGGTTAAAGTGTAGGATTTATTTTGGATATAGTGTAGGATTTATTTTGGTTAGATTGTAGGATTTATTTTGGTTATAGTGTATGATTTATTTTGGATATAGCGTCGGATATATTCTGGCTATAGTGTGGGATTTATTTTGGTTATAGTGTATGATTTATTTTGGTTATAGTGTAGGATTTATTTTTGTTATAATGTAGGATTTATTTTGATTATAGTGTATGATTTATTTTGGTTATAGTGTATGATTTATTTTGGTTATAGTGTTGGATTTATTTTGGTTATAGTGTAGGATTTATTTTGGTTATAGTTAGGGAGGACAAACGTAGTCGTCGATAGCGTTATTATTTTCTCTCAGAGTAGAAAAACCCGAATTTTCACCTTTTTCATTTCATTAGAAAAACACCTATAATTTATTATTTCGTGATAAAAAATATATCAGATAAAACTTGAAAACTAGATCTTTATTAATTTGGTAGTTATAAGCATTAAAAATATGATTGGGTACTACTACTGAAGGTCCAAAGTGAAGTCGTTTCGAGAAAATCGGACGCCATCTTGATTTATGTGTCAACGAACAGCCCATTTTCAAAAATAATTCCGGGAGCTATCCCTGGACCAATATTCTTCATGCATGGCTTAAAATTTGCAGAAAGTGTTCAATTTTACCAATCCGACCGCCAAAAATTTAAAACAATCGAAATCGTAACGTAAAATATAAAAGTTTACAAAACAGTGTTTTTAAACTCGCTTACCACACTTCCGAAAAATATTGGGGGTCAAATATCAATAAACTGGACCTTCCTCTAAAGATATGTCGCCAAGGTTTCAATGGATAAGCAGTAATAGCTCCCGGAAATCATTGGATGTTCGGTCCATATTTTCTGACTTTGCAATCAGAGTTGAGCGGGAAGAGTTATCGGACGTTGTGTGGCGCATGACCGGGATGTATGTCTTCCGCCATTTTGGCCAGGACAATTTCAGAGTTGTACCAAAGAAAAATAGAATTTACCGACGTATTGTTCTACCAATTGATACAATAATTATCTAGCATTGATGTATTCAGACCACGGGGGTCAATCATGCACGGTAAGTAACAAAACTTCTTCTAAAATATAGTTTTGTTCTCAAAAGAAATATCGTTTTCAACCGGATCAAATGGGGGTTAATTTTGAAAACAAAAGATGCACAAAAATCGCACAGAAACTTTACACGAACTGAATAAATATATATCTTTGTTTCGATAAATGAAAATGAGATGGGATTTAATTCACGATTTTATTATTTTACTCGCAAAATGGTGAAAACGGCAAGCATTAATATAAAGTTGTCAAATTCTCCCAATCTATAAATAACTTTATCCAAGCAGACCTTTGGTGACGTAATCATGGCTGTTCGGAATTTATCGGGATTTATTAATACATCTATATAAAGGAATTGTTCCGGTATTCTTTGATACTTTTGTGAAATGTTCAAGATTTTTTATATTTTTTGGTTTTAAATGAAATTTGTCTACATGAAAACTTTTTATGCATTTCTCATTAAGTTCCTAGTGTATATTGTAGCAATACATAGGACAATTGTTTTTAAATAGTAACATGAATTTCCATGCAACATTTTTGAAACAATTTATTTAAATTGTTATAAAACATAATTATTATGTTTCAGTGCTATTAGGGAAGCTTTATGAAATATATGCTTTATGCATACATTACAGTATGTGAATGTATTAACATTCTGGCTATATACATTGTAATCAGTGGCAGTGCATGTGATATGCTAAGTTTAATTAATTACATTTTTTTCATTACACCATTACTGTGTGCAAACTTGTTTGATATGACAGAACATTTATGATGCATGCAGCAAACATTTCTGGAATAATGCTATTTTTCATATAGAATTTATTTGCCACCAAGCATATATGCATAAAGATAATTTTTAGTCGAAGAGTGCATTGTATTAAAGCTTTTTTCATTTGTACATGTATGATAAACTATTTCTGGAAAAGATAAATTATTTTTAGTTCTTTATTTTTATTCTGTATAACATATTTTAAATGTTTATTTTTTTTTTTATTTTACAGGTGTGATCGTGACATCTCAGTAGATCATTAAGAGTTTTTAAATCATTAAAATGACACTTCTGAAAGTTGATGCTGTTGATTATGATTCAGTTAATCAAATATGCATAGGATATGCATAGGATCACAAAACACACAATTTAAAGAATTCACAAAGATTTCATTTGGAATAAGTTGGTCATGAACTGGGACACAGCACTATTTGTAGTCGTCAAATGTAAAATTATAGTATATAAAGGAAAAGAGAGTGATATTGAAGACTGTTATGAATTAAGATTATAAATAATAGTAGAAGATAACAGTTTATTGATTTGTGACAATAAAAATGATAACTTTGAAAATTTGGGACTTTCTAATCGCATGAACTGTTCGCTTAAATCAGCTAAAATTGTCAAATTTGAGGTTTTTCCCAGACAAAAAAATGAAAATCATGTATAAAATGTGCTAATTAAATGTTTAAAAGATAACATAACTTCAAGGCTGGCTTATACATTGTACAGAGAACATATCTGATAATCCAAATAAGTCTTTTCAAGGAATACGGGGCCATAATTGAAATATTATTTTTACTAAATTTCCAGGTAGAGGGCTAATGAACCAGGACATAGTTCATACCAGTGTCAGAATTGGGGTTGCTGATAGTTTTCTCCTTGTGGTATACAGTTATAGGATCAAAATAATACCAAACACTTGAACATTTAATATTATAATATTCGACAATTATTGAAATTGTATCAATTTCGGGAATTATCTGAAATTTTGATTGAACAAAAAAAATTGACCTTTTCAATGGAAAAAATGGCAGTTTTTACACAAACTGTAATAATAACTTCATTGATGTATGGATATTGAGGTTGTTTACCATAAAATATCAATTTGAGCATAAAAAATATAATTAATTCCCTAAAATAACTTATTTTTACACTTTACAGAGCTCAAAATAATAAGCTGCGGAGTTTATGATTCTGGCGCTACAGACTTAGAGAATTTTTTTTGCTGATAAATATAGGTGTTCCCTGTTAGAGGGTTCTTTTCCTTACCAAAATCAGTATTCAGAAAAATTCTAGTACTTTTTTCAGATTTTTTATGACCAAAAACTTGATTTTTCGAATAAAATTTGACGTTAAAATTATGGAGGCCTGCACAAAGGAAATAATATTAAAAAAATATATATATTAATTGAATAAATGATATTCTTGATATTTTTACCTAGAGACTGGGCACTTTGTGGACAGTGCTGCAAGTTTCAGCCTTGCAAGATAAAGGTTTTTGAAGATATTTGACCACAAACCTAGTAGTTTGAACAAGCAGACGGCTGACACATAAATTAAAAAAACTAAGTCCAAAGGCTATTTTCAATGTTTTAAATTCTGTGACATTTTTTTCATATAACACCTACAGGTGTGTATAATACCTCTTTTTGAAGCATAAGGAGGATACATTACTATAGAAGAAAGCATGATAACCTATTAGGTAGTGAAAATAATATATTTTGGTCCAAAAATGTCATTTTTTTAACATTTTTCCAAAAAACAGAAAATCGACCACTTTTGGCTCACCGAAAAGGCCATAACTTTTGAACAGCTCAACCGATTTTAATAATTTTTGTACCAAAATTTCCCATTTTGTATGTACTGTCATACTAAACTATAATTGGATGATTTATTAGCATTTCAGTGTAGGATTTATTTTGGTTATAGTGTAGGATTTATTTTGGTTATAGTGTAGGATTTATTTTGGTAATAGTCTAGGATTTATTTTGGTTAAAGTGTATGATTTATTTTGGTTATAGTGTATGATTTATGTTGGTTATAGTGTAGGATTTATTTTGGTTATAGTGTATGATTTATTTTGGTTATAGTGTAGGATTTATTTTGGCTATACGGTAGGATTTATTTTGGTTATACAGTAGGATATTTTTTCAGCTACAGAGCAGGTTTTATTTTGTTCATAGAGTAGCGTTCATTCGGGGGAAATTTACCTTGCTTTAACGTATATATATTCGTATTTCTGAACATATTTTCTGTCTATTTACATTGTCTTACACATAGCATATCTAAACTAAATGATTTAATCCTATGTTACATATAGCTACCATTGGGAATTCCGTTGTACTTTCCGTGCTTGTTATATACAACTCTTGGCATATGATAAAAACAAATGTAAATATAGTCGTATAAACTAAGCATAAACACGTACAAATTAAAACGTCATTCCAATCGTTATCAAGCTTCTGATGCCGTTTCTGGCCGTTTTCTCTAAATGAATCGGCTACCAGGAGACTTCGTAATGTATAATAGATGAATAAAGTAAACATGTATTTGTATTATATGTTTATTGTTCAGCTAGCTAAATGATTGCAGGATAGAAAACTAGAGCGGAAGGTAAATACATACATATTGTTATTAGAATGTCACTCTCCCTTTTGTACGTGTTAGACAACTTCAGTCAGATCTTGGTTTGGTTTATGGTGTTCAACGCCACTTTCAACAATATTTTAGCTATAGCGTGGCGGTCAGTTTTATTGGTGGAGGAAATTGGTGTACCCGGAGAAAACAACCGACTGCCGCAAGTCACTGACAAACTTTATTTCATAATTGTGCATCGAGTACACTTCGCCTTGGGTGGTATTCGAACCCACAACGTCAGTGGTGATAGGCACTGATGACACAGGTAGTTGTATTTCCAACTATCATACAATCACGACCATGACGGTACCCTATTGCATAATGCTTATTAGATCGATGGACATTAGGCCAAATTATTCTGCCTCTGTATGGCATATATATTATTTATCTTTCATTGATTTTTTTTAATTTATTAGATTTTTTTTTTACCCATAGAGACAGGAAGAGTTCATGCTTCAAATGAGAAGATTTGCATTCAAAGTGTGTGCTCCGTTAAAATTCGGAATTTGCAGGTCCAAAGCATATTTTCGTTTTATTTCGTAGTTCAATAAGTATAAGAAAAGGTTGAAGATACCAAACGGGTAATCAGAAACAGACAATGCAATGGCCAAAAGAAAGAGTACAATCAGACAGACAATGATCTACGTAGCAAACTATATATCGAACAACGCGAACAGACAGAAAAAACGTTTTTTATATGTCGTTGTTATTTATTCTATGTACATACCGACAATCAATTATTCCTGATCCGGTTGTTTAATCAATTGCATCAATACAGGCTTCAAGTGTGTGTTTGCAACAGTATTATTAAGATGGATGCTTATCAGTGCGCATGTAAAGGAAACAGTGAACCTAATTTTAACCCAAACACGAGCACATTCAACCTCAACATTGAAACAAATCGGAAAATTTGTTTCGTTCCCATGTAATAAAAAAATAGTTTCACGATGTGATTGAGTTGGTGAGGGCGAGTGGGGTAACGGCAAATGATATATTGGAAATATTTCATATTCTCCGCGTTGACATCAGCTCTCGAACAATGCATAATTATGTCAGTGGAGGTGAACGAAATAATAGAGGTTTTAACGCAAGTTTGAAGTTAATTGGGATGTATTTTTTTTATGATTATTCATTTGAATTGCAATGTTATTATAATAACGTAGACATCAAATTTAGTGCGCACAATGTTTTTCTGGAATAACCTTCATCAAGTACGCTCACTCTCGAAATATTAGAAATCCAAATAATTTATGTGTTTGTTGGTGATTTATATAATGCAAAAATAACCTTCCTAAAAGTTAAGCTCCCTTGGTCTCTGCCTGCTTCTTATATTTAAGCAAGTACCAAGTTTGAAGTTAATCCTAGTCCATTTAGTTTACAGTTGGATGACGTCAAACGTCTGCCCATGTTTCTGTTTTTAATATGTGTTTTGATGAGGGTGAGCCTACACTTCATACTGAGCATGCGTCTTTGGCAAAGTCCCGGTATATAATGAACATTCCATTTATAATGGAGTATTTGATACAAATAGTGTTTTTTTCTACCTCATTTTCAAAGTCAGTTTCGAAAACCAGAATGAATTTATTGCGTGATTTAAAGGTCCCACTTTTTGCGGAGTTGGACGTTTCTAATGTGCAAAATTATATAGCTACTAAAATTGACACGCGCCTGGACCATATCAATGACACTCTCGACGACAAGATAGAGGCTCTTATGGACGACAAAATGACTGTAGACAATTTGGATGAAACAAAACTTGAGAATGATGAAAGAGTGTCAGGATTTATTTCAGATTTGAAATCTCTTGAAGAGATAGAGAAAAACTTAAAGAACTTAAAGAATGAAAATAACCAATTAAAAGAAGACTTTATGGAATGGAAGAACAATGGTAAGTGGTACTATAGACTGTATTTACTATTTAATGTTTTATTTTGGTTATAGTGTAAGATTTATTTTGGTTATAATGTAGGATTTATTTTGGTCATAGCGTAGGATTTATTTTGGTTATAGTGTAGGATTTATTTTGGTTATAGTGTATGATTTATTTTGGTTATAATGAAGGATTTATTTTGGTTATAGTGTAGGATTTATTTTGGTTATAGTGTATGATTTATTTTGGTTATAATGTAGGATTTATTTTGGTTATAGTGTAGGATTTATTTTGGCTATAGTGTAAAATTTATTTTGGTTATAATGTAGGATTTATTTTGGTTATAGTGTAGGATTTATTTTGGTTATAGTGTAAGATTTGTTTTGGTTATAGTACAGGATTTATTTTGGTTATAGTGTAGGATTTATTTTGGTTATAGTGTAGGATTTATTTTGGCTATAATGTATGATTTATTTTGGTTATAGTGTAGGATTTATTTTGGTTAAAGTGTAGGAATTATTCGGTTTATAATATAGGATTTATTTTGGTTATAGTGTAGGATTTATTTTGGTTATAGTGTAAGGATTTGTTTTGGTTATAGTGTAGGATTCATTTTGGTTATAGTGTATGAGTTATTCTGGTTATAATGTAGGATTTACTTTGGTTATAGTGTAGGATTTGATTTGGTTATAGTGTAGGATTTATTTTGGTTATAATGCAGGAATGACTTTGGTTATAGTGTAGGATTTATTTTGGCTATTGTGTAGGATTTATTTTGGCTATAGTGTAGGATTTATTGTGGTTACAGTGTATGATTTATTTTGGTTATAGTGAAGGATTTGTTTTGGCTATAGGGTAGGATTTCTGAACATATTTACTGTCTATTTACATTGTCTTACACGTAGTATATCTAAACTAAATGATTTAATCATATGTTACATATAGCTACCATTGGGAATTCCGTTGTACTTTCCGGGCTTGCTATATACAACTCTTGGCATCTGATAAAAACAAATGTACATATAGTCGTACAAACTATAAATAAACAAGTAGAAATTGAAACGTCATTCCAATCGCTATCAATCTTCTGATGCCGTTTTGTCCGTTTTCTCTAGATGAATCGGGTACCAGGAGACTCCTTAATGTATAATAGATGAATAAAGTAAACATTTATTTGTATTATACATTTATTGTTCAGCTAGCTAAATGATTACAGGATATAAAACTATGGCGGGAGGTAAATACATACATATTGTTATAAGAATGTCCCTCTCCCTTTTGTACGTGTTAGACAACTTCAGTCAGATCTTGGTTTGGTTTATGGTGTTCATCGCCACTTTCAACAATATTTTAGCTATATCGTGGCGGTCAGTTTTATTGGTGGAGGTAATCGCAGTACACGGAGAAAATCACTGACTGCCGCAAGTCACTGACAAACTTTATTTCATAATTTTTGCATCGAGTACATTTCGCCTGGGTGGGATTCGAACCCACAACGTGAGTGGTGATAGGCACGGATTGCACAGGTAGTTGTAAATCCAACTATCATACAATCACGACCATGACGGCCCCCTATTGCATAATACTTATTAGATCGATGGACATTAGGCCGAATTATTCTGCCTCTGTATGGCATATATATTATTTATCTTTAATTTATTTTTTTATAATTTATTTGATTTTTTTTTGTTTTTGTTTTGCCCCATAGAGACAGGAAGAGTTCATGTTTCAAATGAGAAGATTTGCATTCAAAGTGTGTGCTCCGTTAAAGCTCAGAATTTGCAGGTCCAAAACATACTTTCGTTTTATTTCGTAGTTCAATAAGTATAAGAAAAGGTTGAAGATACCAAACGGGTAATCAGAAACAGACAATGCAATGGCGAAAAGAAAAGGTATAAACAAACAGACAATGGTCTACGTAGCAAACTATATATCCAGCAAGGCAAACCGAAACAAAAACGTTTTCTATATGTCGTTGTTATTTATTCTATGTACATACCGACAATCAATTATTCCTGATCCGGTTGTTTAATCGATTGCATCAATACAGGCTTCAAGTGTGTGTTTGCAACAGTATTATTAAGATGGATGTTTATCAGTGCGCATGTAAAGGAAACAGTGAACCTAATTTTAACCCAAACACGAGCACATTCAACCTCAACATTGAAACCAATCCGGAAAACTTGTTTCGTTCCCATGTATTTAAACAATAGTTTCACGATGTGCGTGAGTTGGTGAGGGCGAGAGGAGTAACGGCAAATGACATATTGCAAGTATTGACATCAGCTATCTAACAATACATAATTATGTCACTGGGGATGAACGAAATAATAGAAGTTGTTTTTCTATTTTAAAGCAAATTTGAAGTTAATTGGGTTGTATTTTGTAATGATTATTCATTTGAATTGCAATGCTATTATGATAACGTATACATCAAATTTAGTGCGTACAATGTTTTTTTGGAATAACCTTCATGAAGTACGCTCACTCTCGAAATATTGGAAATGCAAACAATTGATATGTTTGTTCGTTTGTTTGTGCTTAACGCCACTTTCAACAATATTTCAACTATATCGTGGCGGTCCGTTTTATTGGTGGAGGAAATCAGAGGACCCGGAGAAAACCACCGACCTGTCGCAAGTCACTGACAAACTCTATCATATGATATCATACCATATGATTACGACCACGACGGCCCTTAAAATATTGATAGATAAACCTTAGAGTAATATACGTTGTACTTCTTGTTCTTTTTAGTTAAAAATCGATTTCCTGCACGTGACTGTAGTGATATTGACCCCGAAAGCAGAAATGGAGTTTACAAGATATTTCCTAATTTTGTAGCTAAGGAGGAATTTAAAGTATATTGTGACATGGAGACGGATGGTGGAGGATGGACAGTAAGCTATAACTTTGCACACAAAACCGCCTTATTTTCAACTAATTCATTTTTATTTTTACATTTTTAGTGATTGCCAAAATGCAAGGCTTAGTCAATAGCAACCATTGGCTAAAAGATAAATGGTCGGCCCTTTATAATTTTTTGTCCAAAATTTTCGCAAATTGTAAATATTCCATTGGTTTGGGGTTTTTTTTCATTCAGACTACAGAGGGATTGGAAGAAAACAAACATACAAATAAATACTTAAGATAATGTTGTCCATGCTCTATATATTTAAAACCTTTAACATACCCATTAGGTTTTCTTATTCCATTTTTAAAATTTTGTTAATTATTTTTATAAAAGTCAATTATAGTCGATGAAAATTGGAATTTCGTAACAAAACGAAATTTCAAATTTAAACGTCAAAACGTTTTCATAGAAAATGAAAATTAAAAAAAAATAACATTTGGTCGGACCTTCCATTTAATGCATGAATAAACACGTTTTTGATATGAATACTTCAGAGGGAGGTGCCATCTAATGAGAACATTAAATCTAAATATAGTACAAGTTTAAAATAAGTTAATTATAGAATGATAAACAAAAACATGCTATCATTCAATATCATAATGAGCTCACTTTGTTAATAAATATTTATTATTACAGTATTAATAAATAATGGACCGGTTATATGTCCAAGGTTAGTCATACTGGACCAAGGAAAGTTGTATTGGCCCGGTCCATTATGGCTTTTACCGGTTCATTATGGTCTTAAAAATAGACCGGCAAAGCATTTTGGAGCAAAATAATGTTCTTGCTGTATAAATAGAAACCAGTCTAGTATTCATAATATAGCATACTGGTTCGATCTGGTATATCTCCTACATGTAGGGTACCTGTCTAACGTTGAGGACTGTGTCATTGAGAACATAGGGTGCATGTCTAACTTTGAGGACTGTGTCATTGATAGCAAACGGTACATGTCTAACTTTCAGGATTGTGTCATTGAGAACATAGGGTACATGTCTAGCTTTGAGGATTTGAACCCATGATAATGTGTAAGAACATAGGGTACTTGTCTACCTTTGAAGACTTGAACCCATGATAAAGTGTTAGAACATAGGGTACATGTCTAACTTTGAGGACTTGAACCCATGATAAAGTGTTAAAACATAGGGTACATGTCTAACTTTGAGGACTTGAACCAATGATAAAGTGTTAGAACATAGGGAACATGTCTAACTTTGAGGACTTGAACCCATGATAAAGTGTTAGAACATAGGGTACATGTCTAACTTTGAGGACTTGAACCATTATAAAGTGTCAGAACATAGGGTACATGTCTGACTTTGAGGACTTGAACCCATGATAAAGTGTAAGAACATAGGGTGCATGTCTAACTTAAAGGACTTGAACCTATGATAAAGTGTTAGAACATAGGGTACATGTCTAACTTTGAGGACTTGAACCCATGATAAAGTGTTAGAACATAGGGTATATGTCTAACTTTGAGGACTTGAACTCATGATAAAGTGTTAGAACATAGGGTACATGTCTAACTTTGAGGACTTGAACCAATGTAAAGTGTTAGAACATAGGGTACATGTCTAACTTTGAGGACTTGAACCCATGATAAAGTGTTAGAACATAGGGTACATGTCTAACTTTGAGGACTTGAACCCATGATAAAGTGTTAGAACATAGGGTACATGTCTTACTTTGAGGATTTGAACCCATGATAATGTGTAAAAGCATAGGGTACATGTCTAACTTTGAGGACTTGGACCAATGATAAAGTGTTAGAACATAGGGTACATGTCTAACTTTGAGGACTTGAACCCATGATAAAGTGTTAGAACATAGGGAACATGTCTAACTTTGAGGACTTGAACCCATGATAATGTGTAAGAACATAGGGTACATGTCTAACTTTGAGGACTTGAACCCATGATAAAGTATTAGAACATAGGGTACATATCTTACTTTGAGGACTTGAACCCATGATAAAGTGTTAGAACAAAGGGAACATGTCTAACTTTGAGGACTTGAACCTATGATAATGTGTAAGAACATAGGGTACATGTCTAACTTTGAGGACTTGAACCCATCATAAAGTGTTAGAACATAAGGTACATGTCTAACTTTGAGGACTTGAACCTATGATAAAGTGTTAGAACATAGGGTACATGTCTCACTTTGAGGACTGAACCTATGATAAAGTGTTAGAACATAGGGTACATGTCTAACTTTGAGGACTTGAACCATTATAAAGTGTCAGAACGTAGGGTACATATCTAACTTTGAGGACTTGAACCCATGATAATGTGTAAGAACATAGGGTACATGTCTAACTTTGAGGACTTGAACCCATGATAAAGTATTAGAACATAGGGTACATATCTTACTTTGAGGAATTGAACCCATGATAAAGTGTTAGAACAAAGGGAACATGTCTAACTTTGAGGACTTGAACCTATGATAATGTGTAAGAACATAGGGTACATGTCTAACTTTGAGGACTTGAACCCATCATAAAGTGTTAGAACATAAGGTACATGTCTAACTTTGAGGACTTGAACCTATGATAAAGTGTTAGAACATTGGGTACATGTCTCACTTTGAGGACTGAACCTATGATAAAGTGTTAGAACATAGGGTACATGTCTAACTTTGAGGACTTGAACCATTATAAAGTGTCAGAACGTAGGGTACATATCTAACTTTGAGGACGTTAACCCATGATAAAGTGTAAGAACATAGGGTATTTGTCTAACTTTGAGGACTTGAACCCATGATAAAGTGTTAGAACATAAGGTACATGTCTAACTTTGAGGACTTGAACCTATGATAAAGTGTTAGAACATAGGGCACATGTCTAACTTTGAGGACTTGAACCCATGATAAAGTGTTAGAACATAGGGTACATGTCTAACTTTGAGGACTTGAACCCATGATAAAGTGTTAGAACACAGGGTGCATGTCTAACTTTGAGGACTTGAACCCATGATAAAGTGTTAGAACATAGGGTACATGTCTAACTTTGAGGACTTGAACCCATGATAAAGTGTTAGAACATAGGGTACATGTTTAACTTTGAGGACTTGAACCTATGATAAAGTGTCAGAACATAGGGTACATGTCTAAATTTGAGGACTGTGTCATTGATAACATAGGGTACATATCTGACTTTCAGGATTGTGTCATTGAGAACATAGGGTACATGTCTAACTTTGAGGACTGTGTCATTGAGAACATAGGGTACATATGTCTAACTTTGAGGACTTGAACCTATGATAAAGTGTTAGAACATAGGGCACATGTCTAACTTTGAGGACTTAAACCCATGATAAAGTGTTAGAACATAGGGTACATGTCTAACTTTGAGGACTTGAACCCATGATAAAGTGTTAGAACATAGGGTACATGTATAACTTTGAGGACTTGAACCCATGATAAAGTGTTAGAACATAGGGTACATTTCTAACTTTGAGGACTGTGTCATTGAGAACATAGGGTACATGTCTAACTTTGAGGACTGTGTCATTGATAACATAGGGTACATGTCTGACTTTTAGGATTGTGTCATTGAGAACATAGGGTACATGTCTAACTTTGAGGACTGTGTCATTGAGAACATAGGGTACATATGTCTAACTTTGAGGACGGTCTCATTGAGAACATAGGGTACATGTCTAACTTTGAGGACTTGAACCTATGATAAAATGTTAGAGATAAGGTACATGTCTAACTGTGAGGATTTGAACCCATTATAAAGTGTTACAACATAGGGTACATGTCTAACTTTGAGGATTGTATCATTGAGAACATAGGGTACATGTCTAACTTTGATTACTGTGTCATTGAGAACATAGGGTACATGTCTAGTTTTGAGGACTGTCTCATTGAGAACATTGGGTACTTGTCTAGCTTTGAGGACTTTGTCATTGAGAACATAAAGTACATGTCTAACTTTGATGACTGTGTCATTGAGAACATAGGGTACATGTCTAACTTTGATGACTGTGTCATTGAGAACATAGGGTACATGTCTAACTTTGAGAACTGTGTCATTGAGAACATAGGGTACATGTCTAACTTTGAGGTCTGTGTCATTGAGAACATAGGGTACATGTCTAACTTTGAGGACTTGAACCCATTGTAAAGTGTTAGAACATAGGGTACATGTCTAACTTTGAGGACTGTGTCATTGAGAACATAGAGTACATGTCTAACTTTGAGGACTGTCATTGAGAACATATGGTACATGTCTAACTTTTAGGACTGTGTCATTGAGAACATAGGGTACATGTCTAACATTGAGGACTGTGACATTGAGAACATAGGGTACACGTCTAACTTTGAGACCTGTGTCATTCAGAACATAGGATACATGTGTAACTTGGAGGACTGTGTCATTGCGAATATATGGTACATGTCTATCGTTGAGGACTCTGCCATTGATAACATATGATAGATGTCTAACTTTCAGGACTGTGTCATTGCGAACATAGGGAACATGTCTAACTTTGAGAACTGAGTCATTGAGAACATATGGTGCATGTCTAACTCTGAGGACTGTCATTGAGAACATATGGTACATGTCTCACTCTGAGGACTGTCATTGAGAACATATGGTACATGTCTAAATTTGAGGACGGTGTCATTGTGAACATAAGGTACATGTCTAACTTTGAGGACTGTCATTGAGAACATATGGTACATGTCTAACTTTGAGGTTGTGTCATTGAGAACATAGAGTACATATCTAACTTTGCGGACTGTGTCATTGAGAACATAGGGTACATGTCTAACTTTGAGAACTGTGTCATTGAGAACATAGGGTACATGTCTAACATTGAAGACTGTGTCATTAAGAACATAGGGTACATGTCTAACTTTGAGGACTGTGTCTTTGAGAACATAGGGTACATGTCTAACTTTGAGGACTGTGTCATTGAGGACATAGGGTACATGTCTAACTTTGAGGACTGTGTCATTGATAACATAGGGTACATGTCCAACTTTGATGACTCTGCCATTGAGAACATAGGGTACATGTTAAATGTTGAGGACTGTGTTATTGAGAACATTGGGTACATGTCTAACTTGGAGGACTGTGTCATTGCGAATATATGGTACATGTCTATCGTTGAGGACTGTGCCATTGAGAACATATGATACATGTCTAACTTTCAGGACTGTGTCATTGCGAACATAGGGAACATGTCTACCTTTGAGGACTGAGTCATTGAGAACATATGGTGCATGTCTAACTCTGAGGACTGTCATTGAAAACATATGGTACATGTCTAACTCTGAGGACTGTCATTGAGAACATATGGTACGTGTCTAACTTTGAGGATTGTGTCATTGAGAACATAGAGTACATATCTAACTTTGCGGACTGTGTCATTGTGAACATAGGGTACATGTCTAACTTTGAGAACTGTGTCATTGAGAACATAGGGTACATGTCTACTTTTGATGACTGTGTCATTGAGAACATAGGGTACATGTCTACCTTTGAGGACTGCGTCCTTGAGAACATAGGGTCCTTGTCTAATTTTAAGGACTGTGTCATTGAGAACATAGGGTACATGTCTAACTTTGAGAACTGTGTCATTGAGAACATAGTGTACATGTCTACCTTTCAGGACTGTGTGATTGAGAACAAAGGGTACATGTCTAATTTTGAGGACTGTGTCATTGAGAACATAGGGTACATGTCTACCTTTGAGGACTGCGTCCTTGACAACATAGGGTCCATGTCTAATTTTGAGGACTGTGTCATTGAGAACATAGGGTACATGTCTAACTTTGAGAACTGTGTCATTGAGAACATAGTGTGCATGTCTACCTTTGAGGACTGTGTCATTGAGAACAAAGGGTACATGTCTAATGTTGAGGACTGTGTCATTGAGAACATAGGGTACATGTCTACCTTTGAGGACTGTGTCATTGAGAACATAAAGTACATGTCTAACGTTGATGACTATGTCATTGAGAACATAGGGTACATGTCTGACTTTGATGACTGTGTCATTGAGAACATAGGGGACATGTCTAGTTTTGAGGACTGTGTCTTTGAGAACATTGGGTACTTGTCTAACTTTGAGGACTGTGTCATTGAGAACATAAAGTACATGTCTAACGGTGATAACTGTGTCATTGAGAACATAGGGTACATGTCTAACTTTGAGGATTGTGTCATTGAGAACATAGAGTACATATCTAACTTTGCGGACTGTTTCATTGTGAACATAGGGTACATGTCTAACTTTGAGAACTGTGTCATTGAGAACATAGGGTACATGTCTACTTTTGATGACTGTGTCATTGAGAACATAGGGTACATGTCTACCTTTGAGGACTGCGTCCTTGAGAACATAGGGTCCATGTCTAATTTTGAGGACTGTGTCTTTGAGAACATAGGGTACATGTCTAACTTTGAGAACTGTGTCATTGAGAACATAGTGTACATGTCTACCTTTCAGGACTGTGTCATTGAGAACAAAGGGTACATGTCTAATTTTGAGGACTGTGTCATTGAGAACATAGGGTACATGTCTACCTTTGAGGACTGCGTCCTTGAGAACATAGGGTCCATGTCTAATTTTGAGGACTGTGTCATTGAGAACATAGGGTACATTTCTAACTTTGAGAACTGTGTCATTGAGAACATAGTGTACATGTCTACATTTGAGGACTGTGTCATTGAGAACAAAGGGTACATGTCTAATGTTGAGGACTGTGTTATTGAGAACATAGGGTACATGTATAACTTTGAGAACTGTGTCATTGAGAACATAGGGTACATGTCTACCTTTGAGGACTGTGTCATTGAGAACATAAAGTACATGTCTAACGTTGATGACTATGTCATTGAGAACATAGGGTACATGTCTAACTTTGATGACTGTGTCATTGAGAACATAGGGTACATGTCCAGTTTTGAGGACTGTGTCATTGAGAACATTGGGTACATGTCTAACTTTGAGGACTGTGTCATTGAGAACATAAAGTACATGTCTAACGGTGATAACTGTGTCATTGAGAACATAGGGTACATGTCTAACTTTGATGACTGTGTCATTGAGAACATAGGGTACATGGCTAGTTTTGAGGACTGTGTCATTGAGAACATTGGATACTTGTCTAACTTTGAGGACTTTGTCATTGGGAACATAAAGTACATGTCTAACTTTGATGATTGTGTCATTGAGAACATAGGGTACATGTCTAACTTTGATGACTGTGTCATTGAGAACATAGGGTACATGTCTAACTTTGAGAACTGTGTCATTGAGAACATAGGGTACATGTCTAACTTTGAGGACTGTGTCATTGAGAACATAGGGTACATGTCTATCTTTGAGGACTGTCATTGAGAACATATGGTACATGTCTAACTTTGAGGACTGTGTCATTGAGAACATAGGGTACATGTCTAACATTGAGGACTGTGTCATTGAGAACATAGGGTACATGTCTAACTTTGAGGACTGTGTCATTGAGAACATAGGGTACATGTCTAACTTTGAGGACTGTGTCATTGAGGACATAGGGTACCTGTCTGACTTTGAGAACTGTGTCATTCAGAACATAGGATACATGTCTAACTTTGAGGACTGTTTCATTGATAACATAGGGTACATGTCTGACTTTCAGGACTGTGTCATTGAGAACATAGGGTACATATGTTTAACTTTGAGGACGGTCTCATTGAGAACATAGGGTACATGTCTAACTTTGAGGACTTGAACCTATGATAAAATGTTAGAAATAAGGTACATGTCTAACTTTGAGGATTTGAACCCATTATAAAGTGTTACAACATAGTGTACATGTCTAACTTTGAGGATTGTATCATTGAGAACATAGGGTGCATGTCTAACTTTGATTACAGTGTCATTGAGAACATAGGGTACATGTCTAGTTTTTAGGACTGTCTCATTGAGAAAATTGGGTACTTGTCTAACTTTGAGGACTTTGTCATTGAGAACATAAAGTACATGTCTAACTTTGATGACTGTGTCATTGAGAACATAGGGTACATGCCTAATTTTGAGAACTGTGTCATTGAGAACATAGGGTACATGTCTAACTTTGAGGTCTGTGTCATTGAGAATATAGGGTACATGTCTAACTTTGAGGACTTGAACCCATTGTAAAGTGTTAGAACATAGGGTACATGTCTAACTTTGAGGACTGTGTCATTGAGAACATAGAGTACATGTCTAAATTTGAGGACTGTCATTGAGAACATAGGGTACATGTTTAACTTTTAGGACTGTGTCATTGAGAACATAGGGTACATGTCTAACATTGAGGACTGTGTCATTGAGAACATAGGGTATATGTCTAAATTTGAGGACTGTCATTGAGAACATAGGGTACATGTTTAACTTTTAGGACTGTGTCATTGAGAACATAGGGTACATGTCTAACATTGAGGACTGTGTCATTGAGAACATAGGGTATATGTCTAACTTTGAGGACTGTGTCATTGAGAACATAGGGTACATGTCTAACTTTGAGGACTGTGTCATTGAGAACATAGGGTACATGTCCAACTTTGATGACTCTGCCATTGAGAACATAGGGTACATGTTAAATGTTGAGGACTGTGTTATTGAGAACATTGGGTACATGTCTAACTTGGAGGACTTTGTCATTGCGAATATATGGTACATGTCTATCGTTGAGGACTGTGCCATTGAGAACATATGATACATGTCTAACTTTTAGGACTGTGTCATTGCGAACATAGGGAACATGTCTACCTTTGAGGACTGAGTCATTGAGAACATATGGTGCATGTCTAACTCTGAGGACTGTCATTGAAAACATATGGTACATGTCTAACTCTGAGGACTGTCATTGAGAACATATGGTACGTGTCTAACTTTGAGGATTGTGTCATTGAGAACATATAGTACATATCTAACTTTGCGGACTGTGTCATTGTGAACATAGGGTACATGTCTAACTTTGAGAACTGTGTCATTGAGAACATAGGGTACATGTCTACTTTTGATGACTGTGTCATTGAGAACATAGGGTACATGTCTACCTTTGAGGACTGCGTCCTTGAGAACATAGGGTCCTTGTCTAATTTTAAGGACTGTGTCATTGAGAACATAGGGTACATGTCTACCTTTCAGGACTGTGTGATTGAGAACAAAGGGTACATGTCTAATTTTGAGGACTGTGTCATTGAGAACATAGGGTACATGTCTACCTTTGAGGACTGCGTCCTTGAGAACATAGGGTCCATGTCTAATTTTGAGGACTGTGTCATTGAGAACATAGGGTACATGTCTAACTTTGAGATCTGTGTCATTGAGAACATAGTGTGCATGTCTACCTTTGAGGACTGTGTCATTGAGAACAAAGGGTACATGTCTAATGTTGAGGACTGTGTCATTGAGAACATAGGGTACATGTCTACCTTTGAGGACTGTGTCATTGAGAACATAAAGTACATGTCTAACGTTGATGACTATGTCATTGAGAACATAGGGTACATGTCTGACTTTGATGACTGTGTCATTGAGAACATAGGGGACATGTCTAGTTTTGAGGACTGTGTCATTGAGAACATTGGGTACTTGTCTAACTTTGAGGACTGTGTCATTGAGAACATAAAGTACAAGTCTAACGGTGATAACTGTGTCATTGAGAACATAGGGTACATGTCTAACTTTGAGGATTGTGTCATTGAGAACATAGAGTACATATCTAACTTTGCGGACTGTTTTATTGTGAACATAGGGTACATGTCTAACTTTGAGAACTGTGTCATTGAGAACATAGGGTACATGTCTACTTTTGATGACTGTGTCATTGAGAACATAGGGTACATGTCTACCTTTGAGGACTGCGTCCTTGAGAACAGAGGGTCCATGTCTAATTTTGAGGACTGTGTCTTTGAGAACATAGGGTACATGTCTAACTTTGAGAACTGTGTCATTGAGAACATAGTGTACATGTCTACCTTTCAGGACTGTGTCATTGAGAACAAAGGGTACATGTCTAATTTTGAGGACTGAGTCATTGAGAACATAGGGTACATGTCTAACTTTGAGGACTGCGTCCTTGAGAACATAGGGTCCATGTCTAATTTTGAGGACTGTGTCATTGAGAACATAGGGTACATGTCTAACTTTGAGAACTGTGTCATTGAGAACATAGTGTACATGTCTACATTTGAGGACTGTGTCATTGAGAACAAAGGGTACATGTCTAATGTTGAGGACAGTGTTATTGAGAACATAGGGTACATGTATAACTTTGAGAACTGTGTCATTGAGAACATAGGGTACATGTCTACCTTTGAGGACTGTGTCATTGAGAACATAAAGTACATGTCTAACGTTGATGACTATGTCATTGAGAACATAGGGTACATGTCTAACTTTGATGACTGTGTCATTGAGAACATAGGGTACATGTCCAGTTTTGAGGACTGTGTCATTGAGAACATTGGGTACATGTCTAACTTTGAGGACTGTGTCATTGAGAACATAAAGTACATGTCTAACGTTGATGACTATGTCATTGAGAACATAGGGTACATGTCTAACTTTGAGAACTGTGTCATTCAGAACATAGGATACATGTCTAACTTTGAGGACTGTTTCATTGATAACATAGGGTACATGTCTGACTTTCAGGACTGTGTCATTGAGAACATAGGGTACATATGTCTAACTTTGAGGACGGTCTCATTGAGAACATAGGGTACATGTCTAACTTTGAGGACTTGAACCTATGATAAAATGTTAGAAATAAGGTACATGTCTAACTTTGAGGATTTGAACCCATTATAAAGTGCTACAACATAGTGTACATGTCTAACTTTGAGGATTGTATCATTGAGAACATAGGGTGCATGTCTAACTTTGATTACAGTGTCATTGAGAACATAGGGTACATGTCTAGTTTTTAGGACTGTCTCATTGAGAACATTGGGTACTTGTCTAACTTTGAGGACTTTGTCATTGAGAACATAAAGTACATGTCTAACTTTGATGACTGTGTCATTGAGAACATAGGGTACATGTCTAACTTTGATGACTGTGTCATTGAGAACATAGGGTACATGTCTAATTTTGAGAACTGTGTCATTGAGAACATAGGGTACATGTCTAACTTTGAGGTCTGTGTCATTGAGAAGATAGGGTACATGTCTAACTTTGAGGACTTGAACCCATTGTAAAGTGTTAGAACATAGGGTACATGTCTAACTTTGAGGACTGTGTCATTGAGAACATAGAGTACATGTCTAAATTTGAGGACTGTCATTGAGAACATAGGGTACATGTTTAACTTTTAGGACTGTGTCATTGAGAACATAGGGTACATGTCTAACATTGAGGACTGTGTCATTGAGAACATAGGGTATATGTCTAACCTTGAGGACTGTGTCATTGAGAACATAGGGTACATGTCTAACTTTGAGGACTGTGTCATTGAGAACATAGGGTACATGTCTAACTTTGAGAACTGTGTCATTGAGAACATATGGTACATGTCTAACTTTGAGGACTGTGTCATTGAGAACATAGGGTACATATGTCTAACTTTGAGGACGGTCTCACTGAGAACATAGGGTACATGTCTAACTTTGAGGACTTGAACCTATGATAAAATGTTAGAAATAAGGTACATGTCTAACTGTGAGGATTTGAACCCATTATAAAGTGTTACAACATAGGGTACATGTCTAACTTTGAGGATTGTATCATTGAGAACATAGGGTACATGTCTAACTTTGATTACTGTGTCATTGAGAACATAGGGTACATGTCTAGTTTTGAGGACTATCTCATTGAGAACATTGGGTACTTGTCTAACTTTGAGGACTTTGTCATTGAGAACATAAAGTACATGTCTAACTTTGATGACTGTGTCATTGAGAACATAGGGTACATGTCTAACTTTGATGACTCTGTCATTTACAACATAGGGTACATGTCTAACTTTGAGAACTGTGTCATTGAGAACATAGGGTACATGTCTAACTTTGAGGTCTGCGTCATTGAGAACATAGGGTACATGTCTAACTTTGAGGACTTGAACCCATTGTAAAGTGTTAGAACATAGGGTACATGTCTAACTTTGAGGACTGTGTCTTTGAGAACATAGAGTACATGTCTAACTTTGAGGACTGTCATTGAGAACATATGGTACATGTCTAACTTTTAGGACTGTGTCATTGAGAACATAGGGTACATGTCTAACATTGAGGACTGTGTCATTGAGAACATAGGGTACATGGCTAGTTTTGAGGACTGTGTCATTGAGAACATTGGGTACTTGTCTAACTTTGAGGACTGTGTCATTGAGAACATAAAGTACATGTCTAACGGTGATAACTGTGTCATTGAGAACATAGGGTACATGTCTTACTTTGATGACTGTGTCATTGAGAACATAGGGTACATGGCTAGTTTTGAGGACTGTGTCATTGAGAACATTGGGTACTTGTCTAACATTGAGGACTTTGTCATTGGGAACATAAAGTACATGTCTAACTTTGATGATTGTGTCATTGAGAACATAGGGTACATGTCTAACTTTGATGACTGTGTCATTGAGAACATAGGGTATATGTCTAACTTTGAGAACTGTGTCATTGAGAACATAGGGTACATGTCTAACTTTGAGGACTGTGTCATTGAGAACATATGGTACATGTCTATCTTTGAGGACTGTCATTGAGAACATAGGGTACATGTCTAACTTTGAGGACTGTGTCATTGAGAACATAGGGTACATGTCTAACATTGAGGACTGTGTCATTGAGAACATAGGGTACATATCTAACTTTGAGGACGGTGTCATTGAGAACATAGGGTACATGTCTAACTTTGAGGACTGTGTCATTGAGGACATAGGGTACCTGTCTAACTTTGAGAACTGTGTCATTCAGAACATAGGATACATGTCTAACTTTGAGGACTGTTTCATTGATAACATAGGGTACATGTCTGACTTTCAGGACTGTGTCATTGAGAACATAGGGTACATATGTCTAACTTTGAGGACGGTCTCATTGAGAACATAGGGTACATGTCTAACTTTGAGGACTTGAACCTATGATAAAATGTTAGAAATAAGGTACATGTCTAACTTTGAGGATTTGAACCCATTATAAAGTGTTACAACATAGTGTACATGTCTAACTTTGAGGATTGTATCATTGAGAACATAGGGTACATGTCTAACTTTGATTACAGTGTCATTGAGAACATAGGGTACATGTCTAGTTTTGAGGACTCTCTCATTGAGAACATTGGGTACTTGTCTAACTTTGAGGACTTTGTCATTGAGAACATAAAGTACATGTCTAACTTTGATGACTGTGTCATTGAGAACATAGGGTACATGTCTAACTTTGATGACTGTGTCATTGAGAACATAGGGTACATGTCTAATTTTGAGAACTGTGTCATTGAGAACATAGGGTACATGTCTAACTTTGAGGTCTGTGTTATTGAGAACATAGGGTACATGTCTAACTTTGAGGACTTGAACCCATTGTAAAGTGTTAGAACATAGGGTACATGTCTAACTTTGAGGACTGTGTCATTGAGAACATAGAGTACATGTCTAAATTTGAGGACTGTCATTGAGAACATAGGGTACATGTTTAACTTTTAGGACTGTGTCATTGAGAACATAGGGTACATGTCTAACATTGAGGACTGTGTCATTGAGAACATAGGGTATATGTCTAACTTTGAGGACTGTGTCATTGAGAACATAGGGTACAAGTCTAACTTTGAGGACTGTGTCATTGAGAACATAGGGTACATGTCTAACTTTGAGAACTGTGTCATTGAGAACATAGGGTACATGTCTAACTTTGAGGACTGTGTCATTGTGAACATAGGGTACATGTCTATCTTTGAGGACTGTCATTGAGAACAGATGGTACATGTCTAACTTTGAGGACTGTGTCATTGAGAACATATGGTACATGTCTAACATTGAGGACTGTGTCATTGAGAACATAGGGTACATGTCTAACTTTGAGGACTGTGTCATTTAGAACATAGGGTACATGTCTAACTTTGAGGACTGTGTCATTGAGGACATAGGGTACCTGTCTAAGTTTGAGAACTGTTTCATTCAGAACATAGGATACATGTCTAACTTTGAGGACTGTGTCATTGATAACATAGGGTACATGTCTGACTTTCAGGATTGTGTCATTGAGAACATAGGGTACATGTCTAACTTTGAGGACTGTGTCATTGAGAACATAGGGTACATATGTCTAACTTTCAGGACGGTCTCATTGAGAACATAGGGTACATGTCTAACTTTGAGGACTTGAACCTATGATAAAATGTTAGAAATAAGGTACATGTCTAACTTTGAGGATTTGAACCCATTATAAAGTGTTACAACATAGGGTACATGTCTAACTTTGAGGATTGTATCATTGAGAACATAGGGTACATGTCTAACTTTGATTACAGTGTCATTGAGAACATAGGGTACATGTCTAACTTTGAGGTCTGTGTCATTGAGAACATAGGGTACATGTCTAACTTTGAGGACTTGAACCCATTGTTAAGTGTTAGAACATAGGGTACATGTCCAACTTTGAGGACTGTGTCATTGAGATCATAGAGTACATGTCTAACTTTGAGGACTGTCATTGAGAACATATGGTACATGTTTAACTTTTAGGACTGTGTCATTGAGAACATAGGGTACATGTCTAACATTGAGGACTGTGTCATTGAGAACATAGGGTATATGTCTAACTTTGAGGACTGTGTCATTGAGAACATAGGGTACATGTCTAACTTTGAGGACTGTGTCATTGAGGACATAGGGTACATGTCTAACTTTGAGACCTGTGTCATTCAGAACATAGGATACATGTCTAACTCTGAAGACTGTGTCGTTGATAACATAGGATACATGTCCAACTTTGATGACTGTGCCATTGCGAACATAGGGTACATGTCAAATTGTGAGGACTGTGTCATTGAGAACATTGGGTACATGTCTAACTTTCAGGACTGTGTCATTGCGAACATAGGGAACATGTCTAACTTTGAGAACTGAGTCATTGAGAACATATGGTGCATGTCTAACTCTGAGGACTGTCATTGAGAACATATGGTACATGTCTCATTCTGAAGACTGTCATTGAGAACATATGGTACATGTCTAAATTTGAGGACGGTGTCATTGTGAACATATGGTACATGTCTAACTTTGAGGACTGTCATTGAGAACATATGTTACATGTCTAACTTTGAGGTTGTGTCATTGAGAACATAGAGTACATATCTAACTTTGCGGACTGTGTCATTGAAAACATAGGGTCCTTGTCTAACTTTGAGAACTGTGTCATTGAGAACATAGGGTACATGTCTACCTTTGATGACTGTGTCATTGAGAACATAGGGTACATATCTACCTTTGAGGACTGCGTCCTTGAGAACAAAGGGTACATGTCTAATTTTGAGGAATGTGTCATTGAGAACATAGGGTACATGTATAACTTTGAGAACTGTGTCATTGAGACCATAGGGTACATGTCTATCTTTGAGGACTGTGTCATTGAGAACAAAGGGTACATGTCTAACTCTGATGAGTGTGTCATTGAGAACATAGGGTATTTGTCTAGTTTTGAGGCTGTGTCATTGACAACATTGGGTACTTGTCTAACTTTGAGGACTGTGTCATTGAGAACATAAAGTACATGTCAAACGTTGATGACTGTGTCATTGAGAACATAGGGTACATGTCTAACTTTGATGACTGTGTCATTGAGAACATAGGGTACATGTCTAGTTTTGAGGACTGTGTCATTGAGAACATTGGGTACTTGTCTAACTTTGAGGACTTTGTCATTGGGAACATAAAGTACATGTCTAACTTTGATGACTGTGTCATTGAGAACAGAGGGTACATGTCTACCTTTGAGGACTGCGTCCTTGAGAACATAAGGTCCATGTCTAACTTTGAGAACTGTGTCATTGAGAACATAGTGTACATGTCTACCTTTGAGGACTGTGTCATTGAGAACATAAAGTACATGTCTAACTTTGATGATTGTGTCATTGAGAACATTGGGTACATGTCTAACTTTGATGACTGTGTCATTGAGAACATAGGGTACCTGTCTAACTTTGAGGACTGTGTCATTGAGAACATAGGGTACATGTCTATCTTTGAGGACTGTCATTGAGAACATATGGTACATGTCTAACTTTGAGGACTGTGTCATTGAGAATATAGGGTACATGTCTAACATTGAGCACTGTGTCATTGAGAACATAGGGTACATGTCTAACTTTGAGGACTGTATCATTGAGAACATAGGGTACATGTTTAACTTTGAGGACTGTGTCATTGAGGACATAGGGTACCTGTCTAACCTTGAGAACTGTGTCATTCAGAACATAGGATACATGTCTAACTTAGAGGACTGTGTCATTGAGAACATAGGGTACATGTCAAATTTTGAGGACTGTGTCATTGAGAACAAAGGGTACATATCTAACTTGGAGGACTGTGTCATTGCGAATATATGGTACATGTCTATCGTTGAGGACTGTGCCATTGAGAACATATGATACATTTCTAACTTTCAGGACTGTGTCATTGCGAACATAGGGAACATGTCTAACTTTGAAGACTGAGTCATTGGGAACATATGGTGCATGTCTAACTCTGAGGACTGTCATTGAGAACATATGGTACATGTCTAATTCTGAGGACTGTCATTGAGAACATATGGTACATGTCTAAATTTGAGGACTGTGTCATTGTGAACATAGGGTACATGTCTAACTTTGAGGACTGTGTCATTGAGAACATAGTGTACATGTCTAACTTTGAGGACTGTCATTGAGAACATATGGTACATGTCTAACTTTGAGAACTGTGTCATTGAGAAAATAGGGTACATGTCTACCTTTGAGGACTGTGTCATTGAGAACATAGGGTACATGTCTAACTTTGATGACTGTGTCATTGAGAAAATAGGGTACATGTCTACCTTTTAGGACTGCGTCATTGAGAACATAGGGTCCATGTCTAATGTTGAGGACTGTGTCATTGTCATTGAGAACATAGGGTACATGTCTAACTTTGAGGACTGTGTCATTGAGAACATAGGGTACATGTCTAGTTTTGAGGACTTGAACCTATGATATAGTGTTAGAACATAGGGTACATGTCTAACTTTGAGGACTGTGTCATTGAGAATATAGGGTACATGTCTAACGTTGAGGACTTAGTCATTGATAACATAGGGTACATGTCTGACTTTCAGGATTGTGTCATTGAGAACATAGGGTACATGTCTAACTTTGAGGACTGGGTCCTTGAGAACATAGGGTCCATGTCTAATTTTGAGGACTGTGTCATTGAGAACATAGGGTACATGTCTAACTTTGAGAACTGTGTCATTGAGAACATAGGGTACATGTCTACTTTTGATGACTGTGTCATTGAGAACATAGGATACATGTCTACCTTTGAGGACTGCGTCCTTGAGAACATAGGGTCCATGTCTAATTTTGAGGACTGTTTCATTGAGAACATAGGGTACATGTCTAACTTTGAGAACTGTGTCATTGAGAACATAGTGTACATGTCTACCTTTGAGGACTGTGTCATTGAGAACAAAGGGTACATGTCTAATGTTGAGGACTGTGTCATTGAGAACATAGGGTACATGTATAACTTTGAGAACTGTGTCATTGAGAACATAGGGTACATGTCAACCTTTCAGGACTGTGTCATTGAGAACAAAGGGTACATGTCTAATTTTGAGGACTGTGTCATTGGGAACATAGGGTACATGTCTAACTTTGATGACTGTGTCATTGAGAACATAGGGTACATGTCTAGTTTTGAGGACTGTGTCATTGAGAACATTGGGTACTTGTCTAACTTTGAGGACTGTGTCATTGAGAACATAAAGTACATGTCAAACGTTGATGACTGTGTCATTGAGAACAAAGGGTACATGCCTAACTTTGATGACTGTGTCATTGAGAACATAGGGTACATGTCTAACTTTGAGGACTGTGTCATTGAGAACATAGGGTACATGTCTATCTTTGAGGACTGTCATTGAGAACATATGGTACATGTCTAACTTTGAGGACTGTGTCATTGAGAACATAGGGTACATGTCTAACATTGAGGACTGTGTCATTGAGAACATAGGGTACATGTCTAACTTTGAGGACTGTGTCATTGAGAACATAGGGTACATGTCTAACTTTGAGGACTGTGTCATTGAGGACATAGGGTACCTGTCTGACTTTGAGAACTGTGTCATTCAGAACATAGGATACATGTCTAACTTTGAGGACTGTTTCATTGATAACATAGGGTACATGTCTGACTTTCAGGACTGTATCATTGAGAACATAGGGTACATATGTCTAACTTTGAGGACGGTCTCATTGAGAACATAGGGTACATGTCTAACTTTGAGGACTTGAACCTATGATAAAATGTTAGAAATAAGGTACATGTCTAACTTTGAGGATTTGAACCCATTATAAAGTGTTACAACATAGTGTACATGTCTAACTTTGAGGATTGTATCATTGAGAACATAGGGTGCATGTCTAACTTTGATTACAGTGTCATTGAGAACATAGGGTACATGTCTAGTTTTTAGGACTGTCTCATTGAGAACATTGGGTACTTGTCTAACTTTGAGGACTTTGTCATTGAGAACATAAAGTACATGTCTAACTTTGATGACTGTGTCATTGAGAACATAGGGTACATGTCTAACTTTGATGACTGTGTCATTGAGAACATAGGGTACATGTCTAATTTTGAGAACTGTGTCATTGAGAACATAGGGTACATGTCTAACTTTGAGGTCTGTGTCATTGAGAACATAGGGTACATGTCTAACTTTGAGGACTTGAACCCATTGTAAAGTGTTAGAACATAGGGTACATGTCTAACTTTGAGGACTGTGTCATTGAGAACATAGAGTACATGTCTAAATTTGAGGACTGTCATTGAGAACATAGGGTACATGTTTAACTTTTAGGACTGTGTCATTGAGAACATAGGGTACATGTCTAACATTGAGGACTGTGTCATTGAGAACATAGGGTATATGTCTAACTTTGAGGACTGTGTCATTGAGAACATAGGGTACATGTCTAACTTTGAGGACTGTGTCATTGAGAACATAGGGTACATGTCCAACTTTGATGACTCTGCCATTGAGAACATAGGGTACATGTTAAATGTTGAGGACTGTGTTATTGAGAACATTGGGTACATGTCTAACTTGGAGGACTGTGTCATTGCGAATATATGGTACATGTCTATCGTTGAGGACTGTGCCATTGAGAACATATGATACATGTCTAACTTTCAGGACTGTGTCATTGCGAACATAGGGAACATGTCTACCTTTGAGGACTGAGTCATTGAGAACATATGGTGCATGTCTAACTCTGAGGACTGTCATTGAAAACATATGGTACATGTCTAACTCTGAGGACTGTCATTGAGAACATATGGTACGTGTCTAACTTTGAGGATTGTGTCATTGAGAACATAGAGTACATATCTAACTTTGCGGACTGTGTCATTGTGAACATAGGGTACATGTCTAACTTTGAGAACTGTGTCATTGAGAACATAGGGTACATGTCTACTTTTGATGACTGTGTCATTGAGAACATAGGGTACATGTCTACCTTTGAGGACTGCGTCCTTGAGAACATAGGGTCCTTGTCTAATTTTAAGGACTGTGTCATTGAGAACATAGGGTACATGTCTAACTTTGAGAACTGTGTCATTGAGAACATAGTGTACATGTCTACCTTTCAGGACTGTGTGATTGAGAACAAAGGGTACATGTCTAATTTTGAGGACTGTGTCATTGAGAACATAGGGTACATGTCTACCTTTGAGGACTGCGTCCTTGAGAACATAGGGTCCAAGTCTAATTTTGAGGACTGTGTCATTGAGAACATAGGGTACATGTCTAACTTTGAGAACTGTGTCATTGAGAACATAGTGTGCATGTCTACCTTTGAGGACTGTGTCATTGAGAACAAAGGGTACATGTCTAATGTTGAGGACTGTGTCATTGAGAACATAGGGTACATGTCTACCTTTGAGGACTGTGTCATTGAGAACATAAAGTACATGTCTAACGTTGATGACTATGTCATTGAGAACATAGGGTACATGTCTGACTTTGATGACTGTGTCATTGAGAACATAGGGGACATGTCTAGTTTTGAGGACTGTGTCATTGAGAACATTGGGTACTTGTCTAACTTTGAGGACTGTGTCATTGAGAACATAAAGTACATGTCTAACGGTGATAACTGTGTCATTGAGAACATAGGGTACATGTCTAACTTTGAGGATTGTGTCATTGAGAACATAGAGTACATATCTAACTTTGCGGACTGTTTCATTGTGAACATAGGGTACATGTCTAACTTTGAGAACTGTGTCATTGAGAACATAGGGTACATGTCTACTTTTGATGACTGTGTCATTGAGAACATAGGGTACATGTCTACCTTTGAGGACTGCGTCCTTGAGAACATAGGGTCCATGTCTAATTTTGAGGACTGTGTCTTTGAGAACATAGGGTACATGTCTAACTTTGAGAACTGTGTCATTGAGAACATAGTGTACATGTCTACCTTTCAGGACTGTGTCATTGAGAACAAAGGGTACATGTCTAATTTTGAGGACTGTGTCATTGAGAACATAGGGTACATGTCTACCTTTGAGGACTGCGTCCTTGAGAACATAGGGTCCATGTCTAATTTTGAGGACTGTGTCATTGAGAACATAGGGTACATGTCTAACTTTGAGAACTGTGTCATTGAGAACATAGTGTACATGTCTACATTTGAGGACTGTGTCATTGAGAACAAAGGGTACATGTCTAATGTTGAGGACTGTGTGATTGAGAACATAGGGTACATGTCTAACTTTGAGGTCTGTGTTATTGAGAACATAGGGTACATGTCTAACTTTGAGGACTTGAACCCATTGTAAAGTGTTAGAACATAGGGTACATGTCTAACTTTGAGGACTGTGTCATTGAGAACATAGAGTACATGTCTAAATTTGAGGACTGTCATTGAGAACATAGGGTACATGTTTAACTTTTAGGACTGTGTCATTGAGAACATAGGGTACATGTCTAACATTGAGGACTGTGTCATTGAGAACATAGGGTATATGTCTAACTTTGAGGACTGTGTCATTGAGAACATAGGGTACATGTCTAACTTTGAGGACTGTGTCATTGAGAACATAGGGTACATGTCTACCTTTGAGGACTGTGTCATTGAGAACATAAAGTACATGTCTAACGTTGATGACTATATCATTGAGAACATAGGGTACATGTCTAACTTTGATGACTGTGTCATTGAGAACATAGGGTACATATCCAGTTTTGAGGACTGTGTCATTGAGAACATTGGGTACATGTCTAACTTTGAGGACTGTGTCATTGAGAACATAAAGTACATGTCTAACGGTGATAACTGTGTCATTGAGAACATAGGGTACATGTCTAACTTTGATGACTGTGTCATTGAGAACATAGGGTACATGGCTAGTTTTGAGGACTGTGTCATTGAGAACATTGGATACTTGTCTAACTTTGAGGACTTTGTCATTGGGAACATAAATTACATGTCTAACTTTGATGATTGTGTCATTGAGAACATAGGGTACATGTCTAACTTTGATGACTGTGTCATTGAGAACATAGGGTACATGTCTAACTTTGAGAACTGTGTCATTGAGAACATAGGGTACATGTCTAACTTTGAGGACTGTGTCATTGAGAACATAGGGTACATGTCTATCTTTGAGGACTGTCATTGAGAACATATGGTACATGTCTAACTTTGAGGACTGTGTCATTGAGAACATAGGGTACATGTCTAACATTGAGGACTGTGTCATTGAGAACATAGGGTGCATGTCTAACTTTGAGGACTGTGTCATTGAGAACATATGGTACATGTCTAACTTTGAGGACTGTGTCATTGAGAATATAGGGTACATGTCTAACATTGAGGACTGTGTCATTGAGAACATAGGGTACATGTCTAACTTTGAGGACTGTATCATTGAGAACATAGGGTACATGTTTAACTTTGAGGACTGTGTCATTGAGGACATAGGGTACCTGTCTAACCTTGAGAACTGTGTCATTCAGAACATAGGATACATGTCTAACTTAGAGGACTGTGTCATTGAGAACATAGGGTACATGTCAAATTTTGAGGACTGTGTCATTGAGAACAAAGGGTACATATCTAACTTGGAGGACTGTGTCATTGCGAATATATGGTACATGTCTATCGTTGAGGACTGTGCCATTGAGAACATATGATACATTTCTAACTTTCAGGACTGTGTCATTGCGAACATAGGGAACATGTCTAACTTTGAGGACTGAGTCATTGGGAACATATGGTGCATGTCTAACTCTGAGGACTGTCATTGAGAACATATGGTACATGTCTAATTCTGAGGACTGTCATTGAGAACATATGGTACATGTCTAAATTTGAGGACTGTGTCATTGTGAACATAGGGTACATGTCTAACTTTGAGGACTGTGTCATTGAGAACATAGTGTACATGTCTAACTTTGAGGACTGTCATTGAGAACATATGGTACATGTCTAACTTTGAGAACTGTGTCATTGAGAAAATAGGGTACATGTCTACCTTTGAGGACTGTGTCATTGAGAACATAGGGTACATGTCTAACTTTGATGACTGTGTCATTGAGAAAATAGGGTACATGTCTACCTTTTAGGACTGCGTCATTGAGAACATAGGGTCCATGTCTAATGTTGAGGACTGTGTCATTGTCATTGAGAACATAGGGTACATGTCTAACTTTGAGGACTGTGTCATTGAGAACATAGGGTACATGTCTAGTTTTGAGGACTTGAACCTATGATATAGTGTTAGAACATAGGGTACATGTCTAACTTTGAGGACTGTGTCATTGAGAATATAGGGTACATGTCTAACGTTGAGGACTTAGTCATTGATAACATAGGGTACATGTCTGACTTTCAGGATTGTGTCATTGAGAACATAGGGTACATGTCTAACTTTGAGGACTGGGTCCTTGAGAACATAGGGTCCATGTCTAATTTTGAGGACTGTGTCATTGAGAACATAGGGTACATGTCTAACTTTGAGAACTGTGTCATTGAGAACATAGGGTACATGTCTACTTTTGATGACTGTGTCATTGAGAACATAGGATACATGTCTACCTTTGAGGACTGCGTCCTTGAGAACATAGGGTCCATGTCTAATTTTGAGGACTGTTTCATTGAGAACATAGGGTACATGTCTAACTTTGAGAACTGTGTCATTGAGAACATAGTGTACATGTCTACCTTTGAGGACTGTGTCATTGAGAACAAAGGGTACATGTCTAATGTTGAGGACTGTGTCATTGAGAACATAGGGTACATGTATAACTTTGAGAACTGTGTCATTGAGAACATAGGGTACATGTCAACCTTTCAGGACTGTGTCATTGAGAACAAAGGGTACATGTCTAATTTTGAGGACTGTGTCATTGGGAACATAGGGTACATGTCTAACTTTGATGACTGTGTCATTGAGAACATAGGGTACATGTCTAGTTTTGAGGACTGTGTCATTGAGAACATTGGGTACTTGTCTAACTTTGAGGACTGTGTCATTGAGAACATAAAGTACATGTCAAACGTTGATGACTATGTCATTGAGAACAAAGGGTACATGCCTAACTTTGATGACTGTGTCATTGAGAACATAGGGTACATGTCTAACTTTGAGGACTGTGTCATTGAGAACATAGGGTACATGTCTATCTTTGAGGACTGTCATTGAGAACATATGGTACATGTCTAACTTTGAGGACTGTGTCATTGAGAACATAGGGTACATGTCTAACATTGAGGACTGTGTCATTGAGAACATAGGGTACATGTCTAACTTTGAGGACTGTGTCATTGAGAACATAGGGTACATGTCTAACTTTGAGGATTGTGTCATTGAGGACATAGGGTACCTGTCTGACTTTGAGAACTGTGTCATTCAGAACATAGGATACATGTCTAACTTTGAGGACTGTTTCATTGATAACATAGGGTACATGTCTGACTTTCAGGACTGTATCATTGAGAACATAGGGTACATATGTCTAACTTTGAGGACGGTCTCATTGAGAACATAGGGTACATGTCTAACTTTGAGGACTTGAACCTATGATAAAATGTTAGAAATAAGGTACATGTCTAACTTTGAGGATTTGAACCCATTATAAAGTGTTACAACATAGTGTACATGTCTAACTTTGAGGATTGTATCATTGAGAACATAGGGTGCATGTCTAACTTTGATTACAGTGTCATTGAGAACATAGGGTACATGTCTAGTTTTTAGGACTGTCTCATTGAGAACATTGGGTACTTGTCTAACTTTGAGGACTTTGTCATTGAGAACATAAAGTACATGTCTAACTTTGATGACTGTGTCATTGAGAACATAGGGTACATGTCTAACTTTGATGACTGTGTCATTGAGAACATAGGGTACATGTCTAATTTTGAGAACTGTGTCATTGAGAACATAGGGTACATGTCTAACTTTGAGGTCTGTGTCATTGAGAACATAGGGTACATGTCTAACTTTGAGGACTTGAACCCATTGTAAAGTGTTAGAACATAGGGTACATGTCTAACTTTGAGGACTGTGTCATTGAGAACATAGAGTACATGTCTAAATTTGAGGACTGTCATTGAGAACATAGGGTACATGTTTAACTTTTAGGACTGTGTCATTGAGAACATAGGGTACATGTCTAACATTGAGGACTGTGTCATTGAGAACATAGGGTATATGTCTAACTTTGAGGACTGTGTCATTGAGAACATAGGGTACATGTCTAACTTTGAGGACTGTGTCATTGAGAACATAGGGTACATGTCCAACTTTGATGACTCTGCCATTGAGAACATAGGGTACATGTTAAATGTTGAGGACTGTGTTATTGAGAACATTGGGTACATGTCTAACTTGGAGGACTGTGTCATTGCGAATATATGGTACATGTCTATCGTTGAGGACTGTGCCATTGAGAACATATGATACATGTCTAACTTTCAGGACTGTGTCATTGCGAACATAGGGAACATGTCTACCTTTGAGGACTGAGTCATTGAGAACATATGGTGCATGTCTAACTCTGAGGACTGTCATTGAAAACATATGGTACATGTCTAACTCTGAGGACTGTCATTGAGAACATATGGTACGTGTCTAACTTTGAGGATTGTGTCATTGAGAACATAGAGTACATATCTAACTTTGCGGACTGTGTCATTGTGAACATAGGGTACATGTCTAACTTTGAGAACTGTGTCATTGAGAACATAGGGTACATGTCTACTTTTGATGACTGTGTCATTGAGAACATAGGGTACATGTCTACCTTTGAGGACTGCGTCCTTGAGAACATAGGGTCCTTGTCTAATTTTAAGGACTGTGTCATTGAGAACATAGGGTACATGTCTAACTTTGAGAACTGTGTCATTGAGAACATAGTGTACATGTCTACCTTTCAGGACTGTGTGATTGAGAACAAAGGGTACATGTCTAATTTTGAGGACTGTGTCATTGAGAACATAGGGTACATGTCTACCTTTGAGGACTGCGTCCTTGAGAACATAGGGTCCAAGTCTAATTTTGAGGACTGTGTCATTGAGAACATAGGGTACATGTCTAACTTTGAGAACTGTGTCATTGAGAACATAGTGTGCATGTCTACCTTTGAGGACTGTGTCATTGAGAACAAAGGGTACATGTCTAATGTTGAGGACTGTGTCATTGAGAACATAGGGTACATGTCTACCTTTGAGGACTGTGTCATTGAGAACATAAAGTACATGTCTAACGTTGATGACTATGTCATTGAGAACATAGGGTACATGTCTGACTTTGATGACTGTGTCATTGAGAACATAGGGGACATGTCTAGTTTTGAGGACTGTGTCATTGAGAACATTGGGTACTTGTCTAACTTTGAGGACTGTGTCATTGAGAACATAAAGTACATGTCTAACGGTGATAACTGTGTCATTGAGAACATAGGGTACATGTCTAACTTTGAGGATTGTGTCATTGAGAACATAGAGTACATATCTAACTTTGCGGACTGTTTCATTGTGAACATAGGGTACATGTCTAACTTTGAGAACTGTGTCATTGAGAACATAGGGTACATGTCTACTTTTGATGACTGTGTCATTGAGAACATAGGGTACATGTCTACCTTTGAGGACTGCGTCCTTGAGAACATAGGGTCCATGTCTAATTTTGAGGACTGTGTCTTTGAGAACATAGGGTACATGTCTAACTTTGAGAACTGTGTCATTGAGAACATAGTGTACATGTCTACCTTTCAGGACTGTGTCATTGAGAACAAAGGGTACATGTCTAATTTTGAGGACTGTGTCATTGAGAACATAGGGTACATGTCTACCTTTGAGGACTGCGTCCTTGAGAACATAGGGTCCATGTCTAATTTTGAGGACTGTGTCATTGAGAACATAGGGTACATGTCTAACTTTGAGAACTGTGTCATTGAGAACATAGTGTACATGTCTACATTTGAGGACTGTGTCATTGAGAACAAAGGGTACATGTCTAATGTTGAGGACTGTGTCATTGAGAACATAGGGTACATGTCTAACTTTGAGGTCTGTGTTATTGAGAACATAGGGTACATGTCTAACTTTGAGGACTTGAACCCATTGTAAAGTGTTAGAACATAGGGTACATGTCTAACTTTGAGGACTGTGTCATTGAGAACATAGAGTACATGTCTAAATTTGAGGACTGTCATTGAGAACATAGGGTACATGTTTAACTTTTAGGACTGTGTCATTGAGAACATAGGGTACATGTCTAACATTGAGGACTGTGTCATTGAGAACATAGGGTATATGTCTAACTTTGAGGACTGTGTCATTGAGAACATAGGGTACATGTCTAACTTTGAGGACTGTGTCATTGAGAACATAGGGTACATGTCTACCTTTGAGGACTGTGTCATTGAGAACATAAAGTACATGTCTAACGTTGATGACTATGTCATTGACAACATAGGGTACATGTCTAACTTTGATGACTGTGTCATTGAGAACATAGGGTACATATCCAGTTTTGAGGACTGTGTCATTGAGAACATTGGGTACATGTCTAACTTTGAGGACTGTGTCATTGAGAACATAAAGTACATGTCTAACGGTGATAACTGTGTCATTGAGAACATAGGGTACATGTCTAACTTTGATGACTGTGTCATTGAGAACATAGGGTACATGGCTAGTTTTGAGGACTGTGTCATTGAGAACATTGGATACTTGTCTAACTTTGAGGACTTTGTCATTGGGAACATAAAGTACATGTCTAACTTTGATGATTGTGTCATTGAGAACATAGGGTACATGTCTAACTTTGATGACTGTGTCATTGAGAACATAGGGTACATGTCTAACTTTGAGAACTGTGTCATTGAGAACATAGGGTACATGTCTAACTTTGAGGACTGTGTCATTGAGAACATAGGGTACATGTCTATCTTTGAGGACTGTCATTGAGAACATATGGTACATGTCTAACTTTGAGGACTGTGTTATTGAGAACATAGGGTACATGTCTAACATTGAGGACTGTGTCATTGAGAACATAGGGTGCATGTCTAACTTTGAGGACTGTGTCATTGAGAACATAGGGTACATGTCTAACTTTGAGGACTGTGTCATTGAGGACATAGGGTACCTGTCTGACTTTGAGAACTGTGTCATTCAGAACATAGGATACATGTCTAACTTTGAGGACTGTTTCATTGATAACATAGGGTACATGTCTGACTTTCAGGACTGTGTCATTGAGAACATAGGGTACATATGTCTAACTTTGAGGACGGTCTCATTGAGAACATAGGGTACATGTCTAACTTTGAGGACTTGAACCTATGATAAAATGTTAGAAATAAGGTACATGTCTAACTTTGAGGATTTGAACCCATTATAAAGTGTTACAACATAGTGTACATGTCTAACTTTGAGGATTGTATCATTGAGAACATAGGATGCATGTCTAACTTTGATTACAGTGTCATTGAGAACATAGGGTACATGTTTAGTTTTTAGGACTGTCTCATTGAGAACATTGGGTACTTGTCTAATTTTGAGGACTTTGTCATTGAGAACATAAAGTACATGTCTAACTTTGATGACTGTGTCATTGAGAACATAGGGTACATGTCTATCTTTGATGACTGTGTCATTGAGAACATAGGGTACATATCTAATTTTGAGAACTGTGTCATTGAGAACATAGGGTACATGTCTAACTTTGAGGTCTGTGTCATTGAGAACATAGGGTACATGTCTAACTTTGAGGACTTGAACCCATTGTAAAGTGTTAGAACATAGGGTACATGTCTAACTTTGAGGACTGTGTCATTGAGAACATAGAGTACATGTCTAAATTTGAGGACTGTCATTGAGAACATAGGGTACATGTTTAACTTTTAGGACTGTGTCATTGAGAACATAGGGTACATGTCTAACATTGAGGACTGTGTCATTGAGAACATAGGGTATATGTCTAACTTTGAGGACTGTGTCATTGAGAACATAGGGTACATGTCTAACTTTGAGGACTGTGTCATTGAGAACATAGGGTACATGTCTAACTTTGAGAACGGTGTCATTGAGAACATAGGGTACATGTCTAACTTTGAGGACTGTGTCATTGAGAACATAGGGTACATATGTCTAACTTTGAGGACGGTCTCACTGAGAACATAGGGTACATGTCTAACTTTGAGGACTTGAACCTATGATAAAATGTTAGAAATAAGGTACATGTCTAACTGTGAGGATTTGAACCCATTATAAAGTGTTACAACATAGGGTACATGTCTAACTTTGAGGATTGTATCATTGAGAACATAGGGTACATGTCTAACTTTGATTACTGTGTCATTGAGAACATAGGGTACATGTCTAGTTTTGAGGACTGTCTCATTGAGAACATTGGGTACTTGTCTAACTTTGAGGACTTTGTCATTGAGAACATAAAGTACATGTCTAACTTTGATGACTGTGTCATTGAGAACATAGGGTACATGTCTAACTTTGATGACTCTGTCATTGACAACATAGGGTACATGTCTAACTTTGAGAACTGTGTCATTGAGAACATAGGGTACATGTCTAACTTTGAGGTCTGTGTCATTGAGAACATAGGGTACATGTCTAACTTTGAGGACTTGAACCCATTGTAAAGTGTTAGAGCATAGGGTACATGTCTAACTTTGAGGACTGTGTCTTTGAGAACATAGAGTACATGTCTAACTTTGAGGACTGTCATTGAGAACATATGGTACATGTCTAACTTTTAGGACTGTGTCATTGAGAACATAGGGTACATGTCTAACATTGAGGACTGTGTCATTGAGAACATAGGGTACATGGCTAGTTTTGAGGACTGTGTCATTGAGAACATTGGGTACTTGTCTAACTTTGAGGACTGTGTCATTGAGAACATAAAGTACATGTCTAACGGTGATAACTGTGTCATTGAGAACATAGGGTACATGTCTAACTTTGATGACTGTGTCATTGAGAACATAGGGTACATGGCTAGTTTTGAGGACTGTGTCATTGAGAACATTGGATACTTGTCTAACTTTGAGGACTTTGTCATTGGGAACATAAAGTACATGTCTAACTTTAATGATTGTGTCATTGAGAACATAGGGTACATGTCTAACTTTGATGACTGTGTCATTGAGAACATAGGGTACATGTCTAACTTTGAGGACTGTGTCATTGAGAACATAGGGTACATGTCTATCTTTGAGGACTGTCATTGAGAACATATGGTACATGTCTAACTTTGAGGACTGTGTCATTGAGAACATAGGGTACATGTCTAACATTGAGGACTGTGTCATTGAGAACATAGGGTACATGTCTAACTTTGAGGACTGTGTCATTGAGAACATAGGGTGCATGTCTAACTTTGAGGACTGTGTCATTGAGAACATAGGGTACATGTCTAACTTTGAGGACTGTGTCATTGAGGACATAGGGTACCTGTCTGACTTTGAGAACTGTGTCATTCAGAACATAGGATACATGTCTAACTTTGAGGACTGTTTCATTGATAACATAGGGTACATGTCTGACTTTCAGGACTGTGTCATTGAGAACATAGGGTACATATGTCTAACTTTGAGGACGGTCTCATTGAGAACATAGGGTACATGTCTAACTTTGAGGACTTGAACCTATGATAAAATGTTAGAAATAAGGTACATGTCTAACTTTGAGGATTTGAACCCATTATAAAGTGTTACAACATAGTGTACATGTCTAACTTTGAGGATTGTATCATTGAGAACATAGGGTGCATGTCTAACTTTGATTACAGTGTCATTGAGAACATAGGGTACATGTCTAGTTTTGAGGACTCTCTCATTGAGAACATTGGGTACTTGTCTAACTTTGAGGACTTTGTCATTGAGAACATAAAGTACATGTCTAGCTTTGATGACTGTGTCATTGAGAACATAGGGTACATGTCTAACTTTGATGACTGTGTCATTGAGAACATAGGGTACATGTCTAATTTTGAGAACTGTGTCATTGAGAACATAGGGTACATGTCTAACTTTGAGGTCTGTGTTATTGAGAACATAGGGTACATGTCTAACTTTGAGGACTTGAACCCATTGTAAAGTGTTAGAACATAGGGTACATGTCTAACTTTGAGGACTGTGTCATTGAGAACATAGAGTACATGTCTAAATTTGAGGACTGTCATTGAGAACATAGGGTACATGTTTAACTTTTAGGACTGTGTCATTGAGAACATAGGGTACATGTCTAACATTGAGGATTGTGTCATTGAGAACATAGGGTATATGTCTAACTTTGAGGACTGTGTCATTGAGAACATAGGGTACATGTCTAACTTTGAGGACTGTGTCATTGAGAACATAGGGTACATGTCTAACTTTGAGAACTGTGTCATTGAGAACATAGGGTACATGTCTAACTTTGAGGACTGTGTCATTGTGAACATAGGGTGCATGTCTATCTTTGAGGACTGTCATTGAGAACAGATGGTACATGTCTAACTTTGAGGACTGTGTCATTGAGAACATAGGGTACATGTCTAACATTGAGGACTGTGTCATTGAGAACATAGGGTACATATCTAACTTTGAGGACTGTGTCATTTAGAACATAGGGTATATGTCTAACTTTGAGGACTGTGTCATTGAGGACATAGGGTACCTGTCTAAGTTTGAGAACTGTTTCATTCAGAACATAGGATACATGTCTAACTTTGAGGACTGTGTCATTGATAACATAGGGTACATGTCTGACTTTCAGTATTGTGTCATTGAGAACATAGGGTACATGTCTAACTTTGAGGACTGTGTCATTGAGAACATAGGGTACATATGTCTAACTTTCAGGACGGTCTCATTGAGAACATAGGGTACATGTCTAACTTTGAGGACTTGAACCTATGATAAAATGTTAGAAATAAGGTACATGTCTAACTTTGAGGATTTGAACCCATTATAAAGTGTTACAACATAGGGTACATGTCTAACTTTGAGGATTGTATCATTGAGAACATAGGGTACATGTCTAACTTTGATTACAGTGTCATTGAGAACATACGGTACATGTCTAGTTTTGAGGACTGTCTCATTGAGAACATTGGGTACTTGTCTAACTTTGAGGACTTTGTCATTGAGAACATAAAGTACATGTCTAACTTTGATGACTGTGTCATTGAGAACATAGGGTACATGTCTAACTTTGAGGTCTGTGTCATTGAGAACATAGGGTACATGTCTAACTTTGAGGACTTGAACCCATTGTTAAGTGTTAGAACATAGGGTACATGTCTAACTTTGAGGACTGTGTCATTGAGATCATAGAGTACATGTCTAACTTTGAGGACTGTCATTGAGAACATATGGTACATGTTTAACTTTTAGGACTGTGTCATTGAGAACATAGGGTACATATCTAACATTGAGGACTGTGTCATTGAGAACATAGGGTATATGTCTAACTTTGAGGACTGTGTCATTGAGAACATAGGGTACATGTCTAACTTTGAGGACTGTGTCATTGAGGACATAGGGTACATGTCTAACTTTGAGACCTGTGTCATTCAGAACATAGGATACATGTCTAACTCTGAAGACTGTGTCGTTGATAACATAGGATACATGTCCAACTTTGATGACTGTGCCATTGCGAACATAGGGTACATGTCAAATTGTGAGGACTGTGTCATTGAGAACATTGGGTACATGTCTAACTTTCAGGACTGTGTCATTGCGAACATAGGGAACATGTCTAACTTTGAGAACTGAGTCATTGAGAACATATGGTGCATGTCTAACTCTGAGGACTGTCATTGAGAACATATGGTACATGTCTCACTCTGAAGACTGTCATTGAGAACATATGGTACATGTCTAAATTTGAGGACGGTGTCATTGTGAACATATGGTACATGTCTAACTTTGAGGACTGTCATTGAGAACATATGGTACATGTCTAACTTTGAGGTTGTGTCATTGAGAACATAGAGTACATATCTAACTTTGCGGACTGTGTCATTGAGAACATAGGGTACATGTCTAACTTTGAGAACTGTGTCATTGAGAACATAGGGTACATGTCTACCTTTGATGACTGTGTCATTGAGAACATAGGGTACATGTCTACCTTTGAGGACTGCGTCCTTGAGAACAAAGGGTACATGTCTAATTTTGAGGACTGTGTCATTGAGAACATAGGGTACATGTATAACTTTGAGAACTGTGTCATTGAGACCATAGGGTACATGTCTATATTTGAGGACTGTGTCATTGAGAACAAAGGGTACATGTCTAACTCTGATGAGTGTGTCATTGAGAACATAGGGTATTTGTCTAGTTTTGAGGCTGTGTCATTGACAACATTGGGTACTTGTCTAACTTTGAGGACTGTGTCATTGAGAACATAAAGTACATGTCAAACGTTGATGACTGTGTCATTGAGAACATAGGGTACATGTCTAACTTTGATGACTGTGTCATTGAGAACATAGGGTACATGTCTAGTTTTGAGGACTGTGTCATTGAGAACATTGGGTACTTGTCTAACTTTGAGGACTTTGTCATTGGGAACATAAAGTACATGTCTAACTTTGATGACTGTGTCATTGAGAACAGAGGGTACATGTCTACCTTTGAGGACTGCGTCCTTGAGAACATAGGGTCCATGTCTAACTTTGAGAACTGTGTCATTGAGAACATAGTGTACATGTCTACCTTTGAGGACTGTGTCATTGAGGACATAGGGTACCTGTCTAACATTGAGAACTGTGTCATTCAGAACATAGGATACATGTCTAACTTAGAGGACTGTGTCACTGAGAACATAGGGTACATGTCAAATTTTGAGGACTATGTCATTGAGAACAAAGGGTACATATCTAACTTGGAGGACTGTGTCATTGCGAATATATGGTACATGTCTATCGTTGAGGACTGTGCCATTGAGAACATATGATACATTTCTAACTTTCAGGACTGTGTCATTGCGAACATAGGGAACATGTCTAACTTTGAGGACTGAGTCATTGGGAACATATGGTGCATGTCTAACTCTGAGGACTGTCATTGAGAACATATGGTACATGTCTAACTTTGAGGTTGTGTCATTGAGAACATAGAGTACATATCTAACTTTGCGGACTGTGTCATTGAGAACATAGGGTACATGTCTAACTTTGAGAACTGTGTCATTGAGAACATAGGGTACATGTCTACCTTTGATGACTGTGTCATTGAGAACATAGGGTACATGTCTACCTTTGAGGACTGCGTCCTTGAGAACAAAGGGTACATGTCTAATTTTGAGGACTGTGTCATTGAGAACATAGGGTACATGTATAACTTTGAGAACTGTGTCATTGAGACCATAGGGTACATGTCTATCTTTGAGGACTGTGTCATTGAGAACAAAGGGTACATGTCTAACTCTGATGAGTGTGTCATTGAGAACATAGGGTATTTGTCTAGTTTTGAGGCTGTGTCATTGACAACATTGGGTACTTGTCTAACTTTGAGGACTGTGTCATTGAGAACATAAAGTACATGTCAAACGTTGATGACTGTGTCATTGAGAACATAGGGTACATGTTTAACTTTGATGACTGTGTCATTGAGAACATAGGGTACATGTCTAGTTTTGAGGACTGTGTCATTGAGAACATTGGGTACTTGTCTAACTTTGAGGACTTTGTCATTGGGAACATAAAGTACATGTCTAACTTTGATGACTGTGTCATTGAGAACAGAGGGTACATGTCTACCTTTGAGGACTGCGTCCTTGAGAACATAGGGTCCATGTCTAACTTTGAGAACTGTGTCATTGAGAACATAGTGTACATGTCTACCTTTGAGGACTGTGTCATTGAGGACATAGGGTACCTGTTTAACATTGAGAACTGTGTCATTCAGAACATAGGATACATGTCTAACTTAGAGGACTGTGTCATTGAGAACATAGGGTACATGTCAAATTTTGAGGACTGTTTCATTGATAACATAGGGTACATGTCTGATTTTCAGGACTGTGTCATTGAGAACATAGGGTACATATGTCTAACTTTGAGGACGGTCTCATTGAGAACATAGGGTACATGTCTAACTTTGAGGACTTGAACCTATGATAAAATGTTAGAAATAAGGTACATGTCTAACTTTGAGGATTTGAACCCATTATAAAGTGTTACAACATAGTGTACATGTCTAACTTTGAGGATTGTATCATTGAGAACATAGGCTGCATGTCTAACTTTGATTACAGTGTCATTGAGAACATAGGGTACATGTCTAGTTTTGAGGACTCTCTCATTGAGAACATTGGGTACTTGTCTAACTTTGAGGACTTTGTCATTGAGAACATAAAGTACATGTCTAGCTTTGATGACTGTGTCATTGAGAACATAGGGTACATGTCTAACTTTGATGACTGTGTCATTGAGAACATAGGGTACATGTCTAATTTTGAGAACTGTGTCATTGAGAACATAGGGTACATGTCTAACTTTGAGGTCTGTGTTATTGAGAACATAGGGTACATGTCTAACTTTGAGGACTTGAACCCATTGTAAAGTGTTAGAACATAGGGTACATGTCTAACTTTGAGGACTGTGTCATTGAGAACATAGAGTACATGTCTAAATTTGAGGACTGTCATTGAGAACATAGGGTACATGTTTAACTTTTAGGACTGTGTCATTGAGAACATAGGGTACATGTCTAACATTGAGGATTGTGTCATTGAGAACATAGGGTATATGTCTAACTTTGAGGACTGTGTCATTGAGAACATAGGGTACATGTCTAACTTTGAGGACTGTGTCATTGAGAACATAGGGTACATGTCTAACTTTGAGAACTGTGTCATTGAGAACATAGGGTACATGTCTAACTTTGAGGACTGTGTCATTGTGAACATAGGGTACATGTCTATCTTTGAGGACTGTCATTGAGAACAGATGGTACATGTCTAACTTTGAGGACTGTGTCATTGAGAACATAGGGTACATGTCTAACATTGAGGACTGTGTCATTGAGAACATAGGGTACATGTCTAACTTTGAGGACTGTGTCATTTAGAACATAGGGTATATGTCTAACTTTGAGGACTGTGTCATTGAGGACATAGGGTACCTGTCTAAGTTTGAGAACTGTTTCATTCAGAACATAGGATACATGTCTAACTTTGAGGACTGTGTCATTGATAACATAGGGTACATGTCTGACTTTCAGTATTGTGTCATTGAGAACATAGGGTACATGTCTAACTTTGAGGACTGTGTCATTGAGAACATAGGGTACATATGTCTAACTTTCAGGACGGTCTCATTGAGAACATAGGGTACATGTCTAACTTTGAGGACTTGAACCTATGATAAAATGTTAGAAATAAGGTACATGTCTAACTTTGAGGATTTGAACCCATTATAAAGTGTTACAACATAGGGTACATGTCTAACTTTGAGGATTGTATCATTGAGAACATAGGGTACATGTCTAACTTTGATTACAGTGTCATTGAGAACATACGGTACATGTCTAGTTTTGAGGACTGTCTCATTGAGAACATTGGGTACTTGTCTAACTTTGAGGACTTTGTCATTGAGAACATAAAGTACATGTCTAACTTTGATGACTGTGTCATTGAGAACATAGGGTACATGTCTAACTTTGAGGTCTGTGTCATTGAGAACATAGGGTACATGTCTAACTTTGAGGACTTGAACCCATTGTTAAGTGTTAGAACATAGGGTACATGTCTAACTTTGAGGACTGTGTCATTGAGATCATAGAGTACATGTCTAACTTTGAGGACTGTCATTGAGAACATATGGTACATGTTTAACTTTTAGGACTGTGTCATTGAGAACATAGGGTACATGTCTAACATTGAGGACTGTGTCATTGAGAACATAGGGTATATGTCTAACTTTGAGGACTGTGTCATTGAGAACATAGGGTACATGTCTAACTTTGAGGACTGTGTCATTGAGGACATAGGGTACATGTCTAACTTTGAGACCTGTGTCATTCAGAACATAGGATACATGTCTAACTCTGAAGACTGTGTCGTTGATAACATAGGATACATGTCCAACTTTGATGACTGTGTCATTGCGAACATAGGGAACATGTCTAACTTTGAGAACTGAGTCATTGAGAACATATGGTGCATGTCTAACTCTGAGGACTGTCATTGAGAACATATGGTACATGTCTCACTCTGAAGACTGTCATTGAGAACATATGGTACATGTCTACATTTGAGGACGGTGTCATTGTGAACATATGGTACATGTCTAACTTTGAGGACTGTCATTGAGAACATATGGTACATGTCTAACTTTGAGGTTGTGTCATTGAGAACATAGAGTACATATCTAACTTTGCGGACTGTGTCATTGAGAACATAGGGTACATGTCTAACTTTGAGAACTGTGTCATTGAGAACATAGGGTACATGTCTAGTTTTGAGGACTGTGTCATTGAGAACATTGGGTACTTGTCTAACTTTGAGGACTTTGTCATTGGGAACATAAAGTACATGTCTAACTTTGATGACTGTGTCATTGAGAACAGAGGGTACATGTCTACCTTTGAGGACTGCGTCCTTGAGAACATAGGGTCCATGTCTAACTTTGAGAACTGTGTCATTGAGAACATAGTGTACATGTCTACCTTTGAGGACTGTGTCATTGAGGACATAGGGTACCTGTCTAACATTGAGAACTGTGTCATTCAGAACATAGGATACATGTCTAACTTAGAGGACTGTGTCATTGAGAACATAGGGTACATGTCAAATTTTGAGGACTGTGTCATTGAGAACAAAGGGTACATATCTAACTTGGAGGACTGTGTCATTGCGAATATATGGTACATGTCTATCGTTGAGGACTGTGCCATTGAGAACATATGATACATTTCTAACTTTGAGGACTGTGTCATTGCGAACATAGGGAACATGTCTAACTTTGAGGACTGAGTCATTGGGAACATATGGTGCATGTCTAACTCTGAGGACTGTCATTGAGAACATATGGTACATGTCTAACTTTGAGGTTGTGTCATTGAGAACATAGAGTACATATCTAACTTTGCGGACTGTGTCATTGAGAACATAGGGTACATGTCTAACTTTGAGAACTGTGTCATTGAGAACATAGGGTACATGTCTACCTTTGATGACTGTGTCATTGAGAACATAGGGTACATGTCTACCTTTGAGGACTGCGTCCTTGAGAACAAAGGGTACATGTCTAATTTTGAGGACTGTGTCATTGAGAACATAGGGTACTTGTATAACTTTGAGAACTGTGTCATTGAGACCATAGGGTACATGTCTATCTTTGAGGACTGTGTCATTGAGAACAAAGGGTACATGTCTAACTCTGATGAGTGTGTCATTGAGAACATAGGGTATTTGTCTAGTTTTGAGGCTGTGTCATTGACAACATTGGGTACTTGTCTAACTTTGAGGACTGTGTCATTGAGAACATAAAGTACATGTCAAACGTTGATGACTGTGTCATTGAGAACATAGGGTACATGTCTAACTTTGATGACTGTGTCATTGAGAACATAGGGTACATGTCTAGTTTTGAGGACTGTGTCATTGAGAACATTGGGTACTTGTCTAACTTTGAGGACTTTGTCATTGGGAACATAAAGTACATGTCTAACTTTGATGACTGTGTCATTGAGAACAGAGGGTACATGTCTACCTTTGAGGACTGCGTCCTTGAGAACATAGGGTCCATGTCTAACTTTGAGAACTGTGTCATTGAGAACATAGTGTACATGTCTACCTTTGAGGACTGTGTCATTGAGGACATAGGGTACCTGTCTAACATTGAGAACTGTGTCATTCAGAACATAGGATACATGTCTAACTTAGAGGACTGTGTCATTGAGAACATAGGGTACATGTCAAATTTTGAGGACTGTGTCATTGAGAACAAAGGGTACATATCTAACTTGGAGGACTGTGTCATTGCGAATATATGGTACATGTCTATCGTTGAGGACTGTGCCATTGAGAACATATGATACATTTCTAACTTTCAGGACTGTGTCATTGCGAACATAGGGAACATGTCTAACTTTGAGGACTGAGTCATTGGGAACATATGGTGCATGTCTAACTCTGAGGACTGTCATTGAGAACATATGGTACATGTCTAATTCTGAGGACTGTCATTGAGAACATATGGTACATGTCTAAATTTGAGGACTGTGTCATTGTGAACATAGGGTACATGTCTAACTTTGAGGACTGTGTCATTGAGAACATAGTGTACATGTCTAACTTTGAGGACTGTCATTGAAAACATATGGTACATGTCTAACTTTGAGAACTGTGTCATTGAGAACATAGGGTACATGTCTACCTTTGAGGACTGTGTCATTGAGAACATAGGGTACATGTCTAACTTTGATGACTGTGTCATTGAGAAAATAGGGTACATGTCTACCTTTTAGGACTGCGTCATTGAGAACATAGGGTCCATGTCTAATGTTGAGGACTGTGTCATTGTCATTGAGAACATAGGGTACATGTCTAACTTTGAGGACTGTGTCATTGAGAACATAGGGTACATGTCTAGTTTTGAGGACTTGAACCTATGATATAGTGTTAGAACATAGGGTACATGTCTAACTTTGAGGACTGCGTCATTGAGAATATAGGGTACATGTCTAACGTTGAGGACTTAGTCATTGATAACATAGGGTACATGTCTGACTTTCAGGATTGTGTCATTGAGAACATAGGGTACATGTCTAACTTTGAGGACTGGGTCCTTGAGAACATAGGGTCCATGTCTAATTTTGAGGACTGTGTCATTGAGAACATAGGGTACATGTCTAACTTTGAGAACTGTGTCATTGAGAACATAGGGTACATGTCTACTTTTGATGACTGTGTCATTGAGAACATAGGGTACATGTCTACCTTTGAGGACTGCGTCCTTGAGAACATAGGGTCCATGTCTAATTTTGAGGACTGTTTCATTGAGAACATAGGGTACATGTCTAACTTTGAGAACTGTGTCATTGAGAACATAGGGTACATGTCAACCTTTCAGGACTGTGTCATTGAGAACAAAGGGTACATGTCTCATTTTGAGGACTGTGTCATTGAGAACATAGGGTACATGTCTAACTTTGATGACTGTGTCATTGAGAACATAGGGTACATGTCAACCTTTCAGGACTGTGTCATTGAGAACATAAAGTACATGTCAAACGTTGATGACTGTGTCATTGAGAACAAAGGGTACATGCCTAACTTTGATGACTGTGTCATTGAGAACATAGGGTACATGTCTAACTTTGATGACTGTGTCATTGAGAAGATAGGGTACATGTCTAGTTTTGAGGACTGTGTCATTGATAACATTGGGTTTTTGTCTAACTTTGAGTACTTTGTCATTGGGAACATAAAGTACATGTCTAACTTTGATGAATGTGTCATTGAGAACATAGGGTACATGTCTAACTTTGATGACTGTGTCATTGAGAACATAGGGTACATGTCTATCTTTGAGAACTGTGTCATTGAGAACATATGGTACATGTCTAACTTTGAGGACTGTGTCATTGAGAACATAGGGTACATGTTTAACTTTGAGGACTTGAACCCATTGTAAAGTGTTAAAAGATAGGGTACATGTCTAACTTTGAGGACTGTGTCATTGAGAACATAGGGTACATGTCTATCTTTGAGGACTGTCATTGAGAACATATGGTACATGTCTAACTTTGAGGACTGTGTCATTGAGAACATAGGGTACATGTCTAACATTGAAGACTTTGTCATTAAGAACATAGGGTACATGTCTAACTTTGAGGACTGTGTCTTTGAGAACATAGGGTACATGTCTAACTTTGAGGACTGTGTCATTGAGGACATAGGGTACATGTCTAACTTTGAGGACTGTGTCATTGATAACATAGGGTACATGTCCAACTTTGATGACTCTGCCATTGAGAACATAGGGTACATGTTAAATTTTGAGGACTGTGTCATTGAGAACATAGGGTACATGTCTAACTTTGATGACTGTGTCATTGAGAACATAGGGTACATGTCTAGTTTTGAGGACTGTGTCATTGAGAACATTGGGTACTTGTCTAACTTTGAGGACTGTGTCATTGAGAACATAAAGTACATGTCAAACGTTGATGACTGTGTCATTGAGAACAAAGGGTACATGTCTAACTTTGATGACTGTGTCATTGAGAACATATGGTACATGTCTAGTTTTGAGGACTGTGTCATTGAGAACATTGGGTACTTGTCTAACTTTGAGGACTTTGTCATTGGGAACATAAAGTACATGTCTAACTTTGATGACTGTGTCATTGAGAACATAGGGTACATGTCTAACTTTGATGACTGTGTCATTGAGAACATAGGGTACATGTCTAACTTTGAGAACTGTGTCATTGAGAACATATGGTACATGTCTAAATTTGAGGACTGTGTCATTGAGAACATAGGGTACATGTCTATCTTTGAGGACTGTCATTGAGAACATATGGTACATGTCTAACTTTGAGGACTGTGTCATTGAGAACATAGGGTACATGTCTAACATTGAAGACTGTGTCATTAAGAACATAGGGTACATGTCTAACTTTGAGGACTGTGTCTTTGAGAACATAGGGTACATGTCTAACTTTGAGGACTGTGTCATTGAGGACATAGGGTACATGTCTAACTTTGAGGACTGTGTCATTGATAACATAGGGTACATGTCCAACTTTGATGACTCTGCCATTGAGAACATAGGGTACATGTTAAATTTTGAGGACTGTGTTATAGAGCACATTGGGTACATGTCTAACATGGAGGACTGTGTCATTGCGAATATATGGTACATGTCTATCGTTGAGGACTGTGCCATTGAGAACATATGATACATGTCTAACTTTCAGGACTGTGTCATTGCGAACATACGGAACATGTCTACCTTTGAGGACTGAGTCATTGAGAACATATGATGCATGTCTAACTCTGAGGACTGCGTCATTGAGAACATATGGTACATGTCTAACTTTGAGGATTGTGTCATTGAGAACATAGAGTACATATCTAACTTTGCGGACTGTGTCATTGAGAACATAGGGTACATGTCTAACTTTGAGAACTGTGTCATTGAGAACATAGGGTACATGTCTACCTTTGATGACTGTGTCATTGAGAACATAGGGTACATGTCTACCTTTGAGGACTGCGTCCTTGAGAATATAGGGTCCATGTCTAATTTTGAGGATTGTGTCATTGAGAACATAGGGTACATGTCTAACTTTGAGAACTGTGTCATTGAGAACACAGTGTACATGTCTATCTTTCAGGACTGTGTCATTGAGAACAACGGGTACATGTCTAATTTTGAGGACTGTGTCATTGAGAACATATGGTACATGTCTAACTTTGAGGATTGTGTCATTGAGAACATAGAGTACATATCTAACTTTGCGGACTGTGTCTTTGAGAACATAGGGTACATGTCTAACTTTGAGAACTGTGTTATTGAGAACATAGGGTACATGTCTACTTTTGATGACTGTGTCATTGAGAACAGAAGGTACATGTCTACCTTTGAGGACTGCGTCCTTGAGAACATAGGGTCCATGTCTAATTTTGAGGACTGTGTCATTGATAACATGGGGTACTTGTCTAACTTTGAGTACTTTGTCATTGGGAACATAAAGTACATGTCTAACTTTGATGAAAGTGTCATTGAGAACATAGGGTACATGTCTAACTTTGATGACTGTGTCATTGAGAACATAGGGTACATGTCTAACTTTGAGAACTGTGTCATTGAGAACATATGGTACATGTCTAACTTTGAGGACTGTGTCATTGAGAACATAGGGTACATGTTTAACTTTGAGGACTTGAACCCATTGTAAAGTGTTAAAAGATAGGGTACATGTCTAACTTTGAGGACTGTGTCATTGAGAACATAGGGTACATGTCTATCTTTGAGGACTGTCATTGAGAACATATGGTACATGTCTAACTTTGAGGACTGTGTCATTGAGAACATAGGGTACATGTCTAACATTGAAGACTTTGTCATTAAGAACATAGGGTACATGTCTAACTTTGAGGACTGTGTCTTTGAGAACATAGGGTACATGTCTAACTTTGAGGACTGTGTCATTGATAACATAGGGTACATGTCCAACTTTGATGACTCTGCCATTGAGAACATAGGGTACATGTTAAATTTTGAGGACTGTGTCATTGAGAACATAGGGTACATGTTTAACTTTGATGACTGTGTCATTGAGAACATAGGGTACATGTCTAGTTTTGAGGACTGTGTCATTGAGAACATTGGGTACTTGTCTAACTTTGAGGACTGTGTCATTGAGAACATAAAGTACATGTCAAACGTTGATGACTGTGTCATTGAGAACAAAGGGTACATGTCTAACTTTGATGACTGTGTCATTGAGAACATATGGTACATGTCTAGTTTTGAGGACTGTGTCATTGAGAACATTGGGTACTTGTCTAACTTTGAGGACTTTGTCATTGGGAACATAAAGTACATGTCTAACTTTGATGACTGTGTCATTGAGAACATAGGGTACATGTCTAACTTTGATGACTGTGTCATTGAGAACATAGGGTACATGTCTAACTTTGAGAACTGTGTCATTGAGAACATATGGTACATGTCTAAATTTGAGGACTGTGTCATTGAGAACATAGGGTACATGTCTATCTTTGAGGACTGTCATTGAGAACATATGGTACATGTCTAACTTTGAGGACTGTGTCATTGAGAACATAGGGTACATGTCTAACATTGAAGACTGTGTCATTAAGAACATAGGGTACATGTCTAACTTTGAGGACTGTGTCTTTGAGAACATAGGGTACATGTCTAACTTTGAGGACTGTGTCATTGAGGACATAGGGTACATGTCTAACTTTGAGGACTGTGTCATTGATAACATAGGGTACATGTCCAACTTTGATGACTCTGCCATTGAGAACATAGGGTACATGTTAAATTTTGAGGACTGTGTTATTGAGAACATTGGGTACATGTCTAACTTGGAGGACTGTGTCATTGCGAATATATGGTACATGTCTATCGTTGAGGACTGTGCCATTGAGAACATATGATACATGTCTAACTTTCAGGACTGTGTCATTGCGAACATAGGGAACATGTCTACCTTTGAGGACTGAGTCATTGAGAACATATGGTGCATGTCTAACTCTGAGGACTGCGTCATTGAGAACATATGGTACATGTCTAACTTTGAGGATTGTTCATTGAGAACATAGAGTACATATCTAACTTTGCGGACTGTGTCATTGAGAACATAGGGTACATGTCTAACTTTGAGAACTGTGTCATTGAGAACATAGGGTACATGTCTACCTTTCATGACTGTGTCATTGAGAACATAGGGTACATGTCTACCTTTGAGGACTGCGTCCTTGAGAACATAGGGTCCATGTCTAATTTTGAGGACTGTGTCATTGAGAACATAGGGTACATGTCTAACTTTGAGAACTGTGTCATTGAGAACACAGTGTACATGTCTACCTTTCAGGACTGTGTCATTGAGAACAACGGGTACATGTCTAATTTTGAGGACTGTGTCATTGAGAACATAGGTTACATGTCTAACTTTGAGAACTGTGTCATTGAGAACATAGTGTACATGTCTACCTTTGAGGTCTGTGTCATTGAGAACATAAAGTACATGTCTAACTTTGATGATTGTGTCATTGAGAACATAGGGTACATGTCTAACTTTGATGACTGTGTCATTGAGAACATAGGGTACCTGTCTAACTTTGAGAACTGTGTCATTGAGAACAAATGGTACATGTCTAACTTTGGGGACTGTGTCATTGAGAACATAGGGTACATGTCTATCTTTGAGGACTGTCATTGAGAACAGATGGTACATGTCTAACTTTGAGGACTGTGTCATTGAGAACATAGGGTACATGTCTAACATTGAGGACTGTGTCATTGAGAACATAGGGTCCATGTCTAACTTTGAAGACTGTGTTATTGAGAACATAGGGTACATGTTTAACTTTGAGGACTGTGTCATTGAGGACATAGGGTACCTGTCTAACTTTGAGAACTGTGTCATTCAGAACATAGGATACATGTCTAACTTAGAGGACTGTGTCATTGAGAACATAGGGTACATGTCAAATTTTGAGGACTGTGTCATTGAGAACAAAGGGTACATATCTAACTTGGAGGACTGTGTCATTGCGAATATATGGTACATGTCTATCGTTGAGGACTGTGCCATTGAGAACATATGATACATTTCTAACTTTCAGGACTGTGTCATTGCGAACATAGGGAACATGTCTAACTTTGAGGACTGAGTCATTGGGAACATATGGTGAATGTCTAACTCTGAGGACTGTCATTGAGAAAATATGGTACATGTCTAATTCTGAGGACTGTCATTGAGAACATATGGTACATGTCTAAATTTGAGGACTGTGTCATTGTGAACATAGTGTACATGTCTAACTTTGAGGACTGTCATTGAGAACATATTGTACATGTCTAACTTTGAGAACTGTGTCATTGAGAACATAGGGTACATGTCTACCTTTGAGGACTGTGTCATTGAGAACATAGGGTACATGTCTAACTTTGATGACTGTGTCATTGAGAAAATAGGGTACATGTCTACCTTTTAGGACTGTGTCATTGAGAACATAGGGTCCATGTCTAATTTTGAGGACTGTGTCATTGTCATTGAGAACATAGGGTACATGTCTAACTTTGAGGACTGTGTCATTGAGAAAATAGGGTACATGTCTAACTTTGAGGACGGTATCATTGATAACATAGGGTACATGTCTAACTTTGAGAACTGTGTCATTGAGAACATAGGGTACATGTCTACCTTTGATGACTGTGTCATTGAGAACATAGGGTACATGTCTAACTTTGATGACTGTGTCATTCAGAACATAGGGTACATGTCTAGCTTTGATGACTGTGTCATTGAGAACATAGGGTACATGTCTAACTTTGATGACTGTGTCATTGAGAACATAGGGTACATGTCTAACTTTGAGGACTGTGTCATTGAATTTGCAATTCTGGTCTAGTACAAAACAAACATATCTATCATCTCATTAAAAACGCAAAAATGTTACTTGTTCTCGCAATGATAAAGCTAAATAAATCCGCGGTGTGTTAAGCAACAAACAATCACTCACTCTTTACTCTCGTCTGGTGCGTTTTACATATGTATTTACCTTAAATATTGTAACGGGCTAGGCGGTTAATTGTAGTTTCTATACTACTACCGGGTACTTTGCTGCCACCACCGATGCTAAAGTACACCGGAAACTATTCTAGATTTGACACAAAAATCTAGGAAATTAGCCTGAGACTTAAAACCAAAGTCTCAGAAAAGTTGGGTTAATACCACAGAACCAGATACAACTATACCATATACCGACGGGATATTATCAAGCCAATTTAGTATGGACCACGGGTTTAATTTACGAATTATAGAACACAGCACTACTATACAACTGGACAAAAGGGAAGTCTAAATTAATTTTCCAGTGCTCTAGTCTGGCAATACAATTACACTCTGTCTCTCTTGTATCAGCGGAAGCCACACTGACAGCAATCGAGAAGAGAGATATATCGGGAAAAATACTCAAACTATCGCACGGGAAAATGCACGGGAGGGCCTATCAGGTAATCAAGCAGGCTCTTGTGTGAACAAAACAAGAGACACACTTTATCCTAAAAGATAGAGAATAGGATAATCGCAGGGTACTTAGGAAATACACTCTATTCTTCTCTGCCCGATCTATGAACGCATAGTCGAATGTCATGATGGTTTATTATTTTATTAAACCAAGTTTACTTAAAGTATTTAACCAATTACTATATAATTGTGTTAGATGAAATTTACGCTAACCAGTTTATGAACACATAAACTGAACTGTTAGCGGGTCCTACTCACGAAACAAAGCAAAAATAATTACACTGACCAACTTTGATTCTCAAAAGTGTAATGTCAGGAAATTCCTATGTCAAACCTAACAAAACCTATTTAACAACAAAACCTAGTTTAACAAATGCAAACTACAGATGCGGGTGGACATGGCATGGCATGTATTTATTTATTTAATATGAAAGAAAGCTTAGAAAAAAAAATGATAAATTTAGCACTGACCCGACTAGAAACACCAGTCGTAATGTCAGTGAAAGTCCGAACATATTCCCTATAAATCGAATACATTTAGCACTGACCTGACTAGAAACACTAGCAGAAATGTCAGTGAAAGTCCGAAAATATACCCCATAAATAAATAACAATCTCTGATATCGATCTATAAGTTAATCACTTATAGAACGTAGTAAAATGAAATAATTAATTATCCTTACTAAAATAAATTTAAACCGAACTCCACTAAAACACCAGCAAAAATGTTCGGTAAAAGAAAATGACAAATAAAATAATATTCCGTCAAAAGGAATATTCTGTTAACAAAAAAATATAAAATAAGTTATCGTAAAGTTCGCAAATAAGCGTTACTTAACTAACCTATCACAAGAAAAATCCTTTAAAAAATAAATTGGCAACTCAAAATTGTCTGCTTTGTTCAACCTTCAAATGAAAAAAGACCCAGAGCAGAAGACGCTGCTTCTATCTATACCTAAAATTCCTGCCGGGATAACTGCCCGTATGAAGACATTTTACTCCCACCCAAATCCCGGCAATGCACTCGCCAGTGAAAATAAATCCCGACAGCCATAAAATACAATGAGTTTACATAAACAAAATATTGTTTCACACATAAAAATCAATACTGTATATTATTCACAAGTTTTCTTTCACAGTTTCTTAGTTTGACTACACATTGTAATACAAATTATTACGTCGACATTTGTATTTTCCCGCTAGTTAAGTTAAAAGAATGATGCATCATGGGATTCTTCACACATGACCGATATTTACAATAACAACAACAACCGGTGTCAATACGCATAAATGTGTATGACGAAAAATACAATACTTTACGCCTTCGAACCTGGTTGAACACTGATGGATACATTATAATTACATAACAATTTCATACCAAAAGTTGGAAATACAATTTATTACGTCTATTCAAGACAAAATACACAAGACATTTAGAACAGGTGGCAAATCAGCTGATCGTTAGTTTTTATTAAAAAAATATTGGTTCCAGTATTTTGATGGGTAAATTCCATTTGTCACAATATAGGTCTTCCAACGTTGGATCAATGGCGAAACAAATTTCTACAGAAGTTGGTTGGCATACCAGAAAGGCTTTGGTGATTTAGAAAAAGAATTCTGGTTAGGTTAGTAATTTGTGCGACTACAAAAATCTAGAAATCTTAAACAACAAGAAAAAATCGCAAATTTTGTTTTCGTTTTTGCATTATTTTTTTTTATAATTACTTTAAGCATATTTGATTGTCAATAAAAAAATACAGAAAATGGATCGGACACAAGTTATAAACTTACGAGGTCTTCTCCGTTACATATAGATCATTATAATTATCTTTAATGGTTGTTGCCAGGGAAATGTCCACGATTGATTGCATTCTTCCGGTGTCTCAACTGTGTGACAATATGTTCCAAATAGAAACGTTAAAATACTGCTTCATTTGACCGGATGTGTACTACCGGTGTATGCCGCCAACACGACGCCTCGCATAGCTGTGGCATAACCTTGCCATTAGGAACGTGTATTATGTACATATCTGTTTTATTATTTTGTATTATTATTCGTCCTCCATTGCCGTTAGGGTTTTTTTGTTTCTTTTTTATCTTATTTTTTTTTATTATTATTTTTTTTGTTTTTTTGTTTGTGTTGTTTTTTTTTTCTTTCTCAAGCGTTTGCTGTTTAGTGCAGTTGTTCCTCTAACTCGTATTTGTATATATGAACGTTTACAATTTTAAATGGATTAATGTGTCTAAGTGTTTTTCTTGCGCTAACTCAGGAAAAACAACAACTCTGAAATGCCATATAATATTATACTTTTTATAGGTAACGACAAACTCCATACAATGACATCGCTTTATCAATACGAACTTAGGATTGGGTTGGAGGATTTTAAAGGACAAACAGGTTATGCTAATTATACAACATTTTTTATTGGAGATGCTTCCAGTCTTTATAAACTGTCCGTCAGCGGTTACAACGGAACTATCGGTTAGTATACTAGTACATAATTGAACACATGTCAGATACTAAGTTCAAATTATATTGGATATTCTATCAACACAGGAAATATGCTAAAGACCAAGCTAACACAAGTGTCCACAGTTCACATAAAGAACGTCCTAAATACTCGATTTCCACAAAAGGAACGCACTAAATATCCACACAATGCAAGTCGCAACATCAGGAACTACTTACACTCACGGAGCACCGGAGCTCGTCTCTATTTCACGCATGTCTTTGTTGGGTTGGTGATGTTTAGTTTGTAGAATTACATGTATTCATGTTTTTAGTTCCACGTAAAAAAGATGTTCTGTTCGTCTTTACTCCCATTTGTTTTGTAGGATGTTCATGTTTTATTAATGTTATTTGTATTGTATACTGATTACCAAAACACATTCAATATCATAATATGTTCCTCTGGTTTTATAGTAACACGACATATGTCACCAGTGGAGCACGATCTACTAACCTTCCAGAGAACACCCCCGCGTTCACTCCACTTTTTAGTGGGGTTCGTGTTGCTCTATATTTACTTTTCTGTGTAGTGTTTTGTAGATAATTGTTTGCTCTTTTGTCCAGCTTCTTTTGGACATTGTGTTGGCTGTCCTTTGATTAAAGGTTTATGTTTACCCCTTTGGTATCTTCAAACTGTTTGTCAATGCAAATACAGTCAAAAATACAGAATTACTGAAGTTTTCAATATCTAAGAATATATAGTATACTAAACTTAGTTAATACAATTGTTAACACACAAATTCCTAAATGCACAATTGACATAACATGATTGTTAACACAAACCGCACAATGTGCTATAACACATTTCAACATGTAATAATATTGAAAGTATTGTAATTTGATATTATTCTATAGAATTAGCACACTCTTGCAAATGTGTGTTAAAAGTATCACATATACATGTATTCTAGAATACAAACATGTACAAATGTGTTTTATATTCAATCCTTTGACTATTATGTTTGTGATTGTGTGCTTATTTTGCTTATTTTGTTTATTTTGTTTATTTTATTTATTTTTTCGTTCACCCTACTCGAACATTCCGACAGTAATAATAGTAATGCAAACTCACCTTTCAAGTTGTAGTAAAGCTATTCACAGTTCAGCTCCTTTTGTTTTAGTAATCATTTTGATATCACCTTACGCATGTGACATTCCAATCCAACAATGATTTTTGTCAACAGTATACAGTTAATCCTTATTTTTCATTGTTTATTTTTTATTTTTCATTTATCGCACAAAATTAGTTCAATTCCACTTTTGCACTTATTAAAGAAAGAGTCGTTGCCGTCCGTTGAGTATATATTTTACTGTTATGTTTTTGTAACCTACATTGCCATCCAGTTTTCCATGGTTCACGTGTGTTTTACTTACGACAATGAGTAACGATGTACATGTAACCAGTTATAGAGTGGCAATTTGTTTGTTACTTTATAATGATTTTATTGTCAATATATATATACAATTGGATTGGGAACAAGTTTATACAACTTTCTAGTCCCTCTCCATACAAATATATTAATAGCATAAACAAAACAAATCAAATGACAGCAAATGTACAGGCTATATCAATTATAATTAGTAAATTAAGCAAAATCATGTCAAACTAAGCATACATATTAAATATTGTTTTAATATTTAACAGAAAAAGGGGGGGGGGGGAAACTAATAAATTGTGTTGAGATAATATCACGGTTGGGGATAATAATTATTATATCTACATGTTTGTCGAATAAATTTTTGCACTGATTTGAACAATAAAGTATTCAATTCTTCACTAATTACGTTACATCCAAAGAGTATATATTCTATAGAGATGGGAACAATGTTATTAAAATAGTTAAACAGAGAAGTTCTATCGTGTTGATAAAGTGGACATTCAAGAAGAAAATGTATAGCATCCTCAAATAAATGACTACATACACAACGTGGATCATTCTTCAAATTTACTCTATTTAAATCGGCATTAAGGCCACTACATAAATGTCTTAGCTTAGTATGTATTATGTTAGTTTTCCTATCGCCAATATTGTAAAATGAAGCCACCGGAATTCGGACAGGCTGAATGGCTTTTTTAAATTTGGAAAAAGTGGGTAAAGATTTTACACTATCAGGTAAGGAATTCCACAACTTTATAGTGGAAGGAAAGAAAGACTGGGAACTAGTTTGCAGACGACACCTCTGAGTGCGATAGTCATCATTATTACAGAGATTATATGTTACTGTTTCTCCAATAGTAGTTGGCAAACAGTCAGATAAGTATGTGGGAGCCATATAATTTTCAATTTTATAAAATAAATTGAGTTTCCTAGACTTCCGACGGTCTTCCAATTTTGACCACCCAGTTTCAAAATATAAACTTTCAGCACTAGAATAAATAGGTAGACCCGTTACAATCCTTCCTGCTTCAAGTTGCAAACATTCTAATGTGTGGGTATCACGAATACAACAGTCATCCCACAGTTCACAAGCATACTCTAATATAGGTAAAATATATGTTTTATAAATCTTACTCAAATGGGATCTATTTAATAAGTATTTTAGTTTTCGTAAAATGTGAATTCGTTTGGTCGCCCTTTGACATGTGTTGTTAATATGATAGCACCATTTACAGTTACTAGAAAGACAAACACCTAAATGAGTATGATATTCTACCTGTTTAATATTCTCACCATTAAAAAGAATGTTTACTTGGTCTATATTTTTTTTATTACTAAAGATGACAAATTCTGTCTTTTGTGGATTAAATTTTACCAACCATGTCTCAGCCCATGTATTTAATATATTTATATCAGAATTTAATTTTCTTCCAATTTGAAGTAGGTTAGTTGATGAATAAGATAATGAAGTATCGTATGCAAATAGTCTTACCAAGCTAGATAAATGATCAGAAATATCATTGATGTATATCAGAAAAAGTAAAGGGCCCAGCACCGAACCCTGAGGAACACCAGCTTTTAGTAACCCTATCCGTGACTCTGAATTATTAATGAACACAATTTGTTTCCTATTAGAAATATAATCTTGAAACCATTTAACTAAACTTTCACTTAAACCATAAGATTTTAACATTTCAGTAAGACCTTTATGCCACACTCTATCGAATGCCTTCGATATATCACAAAAAACTGAACAAAAAAAATCTTTTTTATCTAGAGATATACATATGTTATGGAATATTTCAATTAACTGATGTACTGTTGAACATCCTGGTACAAAACCTGATTGATATATACATAACAGTTTGTTGTCTAAAAAATAATTAGATACATGCTTGAAAACCACTCTTTCAAATGTTTTTCCCACACAGCTAAGTAGGGATATAGGTCGATAGTTGGATACTAAGGACTTGTTGCCATTTTTAAATAATGACATAACTTTAGCTAATTTCCAATGGTCCGGAAAAGTAGAAGTTTGCATGGAATAATCAAATATATTTTTTAAAGGTATACTAACAGTATTGGCTGTGTTTTTTAACATATGATGACTAATCAAATCGTGCCAGGAGGCTTTTTTATATTTAGGGACTTTAATATATCTGAAATTTCCTTAATTGTAAATTCTATAATAGCTAACTTTGAATTTGTTCTCAACTCTAAGTTAGGTGGATTACAGTTATTATCATCCACATTTGATATGGAACAAAAGAAACTGTTTAGGAGGTTGCACTTATCAATATCATCGACATATAAAATATCATTTTCTGTATCTAAAAGGGGTGGCATCGTACAACTACGACCAACATTACCCATAAGCTTTTTAACAAGAGACCAAAATAATTTAGGATCTGACGAATTCTCGTCAAGAAAGTCGTTTGAATTAAGAAACAACTGTTGCTTTGCATGGATAATCATGTTATTAACTTTATTCCTTTGAACCTTATATTTGCATATGTTATTAATATTCGGCTGTTTGCGCATTTTTTTATGAAGAGAATCGCGAATTTTCATTTCTCTTTTAATACCAGAATTAAACCACGGTTCATCACGGTCGCGTATTGTAATTGTTTTTGTTGGGATACACTCTCGGGCAAACTCTAAATATTTTTCTGTAAATCGCACACACATCATGTTTATATTTTGTGTACAATTTGACAACAACTTATACCAATCAAATTGAGAAATCAGATTATTAAGTTTCACGAAATCGCCTTTCTTGTATATCCAAACCAAACGTTGATAAGATTTATGTATCACATCTGGGATTTTTAGATATAATTGTGTTGCCTTATGATCACTGATAGTTTTATCTATATCAATAACTTCAACAAACCTACAGTCACAATCTTCAGAAACAAGAACTGGGTCCAGTAAAGTTTCGATTCCAGAAATTATGTCAATTCTTGTAGGTTCCTTGACCAAATTTGTTAAGTTATATAACTGTATAATATCGTTAATCACATGGTTTTTTTCATGCAATAAGTCTACATTCAGATCACCGGTTACTGCTACATGTTGGGTAAAATTAAATGATTGCTCAATAGAGTGTTGAAAATCGCGCCAAAATGGATTAATTGCCCCTTGTGTCCGATAAACTATACAGATTAATACAGATTTATTCGAAAAATCTAACTGTAACCATATAAATTCGTGATTATCGTATTCTAAATCAACTCGCCGTTTTACTTTTAAAGTCGTTGATACATATACAAGTACACCACCACCAAAACAGTTTCTCTCTTTTCTAAAGGTATAGTATCCATCAAACGTTATATCATCATCTAACACATTGTCATCTAAATGACTTTCTGTTATCAATATATCAATGAGGAGTCAAATCCAACAGATTCTATATAGTCAAGCTTTTTCCTTACACTTCTAGCATTTACATGAAAGATAGAGATTTCATCAGAGAAAGGGCCTGGATTTTCAGCAATATCATTATCTAACAGAATTAAAATCAACAAGATCATTGTGAAAGATAAATTTGTATAAAACGATTTGAGCAAATACTTCATAACAATATGAACGACAAGATTACAAGATGCATGAAACAATAAATTTAAATTATAACAAAAAGGTTTAAATTTTGTCATAAAAAACATTTTCTTTCTCACAATAGAATACACTCGTGAATAAAATATACCGATCGAGACTCTGTGTGACATGTAATCACCTGACATTTTTAAATACTGTTACATCAACCGGGATCAATCATTTCCACCAGGTCTCGATCAATCAATAATTGAATACACGCTCGTGCTATCGGACAAACAAAGGTTAAATACTGTATACAAATAAACCACCAAAACAAAATCTCAACAAAAAAGTAAATGTGAATAAAAAAACATACAGATTTGGATAAATGAATACTGTACAACAAATAGACAACGAATAATTTAAACAAAAATTGCATTATTTTTGGGTTAAAGGTCATTTTTTTCTGAAACAAAAAATATCTTTTTTTTTATTATTATCATTATACAAATATTGGGCTATAATCAATATTTATTTCAAACGAACACCAAAAATAAATAAATAAATAAATAAATAAATAAATAATGATACAACATGTATAAAAAGTATCACATTCTTTAAATACAAAACATTTTTATTTTTATTTTGGAAAACAGTTCATTCCATTGTGTAATTAAAAAATAGACTTGTAATAGATTAAAGACTGTGGTATATATTTAATTGTTTATTGTAGAGTAAATATCTGCGACACATGTTATCATTACTTTTGGTGAGTTTGATGTTTTCTTAAGAAAAATTCGCCCATCATTTGTCCAGAAGGAATCTATTCTTCTCTCCTTTCGCGCTATTTGTATTTTGGATACAAGTTGTTGTCTGTACCTTGTTAGATCTTCGGTAATATAAATTTTGTTAGCGTTCGATTTCAGCTGTTTCTTTTGTTTAAAAATTTGATTTTTTATCTTCCAGTTACGGAAGCGACAAATAAGCTGGCAAGAACCTTCATGGTGGATTTTACCGATTATATGAGACCTGTTGATATCATCTGGGCTTATGTCTATCTTTAGGTGTTGTTTACAATATCTTGTCATCAGTTTTATTCAGTTCCTCTTTGGTAATCGGTACATTATGAAATCGAAGAGAATTTCGTCGACCATATTGCTCTAGCTCCTCAATATCCACCATGAGATCAAAGACATTATCATTTAGTCGTCTGTTTTAAATTTTTATCTGATTGCTTTCAGATTTCAAATCGGAAATTTCTTTCTCTTGTGTTTCGATTTTTTTGTGAAGACTCATAGTGGCCTCGGATATAGCAGTTTTTATTGAACTTTCTATAGATTTTGTCAGTAACATAGACATCATGCTGAAAAATTCAGGATTTAATATAGCATTTTTTATGACAGTTGTTAAATCGAATGACTGACCGTCACTACTACAGAGAATTAAAGACTGGGTATCGAGACTTTCGGGTTGTGGCTGTTGTGATTCGTTTATCGAATCCATTTTTTCACCATCGGGCCCTGAAAACAATTTTACTCGTTTTGCATCAGGAGTAATCTGTTCATCATTTATTGTTTTGTTTATATTTGACGGCGTAGCCATTTTAAAATATATAACAGTTGTACACACAAGTTTGTTTACAATGGTGAGTAGATCTCAACTCAGTATCGACGACAATAAAGACAATTTTACTATTGAAATATCTCTTTTTTAATATCAATTTAAAGAAGATATAAAGTCACACATACATTCAGAGAAACTTTTCCACAATCCTTCAAATAAAATTGGTATCGTATATCATCTCACAATATGACTTTTCAGAGAAAAAAATCGGACCCTTCTATCTACCTGTTTACACCTGCCGCCATATATAAATTCAAAGGTTTATGTTTACCCCTTTGGTATCTTCAAACTGTTTGTCAATGCAAATAAAGTCAAAAATACAGAATTACTGAAGTTTTCAATATCTAAGAATATATAGTATACTAAACTTAGTTAATACAATTGTTAACACACACATTCTTAAATGCACAATTGACATAACATGATTGTTAACACAAACCGCACAATGTGCTATAACACATTTCAACATGTAATAATATTGAAAGTATTGTAATTTGATATTATTCTATAGAATTAGCACACTCTTGCAAATGTGTGTTAAAAGTATCACATATACATGTATTCTAGAATACAAACATGTACAAATGTGTTTTATATTCAATCCTTTGAGTATTATGTTTGTGATTGTGTGCTTATTTTGCTTATTTTGTTTATTTTGTTTATTTTATTTATTTTTTCGTTCACCCTACTCGAACATTCCGACAGTAATAATAGTAATACAAACTCACCTTTCAAGTTGTAGTAAAGCTATTCACAGTTCAGCTCCTTTTGTTTTAGTAATCATTTTGATATGACCTTACGCATATGACATTCCAATCCAACAATGATTTTTGTCAACAGTATACAGTTAATCCTTATTTTTCATTGTTTATTTTTTTTATTTTTTATTTATCGCACAAAATTAGTTCAATTCCACTTTTGCACTTATTAAAGAAAGAGTCGTTGCCGTCCGTTGAGTATATATTTTACTGTTATGTTTTTGTAACCTACTTTGTCATCCAGTTTTCCATGGTTCACGTGTGTTTTACTTACGACAATGAGTAACGATGTACATGTAACCAACTATAGAGTGGCAATTTGTTTGTTCTATTTAAAGATAAATCCCTGTCTTATGAAATGTGTGTACAACAATTGTTTTTATTTATTCCATGTATTTTGTCTACTATTCCGTTATTTATGTTATAATTTCTTGAAACTAACCAGATTTGTAGACGGCGATGTCATTAATATTACTCTCATTTTGTACTTATTGTAATTATATATTCCTTTATCGGGCGACGTTGAGATGAACCCAGGACCCACTCATGGGGATGTCCTTAATAAATCTATTAGTATTCTTCATCACAATATTAGAAGTCTGAGGAATAAAATTCAAGATATTGCGAATATTGTAGATGAGTTTGATATAATCTGTTTTACTGAAACGCATTTGGTCCACAGCATTTCAGATGTAGACATATACCTCTCTGTTTTAATACTAAACCATTTAGATTAGACAGAAATTACCATGATGGGGGTATAATTTTTTATCATAAGGAAAATATAGACATCAGTATGCGCCCGGATCTACAAATAGACGGGACAGAGGTAATGTGGCTTGAACTAAAAACCAAATTAGGTATAATTCTACTTAATATTATTTATCGATCTCCAACTGAAGCCGGGCCATTTTTTTTTGGAAAAGCTATCGCAAAATGGTAAGTGATGCACTGGACTGTTCCAGTTTAATAATTTCATTGGGAGATCATAAGAACACTACCTAAAGAAGTGGACGATATTATACATGTATATGGGTTAGAAAACAGATTGGTGATCTCACTAGATTTGGTCATAACTCCTCCTCCCTATTGGACCCATTCTCGTTACCGATTCTATAACAGTATTGGAAGTGAATACGATTCCCGTTGATCGCAGTATTCGTGATCACGACCATACCTACATAGTTGTTGACTTCGGTTATAAAAACTCGAGGTCCTATACAAGGACAGTCTGGTTATATAACCAGGGTAATTATCCCTTATTTAGATATCTAATTTCCAACACTGATTGGGAATCTATTATTTCGGAACAACCAACTGTAGATATAGCGTGTGAACTATTCACTGGTAAGTTTATGGAAATTGCACTTGAATGAATAGGAACAAATTCTGTCACTAGTCGACGAAACGATAATATCTGGATGACTTCTGAAATTAGAAGGGAATTGAGGGTAAGAGACCGTTAACAGAAGAAATTAAATAAAAACAGTCTATATTTAAGGAACGTAAGTTTAAGGATCAGTGCAACAAGGTAAACAATTTAAAGAAATCAGCAAAAATTGAATTTTATGTAAGTATAAACGAAACACTTTCTGACATAAAAAATGTTAACAGTAAACAATACTGGAAGACCATTAAAATGCTTGTTAAAGATGAATGTAACTGCTCGGACTTACCACCCCTACGACAGCCAAATGTAATATTTTAAACGATTATTTCTGTTCTATATCAGACCTTCAAGACGAACATACCGAATTACCAGATTTTGATGACAAAGGACGAAATACACTTACCGAAATGAATATCCAATATCAGGAGATAGTTGATATCACTACTTAACACGAATAAAGCTGTACCTCCCGATCGTATTAGCAATCGCATGCTTAAGGAAGTAATACACGGGGTTGCACACCCACTTTGTCTACTATTCAACAAATCTCTTCAAAACTGTAAATTCCATAAGGAACAGAAGTTAGCCCACGTCATACCCATATTTAAAAGTGGAGACAAATCAGTGGTTTCTAATAATAGACCTATTGCACTACTTTGTACCGAAAAAGTAGCATACAAATATATATTCAACTTTCTGGTTGATAACTCCCTTATTTATGAATTCCAGTCAGGATTTATGCATGGTCACTCCAAGTCACACCAACTAATCGAACTTACACACGAAATTATGCAATCCCTTGATAATCAAGAATTGATCTGTTTATTTTTTTGTGATGTCAGTAAGGCCTTTGACCGAGTTTGGTTGAGGGGCTTACTGCTAAAATTAGAACGGTATGGCATTACAGGTAATCTTCTCCGGTGATTAGAGAGTTACATCTCGAACAGAGAACAACAAGTTATTATCAAAGACACCATCTCATTGAAAGGAAATTTAAAAGCTGGAGTTCCCCAGGGGTCAACCATTGCTTCTCTGGTGTTTTTGATATTTATTAATGACATTGCCGATGATAAGCTTGGATTGTGTAGATTGTTTGCTGATGCCACATCCGTTGGCGAAAGAGCACTTGAAATTAATAATCAGCGTTTTATGGTTAACATTGATTTAAATAATATTACGCATTGGGCGAAACAATGGCTAGTCAAACTAAATCCGGAAAAAAACAAAAATAGTGTACTTCAGTACCAGGCCCTCTCCAGTTGATCTATTCTTCTCTTCAGATAATATTTAAAAAAAAAATTAAACCTGTTCATGCTCACAAGCATCTTGGTGTTACTTTCAGTGCTGATGTAAAATGGTCTAAACATTTAAATAATGTTGTCAAAGCATCCAGACAGATAGCCGTTCTGAGGAAGATCAAATTTAAGATGTCTAGAAACATTTTAGAAAATATTTACATGAACTTCATTATATCACTTCTTGAATATTCTTGTGAAGTTTTGGACAGTTGTACATATGCCGATGATGGCAGACTTGAGCAACTTCAACTTGAGGCTGCTATAATCGTCACAGGTCTGACAGCTTATGCAAGTTTGTCTTCTTTATATGCAGAAACCGGGTGGGGAAAACTTAATCCCATACGCAAATCAGAAAGTTGTCACTTTTTTTATAATATAGTTAAGGGTGATACCCCCGATTATTTAAGTAATTAGCTCCCCCGGATTGTCATCCAGGAAAGCAACTACAATTTACGAAATGTAAATACATGTACTTTCACTATTCCCCGTTGTCATCTAACCCTATATCAAAATTCATTTTTTCCAGCCACTATACATCTGTGGAATAATTTACCCCAATATATCAGAGATTCACATAGTAATTGCATATTAAAATCTAGATTAAAGATTTACTACAACAATCCGGTAAAACCTCCTAAATATGTTTCGTTTGCTTCACGTCTGGCAAGTATTCTACATACACGTCTAAGGCAAATTTGTAGTGGCTTAAAAGGTGACCTTTTTATGTGTAATCTGATCGATTCTTGTTATTGTAACTGTGACAAATATGTGGAAAATATTGAACACTACTTCTTACATTGCAAATTGTTTGTAAATCAGAGAAATGTAAGGATGAACAATATTAGAGATCTTGGGTTAGATATATCCATTAACAATATACTGTATGGAAATTCAGATTTTGCGTCAACTGCTCACTTTTTTCAACTGTTCACAAATACATACTAAACACTAAAAGGTTTGTTTAATGATTATGTACTCCTAACTCATCTGACGGCAACGACTCAACACCAATCACAATATATCTTGCAGTATTATGTCATCTCTCTCACATGATTTTGAACGAAATAATGCTATGTTTTTGTAATATATTGTCTACTTAATGATTTATTTGTAACGGAGAAGACCTCGTAAGTTTATAACTTGTGTCTAATCCATTGTCTGTATATGTTTGACTATAAAATATGCTTAAATTAACCGCACAATGTAATGTCACACCAGAAATGTACTACAATATTACCAACATAAGGGTGTCATAAACCCTTAAAATACACACATTATACACAATGAACGTATCAAATGTCAAAGTTACACAAATGACACAAAAATGAGCGATACTAGCAATTATGCCTGTCTCGATCTCACAAGAAGAGTTTGAAGGCACCAAAGAGGTAATCAGAATCCGGAAATCGAAGAAGGAGAGACAACACAATTGCCAAAAGAAAAAGGACAAAAGGACAAACAACGATCTATAAAACACAGAAAACTAAAGATCAAGCAACAACCCACTAAAAACTAGGATGACCTCAGGTTCTCCGGAAGGGTAGGCAGTTCCTGCTCCACTAGTGGCTCCAGTCATGTTACTCTAGTTATAAGGTCAATGATAAGTCATGAAATAGGACAGGACCGAGAAGTGCTTACGACAAGTGGAACATATCCGTGGTCATTTCTGACACAGATATTCCATAACTGTTAACCATCAGCCGTTATTCTATATTTATCGTGATTTGATTTGATTTTAATTTTGGTGCTTAACGCCACTTTCAGCACTATTTTAGCTATATCATGGCGACCAGTATTAGTGGTGGAAGAAGTCGATTACTTATAAATATTACCATATACATGTAGATTATATGTGATAGCGTTTGTCAGTGACTTGCGGCAGGTCAGTGGTTTTCTCCTGGTCCTGCGGGTTTCTCCACCAATACAACTGACCGCCAAGATAAAATTAAAATATTGTTGAAAGTGGCGCTAGACACCATTAAACCAAACTATATGTACATACTGTTATTAAACTGCATAGTTTAAGTAGCAGTCTGTCAATTACTACCAAGGACAGTGATAATGATCAATTATCTCGTTATTGTGCATATATTAGACATGGAGCATGGTGATTACTTATAGATATTACCATATACATGTAGATTATATGTGATAAAGTTTGTCAGTGACTTGCGGGAGGTTAATGGTTTTCTCCTGGTAATGCGGGTTTTCTCCACCAATAAAACTGACCGCCAAGATATAGCTGAAATATTGTTAAAAGTGGCGTTAAAAACCATTAAGCCAAGCTATATATACATACTGTTATTAAACTGCATCGGTTTTCATTTCTCTAGGTAATAGTTTAAGACATAGGAACAGTCTGCTATTTAGAACTAGGGACAATGATGGCTATTCTAATTGTACAGATCAGAGACATGGAGCATGGTGGTTTAGTAGCGGGTGGTGTGGATATTCCAGTTTGAACGGAAAGTATCTAAACAAATCAGCAGCAACAGCCTCTCTCTACGATGATGGTATAACATGGGAGAGTTGGAAGGGAAACTGGAATTCAATGAAGAAAACATATATGATGATACGTCGACTTTAATTATCTACAAAAAGACAGACGCATTTCATCAATATTAATTATTTTATGGTATGAATTAAATATCTTTAATTTGCCATTTTTATTAAATAGACAAAATTAATTAGAAACTTATGAAGTCTTCTCCACATTTGATGGTTATATTTGGTTCTTTTAGCTGTTCGGAGTCAAGCACATGTCTAGAAGTTAAATATAGAAATGATAATATGGTGTACTAGATTTATATTGTTTAATGTTTTATTAGGCCAAGTGTACTATGAGAAACAATTTACATTAATAAAATTAACACATGTAGCGATGTTTATTGGGTATTATGAAAACAATCTACATGAATAGAGGGTGAGGGTTGTAGCGTTTTACGCCACTTTCAACAATATTTCAGTTATATCGTGGCGGTCAGTGTACATGTCTAACTTTGAGGACTGTGTCATTGAGAACATAGGGTACATGTCTAACTTTGAGGACTGTGTCATTGAGGACATAGGGTACCTGTCTAACTTTGAGAACTGTGTCATTCAGAACATAGGATACATGTCTAACTTTGAGGACTGTTTCATTGATAACATAGGGTACATGTCTGACTTTCAGGACGGTCTCATTGAGAACATATGGTACATGTCTAACTTTGAGGACTTGAACCTATGATAAAATGTTAGAAATAAGGTACATGTCTAACTTTGAGGATTTGAACCCATTATAAAGTGTTACAACATAGTGTACATGTCTAACTTTGAGGATTGTATCATTGAGAACATAGGGTGCATGTCTAACTTTGATTACAGTGTCATTGAGAACATAGGGTACATGTCTAGTTTTTAGGACTGTCTCATTGAGAACATTGGGTACTTGTCTAACTTTGAGGACTTTGTCATTGAGAACATAAAGTACATGTCTAACTTTGATGACTGTGTCATTGAGAACATAGGGTATATGTCTAACTTTGATGACTGTGTCATTGAGAACATAGGGTACATGTCTAATTTTGAGAACTGTGTCATTGAGAACATAGGGTACATGTCTAACTTTGATGACTGTGTCATTGAGGACATAGGGTATATGTCTAACTTTGAGGACTGTGTCATTGAGAACATAAAGTACATGTCTAACGGTGATAACTGTGTCATTGAGAACATAGGGTACATGTCTAACTTTGAGGATTGTGTCATTGAGAACATAGGGTACATATCTAACTTTGCGGACTGTTTCATTGTGAACATAGGGTACATGTCTAACTTTGAGAACTGTGTCATTGAGAACTTAGGGTACATGTCTACTTTTGATGACTGTGTCATTGAGAACATAGGGTACATGTCTACCTTTGAGGACTGCGTCCTTGAGAACATAGGGTCCATGTCTAATTTTGAGGACTGTGTCTTTGAGAACATAGGGTACATGTCTAACATTGAGGACTGTGTCATTGAGAACATAGTGTACATGTCTAACTTTGAGGACTGTGTCATTGAGAACAAAGGGTACATGTCTAATTTTGAGGACTGTGTCATTGAGAACATAGGGTACATGTCTACCTTTGAGAACTGTGTCATTCAGAACATAGGATACATGTCTAAATTTGAGGACTGTGTCATTGAGAACATAGGGTACATGTCTAACATTGAGGACTGTGTCATTGAGAACATAGGGTACATGTCTAACTATGAGAACTGTGTCATTGAGAACATAGGGTACATGTCTAACTTTGATGACTCTGCCATTGAGAACATAGGGTACATGTTAAATGTTGAGGACTGTGTTATTGAGAACATTGGGTACATGTCTAACTTGGAGGACTGTGTCATTGCGAATATATGGTACATGTCTATCGTTGAGGACTGTGCCATTGAGAACATATGATACATGTCTAACTTTCAGGACTGTGTCATTGCGAACATAGGGAACATGTCTACCTTTGAGGACTGAGTCATTGAGAACATATGGTGCATGTCTAACTCTGAGGACTGTCATTGAAAACATATGGTACATGTTTAACTCTGAGGACTGTCATTGAGAACATAGAGTACATATCTAACTTTGCGGACTGTGTCATTGTGAACATAGTGTACATGTCTAACTTTGAGAACTGTGTCATTGAGAACATAGGGTACATGTCTACTTTTGATGACTGTGTCATTGATAACATAGGGTACATGTCTGACTTTCAGGACTGTGTCATTGAGAACATAGGGTACATATGTCTAACTTTGAGGACGGTCTCATTGAGAACATAGGGTACATGTCTAACTTTGAGGACTTGAACCTATGATAAAATGTTAGAAATAAGGTACATGTCTAACTTTGAGGATTTGAACCCATTATAAAGTGTTACAACATAGTGTACATGTCTAACTTTGAGGATTGTATCATTGAGAACATAGGGTGCATGTCTAACTTTGATTACAGTGTCATTGAGAACATAGGGTACATGTCTAGTTTTTAGGACTGTCTCATTGAGAACATTGGGTACTTGTCTAACTTTGAGGACTTTGTCATTGAGAACATAAAGTACATGTCTAACTTTGATGACTGTGTCATTGAGAACATAGGGTATATGTCTAACTTTGATGACTGTGTCATTGAGAACATAGGGTACATGTCTAATTTTGAGAACTGTGTCATTGAGAACATAGGGTACATGTCTAACTTTGATGACTGTGTCATTGAGAACATAGGGTATATGTCTAACTTTGAGGACTGTGTCATTGAGAACATAAAGTACATGTCTAACGGTGATAACTGTGTCATTGAGAACATAGGGTACATATCTAACTTTGAGGATTGTGTCATTGAGAACATAGGGTACATATCTAACTTTGCGGACTGTTTCATTGTGAACATAGGGTACATGTCTAACTTTGAGAACTGTGTCATTGAGAACTTAGGGTACATGTCTACTTTTGATGACTGTGTCATTGAGAACATAGGGTACATGTCTACCTTTGAGGACTGCGTCCTTGAGAACATAGGGTCCATGTCTAATTTTGAGGACTGTGTCTTTGAGAACATAGGGTACATGTCTAACATTGAGGACTGTGTCATTGAGAACATAGTGTACATGTCTAACTTTGAGGACTGTGTCATTGAGAACAAAGGGTACATGTCTAATTTTGAGGACTGTGTCATTGAGAACATAGGGTACATGTCTACCTTTGAGAACTCTGTCATTCAGAACATAGGATACATGTCTAACTTTGAGGACTGTGTCATTGAGAACATAGGGTACATGTCTAACATTGAGGACTGTGTCATTGAGAACATAGGGTACATGTCTAACTATGAGAACTGTGTCATTGAGAACATAGGGTACATGTCTAACTTTGATGACTCTGCCATTGAGAACATAGGGTACATGTTAAATGTTGAGGACTGTGTTATTGAGAACATTGGGTACATGTCTAACTTGGAGGACTGTGTCATTGCGAATATATGGTACATGTCTATCGTTGAGGACTGTGCCATTGAGAACATATGATACATGTCTAACTTTCAGGACTGTGTCATTGCGAACATAGGGAACATGTCTACCTTTGAGGACTGAGTCATTGAGAACATATGGTGCATGTCTAACTCTGAGGACTGTCATTGAAAACATATGGTACATGTTTAACTCTGAGGACTGTCATTGAGAACATAGAGTACATATCTAACTTTGCGGACTGTGTCATTGTGAACATAGTGTACATGTCTAACTTTGAGAACTGTGTCATTGAGAACATAGGGTACATGTCTACCTTTGAGGACTGCGTCCTTGAGAACATAGGGTCCTTGTCTAATTTTAAGGACTGTGTCATTGAGAACATAGGGTACATGTCTAACTTTGAGAACTGTGTCATTGAGAACATAGTGTACATGTCTACCTTTCAGGACTGTGTCATTCAGAACAAAGGGTACATGTCTAATTTTGAGGACTGTGTCATTGAGAACATAGGGTACATGTCTACCTTTGAGGACTGCGTCCTTGAGAACATAGGGTCCATGTCTAATTTTGAGGACTGTGTCATTGAGAACATAGGGTACATGTCTAACTTTGAGAACTGTGTCATTGAGAACATAGTGTACAATGTCTACCTTTGAGGACTGTGTCATTGAGAACAAAGGGTACATGTCTAATGTTGAGGACTGTGTCATTGAGAACATAGGGTACATGTCTACCTTTGAGGACTGTGTCATTGAGAACATAAAGTACATGTCTAACGTTGATGACTATGTCATTGAGAACATATGGTACATGTCTGACTTTGATGACTGTGTCATTGAGAACATAGGGTACATGTCTAGTTTTGAGGACTGTGTCATTGAGAACATTGGGTACTTGTCTAACTTTGAGGACTGTGTCATTGAGAACATAAAGTACATGTCTAACGTGATAACTGTGTCTTTGAGAACATAGGGTACATGTCTAACTTTGAGGATTGTGTCATTGAGAACATAGAGTACATATCTAACTTTGCGGACTGTTTCATTGTGAACATATGGTACATGTCTAACTTTGAGAACTGTGTCATTGAGAACATAGGGTACATGTCTACCTTTGAGGACTGCGTCCTTGAGAACATAGGGTCCATGTCTAATTTTGAGGACTGTGTCTTTGAGAACATAGGGTACATGTCTAACTTTGAGAACTGTGTCATTGAAAACATAGTGTACATGTCTACCTTTCAGGACTGTGTCATTGAGAACAAAGGGTACATGTCTAATTTTGAGGACTGTGTCATTGAGAACATAGGGTACATGTCTACCTTTGAGGACTGCGTCCTTGAGAACATAGGGTCCATGTCTAATTTTGAGGACTGTGTCATTGAGAACATAGGGTACATGTCTAACTTTGAGAACTGTGTCATTGAGAACATAGTGTACATGTCTACATTTGAGGACTATGTCATTGAGAACAAAGGGTACATGTCTAATGTTGAGGACTGTGTCATTGAGAACATAGGGTACATGTATAACTTTGAGAACTGTGTCATTGAGAACATAGGGTACATGTCTACCTTTGAGGACTGTGTCATTGAGAACATAAAGTACATGTCTAACGTTGATGCCTATGTCATTGAGAACATAGGGTACATGTCTATCTTTGAGGACTGTCATTGAGAACATAGGGTACATGTCTAACTTTGAGGACTGTGTCATTGAGAACATAGGGTACATGTCTAACATTGAGGACTGTGTCATTGAGAACATAGGGTACATGTCTAACTTTGAGGACTGTGTCATTGAGAACATAGGGTACATGTCTAACTTTGAGGACTGTGTCATTGAGGACATAGGGTACCTGTCTAACTTTGAGAACTGTGTCATTCAGAACATAGGATACATGTCTAACTTTGAGGACTGTTTCATTGATAACATAGGGTACATGTCTGACTTTCAGGACTGTGTCATTGAGAACATAGGGTACATATGTCTAACTTTGAGGACGGTCTCATTGAGAACATAGGGTACATGTCTAACTTTGAGGACTTGAACCTATGATAAAATGTTAGAAATAAGGTACATGTCTAACTTTGAGGATTTGAACCCATTATAAAGTGTTACAACATAGTGTACATGTCTAACTTTGAGGATTGTATCATTGAGAACAAAGGGTACATGTCTAATTTTGAGGACTGTGTCATTGAGAACATAGGGTACATGTCTACCTTTGAGGACTGCGTCCTTGAGAACATAGGGTCCATGTCTAATTTTGAGGACTGTGTCATTGAGAACATAGGGTACATGTCTAACTTTGAGAACTGTGTCATTGAGAACATAGTGTACATGTCTACATTTGAGGACTATGTCATTGAGAACAAAGGGTACATGTCTAATGTTGAGGACTGTGTCATTGAGAACATAGGGTACATGTATAACTTTGAGAACTGTGTCATTGAGAACATAGGGTACATGTCTACCTTTGAGGACTGTGTCATTGAGAACATAAAGTACATGTCTAACGTTGATGCCTATGTCATTGAGAACATAGGGTACATGTCTATCTTTGAGGACTGTCATTGAGAACATAGGGTACATGTCTAACTTTGAGGACTGTGTCATTGAGAACATAGGGTACATGTCTAACATTGAGGACTGTGTCATTGAGAACATAGGGTACATGTCTAACTTTGAGGACTGTGTCATTGAGAACATAGGGTACATGTCTAACTTTGAGGACTGTGTCATTGAGGACATAGGGTACCTGTCTAACTTTGAGAACTGTGTCATTCAGAACATAGGATACATGTCTAACTTTGAGGACTGTTTCATTGATAACATAGGGTACATGTCTGACTTTCAGGACTGTGTCATTGAGAACATAGGGTACATATGTCTAACTTTGAGGACGGTCTCATTGAGAACATAGGGTACATGTCTAACTTTGAGGACTTGAACCTATGATAAAATGTTAGAAATAAGGTACATGTCTAACTTTGAGGATTTGAACCCATTATAAAGTGTTACAACATAGTGTACATGTCTAACTTTGAGGATTGTATCATTGAGAACATAGGGTGCATGTCTATCTTTGATTACAGTGTCATTGAGAACATAGGGTACATGTCTAGTTTTGAGGACTCTCTCATTGAGAACATTGGGTACTTGTCTAACTTTGAGGACTTTGTCATTGAGAACATAAAGTACATGTCTAACTTTGATGACTGTGTCATTGAGAACATAGGGTACATGTCTAATTTTGAGAACTGTGTCATTGAGAACATAGGGTACATGTCTAACTTTGAGGTCTGTGTTTTTGAGAACATAGGGTACATGTCTAACTTTGAGGACTTGAACCCATTGTAAAGTGTTAGAACATAGGGTACATGTCTAACTTTGAGGACTGTGTCATTGAGAACATAGAGTACATGTCTAAATTTGAGGACTGTCATTGAGAACATAGGGTACATGTTTAACTTTTAGAACTGTGTCATTGAGAACATAGGGTACATGTCTAACATTGAGGACTGTGTCATTGAGAACATAGGGTATATGTCTAACTTTGAGGACTGTGTCATTGAGAACATAGGGTACATGTCTAACTTTGAGGACTGTGTCATTGAGAACATAGGGTACATGTCTAACTTTGAGAACTGTGTCATTGAGAACATAGGGTACATGTCTAACTTTGAGGACTGTGTCATTGTGAACATAGGGTACATGTCTATCTTTGAGGACTGTCATTGAGAACAGATGGTACATGTCTAACTTTGAGGACTGTGTCATTGAGAACATAGGGTACATGTCTAACATTGAGGACTGTGTCATTGAGAACATAGGGTACATGTCTAACTTTGAGGACTGTGTCATTTAGAACATAGGGTACATGTCTAACTTTGAGGACTGTGTCATTGAGGACATAGGATACCTGTCTAAGTTTGAGAACTGTTTCATTCAGAACATAGGATACATGTCTAACTTTGAGGGCTGTGTCATTGAGAACATAGGGTACATGTCTGACTTTCAGGATTGTGTCATTGAGAACATAGGGTACATGTCTAACTTTGAGGACTGTGTCATTGAGAACATAGGGTACATATGTCTAACTTTCAGGACGGTCTCATTGAGAACATAGGGTACATGTCTAACTTTGAGGACTTGAACCTATGATAAAATGTTAGAAATAAGGTACATGTCTAACTTTGAGGATTTGAACCCATTATAAAGTGTTACAACATAGGGTACATGTCTAACTTTGAGGATTGTATCATTGAGAACATAGGGTACATGTCTAACTTTGATTATAGTGTCATTGAGAACATACGGTACATTTCTAGTTTTGAGGACTGTCTCATTGAGAACATTGGGTACTTGTCTAACTTTGAGGACTTTGTCATTGAGAACATAAAGTACATGTCTAACTTTGATGACTGTGTCATTGAGAACATAGGGTACATGTCTAACTTTGAGGTCTGTGTCATTGAGAACATAGGGTACATGTCTAACTTTGAGGACTTGAACCCATTGTTAAGTGTTAGAACATAGGGTACATGTCTAACTTTGAGGACTGTGTCATTGAGATCATAGAGTACATGTCTAACTTTGAGGACTGACATTGAGAACATATGGTACATGTTTAACTTTTAGGACTGTGTCATTGAGAACATAGGGTACATGTCTAACATTGAGGACTGTGTCATTGAGAACATAGGGTATATGTCTAACTTTGAGGACTGTGTCATTGAGAACATAGGGTACATGTCTAACTTTGAGGACTGTGTCATTGAGGACATAGGGTACATGTCTAACTTTGAGACCTGTGTCATTCAGAACATAGGATACATGTCTAACTCTGAAGACTGTGTCATTGATAACATAGGATACATGTCCAACTTTGATGACTGTGCCATTGCGAACATAGGGTACATGTCAAATTGTGAGGACTGTGTCATTGAGAACATTGGGTACATGTCTAACTTTCAGGACTGTGTCATTGCGAACATAGGGAACATGTCTAACTTTGAGAACTGAGTCATTGAGAACATATGGTGCATGTCTAACTCTGAGGACTGTCATTGAGAACATATGGTACATGTCTCACTCTAAGGACTGTCATTGAGAACATATGGTACATGTCTAAATTTGAGGACGATGTCATTGTGAACATATGGTACATGTCTAACTTTGAGGTTGTGTCATTGAGAACATAGAGTACATATCTAACTTTGCGGACTGTGTCATTGAGAACATAGGGTACATGTCTAACTTTGAGAACTGTGTCATTGAGAACATAGGGTACATGTCTACCTTTGATGACTGTGTCATTGAGAACATAGGGTACATGTCTACCTTTGAGGACTGCGTCCTTGAGAACAAAGGGTACATGTCTAATTTTGAGGACTGTGTCATTGAGAACATAGGGTACATGTATAACTTTGAGAACTGTGTCATTGAGACCATAGGGTACATGTCTATCTTTGAGGACTGTGTCATTGAGAACAAAGGGTACATGTCTAACTCTGATGAGTGTGTCATTGAGAACATAGGGTATTTGTCTAGTTTTGAGGCTGTGTCATTGACAACATTGGGTACTTGTCTAACTTTGAGGACTGTGTCATTGAGAACATAAAGTACATGTCAAACGTTGATGACTGTGTCATTGAGAACATAGGGTACATGTCTAACTTTGATGACTGTGTCATTGAGAACATAGGGTACATGTCTAGTTTTGAGGACTGTGTCATTGAGAACATTGGGTACTTGTCTAACTTTGAAGACTTTGTCATTGGGAACATAAAGTACATGTCTAACTTTGATGACTGTGTCATTGAGAACAGAGGGTACATGTCTACCTTTGAGGACTGCGTCCTTGAGAACATAGGGTCCATGTCTAACTTTGAGAACTGTGTCATTGAGAACATAGTGTACATGTCTACCTTTGAGGACTGTGTCATTGAGAACATAAAGTACATGTCTAACTTTGATGATTGTGTCATTGAGAACATAGGGTACATGTCTAACTTTGATGACTGTGTCATTGAGAACATAGGGTACCTGTCTAACTTTGAGAACTGTGTCATTGAGAACATATGGTACATGTCTAACTTTGAGGACTGTGTCATTGAGAACATAGGGTACATGTCTATCTTTGAGGACTGTCATTGAGAACATATGGTACATGTCTAACTTTGAGGACTGTGTCATTGAGAATATAGTGTACATGTCTAACATTGAGGACTGTGTCATTGAGAACATAGGGTACATGTCTAACTTTGAGGACTGTGTCATTGAGAACATAGGGTACATGTCTAACTTTGAGGACTGTGTCATTGAGGACATAGGGTACCTGTCTAACATTGAGAACTGTGTCATTCAGAACATAGGATACATGTCTAACTTAGAGGACTGTGTCATTGAGAACATAGGGTACATGTCAAATTTTGAGGACTGTGTCATTGAGAACAAAGGGTACATATCTAACTTGGAGGACTGTGTCATTGCGAATATATGGTACATGTCTATCGTTGAGGACTGTGCCATTGAGAACATATGATACATTTCTAACTTTCAGGACTGTGTCATTGCGAACATAGGGAACATGTCTAACTTTGAGGACTGGGTCATTGGGAACATATGGTGCATGTCTAACTCTGAGGACTGTCATTGAGAACATATGGTACATGTCTAATTCTGAGGACTGTCATTGAGAACATATGGTACATGTCTAAATTTGAGGACTGTGTCATTGTGAACATAGGGTACATGTCTAACTTTGAGGACTGTGTCATTGAGAACATAGTGTACATGTCTAACTTTGAGGAATGTCATTGAGAACATATGGTACATGTCTAACTTTGAGGACTGTGTCATTGAGAACATAGGGTACATGTCTACCTTTGAGGACTGTGTCATTGAGAACATAGGGTACATGTCTAACTTTGATGACTGTGTCATTGAGAAAATAGGGTACATGTCTACCTTTTAGGACTGCGTCATTGAGAACATAGGGTCCATGTCTAATTTTTAGGACTGTGTCATTGTCATTGAGAACATAGGGTACATGTCTAACTTTGAGGACTGTGTCATTGAGAACATAGGGTACATGTCTAGTTTTGAGGATTTGAACCTATGATATAGTGTTAGAACATAGGGTACATGTCTAACTTTGAGGACTGTGTCATTGAGAATATAGGGTACATGTCTAACGTTGAGGACTTAGTCATTGATAACATAGGGTACATGTCTGACTTTCAGGATTGTGTCATTGAGAACATAGCGTACATGTCTAACTTTGAGGACTGGGTCCTTGAGAACATAGGGTCCATGTCTAATTTTGAGGACTGTGTCATTGAGAACATAGGGTACATGTCTAACTTTGAGAACTGTGTCATTGAGAACATAGGGTACATGTCTACTTTTGATGACTGTGTCATTGAGAACATAGGGTACATGTCTACCTTTGAGGACTGCGTCCTTGAGAACATAGGGTCCATGTCTAATTTTGAGGACTGTTTCATTTAGAACATATGGTACATGTCTAACTTTGAGAACTGTGTCATTGAGAACATAGTGTACATGTCTACCTTTGAGGACTGTGTCATTGAGAACAAAGGGTACATGTCTAATGTTGAGGACTGTGTCATTGAGAACATAGGGTACATGTATAACTTTGAGGACTGTGTCATTGAGAACATAGGGTACATGTCAACCTTTCAGGACTGTGTCATTGAGAACAAAGGGTACATGTCTAATTTTGAGGACTGTGTCATTGAGAACATAGGGTACATGTCTAACTTTGATGACTGTGTCATTGAGAACATAGGGTACATGTCTAGTTTTGAGGACTGTGTCATTGAGAACATTGGGTACTTGTCTAACTTTGAGGACTGTGTCATTGAGAACATAAAGTACATGTCAAACGTTGATGACTGTGTCATTGAGAACAAAGGGTACATGTCTAACTTTGATGACTGTGTCATTGAGAACATAGGGTACATGTCTAACTTTGATGACTGTGTCATTGAGAACATAGGGTACATGTCTAGTTTTGAGGACTGTGTCATTGATAACATTGGGTACTTGTCTAACTTTGAGTACTTTGTCATTGGGAACATAAAGTACATGTCTAACTTTGATGAATGTGTCATTGAGAACATAGGGTACATGTCTAACTTTGATGACTGTGTCATTGAGAACATAGGGTACATGTCTAACTTTGAGAACTGTGTCATTGAGAACATATGGTACATGTCTAACTTTGAGGACTGTGTCATTGAGAACATAGGGTACATGTTTAACTTTGAGGACTTGAACCCATTGTAAAGTGTTAAAAGATAGGGTACATGTCTAACTTTGAGGACTGTGTCATTGAGAACATAGGGTACATGTCTATCTTTGAGGACTGTCATTGAGAACATATGGTACATGTCTAACTTTGAGGACTGTGTCATTGAGAACATAGGGTACATGTCTAACATTGAAGACTTTGTCATTAAGAACATAGGGTACATGTCTAACTTTGAGGACTGTGTCTTTGAGAACATAGGGTACATGTCTAACTTTGAGGACTGTGTCATTGAGGACATAGGGTATATGTCTAACTTTGAGGACTGTGTCATTGATAACATAGGGTACATGTCCAACTTTGATGACTCTGCCATTGAGAACATAGGGTACATGTTAAATTTTGAGGAATGTGTCATTGAGAACATAGGGTACATGTCTAACTTTGATGACTGTGTCATTGAGAACATAGGGTACATGTCTAGTTTTGAGGACTGTGTCATTGAGAACATTGGGTACTTGTCTAACTTTGAGGACTGTGTCATTGAGAACATAAAGTACATGTCAAACGTTGATGACTGTGTCATTGAGAACAAAGGGTACATGTCTAACTTTGATGACTGTGTCATTGAGAACATATGGTACATGTCTAGTTTTGAGGACTGTGTCATTGAGAACATTGGGTACTTGTCTAACTTTGAGGACTTTGTCATTGGGAACATAAAGTACATGTCTAACTTTGATGACTGTGTCATTGAGAACATAGGGTACATGTCTAACTTTGATGACTGTGTCATTGAGAACATAGGGTACATGTCTAACTTTGAGAACTGTGTCATTGTAAACATATGGTACATGTCTAAATTTGAGGACTGTGTCATTGAGAACATAGGGTACATGTCTATCTTTGAGGACTGTCATTGAGAACATATGGTACATTTCTAACTTTGAGGACTGTGTCATTGAGAACATAGGGTACATGTCTAACATTGAAGACTGTGTCATTAAGAACATAGGGTACATGTCTAACTTTGAGGACTGTGTCTTTGAGAACATAGGGTACATGTCTAACTTTGAGGACTGTGTCATTGAGGACATAGGGTACATGTCTAACTTTGAGGACTGTGTCATTGATAACATAGGGTACATGTCCAACTTTGATGACTCTGCCATTGAGAACATAGGGTACATGTTAAATTTTGAGGACTGTGTTATTGAGAACATTGGGTACATGTCTAACTTGGAGGACTGTGTCATTGCGAATATATGGTACATGTCTATCGTTGAGGACTGTGCCATTGAGAACATATGATACATGTCTAACTTTCAGGACTGTGTCATTGCGAACATAGGGAACATGTCTACCTTTGAGGACTGAGTCATTGAGAACATATGGTGCATGTCTAACTCTGAGGACTGCGTCATTGAGAACATATGGTACATGTCTAACTTTGAGGATTGTGTCATTGAGAACATAGAGTACATATCTAACTTTGCGGACTGTGTCATTGAGAACATAGGGTACATGTCTAACTTTGAGAACTGTGTCATTGAGAACATAGGGTACATGTCTACCTTTGATGACTGTGTCATTGAGAACATAGGGTACATGTCTACCTTTGAGGACTGCGTCCTTGAGAACATAGGGTCCATGTCTAATTTTGAGGACTGTGTCATTGAGAACATAGGGTACATGTCTAACTTTGAGAACTGTGTCATTGAGAACACAGTGTACATGTCTACCTTTCAGGACTCTGTCATTGAGAACAACGGGTACATGTCTAATTTTGAGGACTGTGTCATTGAGAACATATGGTACATGTCTAACTTTGAGGATTGTGTCATTGAGAACATAGGGTACATATCTAACTTTGCGGACTGTGTCTTTGAGAACATAGGGTACATGTCTAACTTTGAGAACTGTGTTATTGAGAACATAGGGTACATGTCTACTTTTGATGACTGTGTCATTGAGAACAGAGGGTACATGTCTACCTTTGAGGACTGCGTCCTTGAGAACATAGGGTCCATGTCTAATTTTGAGGACTGTGTCATTGATAACATTGGGTACTTGTCTAACTTTGAGTACTTTGTCATTGGGAACATAAAGTACATGTCTAACTTTGATGAATGTGTCATTGAGAACATAGGGTACATGTCTAACTTTGATGACTGTGTCATTGAGAACATAGGGTACATGTCTAACATTGAGAACTGTGTCATTGAGAACATATGGTACATGTCTAACTTTGAGGACTGTGTCATTGAGAACATAGGGTACATGTTTAACTTTGAGGACTTGAACCCATTGTAAAGTGTTAAAAGATAGGGTACATGTCTAACTTTGAGGACTGTGTCATTGAGAACATAGGGTACATGTCTATCTTTGAGGACTGTCATTGAGAACATATGGTACATGTCTAACTTTGAGGACTGTGTCATTGAGAACATAGGGTACATGTCTAACATTGAAGACTTTGTCATTAAGAACATAGGGTACATGTCTAACTTTGAGGACTGTGTCTTTGAGAACATAGGGTACATGTCTAACTTTGAGGACTGTGTCATTGAGGACATAAGGTACATGTCTAACTTTGAGGACTGTGTCATTGATAACATAGGGTACATGTCCAACTTTGATGACTCTGCCATTGAGAACATAGGGTACATGTTAAATTTTGAGGACTGTGTCATTGAGAACATAGGGTACATGTCTAACTTTGATAACTGTGTCATTGAGAACATAGGGTACATGTCTAGTTTTGAGGACTGTGTCATTGAGAACATTGGGTACTTGTCTAACTTTGAGGACTGTGTCATTGAGAACATAAAGTACATGTCAAACGTTGATGACTGTGTCATTGAGAACAAAGGGTACATGTCTAACTTTGATGACTGTGTCATTGAGAACATATGGTACATGTCTAGTTTTGAGGACTGTGTCATTGAGAACATTGGGTACTTGTCTAACTTTGAGGACTTTGTCATTGGGAACATAAAGTACATGTCTAACTTTGATGACTGTGTCATTGAGAACATAGGGTGCATGTCTAACTTTGATGACTGTGTCATTGAGAACATAGGGTACATGTCTAACTTTGAGAACTGTGTCATTGAGAACATATGGTACATGTCTAAATTTGAGGACTGTGTCATTGAGAACATAGGGTACATGTCTATCTTTGAGGACTGTCATTGAGAACATATGGTACATGTCTAACTTTGAGGACTGTGTCATTGAGAACATAGGGTACATGTCTAACATTGAAGACTGTGTCATTAAGAACATAGGGTACATGTCTAACTTTGAGGACTGTGTCTTTGAGAACATAGGGTACATGTCTAACTTTGAGGACTGTGTCATTGAGGACATAGGGTACATGTCTAACTTTGAGGACTGTGTCATTGATAACATAGGGTACATGTCCAACTTTGATGACTCTGCCATTGAGAACATAGGGTACATGTTAAATTTTGAGGACTGTGTTATTGAGAACATTGGGTACATGTCTAACTTGGAGGACTGTGTCATTGCGAATATATGGTACATGTCTATCGTTGAGGACTGTGCCATTGAGAACATATGATACATGTCTAACTTTCAGGACTGTGTCATTGCGAACATAGGGAACATGTCTACCTTTGAGGACTGAGTCATTGAGAACATATGGTGCATGTCTAACTCTGAGGACTGCGTCATTGAGAACATATGGTACATGTCTAACTTTGAGGATTGTGTCATTGAGAACATAGAGTACATATCTAACTTTGCGGACTGTGTCATTGAGAACATAGGGTACATGTCTAACTTTGAGAACTGTGTCATTGAGAACATAGGGTACATGTCTACCTTTGATGACTGTGTCATTGAGAACATATAGTACATGTCTACCTTTGAGGACTGCGTCCTTGAGAACATAGGGTCCATGTCTAATTTTGAGGACTGTGTCATTGAGAACATAGGGTACATGTCTAACTTTGAGAACTGTGTCATTGAGAACACAGTGTACATGTCTACCTTTCAGGACTCTGTCATTGAGAACAACGGGTACATGTCTAATTTTGAGGACTGTGTCATTGAGAACATATGGTACATGTCTAACTTTGAGGATTGTGTCATTGAGAACATAGAGTACATATCTAACTTTGCGGACTGTGTCTTTGAGAACATAGGGTACATGTCTAACTTTGAGAACTGTGTTATTGGGAACATAGGGTACATGTCTACTTTTGATGACTGTGTCATTGAGAACAGAGGGTACATGTCTACCTTTGAGGACTGCGTCCTTGAGAACATAGGGTCCATGTCTAATTTTGAGGACTGTGTCATTGAGAACATAGGTTACATGTCTAACTTTGAGAACTGTGTCATTGAGAACATAGTGTACATGTCTACCTTTGAGGTCTGTGTCATTGAGAACATAAAGTACATGTCTAACTTTGATGATTGTGTCATTGAGAACATAGGGTACATGTCTAACTTTGATGACTGTGTCATTGAGAACATAGGGTACCTGTCTAACTTTGAGAACTGTGTCATTGAGAACATATGGTACATGTCTAACTTTGGGGACTGTGTCATTGAGAACATAGGGTACATGTCTATCTTTGAGGACTGTCATTGAGAACATATGGTACATGTCTAACTTTGAGGACTGTGTCATTGAGAACATAGGGTACATGTCTAACATTGAGGACTGTGTCATTGAGAACATAGGGTACATGTCTAACTTTGAGGACTGTGTTATTGAGAACATAGGGTACATGTTTAACTTTGAGGACTGTGTCATTGAGGACATAGGGTACCTGTCTAACTTTGAGACCTGTGTCATTCAGAACATAGGATACATGTCTAACTTAGAGGACTGTGTCATTGAGAACATAGGGTACATGTCAAATTTTGAGGACTGTGTCATTGAGAACAAAGGGTACATATCTAACTTGGAGGACTGTGTCATTGCGAATATATGGTACATGTCTATCGTTGAGGACTGTGCCATTGAGAACATATGATACATTTCTAACTTTGAGGACTGTGTCATTGCGAACATAGGGAACATGTCTAACTTTGAGGACTGAGTCATTGGGAACATATGGTGAATGTCTAACTCTGAGGACTGTCATTGAGAACATATGGTACATGTCTAATTCTGAGGACTGTCATTGAGAACATATGGTACATGTCTAAATTTGAGGACTGTGTCATTGTGAACATAGTGTACATGTCTAACTTTGAGAACTGTGTCATTGAGAACATAGGGTACATGTCTAACTTTGATGACTGTGTCATTGAGAAAATAGGGTACATGTCTACCTTTTAGGACTGTGTCATTGAGAACATAGGGTCCATGTCTAATTTTGAGGACTGTGTCATTGTCATTGAGAACATAGGGTACATGTCTAACTTTGAGGACTGTGTCATTGAGAACATAGGGTACATGTCTAACTTTGAGGACGGTATCATTGATAACATAGGGTACATGTCTAACTTTGATGACTGTGTCATTCAGAACATAGGGTACATGTCTAGCTTTGATGACTGTGTCATTGAGAACATAGGGTACATGTCTAACTTTGATGACTGTGTCATTGAGAACATAGGGTACATGTCTAACTTTGAGGACTGTGTCATTGAATTTGCAATTCTGGTCTAGTACAAAACAAACATATCTATCATCTCATTAAAAACGCAAAAATGTTACTTGTTCTCGCAATGATAAAGCTAAATAAATCCGCGGTGTGTTAAGCAACAAACAATCACTCACTCTTTACTCTCGTCTGGTGCGTTTTACATATGTATTTACCTTAAATATTGTAACGGGCTAGGCGGTTAATTGTAGTTTCTATACTACTACCGGGTACTTTGCTGCCACCACCGATGTTAAAGTACACCGGAAACTATTCTAGATTTGACACAAAAATCTAGGAAATTAGCCTGAGACTTAAAACCAAAGTCTCAGAAAAGTTGGGTTAATACCACAGAACCAGATACAACTATACCATATACCGACGGGATATTATCAAGCCAATTTAGTATGGACCACGGGTTTAATTTACGAATTATAGAACACAGCACTACTATACAACTGGACAAAAGGGAAGTCTAAATTAATTTTCCAGTGCTCTAGTCTGGCAATACAATTACACTCTTTCTCTCTTGTATCAGCGGAAGCCACACTGACAGCAATCGAGTAGAGAGATATATCGGGAAAAATACTCAAACTATCGCACGGGAAAATGCACGGGAGGGCCTATCAGGTAATCAAGCAGGCTCTTGTGTGAACAAAACAAGAGACACACTTTATCCTAAAAGATAGAGAATAGGATAATCGCAGGGTACTTAGGAAATACACTCTATTCTTCTCTGCCCGATCTATGAACGCATAGTCGAATGTCATGATGGTTTATTATTTTATTAAACCAAGTTTACTTAAAGTATTTAACCAATTACTATATAATTGTGTTAGAAGAAATTTACGCTAACCAGTTTATGAACACATAAACTGAACTGTTAGCGGGTCCTACTCACGAAACAAAGCAAAAATAATTACACTGACCAACTTTGATTCTCAAAAGTGTAATGTCAGGAAATTCCTATGTCAAACCTAACAAAACCTATTTAACAACAAAACCTAGTTTAACAAAAGCAAACTACAGATGCGGGTGGACATGGCATGGCATGTATTTATTTATTTAATATGAAAGAAAGCTTAGAAAAAAAAATGATAAATTTAGCACTGACCTGACTAGAAACACCGGTCGTAATGTCAGTGAAAGTCCGAACATATTCCCTATAAATCGAATACATTTAGCACTGACCTGACTAGAAACACTAGCAGAAATGTCAGTGAAAGTCCGAAAATATACCCCATAAATAAATAACAATCTCTGATATCGATCTATAAGTTAATCACTTATAGAACGTAGTAAAATGAAATAATTAATTATCCTTACTAAAATAAATTTAAACCGAACTCCACTAAAACACCAGCAAAAATGTTCGGTAAAAGAAAATGACAAATAAAATAATATTCCGTCAAAAGGAATATTCTGTTAACAAAAAAATATAAAATAAGTTATCGTAAAGTTCGCAAATAAGCGTTACTTAACTAACCTATCACAAGAAAAATCCTTTAAAAAATAAATTGGCAACTCAAAATTGTCTGCTTTGTTCAACCTTCAAATGAAAAAAGACCCAGAGCAGAAGACGCTGCTTCTATCTATACCTAAAATTCCTGCCGGGATAACTGCCCGTATGAAGACATTTTACTCCCACCCAAATCCCGGCAATGCACTCGCCAGTGAAAATAAATCCCGACAGCCATAAAATACAATGAGTTTACAAAATATTGTTTCACACATAAAAATCAATACTGTATATTATTCACAAGTTTTCTTTCACAGTTTCTTAGTTTGACTACACATTGTAATACAAATTATTACGTCGACATTTGTATTTTCCCGCTAGTTAAGTTAAAAGAATGATGCATCATGGGATTCTTCACACATGACCGATATTTACAATAACAACAACAACCGGTGTCAATACGCATAAATGTGTATGACGAAAAATACAATACTTTACGCCTTCGAACCTGGTTGAACACTGATGGATACATTATAATTACATAACAATTTCATACCAAAAGTTGGAAATACAATTTATTACGTCTATTCAAGACAAAATACACAAGACATTTAGAACAGGTGGCAAATCAGCTGATCGTTAGTTTTTATTAAAAAAATATTGGTTCCAGTATTTTGATGGGTAAATTCCATTTGTCACAATATAGGTCTTCCAACGTTGGATCAATGGCGAAACAAATTTCTACAGAAGTTGGTTGGCATACCAGAAAGGCTTTGGTGATTTAGAAAAAGAATTCTGGTTAGGTTAGTAATTTGTGCGACTACAAAAATCTAGAAATCTTAAACAACAAGAAAAAATCGCAAATTTTGTTTTCGTTTTTGCATTATTTTTTTTTATAATTACTTTAAGCATATTTGATTGTCAATAAAAAAATACAGAAAATGGATCGGACACAAGTTATAAACTTACGAGGTCTTCTCCGTTACATATAGATCATTATAATTATCTTTAATGGTTGTTGCCAGGGAAATGTCCACGATTGATTGCATTCTTCCGGTGTCTCAACTGTGTGACAATATGTTCCAAATAGAAACGTTAAAATACTGCTTCATTTGACCGGATGTGTACTACCGGTGTATGCCGCCAACACGACGCCTCGCATAGCTGTGGCATAACCTTGCCATTAGGAACGTGTATTATGTACATATCTGTTTTATTATTTTGTATTATTATTTGTCCTCCATTGCCGTTAGGGTTTTTTTGTTTCTTTTTTATCTTATTTTTTTTTATTATTATTTTTTTTGTTTTTTTGTTTGTGTTGTTTTTTTTTTCTTTCTCAAGCGTTTGCTGTTTAGTGCAGTTGTTCCTCTAACTCGTATTTGTATATCTGAACGTTTACAATTTTAAATGGATTAATGTGTCTAAGTGTTTTTCTTGCGCTAACTCAGGAAAAACAACAACTCTGAAATGCCATATAATATTATACTTTTTATAGGTAACGACAAACTCCATACAATGACATCGCTTTATCAATACGAAATTAGGATTGGGTTGGAGGATTTTAAAGGACAAACAGGTTATGCTAATTATACAACATTTTTTATTGGAGATGCTTCCAGTCTTTATAAACTGTCCGTCAGCGGTTACAACGGAACTATCGGTTAGTATACTAGTACATAATTGAACACATGTCAGATACTAAGTTCAAATTATATTGGATATTCTATCAACACAGGAAATATGCTAAATACCAAGCTAACACAAGTGTCCACAGTTCACATAAAGAACGTCCTAAATACTCGATTTCCACAAAAGGAACGCACTAAATATCCACACAATGCAAGTCGCAACATCAGGAACTACTTACACTCACGGAGCACCGGAGCTCGTCTCTATTTCACGCATGTCTTTGTTGGGTTGGTGATGTTTAGTTTGTAGAATTACATGTATTCATGTTTTTAGTTCCACGTAAAAAAGATGTTCTGTTCGTCTTTACTCCCATTTGTTTTGTAGGATGTTCATGTTTTATTAATGTTATTTGTATTGTATACTGATTACCAAAACACATTCAATATCATAATATGTTCCTCTGGTTTTATAGTAACACGACATTTGTCACCAGTGGAGCACGATCTACTAACCTTCCAGAGAACACCCCCGCGTTCACTCCACTTTTTAGTGGGGTTCGTGTTGCTCTATATTTACTTTTCTGTGTAGTGTTTTGTAGATAATTGTTTGCTCTTTTGTCCAGCTTCTTTTGGACATTGTGTTGGCTGTCCTTTGATTAAAGGTTTATGTTTACCCCTTTGGTATCTTCAAACTGTTTGTCAATGCAAATACAGTCAAAAATACAGAATTACTGAAGTTTTCAATATCTAAGAATATATAGTATACTAAACTTAGTTAATACAATTGTTAACACACAAATTCCTAAATGCACAATTGACATAACATGATTGTTAACACAAACCGCACAATGTGCTATAACACATTTCAACATGTAATAATATTGAAAGTATTGTAATTTGATATTATTCTATAGAATTAGCACACTCTTGCAAATGTGTGTTAAAAGTATCACATATACATGTATTCTAGAATACAAACATGTACAAATGTGTTTTATATTCAATCCTTTGGGTATTATGTTTGTGATTGTGTGCTTATTTTGCTTATTTTGTTTATTTTGTTTATTTTATTTATTTTTTCGTTCACCCTACTCGAACATTCCGACAGTAATAATAGTAATGCAAACTCACCTTTCAAGTTGTAGTAAAGCTATTCACAGTTCAGCTCCTTTTGTTTTAGTAATCATTTTGATATCACCTTACGCATGTGACATTCCAATCCAACAATGATTTTTGTCAACAGTATACAGTTAATCCTTATTTTTCATTGTTTATTTTTTATTTTTCATTTATCGCACAAAATTAGTTCAATTCCACTTTTGCACTTATTAAAGAAAGAGTCGTTGCCGTCCGTTGAGTATATATTTTACTGTTATGTTTTTGTAACCTACATTGCCATCCAGTTTTCCATGGTTCACGTGTGTTTTACTTACGACAATGAGTAACGATGTACATGTAACCAGTTATAGAGTGGCAATTTGTTTGTTACTTTATAATGATTTTATTGTCAATATATATATACAATTGGATTGGGAACAAGTTTATACAACTTTCTAGTCCCTCTCCATACAAATATATTAATAGCATAAACAAAACAAATCAAATGACAGCAAATGTACAGGCTATATCAATTATAATTAGTAAATTAAGCAAAATCATGTCAAACTAAGCATACATATTAAATATTGTTTTAATATTTAACAGAAAAAGGGGGGGGGGGAAACTAATAAATTGTGTTGAGATAATATCACGGTTGGGGATAATAATTATTATATCTACATGTTTGTCGAATAAATTTTTGCACTGATTTGAACAATAAAGTATTCAATTCTTCACTAATTACGTTACATCCAAAGAGTATATATTCTATAGAGATGGGAACAATGTTATTAAAATAGTTAAACAGAGAAGTTCTATCGTGTTGATAAAGTGGACATTCAAGAAGAAAATGTATAGCATCCTCAAATAAATGACTACATACACAACGTGGATCATTCTTCAAATTTACTCTATTTAAATCGGCATTAAGGCCACTACATAAATGTCTTAGCTTAGTATGTATTATGTTAGTTTTCCTATCGCCAATATTGTAAAATGAAGCCACCGGAATTCGGACAGGCTGAATGGCTTTTTTAAATTTGGAAAAAGTGGGTAAAGATTTTACACTATCAGGTAAGGAATTCCACAACTTTATAGTGGAAGGAAAGAAAGACTGGGAACTAGTTTGCAGACGACACCTCTGAGTGCGATAGTCATCATTATTACGGAGATTATACGTTACTGTTTCTCCAATAGTAGTTGGCAAACAGTCAGATAAGTATGTGGGAGCCATATAATTTTCAATTTTATAAAATAAATTGAGTTTCCTAGACTTCCGACGGTCTTCCAATTTTGACCACCCAGTTTCAAAATATAAACTTTCAGCACTAGAATAAATAGGTAGACCCGTTACAATCCTTCCTGCTTCAAGTTGCAAACATTCTAATGTGTGGGTATCACGAATACAACAGTCATCCCACAGTTCACAAGCATACTCTAATATAGGTAAAATATATGTTTTATAAATCTTACTCAAATGGGATCTATTTAATAAGTATTTTAGTTTTCGTAAAATGTGAATTCGTTTGGTCGCCCTTTGACATGTGTTGTTAATATGATAGCACCATTTACAGTTACTAGAAAGACAAACACCTAAATGAGTATGATATTCTACCTGTTTAATATTCTCACCATTAAAAAGAATGTTTACTTGGTCTATATTTTTTTTATTACTAAAGATGACAAATTCTGTCTTTTGTGGATTAAATTTTACCAACCATGTCTCAGCCCATGTATTTAATATATTTATATCAGAATTTAATTTTCTTCCAATTTGAAGTAGGTTAGTTGATGAATAAGATAATGAAGTATCGTATGCAAATAGTCTTACCAAGCTAGATAAATGATCAGAAATATCATTGATGTATATCAGAAAAAGTAAAGGGCCCAGCACCGAACCCTGAGGAACACCAGCTTTTAGTAACCCTATCCGTGACTCTGAATTATTAATGAACACAATTTGTTTCCTATTAGAAATATAATCTTGAAACCATTTAACTAAACTTTCACTTAAACCATAAGATTTATACATTTCAGTAAGACCTTTATGCCACACTCTATCGAATGCCTTCGATATATCACAAAAAAATGAACAAAAAAAATCTTTTTTATCTAGAGATATACATATGTTATGGAATATTTCAATTAACTGATGTACTGTTGAATATCCTGGTACAAAACCTGATTGATATATACATAACAGTTTGTTGTCTAAAAAATAATTAGATACATGCTTGAAAACCACTCTTTCAAATGTTTTTCCCACACAGCTAAGTAGGGATATAGGTCGATAGTTGGATACTAAGGACTTGTTGCCATTTTTAAATAATGACATAACTTTAGCTAATTTCCAATGGTCCGGAAAAGTAGAAGTTTGCATGGAATAATCAAATATATTTTTTAAAGGTATACTAACAGTATTGGCTGTGTTTTTTAACATATGATGACTAATCAAATCGTGCCAGGAGGCTTTTTTATATTTAGGGACTTTAATATATCTGAAATTTCCTTAATTGTAAATTCTATAATAGCTAACTTTGAATTTGTTCTCAACTCTAAGTTAGGTGGATTACAGTTATTATCATCCACATTTGATATGGAACAAAAGAAACTGTTTAGGAGGTTGCACTTATCAATATCATCGACATATAAAATATCATTTTCTGTATCTAAAAGGGGTGGCATCGTACAACTACGACCAACATTACCCATAAGCTTTTTAACAAGAGACCAAAATAATTTAGGATCTGACGAATTCTCGTCAAGAAAGTCGTTTGAATTAAGAAACAACTGTTGCTTTGCATGGATAATCATGTTATTAACTTTATTCCTTTGAACCTTATATTTGCATATGTTATTAATATTCGGCTGTTTGCGCATTTTTTTATGAAGAGAATCGCGAATTTTCATTTCTCTTTTAATACCAGAATTAAACCACGGTTCATCACGGTCGCGTATTGTAATTGTTTTTGTTGGGATACACTCTCGGGCAAACTCTAAATATTTTTCTGTAAATCGCACACACATCATGTTTATATTTTGTGTACAATTTGACAACAACTTATACCAATCAAATTGAGAAATCAGATTATTAAGTTTCACGAAATCGCCTTTCTTGTATATCCAAACCAAACGTTGATAAGATTTATGTATCACATCTGGGATTTTTAGATATAATTGTGTTGCCTTATGATCACTGATAGTTTTATCTATATCAATAACTTCAACAAACCTACAGTCACAATCTTCAGAAACAAGAACTGGGTCCAGTAAAGTTTCGATTCCAGAAATTATGTCAATTCTTGTAGGTTCCTTGACCAAATTTGTTAAGTTATATAACTGTATAATATCGTTAATCACATGGTTTTTTTCATGCAATAAGTCTACATTCAGATCACCGGTTACTGCTACATGTTGGGTAAAATTAAATGATTGCTCAATAGAGTGTTGAAAATCGCGCCAAAATGGATTAATTGCCCCTTGTGTCCGATAAACTATACAGATTAATACAGATTTATTCGAAAAATCTAACTGTAAACATATAAATTCGTGATTATCGTATTCTAAATCAACTCGCCGTTTTACTTTTAAAGTCGTTGATACATATACAAGTACACCACCACCAAAACAGTTTCTCTCTTTTCTAAAGGTATAGTATCCATCAAACGTTATATCATCATCTAACACATTGTCATCTAAATGACTTTCTGTTATCAATATATCAATGAGGAGTCAAATCCAACAGATTCTATATAGTCAAGCTTTTTCCTTACACTTCTAGCATTTACATGAAAGATAGAGATTTCATCAGAGAAAGGGCCTGGATTTTCAGCAATATCATTATCTAACAGAATTAAAATCAACAAGATCATTGTGAAAGATAAATTTGTATAAAACGATTTGAGCAAATACTTCATAACAATATGAACGACAAGATTACAAGATGCATGAAACAATAAATTTAAATTATAACAAAAAGGTTTAAATTTTGTCATAAAAAACATTTTCTTTCTCACAATAGAATACACTCGTGAATAAAATATACCGATCGAGACTCTGTGTGACATGTAATCACCTGACATTTTTAAATACTGTTACATCAACCGGGATCAATCATTTCCACCAGGTCTCGATCAATCAATAATTGAATACACGCTCGTGCTATCGGACAAACAAAGGTTAAATACTGTATACAAATAAACCACCAAAACAAAATCTCAACAAAAAAGTAAATGTGAATAAAAAAACATACAGATTTGGATAAATGAATACTGTACAACAAATAGACAACGAATAATTTAAACAAAAATTGCATTATTTTTGGGTTAAAGGTCATTTTTTTCTGAAACAAAAAATATCTTTTTTTTTATTATTATCATTATACAAATATTGGGCTATAATCAATATTTATTTCAAACGAACACCAAAAATAAATAAATAAATAAATAAATAAATAATGATACAACATGTATAAAAAGTATCACATTCTTTAAATACAAAACATTTTTATTTTTATTTTGGAAAACAGTTCATTCCATTGTGTAATTAAAAAATAGACTTGTAATAGATTAAAGACTGTGGTATATATTTAATTGTTTATTGTAGAGTAAATATCTTCGACACATGTTATCATTACTTTTGGTGAGTTTGATGTTTTCTTAAGAAAAATTCGCCCATCATTTGTCCAGAAGGAATCTATTCTTCTCTCCTTTCGCGCTATTTGTATTTTGGATACAAGTTGTTGTCTGTACCTTGTTAGATCTTCGGTAATATAAATTTTGTTAGCGTTCGATTTCAGCTGTTTCTTTTGTTTAAAAATTTGATTTTTTATCTTCCAGTTACGGAAGCGACAAATAAGCTGGCAAGAACCTTCATGGTGGATTTTACCGATTATATGAGACCTGTTGATATCATCTGGGGTTATGTCTATCTTTAGGTGTTGTTTACAATATCTTGTCATCAGTTTTATTCAGTTCCTCTTTGGTAATCGGTACATTATGAAATCGAAGAGAATTTCGTCGACCATATTGCTCTAGCTCCTCAATATCCACCATGAGATCAAAGACATTATCATTTAGTCGTCTGTTTTAAATTTTTATCTGATTGCTTTCAGATTTCAAATCGGAAATTTCTTTCTCTTGTGTTTCGATTTTTTTGTGAAGACTCACAGTGGCCTCGGATATAGCAGTTTTTATTGAACTTTCTATAGATTTTGTCAGTAACATAGACATCATGCTGAAAAATTCAGGATTTAATATAGCATTTTTTATGACAGTTGTTAAATCGAATGACTGACCGTCACTACTACAGAGAATTAAAGACTGGGTATCGAGACTTTCGGGTTGTGGCTGTTGTGATTCGTTTATCGAATCCATTTTTTCACCATCGGGCCCTGAAAACAATTTTACTCGTTTTGCATCAGGAGTAATCTGTTCATCATTTATTGTTTTGTTTATATTTGACGGCGTAGCCATTTTAAAATATATAACAGTTGTACACACAAGTTTGTTTACAATGGTGAGTAGATCTCAACTCAGTATCGACGACAATAAAGACAATTTTACTATTGAAATATCTCTTTCTTAATATCAATTTAAAGAAGATATAAAGTCACACATACATTCAGAGAAACTTTTCCACAATCCTTCAAATAAAATTGGTATCGTATATCATCTCACAATATGACTTTTCAGAGAAAAAAATCGGACCCTTCTATCTACCTGTTTACACCTGCCGCCATATATAAATTCAAAGGTTTATGTTTACCCCTTTGGTATCTTCAAACTGTTTGTCAATGCAAATAAAGTCAAAAATACAGAATTACTGAAGTTTTCAATATCTAAGAATATATAGTATACTAAACTTAGTTAATACAATTGTTAACACACACATTCTTAAATGCACAATTGACATAACATGATTGTTAACACAAACCGCACAATGTGCTATAACACATTTCAACATGTAATAATATTGAAAGTATTGTAATTTGATATTATTCTATAGAATTAGCACACTCTTGCAAATGTGTGTTAAAAGTATCACATATACATGTATTCTAGAATACAAACATGTACAAATGTGTTTTATATTCAATCCTTTGACTATTATGTTTGTGATTGTGTGCTTATTTTGCTTATTTTGTTTATTTTGTTTATTTTATTTATTTTTTCGTTCACCCTACTCGAACATTCCGACAGTAATAATAGTAATACAAACTCACCTTTCAAGTTGTAGTAAAGCTATTCACAGTTCAGCTCCTTTTGTTTTAGTAATCATTTTGATATGACCTTACGCATATGACATTCCAATCCAACAATGATTTTTGTCAACAGTATACAGTTAATCCTTATTTTTCATTGTTTATTTTTTTTATTTTTTATTTATCGCACAAAATTAGTTCAATTCCACTTTTGCACTTATTAAAGAAAGAGTCGTTGCCGTCCGTTGAGTATATATTTTACTGTTATGTTTTTGTAACCTACTTTGTCATCCAGTTTTCCATGGTTCACGTGTGTTTTACTTACGACAATGAGTAACGATGTACATGTAACCAACTATAGAGTGGCAATTTGTTTGTTCTATTTAAAGATAAATCCCTGTCTTATGAAATGTGTGTACAACAATTGTTTTTATTTATTCCATGTATTTTGTCTACTATTCCGTTATTTATGTTATAATTTCTTGAAACTAACCAGATTTGTAGACGGCGATGTCATTAATATTACTCTCATTTTGTACTTATTGTAATTATATATTCCTTTATCGGGCGACGTTGAGATGAACCCAGGACCCACTCATGGGGATGTCCTTAATAAATCTATTAGTATTCTTCATCACAATATTAGAAGTCTGAGGAATAAAATTCAAGATATTGCGAATATTGTAGATGAGTTTGATATAATCTGTTTTACTGAAACGCATTTGGTCCACAGCATTTCAGATGTAGACATATACCTCTCTGTTTTAATACTAAACCATTTAGATTAGACAGAAATTACCATGATGGGGGTATAATTTTTTATCATAAGGAAAATATAGACATCAGTATGCGCCCGGATCTACAAATAGACGGGACAGAGGTAATGTGGCTTGAACTAAAAACCAAATTAGGTATAATTCTACTTAATATTATTTATCGATCTCCAACTGAAGCCGGGCCATTTTTTTTTGGAAAAGCTATCGCAAAATGGTAAGTGATGCACTGGACTGTTCCAGTTTAATAATTTCATTGGGAGATCATAAGAACACTACCTAAAGAAGTGGACGATATTATACATGTATATGGGTTAGAAAACAGATTGGTGATCTCACTAGATTTGGTCATAACTCCTCCTCCCTATTGGACCCATTCTCGTTACCGATTCTATAACAGTATTGGAAGTGAATACGATTCCCGTTGATCGCAGTATTCGTGATCACGACCATACCTACATAGTTGTTGACTTCGGTTATAAAAACTCGAGGTCCTATACAAGGACAGTCTGGTTATATAACCAGGGTAATTATCCCTTATTTAGATATCTAATTTCCAACACTGATTGGGAATCTATTATTTCGGAACAACCAACTGTAGATATAGCGTGTGAACTATTCACTGGTAAGTTTATGGAAATTGCACTTGAATGAATAGGAACAAATTCTGTCACTAGTCGACGAAACGATAATATCTGGATGACTTCTGAAATTAGAAGGGAATTGAGGGTAAGAGACCGTTAACAGAAGAAATTAAATAAAAACAGTCTATATTTAAGGAACGTAAGTTTAAGGATCAGTGCAACAAGGTAAACAATTTAAAGAAATCAGCAAAAATTGAATTTTATGTAAGTATAAACGAAACACTTTCTGACATAAAAAATGTTAACAGTAAACAATACTGGAAGACCATTAAAATGCTTGTTAAAGATGAATGTAACTGCTCGGACTTACCACCCCTACGACAGCCAAATGTAATATTTTAAACGATTATTTCTGTTCTATATCAGACCTTCAAGACGAACATACCGAATTACCAGATTTTGATGACAAAGGACGAAATACACTTACCGAAATGAATATCCAATATCAGGAGATAGTTGATATCACTACTTAACACGAATAAAGCTGTACCTCCCGATCGTATTAGCAATCGCATGCTTAAGGAAGTAATACACGGGGTTGCACACCCACTTTGTCTACTATTCAACAAATCTCTTCAAAACTGTAAATTCCATAAGGAACAGAAGTTAGCCCACGTCATACCCATATTTAAAAGTGGAGACAAATCAGTGGTTTCTAATAATAGACCTATTGCACTACTTTGTACCGAAAAAGTAGCATACAAATATATATTCAACTTTCTGGTTGATAACTCCCTTATTTATGAATTCCAGTCAGGATTTATGCATGGTCACTCCAAGTCACACCAACTAATCGAACTTACACACGAAATTATGCAATCCCTTGATAATCAAGAATTGATCTGTTTATTTTTTTGTGATGTCAGTAAGGCCTTTGACCGAGTTTGGTTGAGGGGCTTACTGCTAAAATTAGAACGGTATGGCATTACAGGTAATCTTCTCCGGTGATTAGAGAGTTACATCTCGAACAGAGAACAACAAGTTATTATCAAAGACACCATCTCATTGAAAGGAAATTTAAAAGCTGGAGTTCCCCAGGGGTCAACCATTGCTTCTCTGGTGTTTTTGATATTTATTAATGACATTGCCGATGATAAGCTTGGATTGTGTAGATTGTTTGCTGATGCCACGTCCGTTGGCGAAAGAGCACTTGAAATTAATAATCAGCGTTTTATGGTTAACATTGATTTAAATAATATTACGCATTGGGCGAAACAATGGCTAGTCAAACTAAATCCGGAAAAAAACAAAAATAGTGTACTTCAGTACCAGGCCCTCTCCAGTTGATCTATTCTTCTCTTCAGATAATATTTAAAAAAAAAATTAAACCTGTTCATGCTCACAAGCATCTTGGTGTTACTTTCAGTGCTGATGTAAAATGGTCTAAACATTTAAATAATGTTGTCAAAGCATCCAGACAGATAGCCGTTCTGAGGAAGATCAAATTTAAGATGTCTAGAAACATTTTAGAAAATATTTACATGAACTTCATTATATCACTTCTTGAATATTCTTGTGAAGTTTTGGACAGTTGTACATATGCCGATGATGGCAGACTTGAGCAACTTCAACTTGAGGCTGCTATAATCGTCACAGGTCTGACAGCTTATGCAAGTTTGTCTTCTTTATATGCAGAAACCGGGTGGGGAAAACTTAATCCCAGACGCAAAATCAGAAAATTGTCACTTTTTTATAATATAGTTAAGGGTGATACCCCCGATTATTTAAGTAATTAGCTCCCCCGGATTGTCATCCAGGAAAGCAACTACAATTTACGAAATGTAAATACATGTACTTTCACTATTCCCCGTTGTCATCTAACCCTATATCAAAATTCATTTTTTCCAGCCACTATACATCTGTGGAATAATTTACCCCAATATATCAGAGATTCACATAGTAATTGCATATTAAAATCTAGATTAAAGATTTACTACAACAATCCGGTAAAACCTCCTAAATATGTTTCGTTTGCTTCACGTCTGGCAAGTATTCTACATACACGTCTAAGGCAAATTTGTAGTGGCTTAAAAGGTGACCTTTTTATGTGTAATCTGATCGATTCTTGTTATTGTAACTGTGACAAATATGTGGAAAATATTGAACACTACTTCTTACATTGCAAATTGTTTGTAAATCAGAGAAATGTAAGGATGAACAATATTAGAGATCTTGGGTTAGATATATCCATTAACAATATACTGTATGGAAATTCAGATTTTGCGTCAACTGCTCACTTTTTTCAACTGTTCACAAATACATACTAAACACTAAAAGGTTTGTTTAATGATTATGTACTCCTAACTCATCTGACGGCAACGACTCAACACCAATCACAATATATCTTGCAGTATTATGTCATCTCTCTCACATGATTTTGAACGAAATAATGCTATGTTTTTGTAATATATTGTCTACTTAATGATTTATTTGTAACGGAGAAGACCTCGTAAGTTTATAACTTGTGTCTGATCCATTGTCTGTATATGTTTGACTATAAAATATGCTTAAATTAACCGCACAATGTAATGTCACACCAGAAATGTACTACAATATTACCAACATAAGGGTGTCATAAACCCTTAAAATACACACATTATACACAATGAACGTATCAAATGTCAAAGTTACACAAATGACACAAAAATGAGCGATACTAGCAATTATGCCTGTCTCGATCTCACAAGAAGAGTTTGAAGGCACCAAAGAGGTAATCAGAATCCGGAAATCGAAGAAGGAGAGACAACACAATTGCCAAAAGAAAAAGGACAAAAGGACAAACAACGATCTATAAAACACAGAAAACTAAAGATCAAGCAACAACCCACTAAAAACTAGGATGACCTCAGGTTCTCCGGAAGGGTAGGCAGTTCCTGCTCCACTAGTGGCTCCAGTCATGTTACTCTAGATATAAGGTCAATGATAAGTCATGAAATAGGACAGGACCGAGAAGTGCTTACGACAAGTGGAACATATCCGTGGTCATTTCTGACACAGATATTCCATAACTGTTAACCATCAGCCGTTATTCTATATTTATCGTGATTTGATTTTATTTTAATTTTGGTGCTTAACGCCACTTTCAGCACTATTTTAGCTATATCATGGCGACCAGTATTAGTGGTGGAAGAAGTCGATTACTTATAAATATTACCATATACATGTAGATTATATGTGATAGCGTTTGTCAGTGACTTGCGGCAGGTCAGTGGTTTTCTCCTGGTCCTGCGGGTTTCTCCACCAATACAACTGACCGCCAAGATAAAATTAAAATATTGTTGAAAGTGGCGCTAGACACCATTAAACCAAACTATATGTACATACTGTTATTAAACTGCATAGTTTAAGTAGCAGTCTGTCATTTACTACCAAGGACAGTGATAATGATCAATTATCTCGTTATTGTGCATATATTAGACATGGAGCATGGTGATTACTTATAGATATTACCATATACATGTAGATTATATGTGATAAAGTTTGTCAGTGACTTGCGGGAGGTTAATGGTTTTCTCCTGGTAATGCGGGTTTTCTCCACCAATAAAACTGACCGCCAAGATATAGCTGAAATATTGTTAAAAGTGGCGTTAAAAACCATTAAGCCAAGCTATATATACATACTGTTATTAAACTGCATCGGTTTTCATTTCTCTAGGTAATAGTTTAAGACATAGGAACAGTCTGCTATTTAGAACTAGGGACAATGATGGCTATTCTAATTGTACAGATCAGAGACATGGAGCATGGTGGTTTAGTAGCGGGTGGTGTGGATATTCCAGTTTGAACGGAAAGTATCTAAACAAATCAGCAGCAACAGCCTCTCTCTACGATGATGGTATAACATGGGAGAGTTGGAAGGGAAACTGGAATTCAATGAAGAAAACATATATGATGATACGTCGACTTTAATTATCTACAAAAAGACAGACGCATTTCATCAATATTAATTATTTTATGGTATGAATTAAATATCTTTAATTTGCCATTTTTATTAAATAGACAAAATTAATTAGAAACTTATGAAGTCTTCTCCACATTTGATGGTTATATTTGGTTCTTTTAGCTGTTCGGAGTCAAGCACATGTCTAGAAGTTAAATATAGAAATGATAATATGGTGTACTAGATTTATATTGTTTAATGTTTTATTAGGCCAAGTGTACTATGAGAAACAATTTACATTAATAAAATTAACACATGTAGCGATGTTTATTGGGTATTATGAAAACAATCTACATGAATAGAGGGTGAGGGTTGTAGCGTTTTACGCCACTTTCAACAATATTTCAGTTATATCGTGGCGGTCAGTTTTATTGGTGCAGGAAACCGGAGTACCCGAAAAAAAAACACCGACCTGTCGCAAGTCACCGACAAACTTTATCGCTTAATGTTGTATCAAGAACACTTCGCCACGAACGGGATGTTAAACACCGTAAGTTATTTCCCTTATAACAGCCTAATGCTACCAGGTGTGCCAAGAGCGATGGAAAAGGACAACCAATTTGAATGTAATTTACTCATAGCTTATATATATTCAACCTTATAGAACCCAAAGGATAATATAAAATTCACAAGTTGTAAAAACATTTAAAAAAAAACTGCTGTAAAAGGTATAAATTTAGAATAAAAGTGGAAAATGTACAAATGGTATATTACCGATTGATTGATTGATTGATTGATTGATTGATTGATTGATTGATTGATTGATTGATTGATTGATTGATTGATTGATTGATTGATTGATTGATTGATTGATTGATTGATTGATTGATTGATTGATTGATTGATTGATTGATTGATTGATTGATTGATTGATTGATTGATTGATTGAAAGGAGTCACTTTCGAGGAATGATTTTATTGGTACAAGTGCAAGTGGAGCTCTTTTTATATAGAACAACATATTTTATGTGTAATTAGTAGCTTATTGCAAGACAGAATTTTTCAACCATACTTATTATGTATATATTTCATTGTTTCCTTATATGCAGATTGAGTCTTGCTGTCATGATCGTATCATGAATGATGTTCCGAACTTACCGAGATCGGTGTCTAGATATTTACTGATTAGATTATGAATAATTATCAATAATGTTCAAACAGAATAAAGATATCCAAAATACAAATATAGAATTTAATTCTTGGTTCTACGAATGCAACTTCGACTGGCCCCATTCTTTTTTTTTGCGTTCATTGACTATTAATTCAGAGAACCAGTACTTGAAATAGAGTCGTCTCGCTTTAATCACAAATGATATTGTGTATACATGAAGAGTTACCAAACGGGGTAATCAGAATCCGTATATCGAGGAAGAACAGACAACACAATGGCCAAAGGAAATAGGACAAAAGGACAAACAACGATCTACAAAGCATACACATAAAACTAACGAACCCCACTTAAAACCGGCGGTGAACGCAGGTGCTCCGGACGGGTAGGCAGTTTCCTGGTTCACTAGTGGCATCCGTCGTGTTATTCTAGTACATAATGTACATAAATTTACCAACAGAGAATAATATTTTCTTTTGAATTCAGTAAATCAATGAATTATTGTTCCATATCTATTAGCTGTATTTTGGGAACTTTATTTAAGATACGAGAAAGACAGCAAGACTGCTATATCTCATCCATTCATATCCCCACACTATACCAAATAGAAAGGGGTGAAGAGGGAAATGGTGGGGCGTTTGATTTTTGTTAGTATTTTGTGTATTTTAACTATATAATTGTAAAAAGAATTTAATCTAAAAAATTAAGATTATGTTGCATAAATATTGATTGATTGGTGTTTAACGCCAACAGTAGCAATATTTAGCTATATCGTAGCGTTACAATCAATACATTACCATCATAGATTCCAAGTGAAATTCAACAGAAATCCCATTCCTACGATATCCCTACTCTTTCTCGAAAATTAACAGAAAATACGGTGAAACTTTTCTAAGCCGCACCTTCTTGAGATAAACTGTTGTGCTCGGAATAGACAAGCATGCGGTTTATTCGAAATAAACAAATATTTCCTATATTAGGAATTTATTACAGGGTTCCAGTTTAAATTCAGGGTTTGATTTATACAAGTTTGAGCTTCACTGTAAAGTTCTGCCACTGGATATTTATGATATGATGCTGTCATTGTTGTCCTCGTCGTAATCGTCATATTATAGAAAGGAAAATTTCGCGCGATTTCTTTATTTCTAGTTCACCAATCCTTGTGAATTTTGAAGACAAATATCATTGGTACAGAATTAATGTTGGTATTGATCTTGGATATTGTATCCCCATCCAATTCTAAACAAGAGGCAACAAGGTACAAAGATGGTTGTTTCTGTTTTTTTGTACTTGGAGAGTTTATGTTTTATTTGAATTTGATCAAATATTTCTTTTCTAAAATCCTTTAAAAATTCTTTCAGAGAATGTATTATGTTATTATGTATCTATTGTCGTATTTTGACATGAAAGCGGCGAATCTTGGTGAATTTCAAAATCTGACCTTTCTTATTTCTCATCCGATATTAATGCAGTTCTTTGCAAAATGATCATCATAATGGGTTACTGTTATACATTTGCTATTTTATTTAATATACATTGTAATATTGAATTAAACATTCTTACACAACTACGCCAAAAGGCGTAAAGGCATCTCGAAATGAAGGTTCCCCAAATTATTGTTAATGATGTGAGTAATTATTGGGTACAGACGTTGTCAGTTTTGATCAAAACAAAAATAAAAATATAAAAAAATATTTTTTCTCAAAATTTAACCGCAAGTCCCAGTGTATCCTGTTTGTGGTTTGTATGAGATGTAATTATTACTTACAAACAAACAATGACATAATAATTGTCAATTTGTAATTAATCAAATATCTACGTCATCAAAATAAAATGGTATAAATATCTTACATCTACAAAATAAAACGATATACTTATTATGTTAATTTTGGAAAGATTATAAACAACATTTTGACACAAGATGAATTCATTGACTGTTGTAGTGTCTGTGTGTATATTTGGTAAGTAATACTTATATATTTGTATATTCCTTATGAATAATGTAACTTACTTCTGTGTGCATCTCAGCGACAAAACTCATTCGTATGTATTTTGGAAAGATTATAAAGAATATTTTGACACAAGATGAATTCGTTGACTGTTGTAGTGTTTGTGTGTATATTTGGTAAGTAATACTTATATATTTGTATATTCCTTATGAATAATGTAACTTACTTCTATGTGCATCTCAGCGATAAAACTCATTCGTAGTCAGTTAATAAATGATTAGTATCGTAAAATTAGGATTTAAATAGAATAATGTTAAGCTCTGGAAGAAACTGAACAACAATGCGTGTACATAATTTTAATTGTAAATCGGAGATTGTTTTAAATGTAAATAGCATAGAGAGGTCTTGCTGTATTGCCCTACACTGCGCAAAGTTTTCAAGCGGAACCAAATACATTGGTCTAACGAATCCGGTTCCTTACCTGGGAGAAGTACACTAGTAGAAGAAGAAAACGAAGAACGTAATAATCTTAAAGCGTTTGAACAAAAGTATATTTTAAATGTATTTAGTAAATATATTTTGATATAAAGAAGAATGATTATAAGCCCTTTTTGTTATTATTATTGTTATTCAATAACGTCCGATCCGTTATCTGGACAAAACGTTCGTTCTATAGTATATTTCACCGGAACGTGTCACTGTAGTGAATTTTCCACACTTTCGTCGAATCAATCCCTTCTTACATGCAAATAAGTTTGTTTGTTTGTTTGTTTGTTTGTTTGTTTGTTTGTTTAATGGTGTTCAACTGTATTTCAGCTATAGAGTGGCGGTCAGTTTTGTTGTCGGAGGAAACCGGATGTCCCGGAGAAAACCATCCACCTGTCGCAAGTCACTGACAAACTTTATCACATATTAGTAAACCTCATAGATATAAGAGTGTCTGTGATTAGTTAAGAAAGGTCACATGTCAGGAAGAAAAAACTTCATGTATCCCTAGACCGCGTGCTCCGAGGAAATACATATCATGTATTCCGCTGCCGCGTGCCCCTATGTCCACCCACAGGAAGTACACAAAGGGTTGTCGCCCTTCGCGATTCTATTGTAAAAAAAATCGTTGTTGCTGTGTGTGTAATTTCGGTATAATAAACAATGTATGGCCCTTGTTGTAGGGAGATATGAAACTTTGTTCACCCGAAGAAGTCATATTTCTCGAGGAAGTCATATTTCTTCTTCGGGTAAGCAAACCTTCGAGAAATATGACTTCTTCGGGTAAACAAACCTTCGGAGAATATGACTTCTTCGGGTAAACAAACCTTCGAGAAATATTACTTTTCAGGAAAACATTGTTTCATATCTCCGTACAACAATGGCCATAAATGTATAATGTTGTGCACCTCGAAAATAACGAGATTTGAACTCACAACATCAGTGGTGATAGGCACCGATTGCATAGGTAGTTGTTAATCCAACTACCATGCGATCACGGCCACGACGGCCCCGTGAATACATTTTTACTTTTCATGAACAGGTTTTGCTTTTTCGCAAAGCGGGTGTACAGTTGATATCGATTGCGATGTGTGTTCGACACACGGGGAGCGTCATTGTCATAATGATGGTGTTTGTTATTGTGAGGTTCCAACAGAATGTCTTGGACCGAAGGACCAAAAAACCTGTAGGCATATAAGCTGTGTCAATCATCAAACATCGATATGTAGAAAAGATGGAGAACATTACCATTGCACGTGTTCATCTAGTTAATAAAAAAAACCACAAGAATATGAGGTAAGAAACACTAATTATAAGTCACATTAATTAGCAACTTAATTAAAATTAGATTTTTGTTGTATCATTTTTTTATTTTTATTTTCTTTGGCGATCTATTAAAATCATGTATGGGGTCACGTCAAGGTTCATGTTTTCAATCGACCAATCACCGATAGCGCTACTAAATCTATAGGTTTCAAAATTACAGTTTTCAAAGAAAATGCTTTGGTAATATTTCGTGTTCATTAAAAAAAAATGTAATTTCTGTTTTGAGTGTGTTTCTTTTGTTTTCTTTTGGTGCATGAGAAAACATAGCTCCCACTCCACTCTATGGGATAAATGAGGAGCCCACTATACAATATTTTATATTTTCAAAGCCTTTAAAAAGTAATATAATGTACACCATCTTCCAATGAAGTTAGTAGGTGATTGTTGTTTAACGCCAAGGGATCAGTTTGTCAAGTATATTATGACGAGAACTAATAACATTTCAATAAGATGATGATATTCGTTTTTACTATACTACTATCCTTAGCTGGGTTTTAATATTCTAGCTCACTGACACAACAGTCCACGATTAGACATGTCGATTCACTCGGACACATTATCATGACCCCCAGCCAACTGGTTTTTCTTCTTACTCGTTTATTAATGATGCATGCCAAGCAGGGAAGGAGTAGTTTTTGGTTTGACCTGACAGAGGGATCGAACCCATGATCTACCACACTCGAGACGAGCACGCGAGCACACTCACACCATCGACGCTGTTCTCATTAAATAAAATAACATACATAATACACTAGTGAACACATGATAGAACAATGAAAAGCGAATGAGAGTTACCGAAAATGGGATGGGTGGGTTATGATGGTTTAATGTCAATTTCAACAATATTTAAGTTTTTTTCGGGTACTTTGGTTTCCTCCACCAATACAATTAACCGCCACAATATAACTGAAGTATTGTTAAACACCACAAACCTATCCCCATTGTTAAGGCTTTACTCATATGCTAAGTAAAGTGATGATGTCTGCAAGATTTCCTGAGATTGTTTTCCTTGCTTTAAACTTACATAAACTCTTTTTTTTTCAGAATATGTTGTTGGAAGAAGAAAAAGTGATATACGATTTCGTTTATATTTTATAATAAAATTGATTGATTGATTGATTGATTGATTGATTGATTGATTGATTGATTGATTGATTGATTGCTGTTTAACACCAAATGATCAGTAGTGTACCTATATTAATGGATAGTTCACAAACAATAATTCGACATGCTGGTAACCTCTGTGACGTAATTGATTGCGGTCGGCTCAAACCAAAGACTATAAAATTGGTATATGCTTTTCTCTGCTCAACATGCATCTTTAAGGAGTAAGAGCAAAGGCTGACGTTGGGTCGAATGTCCGAATGCGGTAGATCATGGGTTCGAGTCCCGATCGGGTCAAACCATCCCATAGAATTGGTATTTGTTGCTTTTCTCTGCTCAGCACGCATCACTAATGTGTAAGAGAAAAGACTGGCTGGCTCGGAATCAGGATAATGTTTACGAATGGAACGACATGTCTATCAGTGGACTGTTGTTTCAGTGATCTAGCACTATACAAATACAACAGGAAATCAACAAAGGAACATGTGTTAAAAGGGGAATCATTCAAATAGATTTATGAAACTTTTGTTGGCAATTTTACTACATATGTAGTGATGTATGTACCTTCGAACAAAATTATTTTTAAATTCATTCATGCAAATACAATAATTTCAGCAACTTTTATTTAATTATATAGCTGTATTCATTAATATGCTCTCATTGTCATATTAGTGATTTGAAGTCAAATGTGTCAAATTAAGGAGATTATGTTTCAATTACCCACTTTTAGTTAATTTTATTTCTATTGTTATACTTTGCACTTAATCCGATACTTTTCGACATGTCATTTCACGTCTCACATGTTAATTTTCTAAACACGTTACTTAGATTGATTTGTTCATATCCATGATCTACACGTCACAAATCCAAGATCTGAATACCTGTCACAAATGACCACGGATATGTAGCTTGTCTCCTAGCATCACTAATTATGTCCCAATTTCCGAATTACATTCGCAATGGTACTGATGTTTACACTTGGGCATGAGTTTGAACTTTCATTGCTTGCTTCAATTCCACCAAAAGGTCATATTGGTGGCCTGTGTTAATTCTTGTTTTATTACAATTCGCTAAAACTTCTTTCCTGTATCTTTTTCTAGCAGAATCTATAAAAATTCTCGTTGGACCGCGTGCAGGTTTTCCATCGCACACATTATACCTTTAATAAAACAGTGTTCAAAACAGTTTTATAGCATACCAGTACTGATAACATTTAACTTATGAATGATCATGATCGTGTGGTAGTTAGATTTACAACTACCTGTACAATCAGTGTCTATCACCACTAAAGTTGTGAGTTCAAATCTTGCTCTTGGCGAGGAGTACTCGATACAACATTATGTGGTAAACTTTGTCAGTGACTACATTATAGATAGTTTGTCAGTGACTTGCGACAGGTCGAAGGTTTTCTTCGGGTATTTCGGTTTCCTCCTCCAATAAAACTGACCGCCACAATATAACTGAAATATTGTTGAAAGTAGCGTTAAACACCACAACCCTAACATTGACCTCTACTGACATGCTAATTTCATACCCACATGCCGCGTGTCTTACCAGCATAAAAAAAACTGATATCTTGCCGGTCCGTTTATCATTCATAAAACCAGAAATTGATAAATTGTTTATCCCCTGAAGAAAAATGTATTAATTTTTATGATAATTATTCAGTAAATTATGACGAGTGGCTATTCGTCCTGCCCTTGTATTGAGGATCACTAACATTATTCCAGAACTATTGCTTTATTTGAGGGGATTATGGTGTTTAACGCCACTTTCAACAATATTTCAGTTATATCGTGGCGGTCAGTTTTATTGGTGGATGAAGTTGTAGTTACTCGAAAAAACCCACCGACATTCCGCAAATCACTGACAAACTTTGTCACATGATCAGTCGGGAAGCCACGCACAGATTCCGAACCTCCAACAATGCAAAGTCAAATCCCGAAATCAAGGGACGTAACTCTATATTTTTTAGACATGACGTTTTACAAGTGAGCGGCCATGCATTGTTTACGTCTACACCCCATGTGTTTTTACTGAATATCTTCATAAATAAAACTGAAAGACGTATTCATATTTATTGAATCCATTTTTTAAATAAAATTGTAACGTGACTGACGCGTGAATACGTGTATTTATGATATCGTTTGCTTGAAATCAACGTTGGAACTCGGGATACCGCTGCTGATGAAATGTTGTAAAAAAAATGGCGCTAAAAATAGACTCTTTAACTCAGTGGAACAATTGCATCCCGTTGGCTGTTTATTAATAAATTTGGTAAAAATAGCTAGAATCACGTATTAGAGTATGGATTATTTGCATATTTCCCCATCATTCGTCACTAGAATTCCATATTTGGATGTAAACAAGAAGCACTATATTTCGAGATTCTAACCAAATATTTCTGGGTTTTTTCATAGAATGATCGATCTATTAGGATGAAAATGTGACTGTTTCTGTTTAAACACGAAAGAACCACTTGACCAATCATAGTCACACATATATAGAGTCATTTTATTCCATTTTTAGCAACAAATCTTTCATTTTCGTTGACTCGTTCCATGGCATTTATGGACATAATTAATAAATACATTTTAGAAATAAAAAGGTCTGCATTATAATGTATGATCTTGTCATGTAGAGAATGGTGAAATATTATGCTAAGTTCACTCTAGATTAACATGGCATAGCATAAGGCTACATATTTAGTACATGTCAGGCATTTACACCCCCCCCCCCCTCTTTTTTTTCATTTTCAGTCTGTTTTCCTGAAATACTTATTGATGTGTGTACATGCTACTTTTCAGTGCCAATGGTATTGACAACCTCCAGTTTTAGTTAGTCTTAGATCATTGTAGGTAGATATATGTATATACAGACTGGACATGGGATGTTTATTTGTTTTTAACAAGAGTCTGAAGATACCAAAGGGGCAAAGTTACAGATTCTATTAAATAAAATGGATGTTTATTTTCTGTTAGTTTCAGATTCTATGAGTATAAATGCAAAGTTTCCTATGATGTTTATTGGTTGAATATTTGAATAAATAAAAATAAGAATATATGATAAGTCTTATATATATATTCATACAGGTTTGAAAATCAATATATATATATATATATATATATATATATATGTTTTTTTTCTTCTAAAATATCCATGAAGTAAAAAAAATGGACGAGCATTCCAATTATTTTTAAAGTACATCATCAAACAAATGCCATGAGTTTTCATGACACCTTGTGTCATAAATTATAATAAAGTCATTCAGAAAAGAACTTTTTGATTGTGTAATTTGTGTAATTTGTGAAACTTCATCTGAAAGTCAAAAGGTTTATTTCAATTTCAATTGAAAACCAGGACTGGTCTTAAACATTTCAAGAATTAATTAAATTTCTGTAAAGAATTTGGCTCAGAAGATAACTTATATTGTGGTACAAATTGTTATAACAGTTGTAGCACATTTTCTAGGTCAGAAAGTGGAGCTGAAACAAGATCTTAAACTTTTCAATTTCTTATAGATATATTGAAACAGAACCAAGTTGTTGAACAAGTTTCTACAGACATTTAGACCTGTATACACTCCAACATGTTGTTGAATTTGTTATTCAGGCTTTTTTTTAGATGAAAAGGTACTTATGTTGCCTGTTGTTTATGAGAAATATAATTATCTTTTATCTATGAATATTAATGCCGAAATTTATAAATTTTCTTTTACAGAAAAGAATTTTTCTAAATGTGCCCATGTATTAACTTTTTTCCAGTCATTGGAACAAATAAAATAATTTTTTTAACTTCAATTTTAAACAATATTAACCAATACTTGGTTATTTTGCCAGCAGAAAACATATTCATTCTATTCTAGTCATTTAATTTACTTAGTGAAATTTGGAATTCTGGTTTGTCCTTTCATGTGAATGCAAGTATTCTGTATGTGTCTTAAAATTATGTGAATGGTAGTCATTCAATATGCTCTTTTATGTGAATGCTAGTTATTCTGTATGTGTCTTTTATGTGAATGCTAGTCATTTTGTGTCTGTCTTTTATGTGAATGCTATAGTCATTCTGTTTGTGAATGTCATGGTGGAAAAATTATTGCAATCTAAGTATCCATATTTGTAAATGCTGGTAATTTTGTGAATGTCCTGGAGAAAGAATTATTGCAACCTAAGTACTCATATTTGTAAATGCTGGTCATTTTGTGAATATCAAGAGGAAAGATTTGTTACAACTTCACCACCCATATATGTTATAAAAGCTAGTTTGTAGTTGTGTCAAACACATGAATATTCCAAATACATTGATATTTACATTGTGAGATAAACATGAAACTTGGTAGCTTTCATTCAGATAATAAAATTTCCTAATTTCAAGAAAAATATTTGCTTACACTGATTATTTTTTAATTTGCCTTGATATAATAGGAAGGGTTAAGATATCTGAATACAATTTTGTATGCCCCTTTTTGTCTAAAGGTTACACTTTTTTTAGATTTTTTTTACGTTTTTTTTTTTTATAATATTTTCATATTTTTTCAATTCGCTTAATTTTTGCTTACATGCCTTTATTTTTTCCACACATTTATTTCTTTCTATTTATCTTGTACCTGTTGCATTGAAATTAAAATAAATTGAAATTATTAATTGTTGTACATTCCCTGTGCAAGTCTAGTATCATAGATGATTTTTTTTTAAATTTAAAGTGATAATAAATAGTAATTCCCCAGTCTAAATTACAAAATGCACAATGTCTAAAACAATATTGCAATACAAATAATTCAATTAAACTGAAAAATACGGTATTAATACAAGAAAATTAAAAAAGACATAGACACCCCTTTCCCAAATGAAATATACTCTTTCGGATGTACGCTTAGGTGTCGTTTATTGTTGATGTTAAGAAACACCACCGATGTGTTCCGAAAGACAATGAATTTCGATGTTTGGCAAATGGTCGATCCGATCAAAGTGGGTGTGGGGCTAAGTGGAACAATTGCATCCCACAAGACATTGACACTAGTTGTCGGTATGACAATGATCCTAGATGATTTCCTCAGGCAATGTATGTTACAGAAAGCCATAATATTGTTTTAATTAACTTTTCTCTTTTAAATAGAACCACCTTGACATTTGTTTTGAAATTGAGTCCATTTCAAGTAGCAAAATTCGATGTTTGTACACAATATAAATAAAAACTGAAGTGATACAATACATTTCTATTTATCCATAGACATCTTCCGTATATTTTAATTGATTTCAAGCATACATATTTATTGTAAACCGACCTATTTTAAGCGAAGGTTTGAACGTCATTTTTCATCAAAAATGAAGCGAAAGTCACGTGACTGGGACTTGACTTTGGAGCTCTCCTGTCACGCTGGCTGTCCTACTGGATGTTGTATCGTGATTTATGTGAAGAAGAATGACAGACAAATACCAATACTTAGTAAATAGCGCTCTACCAGATTGGCTATAAATAGCGCTCTACCAGATTGGCTATAAATAGCGCTCTACCAGATTGGCTATTAATAGCGCTTTACAAGATTGGCTATTCATAGAGCTCTACCAGATTGCCTATAAAACAATGCTGCCGATGGTGATATCAAATGGCTTGCGGAATACAATGGTCAACTTAAATCCTGCAGAAGGTAAAGGAACTGCCTACCCTTCCGGAGCACCCGAGTTCACATCCGATTTTTAGATATGTTCGTGTTGCCCGATCTTTAGTTTTCTATGCAATATTTTGTAGATCTTTATTTGTGCTTTTGTACTTTTTCTTTTGGCCATTGTGTTGTCTGTCCTTCTTCGATTTACCACTTCTGATTACCCCTTTGGTATCTTCAAACTTTTCTTAATTTGATTTTTAGATAACTTAGATGGTAGTCCCCCCTCTTTGCACTTTCGGTACTCCACTTACTAACCAACAATTCACTCGTTTGAGGTTATCATTACTGTTAGTTCTGCTTGGCTAGTCAGCAAAATCGCGGTACAGCTACTAGTCGGCACGTGTTGATGAAAATAGTAGCATTCTTTTTTTTCTTCTTCTTTTTTCAATCTATTATTTAGTTTTTAAAGAATAGGTTAAAATTCTATAACATTATGATATACATCTGGAAGTAATTAAACACAAATAAGTGTATCCTCACGGCATAACAAACTAATTCAGTCGAAATTTTGTGCCGTTCGAAGACCTCTCCAGATTTCACGGGGAATAAGGCGACAATGGCACAGGCCATATTACACGGTAAAACAAATTGCACCAATCTTGTCTAATGCAACTTATGTTTCATAATATATGTGTGTTTACACAGTATATTAAGTTGCATGTTATTTCACGCTATTTGCTTATTATCAGTTTCCGATGTGAACTTCATGACCTCAAACCATGATTTCTCATTGGTCAGAAATAAAATGTTGCATGAAACTTGCTGTACTAAATAGAACATGCTCTATCCCAAAGAGTATATCGTGCAACACTTGAAATTTGTATGACACAGAGAAATAGCACTGTATACATGGTATTTTTTGGTTTATGAAACAAGGCTTATGCAATTTGCCTTACCATGTAACCTGGTCTTACCGAGTCTATTGAGGCCATTTTGGTCATGAAGCATCGCCGGATATAAACCTGTGTGTTTATATGGATAAATTCGAAATTTAGCTATCGGTCGAGATATTTTCTGTTGTTTTATCATAAAACTATAATGTAATTATTAACAATTTCAGAGATTGTAAATTCGCTTTATTGGATATTTGTCTTTTTTTAGTGACCATTCTCTAGTCGGATGATTGAATCGGGGTACAGATTATCTTCGGACCTTGAAGGGTACATAGCTGGAAAAATTAGGTTTTTAACACTGAAATTTGCTTGGATTTAATTGTAAAAAAATATGTTTCTTAATCGCGAAATTCTTTTTTTTTTTTTTTTCTTTTTTTCCAATTAAAATCTTTATTCGAAATCTTTACATTTGTTAGTTAGAGAAACATAAAATACCAGTACCTTATCCTGGCCTCGTTAATATTAGTAGCATGCATAGGAATTGTTAGTCTTTTTAGTACAATAGTAATACAATTATGATAGATCACTAAATTCAATACGTATTTTGAGAGTTATTTCATGATTGTTTCTAAATTTTGTTTATTTATTTACTTCCGATCTACTTTCGTTTTGACCCACGTGTTGGGAGCTATGAAAAATCTAAAATGTTGTGGGTTTTTTTTTTTTTTTTTTTTTTTTAATTCTATATGGAATTATATTATCAACGGAGATAGAATATACTTTGTTTCCGAAATTAAAATATCCGGATAATATTTAAGATTGAAAAAGAGATACATGTACTTGAAATCACTCTCATACTCATAGTCTCAATTTCTATTCAACAACGTATAACTTTAAATTTTAACAAGGATAGATAATGGTCAAGCTATGGAATCTTCATCGTCACATTACTAAGTGTAAGTATATAGCATATTACTAGATATGTCTGATATGTAAGCAAAAAGAGTGACAACTAACCCCCCACAAAAACAAATATACATAGGGCAACACACACACAAATACAGATAATAAACACAACAAAACAAGAAAGTACAAACACATAAGACTCAGAGGCAACACATAGTGTGCGACATACACATTATTTGTACAGTTAATGTTATACTAACAGGATATACATACATTACATATACTCCCAAACATGTCTTCTTTCACCTAAACATACACATACATACATATACATTCATACATTTACACACACACATATACATCCTCATAACTATTGATTTATTACTGAAAATTAAGGGGCATAAATATGCTTCCCAATTACTGTAATAAAAAAAAAAAAAACAGTATTCTATAGTGAATCTAAATGAGATCAATAACCTTCTGCACAAATACATTTGTATGGCAGTTTACTAGTTTGTCTAATTCAAATCGATTCTTGAGTTCAATTTTAAAAAGTTGAAGTACATTGATATGGTTTTCCTTTTGTTTTGACACATAATGACTTTTATATATTGTGAATAATAGAATTGTAAGAAAATAATTGATGCTATTATAGTATTCATCTTCTATTTTATATCCAAACACTAAATTTTTCAATGAAAGTATATGAATTCCTATTCTTAGTTTTTCTAGTAATATTTTTACATCATTCCAAAAGGAGTCGAGGCTTTTGCAAGAAATAAAATAGTGTTCATAATCATCTATAATGTGACAGGTATCACATAATGGTGTGTTTTCTATTTTCCATTGATACAGTAACTGTTTACATGGAAGTATGAAATGTAATAATTTCCATCTGAAGATTTTGAGTTTATTTTCTTTAAGATGATGAAATGTAAATTTGAGCATATCTTTAGTACAAATAGTATTTCCGAGTTTTTGCCTCCATTTCATGAAACCAGTAGGATGTTCTTTGATATTTTTATTCATTATGTTTGGAGTTTTATATATATCTTGTGAATTACAGTCTTGTAGTTTTTTCTTGGAATTTTCATTTATATAAAGAATTTTATTGGTTTTTACTGCAGTCTTGGTTGAATTTTCAGATTCTAGTTCATTTAGCCAATTTTTGGGGATTGATTTCTTCAGTTTTGTAAATTCTGATATCCAATTAGTTTTTAAAGATAGTTTTTTTAATATGAAGTTTTCTGATAACTTTCCTTCATGATCTATTATGTCATTGATGAATATTATACCATCATTTATCCAATTTAAATATATAAGTGATTTATTCTTAAACTTGATATGTTGATTTCCCCATATTATTTCCTGTCTTACAGTTCTGAAGTTGCTTGGTATTTTAGTGTATTTGTTTATGGATATCCATGATTTTAATAGATTAAGGTAATAATCACTGAGATTGTTTGTAAACTGATCGACTGATTTAATAGTATCTATGCTCATATTAAAGATCATTAATTCAGGGCCAAACTTGTTAAAGTAATAGAAAGGAATGACTTTCCAATTGGCAAAATTTTTGCTTGTGAGTTTTTTAATCCATTTTATTTGTATAGCTTCTATATATTTGTCTATGTCAATCATTTTAAGCCCCCTTTCTAAATAGTTTTTATTCATTGTTTCTCGTTTTACCTTTTCTCGCTTATCATTCCATATGAATTTGTATATCATGGTTTTAAATTTTGATACATATTCTTTGTCTATATTGGTAACTGATGCTACATATGTTATATTTGGGATTATTAATGACTTAGCTATCATAATCTTTCCTACCATTGTTATGTTTCTTTTCTTCCATGAATTCATTATTTTTTCAGATTTTAAAAGTTGTTTTTCTATATTAAGTTTTTTGCATTCTGCTTTATTGTGACCAAAATATATTCCTAGACATTTTACATAATCTGTGACCCAGTTAATATTTTCTATCTTATCTTTGCAATGTTTTAAGCATCCTATCCACATACCTTCTGTCTTATTTCTATTTAGTATTAGACCAGAAAATGAACCAAATGTTTCAATTATATTAAAAGCTATAGATATTTCTATTTTAGATTGAACGAAGACTGTGGTATCATCAGCTAGCTGACTAAGCTTTAAGCTGTGAGTCCTACCATCAAGCTTAATTTGGATACCTTTGAGGTTTTTATCCTGTCTGATCCTGCAAGCTAGAATTTCAACTGCAATTACGAAGATTAACGCGCTCAACGGACAGCCTCTGACGGATTCCACGATTTATTTTAAAAGGTGAGGAAATCCAACCGTTATTCAGAATACATCCTTTAATATTACTATAGAGAGTTCTTAGCCATTTAATTATAGATTTTTGAAATCCAAATTTTTCCAGGGATAGATACATAAACTCCCATTCTAAGGAGTCGAAAGCTTTTGAAAAATCAAGAAAAAGAATTGCCCCCTCTACATTAAATTTATCTGCATAGTCTATAATATCCTGTATTTGTCTGATATTGAATCCTATATACCTATTTTTTATATAGCCATTTTGGTCGCTATTTATTATTTTATGCAACAGTGGTTTAATTCTTTGAGCTAAGGTGTATGCTATTATTTTGGTGTCGATATTCAAAAGAGTAATTGGGCGATAATTATCAAGGCTAAGTGGGTCATTTTTTTTATATATTAGTGAAATGAGACCAATTTTCTGCGTATTTGATAGTTCCTCTTTGACATAACAATTATTAAAAACTTTTACTGCAAAATGCTTTAAGAAAGGCCAAAAGGTTCTATAAAACTCTACAGTCAGTCCATCAATTCCAGGTGCCTTGTTTAATTTCATTTGAAATACAGATTTTGAACATTCCTCTATGGTTAATTCTCCTTCTGCAGCATTACTTTCATCTCTAGATAGTTTATTTTCAATATTTGTAGCTTCAATATATTCTTCTATTTTAATTGGATCTGGATTTTTTGTTTCATAGAGTGTTATATAATATTCTCTTTCTAATTCTAGTATTTTACTTTGTTTTTTTATCAGTTTACCTTTATTATCTTTAAGAGCTGTTATATTTTTTCTTGTCTGTCTAGCCTTTTCAAGTCCCAGAAAGAATTTTGTGTTTTTTTCACCTTCTTCTACCCATTTTATTCTTGACCTGATTTGGGCCCCTTTAGCCTTATCTGAATATATCTTTGACAATTTATTTTCAATGACATTAATTTTGTCTTGAAGAAACTTTGCATTTTCCTTTGTAACTTTATTTTTTTCATTATCTTGTTCTAATTGTAAAGATTGAAGAGTTTTTTTCTAATTTATTCAGTTCATAATTTTTTTCGTGGGATATTTGTTTACATATTTTGACTGTGACATCTCTAACCTCAGCCTTAAAAACATCCCAAAGTGTTCTTGGGTCTGTCTTTTGTATTACAAGTTTTTTCTGGTATTTTGATATTAATTGTTTTATTATTTCTTTATATTCCTCATTTTCGAGAATTTTACTATTAAGCTTAAAATATCCCCTACCTCTGCTTTCAGCTTTGTGATTAATTTTTAATGAAATTGCTTGGTGGTCAGTATAAGAAATAGTAGCCGGCCTTATATCAGCACTTACAATTCTTGGTCTTATATCTGTACTTATCAAAAAATAATCAATCCTACTTGCAGTGCTGATGTTATTTTTTCTTCTCCATGTGTATTGTCTCAAGTTTGTGTTCATATCTCTCCAAATATCAATGAGTTTATGTTTTTTTATTAGAGTTTTCAAACTATTTACAGGTTTTTTAGTCTTTTGGGTTGAGATACTATATTTTCTATCTGCACATGTAAGAGTATCGTTTAAATCCCCTCCCACTATTAAAATACCTATTGCATAGTTCTCTATAAAGTTATTTACTTTTTTGAAGAAAGCATTTCTATTTTTTTCTACATTGTTGGCATATAGGTTCACCAAAGTAAATATATTTTCATCTATTTCTATATTTATCAGCAATATTCTACCATCATTATCATTATGTACATCTATTATGGTATATTTTAATTCCTTTTTTATAAAAATTGAAACTCCTCTTGACTGAGAGTTACCATGACTATTGTAAACATCACCACTAAACTCTTGTTTTAGAGACAATATTGGATTTTTTGTAAAATGTGTCTCTTGTGCATAGAGAATATGGGTTTTATGGTTTTTAGCCCATTGAAATAATCTTTGTCTTTTTTCTTTTTGTCCTAACCCTTGACAGTTCAATGAACATAAATGCAGTGTGTCTAACATTTTACCTTATATTTGCTTGGAGCTTATAATAATATGCATAATAATGAAAGTTTGGCAATATTGGCAATAAAAATATGCCTCTATGAACATGAATGTACAAATAATAACAAAACTTATAACATTTTACCATTATTACATCATGTGATACATCTTTCTGTTTGTCAGTTATAACATACATTGACAATATTTGCATAATAATGCTCATTTGAAATACACAAACAATATTATTTACAATATGTATATATTTATTTTTCAGGACATTCCCTATTGCTATTAATAGAATTTTGTCGTTCTCCTTGTTCACCTGTACGGCCTTCACCCTAGAAACCGTGAATTTATTGACCATGTGGATTTTGCGGACTGTGACGATATTTTGCTTTGAGGGACTTTCGTGTGTTTTAGATGGACAGTTTTTCAACATAATTTTATAAAGATGGACTATGCATGGAATATAATTGTGTTTTTTGTGTTTAACAGACGATATAAGCTTTTCATGGTCAATGAAGTCCGGCAATTTACAAGCGTGTTCAATGGGAGAGTTTCTCGTGTTAACAGTACTAATACATTTGTGTTTACGTCTTAATTGGCTATCACGGTATGTCATTGTTTTATTGTTTGATAATATTATTATAGTTGTTGTAGTAATGATTGTATTGATTTTATTTATGACGTTGTTAAGTTTCGTGGTATTTATTCTGTTGTTTGTTATTTTCCTTGTTTGTATGTCAAAATTTAATGGTGTCGATGTCGACTTCGTATCTATAAATAGGACACCCACGTGTTCATTGTTTATAAATAAAAAGTCCACGTGTTCTATGTTTATCCATAAGATGTACATGAAGTCATGTTTTTTTTCTTTGAATAATATCAGTTGCATTGAGTGTATTGTATTTTCATATATATGTCTTTTGCGGATATTTTTTAATAACACACTGTTGTAATACTTATGTTGACATTTTGCTAGTGTTGTAGAAATATGAAATTTGCATTTTATTGATCTTGGAGTTGTTTTAAAGGCTTTCAATATTTCATTGATATTTCTTGAACTACACTTATTTTTATTTTTTCTCTGAGAATTTAGTAGTATGCCTGATGGATTAATAATGAGATATTTCATCCGATTTATTTTTGTTCCTATTGTTTTTCTGGTCGTTTTACCTGTCGTATGTATATAATCTAATATTATATCACATCTATTATTTTTTATAGTACATTTTTTGCATATGATAAAATTGTTATGGAAAAAAAATAATATATAAATAAAAATATAGTATTTACATAACGCCATTGTTAATTCATTTTTTTACTTCAGTTCTGTGTTTTTTGGTTTTGGCGGTCCTTAGATGAAGCTCATCAGTTGGAGTTGTCGCTGGCTGTTTGTTGGACTTGTTAGGCGTTTGTTGAGGCTCATTTATTAGATAAACATCCAATGGACCTTTAGCTGACTCACTTTGTTTTTTCTTTCTTCTTTTTGTTTTGTTTTGACATTTAGGCAAGTTTGGCATATCTTGACTGTCTGTTTTGCCTTTTGCCTCCTCTTCTGTGATGTCTTTTGTTTTGTTCTGTAATGTTTCAATTTTGTCACTGTTTTTATTTTTCTCCTGAGGTTTAACAGTTGACTGTGATTTTTCTTCGTTTCTCTCATCGCAGTCCGCATCACTCTCAGTTTCATATTCGGTTTCTCCCCCAACATCATTACTCTGATCATCAATGACTGACTGATTCTCTTCTTTCTCTTCTTGTTGGCTGGTTTCATTTAGATCTTCATGGCATTCACTTTCTCTATGACCTGGCTTGTTGCACTGTCTACATGTCCACTGATTTGGACACTCATATATTTTACGGCCTTGCTGTAGGCATTTATTGCATTTAAGTGTCTGTTTCCTTGGATCAATTTAACCTCTGTGTATTATTGTGGCAAAGTATTTGCCAATTCTTACTGATCTTGGAAGGGATTTCCCTGGATTGTCACAGATGAATATTCTGTCACCTGTGTGACAATTTGTCAACAAGCCATCTACTCTAAGTCTTTCTCTGTAGTGGTTATGTATCACGCACATTAACTGTTTTTCTAGATATCTATATATTTGTCCATCATCTGCAGAACAGGGGGCATCTTTTACCCTTATACGGTAATGATCTGGTTTTTCTCGTGCTGCTACTTTAGGGTTTCTAGTGTAGAATTGTATCAACATATTTCTGATAGTGAGACCATTTGTGACAAGTGCATTTTTATCATCTTCATTGTAGGGGTAAATTCTCCAGAGCCCCCTTACTCTCTGTATGCCTTTCAGGTGACTGGCGGACACTTGCTCATCAATGGCTTTGTAGATTTCATTGTGTGTTATGAATTCTTGAGGCTTTGGTTTATAACTACCAAAGATGTCTGACTCGAGAATGAATATAGGTTTCACCCCATATTCCTCGTCGTATTCTTCATAAATGTTTTTCTTTATTACCGTTGCATACAAGGCAGCCATCTTTTCTTCAGGTATTTTGTTATTGTTTTTGTTTTCAAATGTTTCAGTTAATTCTGGCATTTCTTCTGAAGCTGAATTACCTATTTCATCCATTTGAATGTCTTCTAGAACTATAAATCTTAAAGGTTTATCAAACTATGTACTTTTAGCTAGACTATTTACGTTTTGACCGGAGCAGATAAAAAATCCGTAGACATTCATTGCCCCATACGTCATTCGCGAAATTCTGAAAATTGAAGATATAAATGACTTGGTTGACCGTTATGGAACATCTGTGTCACAAATGACCACGGATATGTTCCACTTGTCGTCAGCACTCTCCAGTCCTTTCCTCATTCATTATTTATCACGGGTTTGTAACTAGAGTAACACGACGAATGCCACTAGTGAAGCAGGAACTGCTTACCCTTCCGGAGCACATGAGTTCACCCCGGTTTAAGTAGGATTCGTATTCCTCGATCTTTAGTTTTCTCTGTAATGTTTTGTAGATCGTTGTTTGTCCTTTTTAATCGCCATTGTGTTTTCTCTCCGTCTTTGATTTCTCGATTATGTTTACCCCTTTGGTATCTTCAAACTCTTCTTATGAATAAATCACTGAAATAGTTATCCATTTTCAGTAAGCTCACTTTTACAAATGCCTCTGGAGACACAAACACAATAATGATATATATCTATTAGTCCAACGTGCTGATTTTCTCGTCATATTTCCAATTGAAGAGGCCATGTGTTTGTGTGTTTGGAGTATCTATTTTGCCTCTTTCTACGATTTTGATATTTGATTTTGCAATTGTTCCGACGATGTGGTATATTTTGTTTTCAGTTTTATACAAAATAAAAGTACATAGATTAAATTTACACTGTATCATGTTAAACTACCAATTAAGAATTTGTCTTGAAAACAAAGAAGCTGAACGAGTGTGTAGAGATATAACTCATTGATATATCACACCTTAGAAATCCCCACCCATTGATATATCACACCTGAGAAATACCCACCCATTGTTAAAACGAAGTGGAAAATTAACGACCCAATCATATTTTTGAAAACTGAAAAAGTATATCCATTCCAGCGACACGTCTGTAAACCTCTGTTTAGGGTGTGACCCCCCCCCCCCCCCCCCCCTCAATTAGTGGAAATGATACCCATTCATATAATGTGCAATTATTGTTGACATAATCGTATACTTCATTAACATTCTCAATAAATACATAAATATCAAATTAACACATGTTGAGATTATAACAGATTAATGCATTTCTTTGACGTCTTCTGTTGTTCGAACAGTGGATTATTTTTGATAATCTATCATTTTTTCTTTTGTTTTTGGTACTTGTAAATCTACAGTTAGAGTGTATTCTCTAATACATATTTCTTTAGTGACCACATGATATGTTATTCAGCTATCAGACAGGGTATATAATGTCACATTATATACCCTGTCTGATAGCTGAATAACAGATACATTACGAATTTAACCATTGCTTTTTTATGAATACAACATCCAACTGAATTAAATAAATTTGCCTCTTTTATTTTCATTTTTCGTATCTCTAGATGTCCGTTTCCGTACCTTTGACGTCATTCTTCAATGACGTCAAAATATGTGTCGCGTCATATTTCATGTATAGAGTGTCTCATGAAGGAAAATACTGTACTAAATTTCTAAATCAATACAGTTTCATATGTAGTAAATTTTATAAACTTTATAAATATACCATTAATATATCACAAAACAAAACAACTGGTTTGCGAAACAGTTTCAATAATTTAAATGTTAACAACATGTAAATAAAACCTTGGTGTGGCTCCATGACGTCGAAAATTTTCAAGGCTCAACGTTTTATTTATTTGTTATGGTACAGCCGTGGAACATAGGAGTTTGCTGAATCAATCAGGTATTTGTGACCCAAATACAGGATTTTGTATAATCATTTCAATCAACCAGGTCATGACCGCTGTTTGACGATGAAAGTTCGAATCATCGAGAAGATTTACCATCATACAAACAGTCCTATTCTTAGTACACCTTACCGCACCGATAGAGAGTTGTTCTGGATAAAAGAATTAGGCACTGCAATGCCTTACGGTTGCAATGATAACATCAAAGGAGTGGGAAATTTGTCAAGTCCTGGATGCAACGAAATCAACGTGATGAGCCTTTTTAATACTATTCCAAGAACTAAACGTAGCCATGGTCATAAAAAAATTCAACATCCTAATGTTAAAAAGTCCTCTAAACCAAGAACGTTACAAGATACTTTTAATGATTTACTTTCTAATATACAAAAACCTCTTGGAATTCATCATATTCGTACAATCTTATTTTCACTACCTGTAAACTACCTCAAAGATCTTAAGGATTTTGGACTTGACAAAGGAGGCGTAGATCCTTTTTCTCCTAAGTACAGATTGTCTAGTATTATATGTGACGTGGCGTCCTTTCGTCTTTTTAAACCAGTTCGATCTGAACCTCTTCATGATAACAACAGAAAATTCCTCCATATTCCGTTTGCTAACAAAGGAATCGATGCTATTAACATCAGCAACATTCTTAATAGAAAAGAGGTCGTAAAAGAAATTCCACCATATTTCAAAAATCAATCTGTTCCCATTGTCTCCTATAGCTACACTAACAGCATTGGCCGTAAAATTTTCAACTACAAAGACGCATTGCAAGATATTAACATAGAAGAGTACCTTAAGAACCCTCTGACTTGTGACTGCTCCCACTCTCCTTTTCAATACAACCCATCTGGACATGTAATCACTGGTGATCTGAATATCATTCAACATGAGAGTCTCCGAAAGGTGATTTCTCATGGTCCTAAATTCAGAGAACCTCAACACATCAATTGGAAACATAATTTCAAGATAATTATGGATGCTGTTGAAGATTATGCCAGAAGGTGGATAAAGAGAGAAGTAGACCAAGATCCTGAGTTAGAGTCCTTGTCAGACTGGGTTAGAACAATTAGATCTCTAGTACAAGGTCGGATTCACAAACTCAAAAATTGTGTTAATAGTCGACCTAAGTCTGTATTTAAAGACCAAGAAGCTGTTAAGTGTCTTTCCTCTCTTCATGACAAATATGTTATCGTTCCTGCTGACAAGGCTTCCAACAATATCGTGTTTGTATGTAAATCATATTACTTCGAATGCCTAATCAAGGAATTAGGCATAAATAGCAACACCTCTAGTAATATCACATACAAACCAACTTCGTTCGACAAAGATGAAATCCTAGCTAACCACAGATCATTCATGACCTCTTTAAACATTCCCTCTGGTAAAGAGTCTGAGGATTTACCCTATTTATATTGGATACCTAAACTCCATAAGACACCATACAAAGAAAGGTACATAGCGGGATCATCAACTTGTTCGACGAAAGAATTGTCTATTCACCTGACAAAGATTCTGTCTACAGTAAAAGAGGGACAACAGAAATATTGTGAAACTGTTTACTCGCGTAGTGGCATAAATCACATGTGGATTTTGAAAAACTCTAAAGATCTTTTGGATAACCTGAAATCAAGATCTTTCTCTCAGGTATCCTCCATCAAAACATTTGATTTTTCAACTCTATATACCACCCTACCGCATGACAAATTAAAAACCCGCTTAAAAGAAACAATTCATAAAGCTTTTAGTCATAGAAACTATGGCTCCAAATTTGTTGTGTTAGGCTACAATTCCACATATTTTTCAAACAAAATTCATAAAGGTAAAACATGCTACTCCGAGGAACAAGTGATCAGTATGCTGGAGTTCCTCATCGATAACATATTTGTCTCCTTTGGAGGGACACTGTTTCAGCAGGTCGTCGGCATACCAATGGGTACGAATTGTGCCCCTCTTCTAGCCGATTTATTTTTATACTCATATGAGTCGGAGTTTCTTCAAACGCTTGTAAAAGATAAGAAGATTCATGAGGCTAGAGCCTTTAATTTCACATACAGGTATATTGATGACGTTTTATCTATCAATAATTCTAGATTTGCAGAATTTCTTCCATTGATATATCCTCCAGAGCTGGAAGTTAAAGAGACCACCGATACAGCTTCGTCCGCATCATTTTTGGACCTATACCTCGAATTTGACGACAGTGGTCAACTCAGTACTAAAATTTATGATAAGCGGGACGACTTCAATTTTAAAATCATAAATTTTCCAAACATGTGCAGCAATATACCAGCTTCTCCTGCATATGGTGTTTACATCTCGCAATTGATTCGCTATGCAAGGGCCAGTAGCAATTATTCTGATTTCCTGAAACGTCATCTTCATCTGAGAAACAGGCTACTGGACCAGGGCTATAAAAAGATTCGCCTTATTCGATCTCTTAAAAAGTTTATATTCCGATACCAATATCTTGTCGAAATATATTCCGTCTCTGCAGAAAAAATTATAAGCGATGTATTTTCATATAGTGAAAATGTATAAAGATAAAGAAGTCACAAATGTCAAGAATTTTTTTGTCAATGTGTGACGTAAAAGTATTTTTGACATTTACGTCACCGAATATGGTACTGCTTTGACAACTATTTTACCTATTTTGTTCCTGTATTTAAATACTGTTACAGTGACAGCCGGAACCTTTGAACCGTAATGAGAGCGGGAGGTTTGGCGCCTTAAAATCTGATTCAACCCACCATTTCTTTAGAAATGCCTGTACCAAGTCAGGGTCATTACGGTTTTCACAGTTTTCCGGTTGTTGACTGATTTTGTCTGTTTATATAATTATGAGTTTTGACTTTCCCTTTGTAAGATTGTTCGGAGTTCGGTAATTTTGTTATTACCTTTATTTGTAATATTTTTTGTTCATGCAGCCGTTTTGAGTTTAAAAACAGCATTTAATTTGGTAGAAATACATTTATTATTCCGTATTATACCATTGATTCAGTGAAGCGTAATGTGTTGTCTTACATGTTTTAATCGTTTTTCGGGACTGAAATATATACCCCGTCTGTTTTCCGAATATATGCTGACATTCAGGGTTGAAGAACCAATGAAAATATGTGTAACAAACTAAATTCGTAATATTATAAGTTATCTACGTGTCGATCCGTGTGCATTGAGATTGTACCACCGTGAAGCACTTCTGTATAGCCTGATGCGAAGCCGAAGGCTGTACAGTGGTGCTGAAGGGTGGTACAATATCAATGCCCACGGGTAGACACGTAGATAACGATTTTATCCCCGGTTTGAAAACAAAAACTGATTTTTAATGGATTTTCTTGTTCTTTTTATAACGTAATCATGACGTTTTTGTACTTGCGGAGTAAAATGCCATAGCTCATGTGAAAATGTGGGTGAATTTCGATAAAGTGTAGGGTGATACCAATCATTTTTAACGTTTTTTAGGTCTTATTTTGTTGTAATTTAATTTCTTGTATTTGGCGCGTATTGTCATGTGGATAGCGTTACATTATTCATGACGTCACTAGTAATAGGATCGAGAATTCTATTGAAGAATTGATGTGAAAACAATAATGAGAAATGATTTTAAAATGATTGTATTCAAACATTTGACCATTTCTATAGAGACACAACATGACAACAAAATCAACGTTTCATGTAGCGCGAATCAACAAAATGTTACACTGTTAAACATGACCATCAATACCGTAGAAACTTTAAATCTCTCAACATTATTTGGTGCATTGTTTGTTTTTTCTGCATCTATTGAGACGCTTGATTATTTTTCTCTCAAGAAATACGCCCTCCGTTCTCCATTCCATGTTGAATGCAAAGCGCTTTGAGATTGTTTACGTTTTACACAATCTTTACATCATGTATAGCAACGTAAAGACCCCCCAGTGACGTTACGTAACTACCAGCCGGTAGCATGGGTTGTGTACCAACGGGTCATCGACCAATCAAAAGCCGACATTTTTATCAAGCCGGGGATAAATAAATATATATATGTTAAAGAATTCGTCTTAGGAATACCGAAGCTACATGGGCTTCTAAAAATATGACCGATTGATATATCGTAGTTCACAATCCCCACCCATTGCTACATTTAAGTGGACAATTGCAATCTAATCATGTAACTATTAAAAAACCTGAAAAAAACGACCAATTCCAGGCGGACGGCTGTATATACCCTTATATAGGAAATGACCCTTCCCCCTTCTCCGGCGTTATACTGACACAACTGTCGGGCGTCTTTTAACCCCAGCGGAGAAATCTACACCCATGGCTTCCAACGGAGAACACAACTGACATGTATCGCACTCAATTATTTGTTTAACTAAGTAAGACTTTTAAATAGATATAAAGCTAATTAAGTGTAAATATGTATCTAACAATATCACGGTCGAACACCACAAATGAAGCTTAAATAAAAATATAAAAAGGAGAGAAAAAGAAAAACGCTATGGAAAATTTTTAAAATAAAATTTATTATTTTCATAACCATTTAAAACGATACAAAATTTAATGAACCAAAGCTTACCTTTAAAAACTATAAAGTACTGTAAAATGGTGTTCTTACAAGCCAGTGTACAACGTCATGTGATTTTAAAAGAGAGTACTGTTAGTAGTTTACTATCGTCCTGACTTGACGTCGTCAAACAGCCTCAATCGCGACTGTCCTCATTTCTTAGACTCGATATATAATTAAGCAGCATACCACAATGCATCTCTGGATAACTGTTCTCGCCATTTTTATCAGATTTGATCTAGTAACGAGTTGTGCAAAACACAGAGAAGTTAAAACACCACACGGTTCACCTGTACTTCTAACTAATAGTTCAAGGTAAGTCTCATTTCCTGATTTCATACATTTATCAATTTTATTGCAGATTTCTTGAGAATTAAATGCAATTTGTTTTAGTTTTTTTTTGGGGGGGGGCGTGTGGAAACGGTGACCGAAGTATGAAGCGCGGTAGGAAATAAAAAATGGTAGATAAAGAAGCAAGGTCGACACACCCCAACACACATATGTATGACCGTCCACTTCTCTGGCTTGGTGCATGAACATCAATATAGGTGGCGGGTTTAAGCTAATTTTATCGGCCAAGACCTCCCGTCTTAGCGAAATGATGTTTCATGTAATTAAAATCAAGTGTTTGTTGTATTGTTTTATACGGGCACCAACAAAAATATGGGGTCGTATTATGTTATGGCTTTGTCGTCGTCGTCGTCGTCCGTCCGTCCGTCTGTAGACAGAATGGTTTCTAAAGTTGTAGCTGACGGATACTTCTTCATTTTGAGTGCAATGATCCTTGGCACAGAATAAAGCTTGGTATTTATTGTGAGTATTGTAACCCTACCCCTTTTCAAACAAGAGGCCCAAAATCTTTATAAGTGCAAAAACTGATGCTTCAGTTATTTGTAGTTTTATAAGTAAGATGTCCTATTTAATGATAACAGGTATTTCTTGTAATTTTATTTTGAACTCTAAATGTACTGCTCCCAATACCGTAACCTCTATTTTAAACTCTCATACTTGATGATTTACATAAACACCACAGTTGTGTGCCAAAAGTATTTGAAGGTTTCAGATTTTCTGCCACCCAATCATACAATACCACGTTTTTTCTTCGAGCCCCGATCATGGCGAGGTGTACTCAATACAATATATCTGATAAAGTTTGTGAGGGACTTGTGACAGGTCGGTGGTTTTCTCCAGCAATAAAACTGACCGCCACAATATAACTCAAATATTGTTGAAAGTGGCGTTAAACACCATAACCCTAATCATGCAATGCCATAACAGGTAAATAAACTGTAATATTGTTACCAATTATTTCAACATTAATATTATTTTCATTCCGGATCATCCATTCCCTTGGAAATTTGAATAATCTGTTTTTGTCTCGCATTGATCCTCGAAAAATGCGGCTGACTCCAAAACCCCGTTTTCGTCCGGCATTGATCCTCGAAAATTCCGACAGACTCCAAAACCCTGTTTTCGTCTCGCATTGATAGTCGAAAAATGCGACATACTCGAATAACCTGCTTTCGTCTCGCATTGATCAATCGATGTTTTGCAGATATACTTTAGCTTTTCGTCAACAATATAACATACTTACTGTTAAATCGATGATGTAATCTCAATTTAACAGAGGAGAACAGTTAATGAACATAAAAGGTATTCCAGTATCAATGTGTCTGGCGAGCCACAAGACTAATCCCCATAGCTATAAACGTACAATAGAATTACAACATCCCAAGTATGCCAACATCACTAAATCAGAACAGAGAGCACACGGTTATGGCAACGTAAACATTACAGATCCCGTAGCTGAAACTAGACGTGTTGTTATTTCTGAAGGTGAGTGGTCTATTTAACATCTGAAACTAGACTTTTATCATTTCTAAAGGTAAGTTTTCTACGTTACAACTGAAACTAAGCGTGTTGTTATTTCTGAAGGTGAGTGTTCTATGTAGCATCTGAAACTAAAGTTTTATCTTTCTCGAAGCTAAGCTTACTACGTTACAGCTGAAACTAGACGTGTTGTTATTTCTGAAGGTGAGTGTTCTATGTAGCATCTGAAACTAGAATGTTATCATTTCCAAATGTAAGCTTACTACGTTGCAGCTGAAACCAAACGTGTTGTTATTTCTGAAGGTGAGTGTTTTATGTAGCATATGAAACTAAAAGTGTGTTATCATTTCTAAAAGTAAGCTTACTACGTTACAACTGAAGCTGGACGTGTTGGTATTTATGAAGGTGAGTGTTCTATGTAACATCTGAAACTACGTTTTATTATTTCTAAAGGTAAGCTTACTACGTAACAGCTGAAACTAGACGTGTTGTTATTTATGAAGGTGAGTGTTCTATGTAGCATCTGAAACTACGTTTTATTATTTCTAAAGGTAACCTTACTACGTAACAGCTGAAACTAGACGTGTTGTTATTTCTGATGGTGAGTGTTCTGTGTAGCATCTGAAACTAAAAGTGTGTTATCAATTCCAAATGTAATATTACTATGTTACAATTGAAACTAGAAGCATTTTCGATGAGATGATAATCATGTCCGCTTTGTACTAGACGGACGCTCTTTGTTGAATTCCTTCAGTGCTAGCCCACTGAAACAACAGTCTGTGGGTCGTGATCGTATGGTAGTTGGATTTACAACTACCTATGCAATCAGTGCCTATCACCACTGATGTTGTGAGTTGGAATCTCGATTAGGGCGAGATGTACAACATTATGTGATAAAGTTTGTCAGTGACTTGCAACGGGACGGTGGTTTTCTCCGGTTTCCTCCACCAATAAAACTGACCGCCAAGATATAATTGAAATATTGTTGAAAGTGGCGTTAAGCATCATCAAACAAACAAACGATTTATCCAGCAATTAGGACATTTCTTTTCATAATAAATAGATTGAAATAAACTGCAATTTTATTATGACATTGTCATATTAACACTTAATTCAGATTGTCATAATAACACTTCATATTGTTGTATTTAGCTTCTCAATCATGAATGTAATGTACTTACAACCAGCTCGTCCTAACACCGAGGGGAGGGGAAAACAGTAGATTTCGTGTAATAATTAATCGGGTTGGAAAATGTCCTACGCTTCATATAACGTACTAATGATCCCCTTTTGTACGTGTGGTCGTTGTCTGTCTTCCGACTCCAGAACCCTTTTCACACGTGGCTATGGCAACATATATCCTAAGATCTTGCAACAAAATTATTCATCTGTTTTTGTGCGCAAGCTTGTTTTCGTCATGAATACAGCTGAAATAGTGATCACCTGATCTTTGGGGGTAATTTAGTTAGAGTCATGTGATAATATTCTATATATGGCAGTGCGTTCTTTTCATTCGGAAATCTGTCAAATTACCTGGCCAAAATCCTAGTCTCTCAAATGTTTTCAGATATGTATCCAAAATGAATTTTACAATGTATGCTTCCTTAACTTAATTTGGGGTTCATGTTTAGGTATATTGAATATCCTTCCGGAGCACCCCGGTTTAAAATAAAATCCATTAAAAAAAAAATTTAGAGGACGACCATTTCACTTGAAGGGGGGGGGGGGAGGGATATTGTTTTTTTTCTAAAAAAAACATTCTGATTCCCAATGTTGCTGAAAAAAATATTCTGATTTTGGTGGAGGAAAAAAAATAATCTGATTCAGAGTTTTTGTTATATAACCTAATGTTAAATTCTGGAAAAAAAAATTCGTGCTTCGCGCGACAAAAAAAAATGAATATTCTAACTCTTGTGTTGTCCGAAAAAAAAGTTCTGGTTGTGAACGAACCCCCCCCCCCTTCAAGTTAAATGGTCGGTCCCTAACGAATTTCCATTTTCATAATTTCTATTTTTTTTTTGCTTTGTTTCCCCGTGATGTTTGTGCTATATGTTATTGTTGTATGCGGTTGTTGCTTGGCTCGAAATACCTTTCTGACTTTGGAACAATGCATGCATCACAGACTTACTCCTGCCGAGAACAATTTACAAATATATATTGTCACTTGATATTAAAGGTGCAAATAGCACTGAATTGACCTATGTGTCGCCATGGACTCACGACATAACTAAAATAGGAGACAATCTATATGGGAAAAACATTTTACCTTGTAACGAACCAAAAATTGTCATGCATGCTATGCACATGGATCTGTTCCAAGTTTATCTTTTATGCTGTGCTCTAGATCCTGGGTTAGAACCCCGTTCGGCCCAAACCAAAGACTATAGAATTGGTGTGTACTGCTTTTCCACCAAGAACGCAGCATTAAGGAGAAATAGCAAAAACTTTTTGGTTCGGAATCGGGATAATGTGTCCGAGTTTGGCGACAACTCTATCTGTGGACTGTTGTTTCAGTGAGATAGCAGTATGCAAATGCAACTAAGCGTGTAGGTCTGGTACAAAGCGGATATAATTGTCATCATCATTTCATTAAATGTAACTAGTTCTCGCCACCATATAGCTGCCAAATTATGCATTTGGCCTTTTAAAAGCAATGATCACTCACTCACTCACACTTTTATGTTAAAACAGAGTGATATTATTTGCAAACTTTCAACAATATTTCAGATATATCGTGGCTATCAGTTTTATTGGTGGAGGAAACCAGAGTACACCGATGTTCCGCAAGTCACTGACAAACTTTATCACAGAATGTTGTATCGAGTACGCCGCGTCTTAACGTGATTCGAACTCACAACATTAGTGGTGATAGGCACTGACGGAAAGGCAGTTATAAATCCAACTACCATATGATCATGATCACGACATCCCCTTGATTCTATTGGAATGCCTATGTTGAATTAAAATAAATAATGTGTGTAGATTTACAGTTTTACATTTTGCTGCAGGGGATAGATATCTGGGAACCAGACGTGATAACAACATGTTGTTTACTATTGTTAATAACCCACATAGAACCCTAACGGTTTTAGAACCAGGACATCCGGGTGGTTGTAGGACCAACACTATGTACACCGTTATGGAGACAGCTAAGCAGAAAAACTGTCTGGTTGCTGTAAATGGAGGCTTCTTTGAAAATACCGGATTCTTTGGTGATCACCTTCCATGTCTAGGTAGATAAATGTAATGATAAGTCGACTGACATAGATATTACATATTTTGGGTCACGATAAAATAAAAAATAATGGAAATGCCAGGCAGTCGAAACAGTTCCATAATCCAACAGACAAAATCGATATCACTAACACATAAACACTACACCATTTACTTAACACATAAACACTACACCATGTACTTAACACATAAACACTACACCATTTACTTAACACATAAACACTACACCATTTACTTAACACATAAACACTACACCATTTACTTAACACATAAACACTACACCATTTACTTAACACATAAACACTACACAATTTATTTAACACATAAACACTACACCATGTACTTAACACATAAACACTACACCATTTACTTAACACATAAACACTACACCATTTACTTAACGCATAAACAATACACCATTTACTTAACACATAAACACTACACAATTTATTTAACACATAAACACTACACCATTTACTTAACACATAAACACTACACCATTTACTTAACGCATAAACAATACACCATTTACTTAACACATAAACACTACACAATTTATTTAACACATAAACACTACACCATTTATTTAACACATAAACACTACACCATTTACTTAACACATAAACACTACACCATTTACTTAACACATAAACACTACACTATTTACTTAACACATAAACACTACACCATTTACTTTCCTGAATTGGTAAAGATACTTCAATAAAATATGGCGAGGCTAAACTAGTTGTTTGTGATGGATATGGTGTTTAACGCACCTTTCAACAATATTTCAGTTATATTGTGGCGGTCAGTTTTATTGGTAGAGGAAACCGGGGTACACAGAGAAAACTACCGACCTGTCGCAAGTCACTGACAAACTAAATCACATAATGTTGTATCGAGTATGCCTCGCCTGGGTGGGATTCGAACTCACAATGTCAGTGGCGAAAGGCACAGATTGCATAGATAGTTGTGAATCCAACTACCATACGATCACGAACACGACCACGACGGTCCCTTTTTTTTTTTAACCACACCTCCTATCTTAGTGACGATAACGATTACATATTTTGTGTATTGATAGATGTGAAATAAAAGTTCAGAGAGACACTGTCTTTTACAGTATTATCAGAGGCACACAAAATGAAGTTCCATTTCCTTTTGTACAAAATATTACTTAGAGGTGAAAGGATGGATGAACTCCTTTTTGGAAATGGCCAACAAACTATTGCTCATGAGGAAGTATTGCGAGTGATTGATTGTTACCGAGCAATATTTCGGCTATAACATAGCCATAAGAAGTTAATTATCAATGAGATGATGATGAGGTCCGCTTTGTACCAGGCCAACACACTCAGTTGGATTGTTATAGTGCTCGCTCACTGAAAAAACAGTCGCTGGGTAGGCATGCCACCCCACTCGGACACATTATCCTGATTCCAAGCAAACCAGTCGTTGCTCTTTGTCCTTAACACTGTGTGTTTAGCGGAGAAGCAACAAATACCAATTTTATAGTCTTTGCTTTGACCCGACCGGGACTCGAACCCACGATCTACCGCATTCGAGGTGACCGCGCTAACCATTACACCACCGATGCGATTAAGAATTAATGCATGTTGTCTTTTACGAACAAAAGGCCATACTCGAAGCACACATGGGTGTCTTGACGATGAACGATGAACTCTGTATATGATTCGTCTCACACAACTATCCTTTGTAAGGGGTTTTAGCATATATCCCGCGGTGAAGAACCTAAGCTCTATTAATTTCTACATTCCAGTTGTGTGAAGGATAGGGGAGGGTTGGACTGGATTATCACCCAATTAGATCCTCCAATTTATTTCCATGTCACTGAAACATAACTTCTTCTAATTGTCAATAGACCATTAACACATTTCATACTGACTCTAAGATTGTACGCTTGATAGGAGTTGCTTCCCTTTAATGCGTTGAATTTCATGCAAAGTTTATACGAAACTAACATATATTTTCCCCATAATATGTTCAAAAGTTTAATATTATTACAACTTGTGAATTTCTATTTGCTATAAAATTATCCTCTGATTTTAAGAAAATTATGCTAATATTATTTGTCCTCTGTGTTGCTCTTTCTCATTCTCTATCCAGAGTTGTCGTTCCTGCTACGCTACACAACATCTCTGTCAACGCTCATTTCACAAGATTTTTGTAAAATTTAGAAACAGTAAAAAAAAAATGTACTTAAAATTGTTTTAATTATTGTAAATATCAATAAAGATGAAAGTAAATCACTCATTTCAAATCAATTCTCTCTTAAAAATGATTTTCCCCCATTTCTTGGAGAACTATTTTGCGGAGGTAAAAATTAAAAAGTTAAAAACGTTCACAAATCATTTCTAAGAGAGAATTGATTTGAAATGAGTGACTTATTTTCATCTTTATTGATATTTACAATAATTAAAACAATTGTTAAGTACATTTTTTTACTGTTTCTAAATTTACAAAAATCTTGTAAAATGGGCGTTGACAGAGATGGAGTGTAGCTTAGCAAGAACGACAATGCTGGATAGAGAATGGCTCTTTCTAGAACGGGTACCATTTTGTCCGTCATAAGTGAAGTAACTCCCATATAAAAACGTATAATTTTAAAATAAAATCGGGAATGTGAGAAGGGTCTCTTACGTACCATCGTAAACACTGGTATTTTTGTCTACAAACACATTATATTCACGTTTAAAAATTGTATATAAACCGTAATTATTCCCGGATTAAATTTTTCAAAAAAGAAGAATTCGTATTGTATCCACTAATAATTACATAATTAATATAAAACCGGCACGACCATGAATGCTCGCGCATCTGAAAATTATCTGGCAATTGCACGCAGTGCATCAAAAAGTGTAGAGATTTTTTGGGCCGAGATATATTGGGGACGACTTTTTTAGGGCCGAATCTAGTCTCATTCAATCGAGCTGTCGTTCCTTTATTGGAGTTATCGTTCCTTACGAAATCTCAAAAGTTAACTTCCACGTAGAAAAAAAAATTCTTGTCAGTATGTCAGAAGAGATTTAATAAATTAAAAAATATCAATATTAGTGAAACAAGCTAACAAATTGACTTTTATTACACACAGGTTCCGGGTTTCAGTGGTATCTGACGTACGAGAGAGGGTACATGACTTCAGGATCACCTTTACGCTTTATCTTAAGAAGATCTTCATTAATTGAGTGTGTTAATGTGTTACACGGAAACCGGTGTTTACAAAGCGTCGATTTTTTTTTCTTCGATAGTATGTTCAACCATGTTTGTTAAAAAATCCTAAGTACACATTTTATACCGTAAAGAGCTCGCTTAGGCTCGCATATAATATTTGAAAGACGATTATTTAGAACAGGTGCTTAAAGAATATCGCCAAAGCCGATTAAGACCTTAATATCTTCGGGGACATTTTAAGGAGTGAGTGAGTGCTGCTAAACGCCAACTCAGCAATTTTTCAGCTATATCATGATGTGAACAAGTTAATTTGTAATGAGATCATGATGAGGTCCGCTTTGTAGTAGACAAACACGCTTAGTTGGATTTTTATAGTGCTAGCTCACTGAAACAACAGTCCGCGGGTAGACATGTCGCCCCACTCGGGACACATTTTCCTGATTCCGAACCTACCAGTATTTGCTCTTTCTCCTTAATGCTGCATAGCGGAGAAGCAACAAATACCAATTATATAGTCTTTGGTTTGACCAGATCGGGGCTCGAACCCACGATCTACCGCACTCAAGACGAGCACGCTAACCATTACACCACCGATGCGGTCGACATTTTTAGCATAAATATAAAAAAATGTATTAAAATTTAAGCATGACATTTTCCATATCGGTCTACTTATCATCTCTCAACCCATTTCGCACCTCGGCTTCGCCTTTGGCAGATATGGGAGTCTCTTGATAATAACCAGGCAGATATGGAAAAAGTCTTGTTTTAAAGGCATGCAAGCTGTAAATTCAATATATTTGTTGAATCACATTTTCATTACTTTTTTCCAATTCAAATCAATGACAAAACATTATTTTTAATTCAATGATAGTCTAAGCCACCATTCTTTGAAAAATATATATCGTTTTCAGGTTTGTAATCTTCCCGGATAAGCAACGCAACGCACCAAGGGTGTAATAGTATGCATATGACGTCTGATTTGAACACATTCAGAGATGCAACTACACATCAGCAATTCCAGTTGATGAGAAAAATTATAATTTCAACAATTGTTAGTGATTGGAACAGAAAATAATTAATTGAATATGGAAAGAAACATCAATTGTTCATGATTATTGAAATATATTCTATCTCACCATTTATAATCAGGAATATGGGTCAGTACCCCACGCTTCCTCTGTACACAACGGAACTCCGGTCGACGCATACATGTAATTAATGAGGATTCTATCAACAGACGACGAAAAATGCTCACTATGCCTTTTCGACACATTATATTTTGACAAGGAATAGGAACATATTTATTCATTTTATACTTTACATGTACCAACGCGTTTAAAACAAGAAAATTTAGATCGAATTTGACGACCTGTATGCCTTCAATCTGTATATATTATACTAAGGTACTGTATCAATTCTTCAAATTTGCAGGTAGCATATTCAGTGATGGAAGACTTAGTGTTGACTCGAAGGGAGCACAGAGCGCACATTTTGGCATCACAAAGAATGGTTATCTACATTTTGGGTAACGAAACACAGTCATTAATAATCTTTGTATCACTATTTACATAAAATGGGTTCATGTCTTATTATAGAGTTGTTTGCGTGTGTTGGCGTATAGTGGTGTCCAACATTTTATCCTATAATATGTCTTTGCGTTCTTAGTTCCATGTGATGACCGCTACGAGTTCGGTCCGTTTTTACCATAGTTGTTTGTAGGAGGGTTTATGTCTAATATTATTTATATTATTCGTGTTTGCGAATAGTGGAGTCCAATACGTTCTGACTCATGATATCATTAACATTGGGGGTGCTTCATAAGACGCAATAATTGCTTACCCTCCGCGGGCACCTAGATTCAACCAGGTTTTGGGTGGGGCCGGTGTTGCTCAACTGTTCCGACTGGGTGGTATTTTTTCCATCTTATTTCATCAATGTCATTTGATGTTGATAAAAAATGGAATTCCAGTCAGATGGGTCAGTTTTAGAATTAAGATATTCGTCGTAATTCTCATGTTTTTACATCAATACATCTCTTTGGCGAAAAGACATGACTGGCATTACTTTAATTATATCTACCTACATAATATCAGGAAACGAAGTTCTATACTTCATCCGAGAAAAGTATATTGTTCATTAAAATTTGGTTTTAGCGATGCTCATTTTCTACCAATAAATAAACGTAAGAGAAAACCGGATGTGCAATCAAAAATTGACAATAATGCAACATTGAGTGCACAAGACACAGGACGAAGACAAACAAAACAAAGACATAAACAGAAACACAACAGAGAAAACTATAAAGTTGAGCAAAATGAACCCATCAAAAACTATCGGTGAACCCAGGATGTCGCTAAGGGTAAGAAGTTCCTGTCTCTTATAAGATAAACACCATGTCAAGACGTGTTTAACACCAGTATGCTAAATATATATATATATATATATCACAAATAAAGCATATTTACGTTTACTAATAATTGGAGATAGTTCGTATTCCTTTACAACTGAAATGTGAATGTTCCCAAATGCTTTAGAATTATAATTGGCTTTCAAATCTTCTGACAATCAGCGCACCTAATGAAGGTTCTTCCAGAAACACTTCGTGCAACCTAAATTAGATATTTACTTTTTTATTACTATAACTGTGTCGAAACCTCTTCTGGTAGACTATTAGTTCCCTAGGGTATCATCAGCTCAGTAGTCGCCTCTAACATGCTTTATTAAGGTGGATTTATACTCCGGGTGCTACAGCGATGCGACGAGCAATACAATTGTTGCGATGGAGAGGCGATACTATTGCGAAATCATTGCCTTTTTTGTCGCGTTGCTACTATCGTTTTTAGTTCGTGTTGCCTAGTGAGTTTGGTTATATTTTTTTATTATTTCAGATGGCAATTACTTAGCCACGGTAGCGATATCGCTAGAAAGTTAAAATAATTTCAATTCTGCTGCTAGCGATGATCCTTGCGACGACAATATTCGCTAGCAATGGTCAGTGATGACGTGCGTTGTCGCTACGATGGGGTAGCGATGTTGAAAGCGACATCGCAAATCCGTCCCATCACTGTCGCACCCGGAGTATAATGCCACCTTTAGATATATTTATTATTGAAATGTACAGTTCCTATATAATGTATAGTTATTTTTAGAACTAAGGTTGTACTCACTCAGGCATATATGACCTTAGCCTATATTGACTATCTTGTTTAGGTCCATTGGTTTTCGTGCTCCAAACGTCTTTTTAAATAGTTGACTTCCCGATCTTTCGACTTTGTGCGTACCCGATAAAGGTTATTCCAAAAATTCGTCGTTTATTGCAGATATTTATCAAAGTCAGATCTAGAGGTTCATCAATCCGAGGAATTAATAGGCGGAGCATTTTGGATAATCAGAGATGGAGAGGTTTATATCACAGAAAGTATAAATATTTATGTTGGTGTTCGCTTGTACATTAAAATCATTTCCTATAAATCGGCCATGTCATTTTATCAGCTTACGCTTACATGGTGATTTGTGGAAAAATAAATGGTGCCTGTAATAGATCATTGCCAGTCTCCGACTTGATTCTAAAATTATTCCCTTTTTCCACGGTTTTGTTAGTAGTTGCCTCCTTTTAAGCCGGACAAAGCAATGTGCAACCAAAATAACAATATTTTTTCTCATACTCTGTATAAAATTAGAATGTTGTAACGACATGTAAGTTTGTTATTCTTTATAAAATTTAACCTCTGTTATTTTACAAGGTTCAAATATCTATAAATTTTAAGAAAATTATGCTCAAATTCTTTGTCGTTTCTGTTGCTCTTGCGTTGAATGGGAACCATTTTGTCCTCAGTAAGGGAACTCAAATTTTAAAAAATGTCTAAAGGGTCACATTGCTCAATGAAGAAGGCGAGTAAATTTTGTTTATACTCGAATTCTTTTATCTCTTTTTGTGACGTCATGTATTTTAAAGTGTGGCATCAAATTAAGTTAAAATGCCGAATCAAAGATTGATGATAAATAATAACCAACCAGAAACAATAGTTTTGTGTTAACAGAAAATAAATAAATATATAAATTCAGTATGATCAGTAATCTGAAATGCACTCTAGAAGTTAGTATTAATAGTATCTTGATAATTGCAAAGCTATTGACATATTAAAGGCACACAGGCCGTTATTTTAATAAAAAAAAATGTTTCCCAATATAAGACCTAAACTTTGATTTAAGAAAACATAAAGATATATTGCAGTTGAAATTGTTCATGATATCATACGTAAATAGCCTAGAACGAAGGAAATACGTCGCTGTTTGATTTTCTACCATCCAGGAAAGAATTCAATGTTGACCCGCCAAATGCTAAATATTCGAATTCTTTTCACTAATTACGACATTATAACAGATATTTTAAACCTGGCTTTTTGTTCAGAACATTTTATTAGTATAAAATATCGAATATTGGCAACTTTTAATATAAACAAAATTTAATTCTGACAACCTGTATTTTTCTAATGCAACTACGAATTTCTGAAACAATACATTATACTAGTTCATACAAAAGAAAACATCTATGGAAAAGGGAAAAGATCTATTGCCATCTGAGAAATGGATAATTCGTATCGATCAAGCAGCTCGTAATGACGACCGTAGGATGTTTTGTAGCGATGATTTCAACCTAGAACCAACGTAGCCTTGTTGTTTGAGTTGCTTTAACGCCACTTCCATCAATATTTCAGTTATACGATCATGACGATCAGTTTTATTAGTGATGGAAACGGGAGTACTCGGAGAAAACCACAGACCTGCCGCAAGTCACTGACAAACTTTATCGCATACGGTTGTATCGAGTACAACTCGCCTGAGCTAAATTCGAACTCACAACCTTAGTGGCGATGGGTACTGATTGTATAGGTAGTTGTAAATCCAACTACCATACGATCACGACCTTGACAGCACTAAGGTCTTCTGAAATTTTTAATATCCTAAGTTGATTAACACCACTTTCAGAAAAGCTGGTACATTTGTATTATGATACCTCTGGATACCACTATTGGCTGCTGTAAGAACAGAAGCTAAAAGTTTAAAAGAGAGACTTGGTTTTCCAGTTGGCAGCTCCCACGATATAGCGTTCTTTGTATGAACACTTGTGTAATTTTGGTGTCCAGTACAGTGAGGGAAGATCATATTCCTCATCTTTCATGTAAGGAACAAAAGAAGACAAGACTGGCATGTGATTATCAATCGTATCCACATTTGACAATACAGTTCCTGTCCATGTATGATTACATCGTGAGCTATCCAAGCTTAATTACATTGTGAGCTATCCAAGCTTAATTACATCGTGAGCTATCCAAGCTTAATTACATTGTGAGCTTTCCAAGCTTAATTACATCGTGAGCTATCCAAGCTTAATTACCTCGTGAGCTATCCAAGCATGTGATTATCAATCATAGCCACATTTTGTCAATACAGCTCCTGTCCATGTATGGTTACATCGTGAGCTATCCAAGCTTAAATTACCTCGTTAAGCAAACAATGTTATACTTTTTGCAGATAAGACTGATGTGGTATAAGGAATAAAAACGTAGATATCACATTTAATGCGCACGACGCGTTTCTCGAATAATCTTCTTCAGGTACGTCAAAATCGAAATATTTGAAAGCCAAATTATATGAATGTTTAGGGGGTTCATTCATCTACAGAGAACATTAGTTTTTGAAGTTGTATTTTCAATTTATGGACTGCGACTAGCGATATTTTGAACCTTTTGCAAGGACTTTACGGAGATTCTCATTCTCTATTATGTTTCTATAACAGTAATGACTTGGTCAGCGGGACTATATGTGAATGGGTAATTGTGGGAAGAACAATAGCGAGGTTTAGCTTTGAGGTCATCAATACTGAAGTCCTGCTATGCACGTCTATATTTTTAAAAGATTTTGGGTGCGCTTCAAAGTGGAGGAATATGATATGATAGGAACAGATTGATCTTTAAAATATGGTGGAAGCATTGCTCTAGCAGATTTATGGTGTACATTAGTTCTATAAAAGAGAACCGATTTTTCTCTTTAGTTTTCTATGTAGCGTTTTAGCGGCCATTGTTTGTATGTTTTTACCTTTTTTTTCCTTTTGCCATTATTTACTCTGTCATTCTTCAATTCACGGCTTCCGATCACCCAATTTGTATCTTTAAGCTTGTCTAAGCTTTCTACAGCGTATCGTCTCACTCCACGAATTTAAGAGAGTTCATGTTTTTGTCTGAACAGTGGAAAACTGAATAATACTTGAAGTCAAGAAAAAAACACAGACGTATAATGCAAACGTAGATATCAAATTTAGTGCGGACTACGCGTTTCTGGAATAACCTTCATCAGGTACATGTACGTTTCTGGAATAACCTTCATCGGGTACATGTACGTTTCTGGAATAACCTTCATCAGGTACGTTTCTGAAATAACCTTCATCAGGTACATGTACGTTTCTGGAATAACCTTCATCAGGTACGTTTCTGGAATAACCTTCATCAGGTACGCTCAAACCCGAAAGGTTGGAAGGCCAAATAATTTGAAATTCTAGGAGCAATAAAACCAACGGGTTTAAACAGGATACCCAAAATTGGCTAAGACCACCTAATCATGAGGGAGAAGAACCTTAGTTTTATTAAGGTATCGCCAGTGATAAACATTGCTTGATGCTATTAACTTTACGGAATATGGATGTTTTGCACCTCTTTCAATAATATTTAGTCACATCATGAGAGTTTATTTATTTTGTGAATGAGGATGAAATACCTAGACATCACATCAGACTTGCCAAATGCTACTGACAATCTGAATGGCGCAAGTTTGTATCGAATACATGTCGTCATGAACGATTTACAACTTTAGTACTGATGGGCACTTTTTACATTTTAAGAGCTTGTCTATGAGAAAACCATGCAAAATTTAAAATTTCGTCCAGAAGCAAGGTTCGAAAATCAGATTTATATCATATGTGTCCTGAAGGGTAACATGTAGTGACTCCATAAATACCATCAAAAGTGCAAATGGGTCGTTCTAATTTTTAGAAATAGCCATTTCTATTTTTAGAACAAATTCAACTACCAGAGAAAGCATATTCAAGTGTAAAATTGCTCTCTTTGAATACCACCGTATTGTCGATTGAAGAGGCAAATAATGTAGGTTTTTTTATGTTTTAGAGTCAACTATGACATCTTAGCAACCTTTCTAAAGTCAATTTAATCATTAAAGCATACAAGTTGGCATCGTGCCAACTTTCCAAATAAGGAGAGGTAAAAACGGAATGATCTAGTATGGTTTTCCAAAAGGTTAATAACTTGTAAGGTAGCGTCTAAATTTGTTTCTTTTTTTATTTTCATAACAGACAGGGATACAATATTCAGTATATAGAAGGTTTTGCTTTGCAAATGAATATTATAGTACTTTTTGAACAAATGAAAGGTTGTGATTTTAAAAACAAAAGTGGGAAAATTTCTGACTGATAGTAGGATTTTTTCTGAAAATAATCCACCAATACTGATTGGAACTCATATATTTAAATTGAATCAATTATATAAAAAAATACTTGATAAATAATATATGTTGTAGTTGGTGCAAATATAATAAAAAGGATGAAAAGTTGCCGTAAGGAACTCCTTTTTCAATTACCAGAGTAAAATATTCCTACAATCATAAAAATATTCTTCATGTTATGTACCACATATACACTTTCCTCTCTAATTATGTAAACTGGCACTTACACTGCATTAGTTTTTGTCTTAATTAACAAATTATTACAAAATTTAAACAAAACATCACTAAAATACCCTTCATGGTGCCCCTTTTTGTAACTTAGTTACCTTAGACAACTCGGACCATAAGCGAGGACAAGTCGCTCCGCAAACGAGGACTAGTCAGCTCGTAAGCGAGGACTAGTCGGCCCGTATGCTAAGACAACTTGGACCGTATTATTGTTTTATAATATTGTTCAATATTTATATTTACATAATGATTTTATTGAAACAATTATATTGGCTATCATGCTGCCACCTGACATTCCGTAAAATTTGATATTGTTTGATTAAAACTCGTATTGACTTGGTTTCACTTTCGTTTTCGTTTAATGTAATAAAAGAATTGCAGTTTTCTAATATGACGTCCCGTATTCGGTATACAAATAAAGGCATATTTGAATAACAATCAAATATAGGCCACATATGCGCGTTGAGCTAAAAAAAATGTACTTACATAAACACTATTATCAGAAAATTCTTCTTAGTTATCGATTTTCTATTATTGATTATCTAAAGATTGTTGAAATAAATGAAGCTAAAATTAAATAAATCCTAATCAAGTCTTATCATAATTAAACTTTTATAAACGCGGCTTTTTTTCGTTCACTGTCTCCATGTTTATCTCCCTTTATCTCCGATCCGACTGACTGCGTTCAACTGGTAATTTCGTTGTTAATCACTTAAAGTTGTTTATTTGTAATGCAATTTATATTGAACCTTATCAATACAATTCTTTTCGGTATTTTAAGCCACAGTTTCAACCACAATTTCGTTTTCCATCTCTTAATTCCCAATTTTACCATTTTTAAAATTCCGTGGGAGATTGATGAAATAGCCACTACCAGCGCATCACCTTGACCGCCTCGAATTTTAAAATTACCATATTTGTCCTATTAGAATCGAAATAATTCATGCCGGCCATACGTTATTTTTATTCAAATATGGGTTGTCATTATGTTCATGAGATTAAATCCCTCGCTTTCGCTCGGGGTTGAATATTCATGAATATAATGCCTACCCATATTTGAATAACAATAAAGTATGGCCGGCATGAATTATTTCTTAATTCACCTCAGCCTAAAGTCTTCGGTGAATAGCGTTTTTAAGATCCATAGAAACTCGTATTGACCTCAACAAAAGACTATAATTGTATAGTGTATAATTATTTATTTATTTAAAAGACAATTATTATGTTTTAGTGAAAATGAATTATTTATTAAATGATAATATTACTTGTGACCAAAAATTTTATTAGGACGTGATTTTGTTCTCATAACATGGTCTATTACGTATCATTTACAGGAATAAAATTAATATCAAAAATTGAAAATAAATAATTTAAGAAAAAATTATTTAGAGCTGATAAATTATGAAATTTCATATAAGCATTATGTATTATTTTTGTTTGCATAAGCTTCATGGTTGTTGGAAAAGTTGCAAATGGGTGTCATTAAACAAAACATAAATTTAAAAAAAATATATCTTAAAGATGACAATATGTAATATCAAGATGTCTTTGATAAATATAAAAATAAAAAAAAATAAACTGTTAACAGGATTTTGTCAAAATTGGGTTTTGTTGTCCATTAATTCAGTTTAATTTGTTATACATTGTATTTTCGCTGCTACATAATTTCTTTTAAATACATGCCTGTCAAATTATTTTTAGTTGCTGAAGTATTAAGATATTTTAAGATATTCTTCATTATTAATTTAAAATTCGGTTCATTAATTTTCTAATTTTATTTTTCTTTTGAAAATCATTTTATCCACAACTAGGATTTTTCTTGGAAAGTTCTATCGAACAGATCATTAGTTGAAAAACTTTAGTTATTGCCATTATAATTAATTCATCAATGTTTTATTACCAATTTAATACACACCTACTAATGGGGTATATATTTGTTGACAAATAGCAACGACCAGATGGCCACTATTGCTCAATTATACACAGACAGGAAACAAAAAAATTCAAACGCAAGTCATGCCACACTTTTTGACATTTTAAAGATTTCTCAAGTTTTCCATTTTGCAATTGCAAACTGAGACCATAAATTACTGAAATGAAATATGGTTTTGGTTGATTTGATAGGGATTTGTTGTTTACATTTCACAATACTTTTGACAGATGACTGTATCTTTATGATTTCCGTCAATTTTATTAAAAAAAATCAGTAAGACAACAATAATTATTGATGGTCCGAGTAGTCTTTTCATACGGTCCGACTAGTCCTCGTTTACGGGCCGACTAGTCCTCGCTTACGGGCGACTTGTCCTCGCTTACGGCCGACTTGTCTCGGTCCAAGTTGTCTGCGGGCCGAGTTGTCTGGTAACCCCCTGAAATACTCATCAATGTTTACATTGGAAATGCCATCCTCTATTCAGAGTTGTCGTTCCTGCTACGCTACACAACATCTCTGTCAACGCCCATTTTACAAGATTTTCGTAAAATTTAGAAGCAGTAAAAAAATGTACTTAACATTGCTTTAATTATAGTAAATATCAATAAAGATCAAAATAAATCACTCATTTCAAATCAATTCTCTCTTAATAATGATGTGTGATAGTTTTTAGCTTTTTAATTTTACCTCCGCAAAATAGTTCTCCAAGAAATTGAGGGGGGAGGGTATTTTAAAGTGAGAATTGATCTGAAATGAGTGATTTATTTTCATCTTTATTGATATTTACAATAATCAAAACAATTTTAAGTACATTTTTCTTACTGTTTCTAAATTTTCCAAACTTCTTGTAACATGAGCGTTGACAGAGATGTTGTGTAGCGTAGCAGGAACGACAACTCTGGATAGAGAATGTGGAAATGTATGCTTGAATGAAAGGCGGTAAATATGTCATTCCTGATGACCAAGGTTGGCTTAAATGTGCTTTTTATTATAAATCACAGTGTGTTCCATCACAACATTATGCTTTTACTGCCATATGTGTCCCAGTTGTCCAATGTAACAAGCCAATTCAAAGACATTTACGGCCTAGGTGCCCAACTTCTTGTGATGATCATGATGGCATGTGGTATTGACCTCCCCAGAAGGTCTTCTTATTCTATATAGAAGTGGAATATTTGCAATAGACACTTCTATAGTAAAGTTTCAAACATGTTCAAGACAGAGATGATTTGGGAGTCTATTGGAAATGACAGAAGAGGACCTACCGATCTCCATCTCATCCTGCTAAGACTAGTAAGAGTTATGCGAAATGTTCAAGACTATATAAAGAGGCATACAGGCATCAATATGTAAAGATTGTTGGTTGATATCCATAACATTTCTTACAGTTGCAGCAGGTAAGCATTTTATCAATTGCTAATCTATACATATTTTAAAAATGGGAAGGATCTAGATTTACACAAAAACATTTAGAAAATTAATAACTTCAAAATGATTCTTGATTTGCTTATCATTCCCCTAGGCCTTTTGTCTTTACTGAATATTAAAATTGAAGGGAGTTACTACAACCACACAGAAATGTAAATGTACACAGGATTTGCAGTACAAACTTTTACATGATTTACATAACAATAAAGAAAATACATCGCCAGACTAGCTGTATGTTTGCAACAAGTAAAGCTCCATACAAAGCCAATATTTTTCGAAATATTATTATACAGATATGTATACTATAGACGACAGTGATAACTGAGCCGTTTTATCATCTTGGTAGATGTATGGTAGGTTATTACTAAACAGATTTTGATGGGGTTTATTTCATCAAATTCTGTATAAATCTAGCTTTCACTTTAGGATCAGTTGTTTTGATCTAGCTATTATGCTTTTCAAGATATAAGGAACCAAAAGGGGGTCATTTTTATAAAATATCAAATAAGACTATAGAGATCACTACCTATGAACCATAACCATACATATTCTGACTTAGTATCATGCGAACAGTTGAAAGCAGTTGGTATCATATCCAAAGAAGTTGATCATGTCTGCCCTACCAGCCCCCTACCCCCCCCCCCCCCCCACAAAAACATAAACAACGACAAATAAACAAACGAAAAATATACAACTATTGTACAACCTTGCGGTACCAGCAATAACACTTCTTGAATTATTTGGGAGTCCAGCACATTATTTATCGAATGTCTTTCGGTGTCCAGCTTATTAGTGTGTCAATCGACTCTGTGTCTACACTTGCCTCAATGTCCCGAGTTGACTTGTTGCTGTCTCATTATTCTGTGATATTCGAGGCTGTTAATTAAAAAGAATCTTCTCCTTACTATGTACTATAAAGAGAACTTTATGTGGAATTCAATAATTGTTACCACTGTCAGATGGATTGCAATAAATGATTTAATATTGTATTTTTTTTTCTCAAATTCTGACATTCAGCAGTCACCACAATAGATAGAGGTATTTTCCTAGAGAACCCAAATACTCTGACTGAGAGGAAAACAATATGGCCCAAAAAGAAATATTTAACTCTGCAATGAAAACATTGTCCAGACATTTTCCAACGCTAAATTCACAGATTAGTTTGCTTTGGGAAAGTCTATCTTAAAGTTCAATGTCATATTATTTGAGAATGATAACAGAAGCTTTTCAAATTATTCTGAAATATGTTGCACCAGGTCAAGAAAACATAGTTATACAGAATGTTTGTAAGAAGTTGTCATTTGCATCTAATGATTCTGAAGAAAAACTTGACACAATGAAGCTTATCAACAGCAAAATGGCAGGATAAACCAGCTCCAAATTTTGTTTCTATTTGCACACTAACTCACAAAGGAATAATTACTGAAATCAGTACAAGGACTGACTGCGCTTAAAATTGATGCAGAATGAAAACATGCAGCGCTGACATCTCCAGGACAAATGTTAAATCCTCCAAAGATCTACCATCCTTGTCAGTTCAATTCCTTCAATATTATTCTATGGATTTTATGAATTATTACACAATGAATGTTCATCATATGTAGATGCCCATAAATTAATTTGATTATAAATTGAGAATTTTAAATTTTGATGTTATGTGAAGAAAACATTAATTTTTCTATTGATTTCTAAGCAAATTATCTCCCTTTGAAGATATGAAATTTGGTTAAATCTAAAAATTATATTCATTTACTCAAACAAACTTTGCTATGTTATGTACATGTAAATGTCAAGAATGTGTAGTTATCATTGAACATGTTGAATATGTCATTTTCAAAGCAGTTTCATATTTTTGCAAGGATTTTGTTAGGACAATCCTGGCCATACTTCAGCACTACCATAATCATATGTATTGACATTTTAAGGATATTGGTATATTTCATGTAGTCATTTTATTTTGCGCAAAGTCCTAACTCAATCATCAGTTGCAAATTGTACACCTTTGACATAATTCGACAGTAAATACATGTATGAGTAAAAATTGTGTTTTTACTCTCAAATTAGGAAATATTGCAAAAAGGGGGGGAGTTCGGTAGCTCATATTGCAGATGATATTCAAAAGCAAAGTAAAACATTGTATCTGCTATATATTTAGTCTATGTTTATTGTTTAGCAGCCAAAATAAAACAAATTAAAGTGTTACCTTCAGAGATATAGCCCTCAGAACATAGTCTACTTTTGCAATATTGAAAATTTGGAAAGTTTTCTGAGTTATCTGTCCTTGGAACATAAAGAAATAGGTCCATTTAAGTATTGACCATATAAAGTTCCTTATGCATATATTTCATTACCACTAAGGTTTAATTAATGATGTTGTGTTATAAGTAATAAAATATGTTTTAAAACGGACCTTTTTGGGCTAGTTTCTTGTCATATTAATGGGAAAATTGTAGAAATATAGGTGGGGCCTCCTATGGTCATGATATTCGAAAATTTGAAAAAAAAGTTGATGCATTTTCAAATGTTGTGTGGTGGTTTACCTACCAACAAATTTTGAAAAGGATTGGCCGACCTTGCTTCCGGACTGTTTTGCATGGCTTTGTCATAGACAAGCTCTTAAGACAAATCCCTGTCGTATGAAATGTGCGTACAACAATTGTTTTTATTTATTCCATGTATTTTGTGTGCTATTTCGTTATTTATGTTATAATTTAGTGAAACTAACAAGATTTGTAAACGGCGATGACATTAATATTACTCTCATTTTGTGGTTATTAAAATTATGTATTCCTTTATCGGGCGACGTTGAGATGAACCCAGGACCCACTCATGGTGATGTTTTTAATCAATCTATTAGTATTCTTCTTCACAATATTAGAAGTCTGAGGAATAAAATTCAAGATATTGCGAATATTGTAGATGAGTTTGATATAATCTGTTTTACTGAAACGCATTTGGTCCACAGCATTTCAGATGTAGCCATATTTCTCTCTGTTTTAATACTAAACCATTTAGATTAGACAGAAATTGCAATGATGGGGGTATAATTCTTTATTATAAGGAAAATATAAACATCAGTATGGGCCCGGATCTACAAATAGACGGGACAGAGGTAATGTGGCTTGAAATAAAAATCATAGTAGGTATAATTCTGCTTAATATTATTTACCGATCTCCAACTGAAGCCGAACACTTTTTTTGGAATAGCTATGTCAAAATGGTAAGTTATGCACTGGACTGTTCCAGTAAAATAATTTCATTGGGAGATCATAATGTTGAAATGTTGATTGCTTAAGACCACTACCTAAAGAAGTGGACGATATTATACATGTATATGGGTTAAAAACAAGATTAGTGATCACGCTAGATTTGGTGATAACTCCTCCTCCCTATTGGACCCATTCTCGTTACCGATTCTATAACAGTATTGGAAGCGAACACGATTCCCGTTGATCGCAGTATTAGTGATCACGACCCTACCTACATAGTTGTTGACTGCGGTTATAAAAACTCGAAGACCTATACAAAGACAGTCTGGTTATATAACCAGGGTAATTATCCCTTATTTAGATATCTAATTTCCAACACTGATTGGGAATCTATTATTTCGGAACAACCAACTGTAGATATAGCGTGCGAACTATTCACTGGTAAGTTTATGGAAATTGCACTTGAATGAATAGGAACAAATATTGTCACTAGTCGACGAAACGATAAGTTTTGGATGACTTCTGAAATTAGAAGGGAATTGAGGGTAAGAGACCGTTAACAGAAGAAATTAAATTAGAAAAATATCCATATTTAATGAACGTAAGTATAAGGATCAGTGCAACAAGGTAAACAATTTAAAGAAATCAGCAAAAATTGAATTGTATGTAAGTATAAACGAAACACTATCTGACCTACAAATATGTTAACAGTAAACAATACTGGAAGACCATTAAAATGTTTGTCAAAGGTGAATGTAACTGCTCGGACCACCCCTACGACAGCCAAATGTTATATTTGAAACGATTATTTCTGTTCTATATCAGACTTTCAAGACGAGCATACCGAATTACCAGATTTTGATGACAGAGGACGAAATACACTTACTGAAGTGAATATCTACTATCAGGAGATAGTTGATATCACTACTTAACACGAATAAAGCTGTAGGTCCCGATCGTATTAGCAATCGCATGCTTGAGAAAGTAATACACGGGGTTGCACGCCCACTTTGTCTACTATTCAACAAATCTCTTCAAAACGTAAATTCCCTATGGACTAGAAGTTCGCCCACGTCATCCCCATATTTAAAACTGGAGACAAATCATTGGTTTCTAATAATAGACCTATTGCATTAGTTTGTACTGTTAGTAAAATGTTCGAAAAAGTAGCATACACATATATATTCTACTTTCTGGTAGATAACTCCAATATTTATGAATTCCAATCAGGATTTATGCATGGTCACTCCACGTCACACCAACTAATTGAACTTACACACGAAATTATGCAATCCCTTGATAATCAAGAATTGATCTGTTTAATTTTGTGTGATGTCAGTAAGGCCTTTGACCGAGTTTGGTTGAGGGGCTTACTGCTAAAATTAGAACGGTATGGCATTAAAGGTAATCTGCTCCGGTGGTTAGAGAGTTACATCTCGAACATAGAACAAGTTATTATCAAAGACACCATCTCATTGAAAGAATATTTAAAAGCTGGAGTTCCCCAGGGGTCAACCATTGCTTCACTGGTGTTTTTGATATTTATTAATGACATTGCCGATGATATGTTTGGATTGTGTAGATTGTTTGCTGATGACACGTCCGTTGGCGAAAGAGCACTTGAAATTAATAATCTGTGTTTTATGGTTAACATATTGATTTAAATAATATTACGCATTGGGCGAAACAATGGTTAGTCAAACTAAATTCCGAAAAAAAACAAAAATAGTGTACTTCAGTACCAGGCCCTCTCCAGTTGATCTATACCTCTCTTCAGATAATATTTAAAACAAATTAAACCTGTTCATGCACACAAGCCTCTTGGTGTTACTCTCAGTGCTGATGGAAAATGGTCTAAACATATAAATAATGCTGTTGTCAAAGCATCCAGACAGATAGCCTTTCTGCGGAAGATCAAATTTAAGATGTCTAGAAACTTTTTAGAAAATATTTACATGACCTTCATTATGCAACTTATTGAATATTCTTGTGAAGTTTGGGACAGTTGTACAGTTGCCGATGCTGGCAGACTTGAGCAACTTCAACTTGTGGCTGCTAGAATCGTTACAGGTCTGACAGCTTATGCAAGTTTGTTTTCTTTATATGCAGAAACCGGGTGGGAAAAACTTAATACCAGACGCAAATAAGAAAGTTGTCACTTTTTAAAATATTGTTAAGGGTGATAGCCCCGATTATTTAAGTAATTTCCTCCTCCGGACTGTCAAGCAGGCAAACAACTGCAATTTACGAAATGCAAATGATTTCACTATTCCCCGGTGTCGTCTAACCCTAAATCAAAATTCATTTGTTCCAGCCACTATGCAACTATGGAAAAACTTAGCTCAATATATCAGAGATTCACATAGTAATTGCATAGTAAAATCTAGATTAAAGACTTACTACAACAATTCAGTAAAACCTCCTAAATATTTTTCGTTTGCTTCACGTCTGGCAAGTATTCTACATACACGTTTAAGGCAAATGTGTAGTGGCTTAAAAGGTGACCTTATTAGGTGTAATCTGATCGATTCTTGTTATTGTAACTGTGACAATTATGTGGAAAACAATGAACACTACTTCTTTCATTGCAAATTGTTTGTAAATCAGAGAAATGTAATGATGAACACTATTAGAGATCTCGAGTTAGATATATCCATTTACAATATATTGTATGGAAATTCAGAATTTGCGTCAACTGCTCACTGTTTGCAGCTGTTCACAAATACATACTAGACACTAAAAGATTTGTCTAATGATTATGTACTCCTAACTCATGTGACGGCAACGACTCAACATCAGTCACAATATATCTTCCAGTATTATGTCATCTTTCTCACATGATTTTGAACGAAATAATGCTATGTTTTTGTAATATATTGTCTACTTAATGATTTATTTGTAACGGAGAAAACCTCGTAAGTTTATAACTTGTGTCTGATCCATTGTCTGTATTTGTTTGACAATACAATATGTTTAAAGTAACCGCACAATGAAAATGTCACACCAGAGATGTACTACAATAGTATCAACATAAGGGTGTCATCAACCCTTAAAATACACAAATTATACACAATGTACGTACTAAATGTTAACGTTATGCAAATGACACAAAAAGGAGCGATACTAGCGATTATGCAGCACCCCACTAAAAACTAGAATGAACTCAGGTTCTCCGGAAGGGTAGGCAGTACCTGCTCCACTAGTGGCCCCAGTCATGTTACTCTAGTTACAAGGCCGATGATAGAACATGAAGTAGGACAGATCCGAGAGGTGCTGACTACAAGTGGAACATATAACGCCATTTCAGCAATATTTTAGCTATATCATGGCGACCTGTTTTAGTGGTGGAAGAAGCCAGAGTACCCGGAGAGAACCACCGACCATGGGCAAGCAACTGGTAAACTTTATCACTTGCAGCTGTGAGTAGAGTGCACCCTTTTTTTAATTTACAAAGCTGGGCGCGAACCCACACCGTATTGGTGATAGGCTTGTATGAGTTGCTAGGTAATCCAACTACCTAACTCATTGAGCCACCCGGGCCCTTATTTATCGTGAGTAAGAAGATAATCTAAAATTTTACAAATTATCGATTACTTACATTTTCATATACATGTAAAGTTTGTCAGTGACTTGCGGCAGGTCGATGGTTTTCTCGAGTCCTGTGGGTTTCTCCACCAATAAAACTGACCGCCAAGATCTAACTGAAATACTGTTGAAAGTGGCGCTAAAAACCATAAACATACTGTTATTAAACTGCATCGTTTTCATATATATCTATATGTAATAGTTTAGAATCAAACAACGGTCAGCCATTTAGTACCAAGGACAGTGATAGCAATTATACTTGTGCAGTTATTAGACATGGAACATGGTGGTTTAGAATCTGTGGAAAATCCCATTTGAACGGAGAGTATTTAAACAAAGCAGCAGCAGTCTATGGTAGATTTAGTATAGCATGGAAGAGTTGGAAGGGGAACTGGAATTCACTGAAGAAAACATATATGATGATACGTAGACTTTAATTTTCCACATTTGTAATTTGCCATTTTTATTAAATTATCAAAATGAATTAGATACTATGAAGTCTTCTAACATTTTATGGTTATATTTTGGTTCTTTTAACTGTTTGGAGTCAAGCACATGTCTAGAAGTTAAATATAGAGATGATCATTTGATGTACTAGATTTATATTGTTTAATAGGTTTTTTGTTGCCAAGGGTATTATGAGAAACAATTTACATCAATAAAATTAACACATGTAGCGATGTTTATTGGCTAAGGATATTATGAAAACAATTTACACGAATAGAGGGTTAGGGTTATGGTGTTTTATGCCACTTTCAACAATATTTCAGCTATATCACGGTGGTCAGTTTTATTTATGGAGGAAACCGGAGTACCCGAAGAAAACCACCGACTTGTCGCAACTCACTTACAAACTTTATCATATGATGTTGTATCGAGTGCACCTCGTCACGCCAAGAGCGAGATTCGAACTCGCAACGTTATTGGTGATAGATCACGACCACGACCACCATTTTGCAAGAATAAAATTAATACAGGTAGTGTTGTTTATCGACTATGGGTATTATGAAAAACAATTTATATGAATAGAATAAACAGCTGCATGCATGTTCTGATGTTTATATAAGAAATAATTCATGGAAACCATACTGTGCTGTGAAGTTTAACATGGGTTGGCGGATACAATTTACTAATTTGCAGCCAACCCATGTTGAAGCTCACGGCTTCCTTGAATTAATTTGATTATGATATGTCTAACAGTACAAATGCGGTAGTACACTTTGATGGGAAAGGCGGTAATTTATATTCTGAGTAAAAAAAGGTTAGCAACAATTTTTTTTTTTTTTTTTTTTTCTCACAAACTGCGGCTATGCATATTATATGCATCACATGGTTAATCAATAAACAAGACATTTAAAACAGGTTAATTTAATCGACAATTTGTTCTTGAGTACCTGAGTAATTTCTCGTCGAAAATCAGATTATGGGTGCTTAACCTGTTTATGCTCTCCGAAAGTTAATTTAATCGACAATTTGTTCTTCAGTAAGGTTCCACTGTCGTCAAAGAGCTCCGATCGAAAATGCTTGGTCAACATCCGGGATATTTTAAAGCGGTTTTTTTAAGGAAGACACAGATAATTATCGTTAGTATTTATGAATATACTGTGTATATAATGTTTTGAATTATGATGCTTTATGATTGTTATCATTATTAATTTCATTTTTTGTCCATATATCATTTATTTTTGCAGTGTAAAATTAGATTTTTCTATAATCTATTAGGAATCCGGCTTCAAAATCATTACAATCAACTGAAATATCGCTATATCTTGCATTTACGAATGAATTAAATGTTGCCCAAAAAGAAAAAAATATTGATGAATGATTGATTTTACTTAAAAATACTATTTTGTTGATGAAAAGTCAATTAGTAACTAGTTATACCCTAAAACATGATGTCAACAGATGTTTTTGAAATCCGGATTGGTCAAAATGTAAACATGTATACAAACCGGTTGGGTCATTTAAAAATGGCCGGGTTTGTCAGTATGTAAATACCACTGATCTTATTGTTATTGAGCATTATATTGCAGTTTAACGATAGTTATGATTAGGAAATATCTCAAAGGCGATAAATACTGATCAATAGAATGAATATTTGCCATGGCTGCTAATTTCAGCTACTTTGTACAATAAAACAAATCGTTATTTCTATGTTAAATTGCTACTGTCGCGAACACTTGATTTTTTTATGCTTTTTGTGGCACTGACATCACGGTTGGTGCTCAATACGCTACACTCACTTTAAGTGGCTGTCCAGGCGCATCGATTGAGTAGTGGGAGATTTTTTTTATAAGGTAATATTTTGATTCTATACTCGTCGATAACGAAGTAAGTCACTCTGTGGAAATAACTTCATGGATACGATATTTAAGTTTCTTCACAGTATAATGTTTACATTAACATTACAGATAAGCAAATTAACAAAGGCTGTAGTATTGAATTCCTTTCCGCACGGACGATTTTGGCAGTTTGTATACAAAGAAAATGTTAGGTGTACTCGATTAATGCAACGTTCGTTACAAGTTGTAATACGACAAAAGTTCGTTCTTTGGATGTTATAGACACCCGCCCATCCACCAATAGTAATGCCAAAAGAATTTCAATCACTCGTATATATTTTGCATTTTTTTTCGGGGGGGGGGGAAATAGAAATGACAGACTCAATGAATTTGTTATGTTGATATATATTTATAATAAATGCTATGCGATCTTGTAACGAACGCACTATCCTACACTGTCTCGAGTCTTATTTATATTACGTTATTTTAGTTAATAAAAAAATATTTTCTGAGGAGTGAAACGAGGGTGAGAAAAAAATAGACAATATATATATACATTGTCGAAAATATAAAATTTATATAGACGAGTTTTGACGAGTTTTCTTACCTATTTCGCAGCGAGTGGAAATGAATTATATATTTTCCGACAATGTACGTATATTGTATCTATTGCCCCAAAGAAACTGTCAAATTGTCTAAAAAGAGCAGAAACAAGCGTTGTTCTTATCGTTTTTGATTGTGTCCTCTGTGAAGTTCGCGCTTATAAGTTTATAAGCATAAATCCTGTTACTGTTTCTTACCGTCGCTCAACATGAATCAAGTACCAGAAAAAGATATCTTGGTCAGAAACCAAATACAAACGTATAGCAAAAAATATCTGGTCAATGTAATGTGATTACTCGAATAGAACAAGTGCAGGATAAAAAAATAACATTAACTGGGCAGCGAAGAAATACTATTAAAACATCTTATGTTTCAATCTTGCGATTATCCTCATTTTATTTGTATAAGCTTCAGACAATTTGATTGCTACATTTATATTATATTGTGAGCGCCATACAGATGTTTGTGTATCTTTGCATTCAACATTCACTTACTAGTATCTGCTATACATTAAATTTTCTTTACAGATGAATCCTATCAGTATAATAGCCGTTGAGGAGTCTGTGGCGACCATGTTTGTCAACGGTTCGGGATGAAATGAGCAATCTTTATAGAAGACCTTCCATAGTTGCTTCCTACCAAGTTTCGGTTTTTATTGTATCTAGCTTTAGTGAAATAATGTGTACAGATTTTGTCTGTTTATATACTTATGAGTTTTGACTTTCCCTTTGGAAGATTGCAGTGGAGTTCGGTAATTTTGTTATTACACATATTCATTTGGCTAAGCAGTTTGAGAGGAGAAGATTTGATAAAATCGACCAATTAGAAACAAGAACCGCTTGATGCTTCCTACTAAGCTCCACTTCATTTGATTGAGGTGTTTCAGAGGAGAAGATTAAAATGTGAATAGTTAATGGACGAAAGACGACGACGACGGGCGCTAAGTGATAGTAAAAGCTCACATTGTCTTTGGCAAGATGAGCTAATAACAGTCATTGGGTAGATATGTCGCTCCACTCGGACACATTATTCTGATTCCGAGCTAACCAGTCTCTGCTATTTCTCCTTAATGCTGCGTTCTTAGAGGAGAAGCAACAAATACCAATTTTATAGTCTTTTGTTTGACAAGACCACGGCTCGTACCCACAATCTATCGCACTCGAGGCGAGCAAGCTAACCATTACGCTACCGATGCGGTTCCTTATTTTTATTTAATTTTTATTAATTTTTTTAATCAAATATTTTTTATTGTCCTTCAATATATTATTTGAAAACAAAAATTAATCCAAAACAATAAGAGTTACTTGATATCTATATAAACAGTGAGAGTTCCTACTTTTGATCAAACACTCTTTGAATAATGCAATAATTCAACTGCATAGCAAATAAAGAAAAATAATTAAAAGTTCTATACAAATCATGACCATTCTGTCGAAGGTGACTTGGCGAATGCCAATTCTGCACAAACCGTTTTGTATTTCTTCCTTTTAATGTTATACAAAATATCCACATGTAAAATATTTTTAATATGTGCTGTTGTTTTTTTTCACAACTTTTATTCATTGAAGACATTTTTTTTTTTTTTTTTCTTTTTATCAATTTGCAAGTCGAACATACCCTTGACAAGTGTTATAATGAACCTTAAATAAATTACAGAAAGAAACATAATTGTGATATTGAACTGTTTTCGCTATTCTTAAAATTTTTTACATAGACAAAACCGGTTCTACTTAAACACAATTTTTGCGACCCAACCGGAAAGTAGTGGCTGACAGAGCCGGAACGAATATACGTAAATAATCATTGTGTTTTCCACTGTAGCAAGTCTAAAACTATTCATGGTAGCACGCCAGTGCAAATTATCCTGTATATAAGCATTACAAAGGGTTTGTGTACTTTAATTACACATATAAACTACTTTTTATAGCTTTATTTGATGATTTCAATCTCATTATTAGCATTTTTCATTGTTTATGTCCATCATTTTATCTATATCTGAGTAATCGATAAAGATAACTACAGCAATATATAGGTAAAAACAAGCAAAAATAATCGACCGATAACGACATCTTCTGGATTCAAGATATAATAATACTATATGATCATAATACTTACTTTTTGTCGTCGCCTGTATGTCAAACATGCCTATTTGACTTGTACCGGAAGATGACAGAGCATTTCCGACCGGAGCTCTTTGACGACAGTGGGTTCAAAGCAGAAGACAAACATTTTTCTTGTAATAAAAAGTTTTATGGGGCGCCGTAAAGGACTTCCACAGAATGACCGCCATCGCTATGTTAGAAGGCAGAATGACGGCAAATGACGTTGTTGTGTCATTTGGTGTTCACCGTACAACCATATGGAGGTTAGCACAACGTTTCAGGACCACTGACGCAGTTTAGGATAGGCCAAGATCCGGTAGGCCAAAACGTCCCACTCCTAGAGAAGAACGTTACATCAGGATCACAGCAGGACATGACTGCTTCTTACCAGCAACAAGTATTGTCGACAGAGTACGGAGAGGAACTGGGGTCTGTATATCCGCGCAAACAGTCCGCAATCCACTTAATGCTTGTCGTTTGAAATCAAGAAAACAACATAAAGGTATGGAGTTAATTGTCCACCACAAAAGAGAGTCAAACGCAATGATTCCTGTCTACTTCTGTCATCAGTTATTTGATTTTAAATCACTAACTAGACAATGATTTCTTGCAATACTACATCAAATTGTGAAATATTACATAAGAGTAATTTAGTGTATAATCAACAGATGCCACCATTTTATCTATCTTTACAATATCATACGATCATATTCGAGTTTCTTAATTATTAGAAAAGGTGATAAACTGTATATAAACCAAGCAACATCTTCAAAGAAAAGCGCCATAAAATTGAGAAATACACCACTAATAATTGATATACCTCGGTTTATAAAGATACACTTTATCTTACCACGGAAATTGCATAGCAAAAGCTTTTTGAACGCCACTAGCGATGTTATTAACATTTCTGGGAAGATACACAAATGATATTCCTCTTTGAGTTGGTTGGTTGGTTTGTGGTATTTAACGCCACTTTCAACAACATTGCAGCTATATCATGGCGGTCAGTTGTATTAGTGGAGGAAACCGGAGTACCCGGTGAAAACCGCCGACCTGTAGCAAGTCACTGACAAACTTAACAATGTGTAAACATAATGGATGTAGTCGAGTGGTCTAGGGCGCTGGACGTAAGGCTAAGCGAATGGTGCTGCAGTGTAACAATGGTGTGGGTTCAAATCCCGTTGAGGGAAGAACAAAAATTTGACAGCTCTAAAATCTAATTCTAACACTGTTTGGTTTAATTTTCAGACGTATATATATATATATATATATATGTCGTCAACTAAAGAAGATATTACTGAAATATTGCCGAAAGAGGCGTTAAACACCATAACACACACCCTCCTTTGTACGGACACTTCTATTACATGGATATAAAAACAACTTGCTTTCAATCTTATCTTCAGTTTTAATGCCAAACGATTATGTAATTATTTAGAGTTTTATCATTTACGAAAGGCAGTACATTTACAAGAGTATCTTCAATTAATAGGTGTTATTTCGTTATCTGAGGATGTCTTCAGCAAAGTTATAGTTGATCCGAAAAGGCATTTCCTGTATTACTTAACTTGTTTACAATTAAATCTGTAATAAGGTATAATTTAGAACTTTAGAACTACTGTCAGTTGCGCTCCCTCAGTACGTCTAAATACACGTACACAATAATATAGGGTAATTTTTAATATAGCACATGGGTTTGTATTTTACTTTTGTTTTTTTTGTTTTTTGTTTTTATTTTTTTGGGGGGTGTGGGGGGTACTGATTGTGTGTTTTTGTGTGTGTTTGACAATATTAAGGGTTGTTTACTTAAAATTCGCGTACTTGCTGTTGTCCAATTAATCTCGTTGAAAACTGCATGGTCAGATTATTTTTTTTGTAATCTTTCAGATCAATTTTCTTCTGTAAAATTTGACGACAGAATTTTAATAATAAAAAAAGACGGTCCTAAAAGTTAAATGACTCGCCTTACGTACACTCCTCCATCTTAAAATGTCATAAGGAACAACAAGTTTTCACCAAGTTCACTTACTTATTCTACAAATGGTCACGACTCACAGACGTTCACATTATAAAAGAAGAACACAATTCATGTAAAACTGAAACATAACAAATAATGGATTTTTAATATGAATTATGGTTAGGTTTTATGGTTATGGTGTTTAACGCCACTTTCAACAATATTTCAGTTATATCGTGGAAGTCAGTTTTATTGGTGGAGGAAACCAGAGTACCCGGTGAAAACCACCGACCTGTCGCAAGTCACTGACATAATATTATATCGAGTACACCTCGTCATGAGCGTATTCCAAGTAACAACTTCAGTGGTAATATCATTGATTACACAGGTAGTTGTAAATCCAACTACCATGCGATGACAACCACGACGGCCCCTATTTTTAATGGAAGAAAAGACAACAAAACCAATACAAACAACATACACCACGTCTTGATGCATATTGACTTTATCTACATAGGGTAGCATACACCACGTCTTGATATATATATTGATTTTACCTACATTGGGTAGCATACACCACGTCTTGATATATATTGACTTTACCTACTTAGGGTAACATACACCACGTCTTGATGTATATTGACTTTACCTGCATAGGGTAGCACACACCACGTCTTGATGTATATTGACTTTACCTACATAGGGTAACATACACCACGTCTTGATGTATATTGACTTTACCCACATAGGGTAGCATACACCACGTCTTGATGTATATTGACTTTACCTACATAGGGTAACATACACCATGTCTTGATGTATATTGACTTTACCTACATATGGTAGCATACACCACGTCTTGATATATATTGACTTTACCTACATTGGATAGCATACACAACGTCTTGATATATATTGACTTTACCTACATAGGGTAGCATACACCACGTCTTGATATATATTGACTTTAACTACATAGGGTAACATACACCACGTCTTGATGTATATTGACTTTACCTACATAGGGTAGCATACACCACGTCTTGATGTATATTGACTTTACCTACATAGGGTAACATACACCACGTCTAGATGTATATTGACTTTACCTACATAGGGTAGCATACACAGCGTCTTGATATATATTGACTTTACCTACATAGGGTAGCATACACCACGTCTTGATATATATTGACTTTACCTACATAGGGTAACATACACCACGTCTTGATGTATATTGACTTTACCTACATAGGGTAACATACAACACGTCTTGATATATATTGACTTTACCTACATAGGGTAAAATACACAATGTTTTGATGTATATTGACTTTATCTACATAGGGTAACATACACCACGTCTTGATATATATTGACTTTACCTACATAGGGTAACACTCACCAAGTCTTGATATATATTGACTTTACCTACATAGGGTAACATACACCATGTCTTGATGTATATTGACTTTACTTACATAGGGTAAAATACACCATGTCTTGATGTATATTGACTTTACCTACATAGGGTAACACACACCACGTCTTCATATATATTGACTTTACCTACATAGGGTAGCAAACACAACGTCTTGATGTATATTGACTTTACCTATATAGGGTAACATACACCACGTCTTGATATATATTGACTTTACCTACATAGGGTAACATACACCACGTCTTGATATATATTGACTTTACCTACATAGGGTAACATACACCACGTCTTGATATATATTGACTTTACCTGCATAGGGTAACATACACCACGTCTTGATATATATTGACTTTACCTACATAGGGTAACATACACCACGTCCTGATATATATTGACTTTACCTACATAGTGTAACATACACCACGTCTTGATATATATTGACTTTACCTACATAGGGTAGCATACACCATGTATTGGTGTATATTGACTATACCTACATAGGGTAGCATACACCACGTCTTGATATATATTGACTTTACCTACATAAGGTAACACACACCACGTCTTGATATATATTGACTTTACCTACATAAGGCAACATACACCACGTCTTGATATATATAGACTTTACCCACATAGGGTAGCATACACCACGTCTTGTTGTATATTGACTTTACCTACATAGAGTAACATACACCACGTCTTGATGCATATTGACTTTACTTACATATGGTAACATACACAACGTCTTGATGTATATTGACTTTACTTACATAGGGTAACATACACCACGTCTTGATGTATATTGACTTTACCTACATAGTGTAGCATACACCACGTCTTGGTATATATTGACTTTACTTACATAGGGTAACATACACCACGTCTTGATGTATATTGACTTTACCTACATAGGGTAACATACACAACGGCTTGATGCATATTGAATTTACCTACATAGGGTAATTGATTATTATAAATGTATTTATTCGAGATAAACATAACATAGAACGTGCAGAGAATGGTGTATATCAAAAATAACTATGTTATCTTAAAAAAAACAGATGTTCTCACGTGCAGCGAATGGTGTAATTGTGATATTTGTTTATATCATGTTTTACCTCGATTTAAGTACAATAAACAGTATGTAATTGAAACTAATGCTAGTTCATTTTTTAAGTGGGAAGACGCCAAACGTCTGCTCATGTTTCTGGTTTTAATATGTTTGTTGATGAGGGTGAGTGAGCCCATTCCTTATAATTAGCTGCGTTTTTGGTAACGTATATAAAGAACAGCACACCGAGTAGATAGTAAACCATACTATTCTGTCAATAATAATAATACAGTATTTGTATTTATAATGGAGTATTTAATACTTATAGTTCTTTTTTCTACATCATTTTCAAAGTCAGTTTCGAAAACCCGAATTAATTTATTGAATAATTTAAAGGCCCCACTTTTTGTGGAGTTGGACGTTTCTAATGTGCAAAATTATATAGATACAAAAATTGACACGCGCCTCGACCATATCAATGATACTCTCGACGACAAGATAGAGGCTCTTATCGACAACAAAATGATCTTAGACAAATTGGATAAAATAAAACTTGAGAATGATGAAAGAGTGTCAGGATTTATTTCAGATTTGAAAACTCTTGAAGAGATACTCAAAAACTTAAAGAATGAACATAATCAATCAAGGGAAGAGTTTAAGGAATGGAAGAAAAGTGGTAAGTGGTACTGTAGACTGTATAACATTGTTTATTATTTGATGTTTTATTTTGATTATAGGGTAAGATTTATTTTGGCTATAATGTAAGATTTATTTTAGTTATAGTGTAGGAATTATTTTGGTTCTAGTGCATTGTTTATTTGGTTATAGTGTATGATTTATTTTGGTTATAGTGTATGATTTATTTTGGTTATAGTATAGGATTTATTTTTGCTATAGTATAGTATTTATTTTGGTTAAAGTGTAGGATTTATTTTGGTTATAGTGTAGGATTTATTTTGGTTATAGTGTAGGATTTATTTTGGTTATAGTGTAGGATTTATTTTGGTTATAGTGTAGGATTTATTTTGGCTATAGTGTATGATTTATTTTGGTTACAGTAGGATTTTATTTGGTTATAGTGTATGATTTATTTTGGATATAGTGTCGGATTTATTCTGGCTATAGTGTATGATTTATTGTGGTTATAGAGTAGGATTTATTTTGGTTATAGTCTAGGATTAATTTTGGTCATAGTGTATGATTTATTTTGGTTAAAGTGTAAGATTTATTTTCGTTGTAGTGTATGCTTTATGTTGGCTAAAGTCTAGAATTAATTGTGGTTATAGTGTATTATTTATTTTGGTTATAGTTTAGGATTAATTTTGGTTATAGTGTATGATTTATTTTGGTTATAGTGTAAGATTTATTTTCGTTGTAGTGTAGGATTTATTTTGGTCATAGAGTAGGATTTATTTTGATTATAGTGTAAGATTTATTTTGGTTATAGTTTAGGATTAATTTTGGATTTAGTGTATGATTTATTTTGGATATAGTGTCGGATTTATTCTGGCTATAGTGTATGATTTATTGTGGTTATAGAGTAGGATTTATTTTGGTTATAGTCTAGGATTAATTTTGGTCATAGTGTATGATTTATTTTGGTTAAAGTGTAAGATTTATTTTCGTTGTAGTGTATGCTTTATGTTGGCTAAAGTCTAGAATTAATTGTGGTTATAGTGTAGGATTTATTTTGGTTATAGTCTAGGATTAATTTTGGTTATAGTGTATGAGTTATTTTGGTTATAGTCTAGGATTAATTTTGGTTATAGTGTATGATTTATTTTGGTTATAGTGTAAGATTTATTTTCGTTGTAGTGTATGATTTATTTTGGTCATAGAGTAGGATTTATTTTGATTATAGTGTAAGATTTATTTTGGTTATAGTTTAGGATTAATTTTAGATTTAGTGTATGATTTATTTTGGTTATAGAGTAGGATTTATTTTGGTTATAGTCTAGGATTAATTTTGGTTACAGTGTATGATTTATTTTGGTTATAGTGTAAGATTTATTTTCGTTGTATTGTATGATTTATTTTGGTTATAGTGTAGGATTTATGTTAGCTATACGGTAGGATTTATTTTGGTTATGCAGTAGGATATTTTTTTCAGCTACAGAGCAGGTTTTATTTTGTTCATAGAGTAGCGTTCATTCGGGGGAAATTTACCTTGCTTTAACGTATATACAAATGTATATTCATATTTCTGAACATATTTGCTGTCTATTAACATTGTCTTACACATAACATATCTAAACTCGACGATTTAATCCTATGTTACATATAGCTACCATTGGGAATTCCGTTATACTTTCCGTGCTTGTTATATACAACTCTTGGCATATGATAAAATCAAATGCAAATATTGTCGTACAAACAATAAATAAACACGTAGAAATTGAAACGTCATTCCAATCGTTATCAATCTTCTGATACCGTTTCTGACCGTTTTCTCTAGATTAATCGGGTACCAGGAGGCTGCTTAATGTATAATAGATTAATAAAGTAAACATATATTTGTATTATACGTTTATTGTTCAGCTAACTTAATGATTGCAGGATAGAAAACTAGGGCGGGAGGTAAATAAATACATATTGTTATAAGAATGTCCCTCTCCCTTTTGTACGTGTTAGACAACTTCAGTCAGATCTTGGTTTTGTTTATGGTGTTCAACGCCACTTTCTCAATATTTTGCTATATCGTAGCGGTCAGTTTTATTGGTGGAGTAAATCGGAGTACCCGGAGAAAACCACCGACTGCCGCAAGTCACTGACAATCTTTATTTCATAATGATGCATCGAGTACACTTCGCCTGTTTGGGATTCGAACCCACAACGTTAGTCGTGATAGGCACTGATTGCACAGTAGTTGTAAATCCAACTATCATACAATCACGACCCTGACGGTCCCTTATTGCATAATGTCTATTAGATCGATGGACATTAGGCCAAATTATTATGCCTCTGTATGGCATATATATTATTTATCTTTCAATGATTTCTTTTAGATTTATTTGACTTTTATTTTTTTGCCCCATAGAGACAGGAAGAGTTCATGTTTCAAAATGAGAAGATTTGAATTCAAAGTGTGTGCACCATTAAAATTCAGAATTTGCACATCCAAAGCATACTTTCGTTTTATTTCGTAGTTCAATAAATATAAGGAAAGGTTGAAGATACCAAACGGGTAATCAGAAACAGACAATGCAATGGCCAAAAGAAAAAGTACAGACAGACAGACAATGATCTACGTAGCAAACTATATATCCAGCAACGCGAACCGAAAAAAACGATGTGAATGAGTTGGTGAGGGTGAGAGGGGTAACGGCAAATGACATATTGGAAATATTTCATATTCTTCGTGTTGACATCAGCTATCGAACATTACATACCTATGTCACTGGGGTGAACGAAATAATAGAAGTTTTAAAGCAAATTTGAAGTTAATTGGGTTGTATTTTTTTTTTATGATTATTCATTTGAATTGCAATGCTATTATAATAACGTAGACATCAAATTTAGTGCGCACAATGTTTTTTTCGGGAATGACCTTCATCATGTACGCTCACACTCGAAATATTAGAAATCCAAATAATTTATATGTTTGTTCGTGATTTATATAATAAAAAAATAACCTTCATTGAAGTTAAGCTCCCTCCCCCTGCTTCTTATGTCTAAGCAAGTACCAAGTTTGAAGTTAATGCTAGTTCATTTCTTTTAAAGTTGGATGACGTCAAACGTCTGCTCATGTTTCTGTTTTTAATCTGTGTTTTGATGAGGGTGAGCCTACACTTCATACTGAGCATGCGTCTTTGGTATAGTCCCGGTATATAATGAACATTGCATCTACAATGGAGTATTTGATACTTATAGTTCTTTTTTCTACATCATTTTCAAAGTCAGTTTCGAAAACCAGAATGAATTTATTGAATGATTTAAAGGCCCCACTTTTTGTGGAGTTGGACGTTTCTAATGTGCAAAATTATATTGATACTAAAATTGACACGCGCCTCCACTATATCAATGATAATCTCGACGACAAGATAGAGGCTCTTATCGACAACAAAATCACTGTAGACAATTTGGATAAAACAAAACTTGACAATAATGAAAGAGTGTCAGGATTTATTTCAGATTTGAAATCTCTTGAAGAGATAGAGAAAAACTTAAAGAATTTAAAGAATGAAAATAACCAATTAAAGGAAGACTTTAAGGAATGGAAGAACAATGGTAAGAGGTACTGTAGACTGTATTTACTATTTGATGTTTTATTTTGATTATAGTGTAAGATTTATTTTGGTTATAATGTAGGATTTATTTTAGTCATAGTGTAGGAATTATTTACGTTATAGTGTAGGATTTACTCCGCCTATAGTGTAGGATTTATCTTGGTTATATGCATGATTTATTTTGGTTATAGTGTAGGATTTATCTTGGTTATATGCATGATTTATTTTGGTTATAGTGTAGGATTTGTCTTAGATATAGCTTAGGATTTATTTTAGTTATGATGTAGGATTTATTTTGGTTATCTTTTAGGATTTATTTTCGTTATAATGTAGGGTTTATTTCGGTTATTGTGTAGGATTTATTTTTTGGTGTAAGATTTATTGTTGTTATAGGACAAGATTTATATTGGCTGTAGTGTAGGATTTATATTGCTTATAGTATAGGATTTATTTTGGTTATAGTGTAGGAATTACTTTTGTTATAGTGTAGGATTTTATTTGGTTATACGGTAGATTTATTTAATTTATAGTATAGGATTTATTGTGGTTATATTGTAAAATTTGTAGGATTTTTCTTGGTTATGGTGTAGGATTTTTTTTTCCGTTACAGAGCAGGTTTTATTTTGTTGATAGAGTAGCTTTAATTCGGGAGAAATTTACCTTGTTTTAGCGTATATATTCGTACTTCAGAACATAGTTGCTGTCTATCTACATCGTCCTACACTAAACTACACTAGACTAAATTGTTTAATCCTATGCTACATGGTTACATAGCTACCATTAGGAATTATGTTGTACTTTCCGTGCTTGCTATATACAACTCTTAGCATATGATGAACACAAGAGCAATTATGATCGTACAAACTATAAATAAACACGCAGAAATTGAAACGTCATTCCAATCGTTAACAAACTTCTGTTACCTTTTCTGACCGTTCGGTCTAGATGAATCGGGTACCAGGAGACTGGTTTACGTATAATAGATCAATAAAGCAAAATGGTATTCGCATTATACGCTTATTGTTCAGTTAACTTAATTATTGCAGGATAGAAAACTAGGGCGGGAGGTAAATATATGCATATTGTCCTTCTCCTGTTTGTACGCGTTAGAAAACTTCAGTCAGACCTTGGTTTGTTTCATGGTGTTTAGCGCCACTTTTCAACAATATTTCAGCAATATCGTGGCGGTCAATTTTATTGCTGGAGGAAATCGGAGTACCCAGCGATCTGTTACAAGCCACTGATAAACTTTATCACATAATGTTGTGCACCTCGGCCTGATCTATATTCGAACTCACAAGATCAGTGGTGATAGGGACTGATTGCATAGGTAATGCAAATTCATCTACCATATGATCACGACCACCACGGCCCCTCAAATAATTTATCGATACGCCTTAGAGTAATGTACGTTGTTCTTTTTAGATAAAAATCAGATTCTGGTACGTGACTGTAGTGACATTGACCCCGGAAGCAGAAATGGAGTTTACAAGATACATCCTATTTCTGAATCTAAGGATGGATTTAAAGTATATTGTGACATGGAGACGGATGGTGGAGGGTGGACAGTAAGCTAACTCTGTACACAAACCGCTTCATTTTCGAATAATATTCATTTTCATTTTTATATCTTTAGTAATTACCAATATGCAAAGTTTTGTCGAAAACAACCATTCGCTAAAAGATAAATGGTCGGTCCTTTATAATGTGTTGTCCAAAATTTATCGCAAACTGTAATTATCCAATTAATGTTTTTTTTTATATAAACGATTTTTCATTCAGACTACGGAGGAATCAGAAAAAAACATACAAATAAATACAAATTTGTGGAAAATTGACTTAAAAAAAACGTTCTCCATGGACTATATATTAAAAACCTTAAACGTAACCATTGGTTTTTATTATTCCATTTTTTTAAATTTTGCTAATTCGTTTTTTCTAAAGTCGATTATAGAAGTACGAAATTTCAAATTTAAACGTCAAATCATTTTTCTAGGAAACGGAACTTAAAAGTGAACTCATGCTCAGACTTTCCATTTAGTAAACACATTGTGTATATGCTGATTTGGGAGGGAGACTTCATCTAATAAGAACACTTAATCTGAATCTAGTACAAGCTTTAAATAAGTTTATGATAAAAGGAAATACAAAAATATGTTATCATTCTATAACATATGAGCTGGGTGTGATATATAAAGTACATCGTGAAGTTCCGAGTGTAATTGTTCAGAATAAACGTTTGAGAATACTGAGGGCAATCAAAAAAGGATAATCCAGAAAAACTGGAAACATAGAGCACGCAGGACGAAGACAAACAAAACAAAACAAAAACACAATGCAATATGTGTTGGACACCACTATATGCAAACAAGCCATGCGCCATCTCATAAACAACTGGAGGTTTAAGGGGAACCGAACCTCGTTTTTATGCGTTAGGAGTAACATCACAACACGGAACTCAAGAGTGTAAAGACACAATTAGTATTAAAAAGTTCAATAATGCACCGTTCGTCCAAAATTAAAATTGTCTATGCAAAATGACCCTCATTTTCTTAATTAATATTCATTGTCTGCTTAAGCTTAAGATGTATATTTCCAACAGGCATATAACATTAAGGAGTAAGACATCCCTTTTTGTATGTATTCATCGATGGAGGAAAAGGGGGAGATAAAACGCTTTAAAATGCAATTGCATTGGTCAATCAAATCGCAGAGATGCTTACAGAAACAGAGACTGATATTGAAATGAAAAAACCACAAAAGTACATTCACGTTCGCCATTATTGTTTGTCTTATGAAATGTTTGAGGATACCAAAGGAGTCAAAAGCCGTAAACAGAAGGACAGACAATACAATGGGGTAATCAAAAGTCGTACACAGAAGGCAAGTCAATACAATGGCCAAAGGTACAAGGACAAACAATGACCAACAAAACACTGCACTGAACATTAAAGATCGAGCAACACGAACTACACTAAAACTAGGGATAAACTCAGGTGCTCCGGAAGGGTTAGCAGATCGTGCTCCACTAGTGACACCCATCGTGTTACCGCTTAACGACAGATTTTGGCTTGTCATAATCATGTCTTATCTAACGACAGTATTGTAAACCAAATCGATATTTGTTTGTTTGTTTGATGGTGTTTAACGCCACTTTCAACAATATTTCAGTTATATCGTGGTGGTCGGTTTTATTGGTGGAGGAAACCGGAGGATCCGAAGAAAACCACCGACCTGTCGCAAGGCACTGAGAAACTTTATCACATAATGTTGTAAAACAAATTGGGACATACTTCAGTCATACCTTAGCTTGGAGAACCTGAACCCATGATAAAGTGTCAGATCATAGGGTACATGACTAACTTTGATGACTGTGTAATTGAGCTTGTAATTCTGGTCTAATACAAAACAGACATAATAATCATCTCATTAAAAACGCGAAAATGTAACGTGTACTCGCCACGATAAAGCTGAATAAATCCTTAATTTGATAAACAACAATCATTCACTCTTCTAGTGGGTTTTTATATTTTTTTTCAATTTAGGTGTTCCAACGTCGGGTGAATGGCGAAACAGATTTCTTCAGAAGTTGGTTGGAATACCAGAAAGGCTTTGGTGATTTAGAAAAAGAATTCTGGTTAGGTTAGTAATCAGTAAAAAATCCAGAAATCTTAAACAACAAAAATAACATTTTCTTTTTGTATTATTATTATTTTTTATAATTATTATTAATGGTTGTCGCCTGGGAAATGTCGATCATCGATTTCATTTTTCCGTGTCTAATCTGTGTGGCAATTTGTTCCAAATATAAACGTTACTATACCGCTTTGTGTTACAGGATGTTTACTATATGTCGCCATCAGGACGTCTCCTCATAACTGTGGCATAAACTTACCATTAGGAACGTGTATTATGTACATATATATTTTTTTGTTATTCATCCTCCATTGCCGTTGTGGGTTTGTTCTCCCAGGTTTGCTGTTTAGTGCATTTGTTCCTCTAACTCGCATTTGTATCTCTGAACGTTTACAATTTTAAATTGCTTGATGTGTCGAAGTGTTTTTCTTACATTAATTCAGGACAAACAACAAGCCTGAAATGACATATAATATTATACTTTTTATAGGTAACGAAAAGCTCCATACAATGACATCGCTTTACCAATATGAACTTAGAATTGGGTTGGAGGATTTTGAAGGACAAACAGGTTATGCTAAATATACAACATTTTCTATTGGAAATGCTTCGAGCCTTTATAAACTGTCAGTCAGCGGCTACAGCGGAACTATCGGTTAGTATACTAGTACATAATTGAATTCATGTCAGATACTAAGTTCAAACTGTATTGGATATACTATCAACACAGGAAATAAGCTAAATACTAAACTAACACAAGTGTCCACAGTTCATATAAAGAACGTCCTAAATACTCGAATATCACAAAAATGAACGCACTGAATACCCACACAACACCAGGAACGCAGTTAATGGAACAGGAACTGCTTACACTCACGGACCACTGGGGGTTAATCCCTATTTGACGCATGTCTTAGTTGGGTTGGTGATGGTCAGTTTGTAGAATTACATGTATTCATGTTTTTAGTTCCACGTAAAACAGATGTTCTGTTCGTCTTTACTCCCATTTGTTTTGTAGGATGTTCATGTTTTAGTAATGTTATTTGTATTGTATACTGATTACCAAAACACATTCAATATCATAATATGTCCCTCTCAATTGATAGTAACACGACAGTTGTCACCAGTGGAGCACGATCTGCTAACCTTGCAGAGAACACCCCCGCCTTCACTCCACTTTTTAGTGGGGTTCGTGGTGCTCCATATTTATTTTTCTGTGTAGTGTTTTGTAGATAATGTTTGTTCTTTTGTCCAACTTCTTTTGGTCATTGTGTTGTCTGTCCTTTGATTAAATATCTAAGAATATATAGCATACTAAACTTAGTTAACACAATTGTTAACACACAAATTCCTAAATGCACAATTGACATAACATGCGTGGTAACACAACCGCACAATGTTCTACAACACATTTCAGCATGTAATAATATTGAAAGTATTGTAATTTGATATTATTCTATGAAATTAGCACACACATGCAAATGTGTGTTAAAAGTATGACATATCCATATATTCTAGAATACAAACATGTACAAATGTATGTTATATTCAATCCTGTGAGTATTATGTTTGTGATTGTGTGTTTATTTTGCTTATTTTCTTTATTTTGTTTATTTTACTTATTTTTTCGTTCACCCGACTCGAACATTCCGACAGTAATAATAGTAATACAAACTCACCTTTCAAGTTGTAGTAAAGCTATTCACAGTTCAGCTCCTTTTGTTTTAGTAATCATTTTGATATGACCTTACACATGTGACATTCCAATCCAACAATGATTTTTGTCAACAGTATACAGTTAATCCTTATTTTTCATTTTTTATTTTTTATTTTTCATTTATCGCACAAAATTAGTTCAATTCCACTTTTGCACTTATTAAAGAAAGAGTCGTTGCCGTCTGTTGAGTATATATTTTACTGTTATGTTTTTGTAATCTACATTGCCATCCAGTTTTGCATGGTCCACGTGTGTTTTACATACGACAATGAGTAACGATGTACATGTAACCAGCTATGCAGTGGAAATTTGTTTGTTCTATTTAAAGACAAATCCCTGTCTTATGAAATGTGTGAAGAACAATTTTATTTATTTATTCCATGTATTTTGTCTGCTACTCCGTTATTTATGTTATAATTTCGTGAAACTAACAAGATTTGTAGACGGCGATGTCATTAATATTACTCTCATGTTGTGCTTATTAAAATTATGTATTCTTTTATCGGGCGACGTTTTGATGAACCCAGGACCCACTCATGGGGATGTCCTTAATAAATCTATTAGTATTCTTCATCACAATATTAGAAGTCTGAGGAATAAAATTCAATATATTGCGAATATTGTAGATGAGTTTTACTGAAACGCATTTGGTCCACAGCTTTTCAGATGTAGACATATTTCTCCCTGTTTTAATACTAATCCATTTAGATTAGACAGAAATTGTCATGGAAAATATAAACATCAGTATGCGCCCGGATCTACAAATAGACGGGACAGAAGTAATGTGGCTTGAAATAAAAATCGAAGTAGGTATAATTCTGCTTAGTATTATTTACCGATCTCCCTATTGGACCCATCATTTTCGTTACCGATTCTATAACAGCATTGGAAGCGACCACGATTCCCGTTGATCGCAGTATTAGTGATCACGACCATACCTACATAGTTGTTGACTGCGGTTATAAAAACTCGAAGTCCTATACAAGGACAGTCTGGTTATATAACCAGGGTAATTATACCTTATTTAGATATCTAATTTCCAACACTGATTGGGAAACTATTATTTCAGAACAACCAACTGTAGATATAGCGTGAGAACTATTCACTGGTAAGTTTATGGAAATTGCACTTGAATGAATAGGAACAAATATTGTCACCTGTCGACGAAACGATAAGATCTGGATGACTTCTGAAATTAGAAGGGAATTGAGGGTAAGAGACCGTTAACAGAAGAAATTCATTGAAAACAAATCCATATTTAATGAACGTAGGTATAAGGATCAGTGCAACAAGGTAAACAATTTAAAGAAATCAGCAAAAATTGAACTTTATGTAAGTATAAACGAAACACTATCTGACCTAAAATATGTTAACAGTAAACAATACTGGAAGACCATTAAAATGTTTGTCAAAGGTGAATATAACTGCTCACACTTACCACCCCTACGACAGCCAAATGTAATATTTTAAACGATTATTTCTGTTCTATATCAGACTTTCAAGACGAGCATACAGAATTACCAGATTTTGATGACAGAGGGCGAAATACACTTACTGAAATGAATATCCAATATCAGGAGATAGTTGATATCACTACTTAACACGAATAAAGCTGTAGGTCCCGATCGTATTAGCAATCGCATGCGTTAGAAAGTAATACACGGGGATGCACACCCACTTTGTCTACTATTCAACAAATCTCTTCAAAACCGTAAATTCCCTAAGGACTAGAAGTTAGCCCACGTCATCCCCATATTTAAAGGTGGAGACCAATCATTGGTTTCTAATAATAGACCTATTGCACTACTTTGTACTGTTAGTACAATTTTCGAAAAAGTAGCATACAAATATATATTCAACTTTCTGGTTGATAACTCCCTTATTTATGAATTCCAGTCAGGATTTATGCATGGTCACTCCAAGTCACACCAACCAATCGAACTTACACACGAAATTATGCAATCCCTTGATAATCAAGAATTGATCTGTTTATTTTTTTGTGATGTCAGTAAGGCCTTTGACCGAGTTTGGTTGAGGGGCTTACTGCTAAAATTAGAACGGTATGGCATTACAGGTAATCTTCTCGGGTGGTTAGAGAGTTACATCTCGAACAGAGAACAACAAGTTACTATCAAAGAAACCATCTCATTGAAACGAAATTTAAAAGCTGGAGTTCCCCCGGGGACAACCATTGCTTCTCTGGTGTTTTTGATATTTATTAATGACATTGCCGATAATATGCTTGGATAATGTAGATTGTTTGCTGATGACACGTCCGTTGGCGAAAGAGCACTTGAAATTAATAATCTGCGTTCTATGGTTAACATTGATATAAATAATATTACGCATTGGGCGAAACAATGGCTAGTCAAACTAAATCCGGAAAAAAACAAAAAATAGTGTACTTCAGTACCAGGCCCTCTCCAGTTGATCTATACTTCTCTTCAGATAATATTTAAAAAAAAATTAAACCTGTTCATGCTCACAAGCATCTTGGTGTTACTTTCAGTGCTGATGTATAATGGTCTAAACATATAAATAATGTTGTCAAAGCATCCAGACAGATAGCCGTTCTGAGGAAGATCAAATTTAAGATGTCTAGAAACTTTTTAGAAAATATTTACATGACCTTCATTATGCCACTTCTTGAATATTCTTGTGAAGTTTGGGACAGTTGTTCAGATGCCGATGATGGCAGACTTGAACAACTTCAACTTGAGGCTGCTATAATCGTCACAGGTCTGACAGCTTATGCAAGTTTGTCTTCTTTATATGCAAAAACCGGGTGGGGAAAACTTAATCCCATACGCAAATCAGAAAGTTGTCACTTTTTTTATAATATAGTTAAGGGTGATACCCCCGATTATTTAAGTAATTAGCTCCCCCGGATTGTCAACCAGGCAAAAACTACAATTTACTAAATGTAAATACATGTACTTTCACTATTCCCCGTTGTCATCTAACCCTATATCAAAATTCATTTTTTTCAGCCACTATACATCTATGGAATAATTTACCCCAATATATCATAGATTCACATAGTAATTGCATATTAAAATCTAGATTAAAGATTTACTACAACAATCCGGTAAAACCTCCTAAATATGTTTCGTTTGCTTCACGTCTGGCAAGTATTCTACATACACGTCTAAGGCAAATTTGTAGTGGCTTAAAAGGTGACCTTTTTAGGTGTAATCTGATCGATTCTTGTTATTGTAACTGTGACAATTATGTGGAAAACAATGAACACCACTTCTTACAATGCAAATTGTTTGTAGATCAGAGAAATGTAATGATGAACAATATTAGAGATCTTGGGTTAGATATATCCATCAACAATATATTGTATGGAAATTCAGATTTTGCCTCAACTGCTCACTTTTTTCATCTGTTCACAAATACACACTAGACACTAACAGATTTGTCTAATGATGATGTACTCCTAACTCATCTGACGGCAACGACTCAACATCAATCACAATATATCTTGCAGTATTATGTCATCTTTCTCACATGATTTTGAACGAAATAATGCTATGGTTTTGTAATATATTGTCTACTTAATGATTTATTTGTAACGGAGAAGACCTCGTAAGTTTATAACTTGTGCCTGATCCATTGTCTGTATTTATTTGACAATAAAATATGCTTAAAGTAACCGCACAATGAAAATGTCACTCCAGAAACCCTTAAAATACACAAATTATACACAATGTATGTACTAATTGTTAACGTTATGCAAATGACACAAAAAGGAGCGATACTAGCGATTATGCCTTTCTCGATGCCACAAGTAGAGTTTGCAGTCACCAAAGGGGTAATCAGAATCCGTAAGTCGATGACGGAAACAACACAATTGCCAAAAAGAAAAGGCACAAAATGACAAAACGATCTATGAAATATTACACAGAAAACTAAACATCAAGCAACACCCCACTAAAAACTAGGATGAACTCAGGTTCTCCGGAAGGGTAGGAAGTTCCTGCTCCACTAGTGGCTCCAGTCATGTTACTTTAGTTACAAGGCCGATGAAAGGTCATGAAGTAGGACAGAACCGAGAAGTGCTGACGACAAGTGGAACATATAACGCCATTTCAGCAATATTTCAGCTATATCATGGCGACCTGTTTTAGTGGTGGAAGAAGCCAGCGTACCCGGAGAGAACCACCGACCATGGGCAAGCAACTGGTAAGCTTTATCACTTGCAGCTGTGAGTCGAGTGCACCCTTTTTTGTAACTCACAAAGCCGGGCGCGAACCCACACCGTATTGGCGATAGGCTTGTATGAGTTGTTAGATAATCCAACCACCTAACTCATTGAGCCACCCGGGCCCTTATTTATCGTGGGTAAGAATATCAGGTAAAATTGTACTTATAAATATTACCATATACATGTAGCTTATATGTGAACAAGTTTGTCAGTGACTTGCGGCAGGTCGATGGATTTCTCCGGGTACTGTGGGTTTCTCCACCAATAAAGCTGACTGCCAAGGTCTAACTGAAATGTTGTTGAAAGTGGCGTTAAATACCATGAACACACTGTTATTAAACAGCATCGGTTTTCATCTCTATCTATAGGTAATAGTTTAAGATCAAACAACGGTCAGCTATTTAGTACCAAGGACAGTGATAACGATCAATCCCCTCTTAGGTGTGCAGTTCTGAGACATGGAGCATGGTGGTTTAGGTGGTTGTCGTGTGGAAATTCCAGTTTGAACGGAAAGTATCAAAACAAATCAGCAGCAACAACAGCCTCTATCTACAATTATGGTATAACATGGGAGAGTTGGATGAGAAACTGGAATTCAATGAAGAAAACATATATGATGATACGTCGACTTTAATTATCTACAAAAAGACAGACGCATTTCATCAATATTAATTATTTTATGGTATGAATTAAATATCTTTAATTTGCCATTTTTATTAAATAGACACAATTGATTAGAAACTTATGAAGTCTTCTCCACATTTATGGTTACATTTGGTTCTTTTAGCTGTTCGGAGTCAAACACATGTCTAGAAGTTAAATATATAGATCTATGATTAATAGGTGTACTATATTTATATTGTTTAATGTTTTTAGGGGCCAAGTGTATTATGAGAAACAATTTACATTAATAAAATTAACACATATAGCGATGTTTATTGGGTATTATGAAAACAATCTACATGAATAGAGGGTGAGGGTTGTAGCATTTTACGCCACTTTCAACAATATTTCAGTTATATCGTGGCGGTCATTTTTATTGGTGCAGGAAACCGGAGTAGCCGGAATAAAACCCACCGACCTGTCGCAAGTCACTGACAAACTTTATCGCATATTGTTGTGTCAAGTACACCTCGCCACGAACGGGACGTTAAACATCATAAGCCAATCATTCCCGATTTGATTAAATTTATTCGTTCTTATGTTTTTTTACGTGTGATTTCCCTTATAACAGCCAAATGCTACCAGGTGTGGCAAGAGCGATGGAATAGGACAACGAATTTGATTGTAATTTACTCATAGCTTATATATATTGAACCTTATAACAATCAAAGGATAATATAAAATTCACAAGTTGCTAAAACATTGAAAAAAACTGCTGTAAAAGGTATAAATTTAGAATAAAAGTCGAAAATGTACAAATGGTATATTACCGATTTATTGATTGATTGAATGAATGAATGAATGAATGAATGAATGAATGAATGAATGAATGAATGAATGAATGAATGAATGAATGAATGAATGAATGAATGAATGAATGAATGAATGAATGAATGAATGAATGAATGAATGAATGAATGAATGAATGAATGAATGAATGAATGAATGATTGATTGATTGATTGATTGATTGATTGATTGATTGATTGATTGATTGATTGATTGATTGATTGATTGATTGATTGATTGATTGATTGATTGATTGATTGATTGATTGATTGATTGATTGATTGATTGATTGATTGATTGATTGATTGATTGATTGATTGATTGATTGATTGATTGATTGATTGATTGATTGATTGATTGATTGATTTATTGATTGATTGATTGATTGATTGATTGATATGCCTTTTGGGGAATGATTTTATTGGTACAAGTGCAAGTGGAGCTCTTTTTTATATAGAACAACATATTTTATGTGTAATTAGTGGCTTATTGCAGGACATAATTTTTCAATCGTACTTATTATGTATATATTGCATTTTGTTCCTTGTATGCAGATTGAGTCTTGCCGTTATACCCGTATCATAAATGATGTTCCGAACTTACCGAGATCGATGTCTAGATATTTACTGAATAGATTATGAATAATTATCAATAATTTTCAAACAGAATAAAGATATCCAAAATACAAATATAGAATTTAATTCTTGGTTCTACGAATGTAACTTCGACTGGCCCCATTCTTTTCTTTGCCTTCATTGACTATTAATTCAGAGTACCAGTACTTGAAATAGAGTTGTCACGCTTTAATCACAAATGATATTGTTTTTACATGAGGAGTTGAAGATACCAAAAGGAAGGTAATCAGAATCCGTATATCGAAGAAGAACAGACAACACAATGGCCAAAGGAAAAAGGACAAAAGGACAAACAACGATCTACACTGCATGCACATAAAACTAACGAGCCCTACTAAAAACCGGCAGTGAACGCAGGTGCTCCGGACGGGTAGGCAGTTCCTGGTTCACTAGTGGCATCCGTCGTGTTATTCTAGTACATAATGTACATAAATTTACCAACAGAGAATAATATTTTCTTTTGAATTCAGTAAATCAATGAATTATTGTTCCATATCTATTAGTTGTATTTTGGGAACTTTAATTAAGATACGAGAAAGACAGCAAGACTGTTATATCTCATTCATTACATATCCCCACACCATACCCACTAGAAAGAGGTGAAGAGGGAAATGGTGGGGCGTATGATTTTGTTAGTATTTTTTGTATTTTAACTATATAATTGTAAAAAGAATTTAATCTAAAAAATTAAGGTTATGTTGCATAAATATTGATTGATTGGTGTTTAACGTCAACAGTAGCAATATTTAGTTATATCGTAGCGTTACAATAAATACATTACCATCATAGATTCCAAGTGAAATTCAATAGAAATCCCATTCCTACGATAAATCTACAAAGGAGATTATTAACGTTCAGGATACGTGAGACTCTTCAAACACATTACCCAAAATGGTTAACATCACGATCAGGCTTTCCGTATTATAACACGACACACCCTCTCTCCCCAAATTGAGAAGGCTCCCCCTATCCGCCACTCAGGGACGCGTTGAGCAGCTTCGTGGGTTTGAGCCCTGGAAACGTTGTCCAGAACCCAGCACTTCTATAGTAATTTAGCTAACATCATGAGCTGATGAACAAATGATTAAAAATTCTCCACATAAGACTTTGTATGTTACAGTAATCGCCTTATATACAAATCGATGTGAACAAAGTCAGATACCACTATGTTAACAGAAAATACGGTGAAATTTTTCTAAGCCGCACCTTCCTGAGATAAACTGTTGTGCTCGAAATAGACAAGTGTCCGGTTTATTCGAAATAAACAAATATTTCCTATATTACGACTTTATTACAGGGTTCCAATTTAAATTCAGGGTTTGATTTATACAAGTTTGAGGTTCACTGTAAAAGTCTGCCACTGGATATTTACAGTATGGTGCTGTCAGCATCGTCCTCGTCGTAATCGTCCTATTATAGACAAAAAGAATTCGAGGGACTTCTTTATTTCTAGTTCACCAATCCTTGTGAATTTTCAAGACACATATCATTGGTACAGAATTAATATTGGTATTGATTTTGGATATTGTAGCCACATCCAATTCTAAACAAGAGGCAGCAAGATACAACAAATGTTGTTTCTGTTTTTTTGTACTTGGAGAGTTTATTTTTTATTTGATTCTGAACAACTATTTCTTTCCTAAAATCCTTTAAAAATTCTTTTAGAGAATGTATTATGTTATTATGTATCTTTTTTCGTATTTTGACATGAAAGGGGCGAATCTTGGTGCATTTCAAAATCTGACCTTTCTTATTTCTCATCCGATATTAATGCAGTTCTTTACAAAATGATCATCATAATGGGTTACTGTTATAAATTTGCTATTTTATTCAATATACATTGTAATATTGAATTAAACATTTTTACGCAACTACGCCAAAAGTCGTAAAGGCATCTCGAAATGAAGGATCCCCAATTTATTGTTTTGAATGTGAGTAATTATTGGGTACAGATGTTGTCAGTTTTGATCAAAACAAAACAAAACAGAAGAAGAACAGACAATATAATGCAGTAATCAAAGGCCGTAAACAGAAGAAGGACAAACAATACAAAGGGGTAATCAAAAGCCGTAAACAGACGAAGGACAGACAATAAAATGGGGTAATCAAAAGCCGTAAACAGAAGAAGGACAGACAATACAATGGGGTAATCAAAAGCCGTAAACAGAAGAAGGACAGACAATACAAAGGGGTAATCAAAAGCCGTAAATAGAAGAAGGACAGAAAATACAATGGGGTGATCAAAGGCCGTAAACAGAAGAAGGACAGACAATACAATGGGGTAATCAAAAGCCGTAAACAGAAGAAGGACAGACAATACAATGGGGTAATCAAAAGCCGTAAACAGAAGGAGAGACAATACAATGAGGTAATACAAAGCCGTAAACAGAAGAAGGACAGACAATACAATGGGGTAATCAAAAGCCGTAATCAGAAAAAGGACAGACAATACAATGGGGTAATCAAAAGCCGTAAACAGAAGATGGACAGACAATACAATAAGGTAATCAAAAGCCGTAAACAGAGGAAGGACAGACAATACAATGGGGTAATCAAAAGCCGTAAACACAAGGACAGACAATACAAAGGGGTAATCAAAAGCGTAAACAGAAGGACAGACAATACAATGGGGTAATCAAAGGCCGTAGACAGAAGAACAGACAATACAATGGGGTAATCAAAAGGCGTAAACAGAGGATGGACAGAAAATACAATGGGGTAATCAAAAGCCGTAAACAGAAACACAGACAATATAATGGGGTAATCAAAAGCCGTAAACAGAAGGACACTCAATACAATGGGGTAATCAAAAGCCGTAAACAGAAGGACAGACAATGCAATGGGGTAATCAAAAACCGTAAACAGAAGGACAGACAATACAAAGGGGTAATCAAAAGCCGTAAACAGAAGAAGGACAGACAATACAAAGGGGTAATCAAAAGCCGTAAACAGAAGGACAGACAATACAAAGGGGTAATCAAAAGCCATAAACAGAAGAAGGATAGACAATACAATGGGGTAATCAAAAGCAGTAAACAGAAGATGGACAGACAATACAATGTGATAATCAAAGGCCGTAAACAGAAGAAGGATATATAATACAAAGGTGTAATCAAAAGCCGTAAACAGAAGAATGACCGACAATGCAATGGGAGGGGATAATCAAAAGCATTAAACAAAAGAAGGATAGACAATACAATAGGGTAATCAAAAGCCGTAAACAGAAGAAGGACAGACAATACAATGGAGTAATTAAAAGCCGTAAACAGAAGAAGGACAGAAAATACATTGGGTAATCAACAGCCGTAAACAGAGGAAGGACAGACAATACGATGAGGTAATCAAAAGCAGTAAACAGAAGAAGGACAGACAATACAATTGGGTAATCAAAAGTGTAAACAGAAGAAGGACACACAATACAATGGGGTAATCAAAAGCCGTAAACAGACGACGGACAGACAATGCAATGGCCAAAGGTACAAGGACAAACAATGATCTACAAAACACTACATCGAACATTAAAGATCAAGCAACACGTACTACGCTAAAACTGGGGATGAACTCAGGTGCTCCGGAAGGGTTAGCAGATTGTGCTCCACTAGTGACGTCCGTCGAATTACCATTTAACGACATATATCAGCTTGTCATAGACACCTCTTATCCAAGACAGTATTGCAAAACAGATCGATGTGTGCTTGTTTGATTGATGGTGTTTCAACAACTGTTTCAACAATTTTTCAGCTATGTCGTAGTGGTCAGTTTTATTGGTGGAGGAAACCGAGGACCCGGAGAAAACCACAGACCTGTCGCAAGTCACTGAGAAACTTTATCACATAATGGTGTAAAACAAATTGGGACAGACTTTAGTTATACCTTAGCTTGGATTTATTGATTGATTGATTGATTGATTGGTGTGTAGTGTCCAGCGAGCAATTTTTCAGCTATATTCAGGAGGAGAACATTTAAAAATTTAAACGCCACGGGACTCGAAACAAGGAAAGCTGATGTGTAGGAACGGATAATTTAGCCAGTGCAACAGGTCTCTTATGGACCACTCATCATGAGCACAATGCTTATAATGAGCTGTTACACTGGGTTCGTTAACGTGCGAAGAGGGTGGCAATCTCTCAACACGGGACCTCGGCTTTATTTACGTCTCATCCGCAGGAAGGTTGGTTGTGAAGTAATACATCCCGCACAACCGACGGACGCCCCTTTAAGCCGAAGAAGGTCTCGGTCCCATTTCTATAGCCCGGTGTTGCCGTGGGGTTGACCCCTTTCAGAGGACTAGTGCCTCTAGGGCGGAGAGTCTTGGTGCCTATTCTCTTGGAGGGGGCTCCACTAGTGACGTCCGTCGTATTACCGTTTAACGACAGATATCGGCTTGTCATAGACACCTCGTATCCAACGACAGTATTGAAAAACAAATCGATGTGTGCTTGTTGGTTTGTTTGATGGTGTTTAACGCCTCTTTCAACAATTTCTCAGCTATATCGTAGTGGTCAGTTTTATTGGTGGAGAAAACCGGAGGACCCGGAGAAAATCACAGACCTGTCGCATGTCACTGAGAAACTTTATCACATAATGGTGTAAAACAAATTGGGACAGGCTTCAGTTATACCTTAGCTTGGATTTATTGATTGATTGATTGATTGATTGATTGATTGATTGATTGATTGATTGATTGATTGATTGATTGATTGATTGATTGATTGGTGTGTAGTGTCCAGAGAGCAATGTTTCAGCTATATTCAGGAGGAGAACATTTAAAAATTTAAACGCCACGGGACTCGAAACAAGGAAAGCTGATGTGTAGGGACGGATAATTTAGCCAGTCCAACAGGTCTCTTATGGACCACTCATCATGAACACAATGTTTAAAATGAGCTGTTACACTGGGTTCTTTAACGTGCGAAGCGGGTGGCAATCTCTCAACACGGGACCTCGGTTTTATTTACGTCTCATCCACAGGACGGGTTGGTTGTGAATTAATACATCCGACGGACGCCCCTACAAGGCGAAGAAGCTCTCGGTTCCATTTCTATAGCCCGGTGTTCCCGTAGGGTTGACCCCTTTCAGATGACTTGTGCCTCTAAGGTGGAGAGTCCTGGTGCCTGTTCTCTTGGAAGGGGCTGTACAAATAAAAGAAACATTCAAAAGATAAAAAAAAACATACATCTAGAACATATGTTTATAACTATATTTTTGTATATAAATCAATTCCTTTTACAAATTGCAAAATTGTGTCGCCTGCGACATTTGTAAATAAATCAGATAAACTGTTGGCATTGTAGAATGTCTTCCGAACATCGGCAACATTCACACAATCAATCAAGACATGTTTTAATGAAAAAATATAATTACACGGAATACATTCTGGTCGTTCCTCATTATTTAACAAATAGCTATGAGTAAGTCTACTATGACCTATGCGACATCTGGTCAAGACTACCTGTTCCTTCCGGTTTTGACCGTAAGAACAAGGAGTCTTTCCAACTAGGGAATGCATTTCGTGTAATTTGCTATGAATTTGCTGGTCCCAGCTATCTTGCCTACGTTTTAAAATATATTTCACTATTAAAGGTTTAATATCTGTTTAAGGAATAGAACAATTGGATACAGGATCATCCAATGCGTTCTTGGCTTCCCGGTCAACGACTGTTTTTCCATGGATACCTATGTGACCAGGGATCCATACTGAAGCCATGATAAAGTGTCAGAACATGACTAACTTTGAGGACTGTGTCTTTGAGATTATAGGTCTGGTCTAGTACAAAACAGAAATAACTATCATCTCGCCATGATCAAGCTGAATAAATCCTTAGTTTGAAAAACAACAATTATTCACTCTTCTAGTGGGTTTTTATTTATATACTATTTTTTAATTAGGTGTTCCAACGTCGGATGAATGGCGAAGCACATTTCTTCAGATGTTGGTTGGAATACCAGAAAGGCTTTGGTGATTTAGAAAAAGAATTCTGGTTAAGTTAGTAATTTGTGCAACTACAGAAATCTAGAAATCTTAAACAACAAAAATAGCAAAGTGGTTTTTTTGCATTATTATTTTCTTTTATAATTATCTTTAATGATTGTCGCCAGGGAAATGTCGACGATTGATTGCATTCTTCCCGTGTCTCACCTGTGTGGCAATAACTTCCAAATATAAACGTTAATATACTGCTTCGCTTGACCCAATTTGCACTATATGTCACTATCACTGCGCCTCTCATGACTGTGGCATAATCTTGCCATTTGGAACGTGTATTATGTACATATCTTGTGGGGGGTTGTTGGGTTTTGGGGGGGTTGTCGTTTGATATTTAATGCATTTGTTCCTCTAATTCGTATTTTGTCTTAATTCAGTAAAAATAACAAATCTGATATGATATATAATATTATACTTCCCATAGGTAACGACAAACTCCATACATCGACATCGCTTTACCAATACGAACTCAGGATTGTGTTAGAGGATTTTAAAGGACAAACAGGTTATGCTAAATAGACAACATTTTCTATTGGAGATGCTTCGAGTCTTTATAAACTGTCAGTCAGCCGCTACAGCGGAACTATCGGTTAGTATACTAGTACATAATTGAATACATGTCAGATGCTAAGTTCAAACTATATTGGATATTCTATCAATACAGGAAATATGCTAAATACCAAACTAACACAAGTGTCCACAGTTCACATAAGGAACGTCCTAAATACTCGATTTTCACAAAAGGAACGCACTGATTACCCACACAATGCAAGTCTGAACATCAGGAACTGCTTACACTCACGGAGCACCGGAGCTCGTCTCTATTTTACGCATGTCTTAGTTGGGTTGGTGATTTTCAGTTTGTCGAATTACATATATTCATGTTTTCAGTTCCACGTAAAAAAGATGTTCTGTTCGTCTTTACTCACATATGTTTTGAAGAATGTTCATGTTTTATTAATGTTATTTCTATTGTATACTGATTACCAACACACATTCAATATCATAATGTGTTCCTCTGGTTTTATAGTAACACGATAGTTATCACCATGAGAGCGCGATCTGCTAACCCTTCAAGAACACCCCGGCCTTCACTCCGCATTGAAGTGGGGTTCGTGTTACTCCATATTGTCCAATTTCTTTTAATCATTGTGTTGTGTGTCATCTGACTAACAGTTCCTGCTTACTCCTTTGGTATCTTTAAACTGTTTGACAATGCAAATAAAGTCACAAATACAGAATTACTGAAGTATTCAATATCTAAGAATATATAGCATACTAAGCTTAAATTCGCAATTGACATAATACGATTATTAACACAAATAACACACTGGAAATGTCACACCAAAAATGCACTAAATACCAAAATTAATGTACAATAGTATTAACATAAGGGTGTCATAAACCCTAAGAATACACAAATTACACACAATGAATGTACTAACAGATAAAATTATACAAATGAACCACAAAAGGAGCGATACTAGCTATTATGCCTGTCTCGATCTCAAAAGAAGAGTTTGAAGGCACCAAAGAGGTAATCAGAATCTGTAATTTGAAGAAGGTCAGACAATTCAATGGCCAAAAGAAGAATGACAAAAGAACAAACCACAATCTACAAAGCACTACACAGAAAACTAAAGATCAAGCAACACGAACCCAACTTAAAACTGGGGTGAACTCAGGTTCTCCGGAAGGGTAAGCCGTTCCTGTTCAACTATTGACACTCATCGTGCTACTGTAATTACAAGGCTGTGATAAGTCATTAAATAGGAAAATAACTTAATGTGCTTACGACAAGTGAAACATATTCGTGGTCATTTTTGACACAGATATCCATTAACTGTTAACCAACAGCCGATATTCTATAATTATCGTGAGCAAGAATTACAAATTATCGATTACTTATAAATATTACCATATACATGTAGCTTATATGTGATAAAGTTTGTCAGTGACTTGCAGCAGGTTAATGGTATTCTCCTGGTCATGTGGGTTTTCTTCACCAATAAAACTGACCACCAAGATATAACTGAAATATTGTTGAAAGTGGCGTTAAAAACCATTAAACCAAACTATATATATATACTGTTATTAAACTGCATCTGTTTTCATTTCTCTAGGTAATGGCTTAAGATATAGGAACATTCGGTCATTTAGTACTAGGAACAATGATAACTATTTTAAGTGTGTTGATCAGAGACATGGAGCATGGTGGTTTAGTAGCTGATGGTGTGTAAATTCCAGTTTGAACAAATCAGCAGCAATAACAGCATCTCTCTACGATGGTGGTATAACATGGAAGAGGTGGAAGGGAAACTGGAAATCAATGACGAAAACATATAAGATGATACGTCGACTTTAATTATCTACAAAAAGACAGACGCATTTCATCAATATTAATTATTTGATGGTTTCAATTAAACACTTTTAATTTGCCATTGTCCTTAAATTATCAAAATGGATTAGGCACAAACCTATGAAGTCTTCTCCACATTGTATGGTTACATTTGGGTTTTTTTTTAGCTGTTCGGAGTCAAGCACCTGCCTAGAAGTTAAATATAGAAATGATCATTTGGTGTACTAGATTTATATTGCTTAATGAGATTTTTTTTCGCCAAGTGTATTATGAAAAAATCTACATAAATAGAATGTTAAGGTTGTGGTCTTTTACGCCACTTTCAACAATATTTCAGTTATATCATGGTAGTCAGTTTTATTTGTGGAGGAAACTGGAGGACCCGGAGATAACCACCGACCTGTCGCAAATCACTTACAAACTTTATCACATAATGTTGTATCGAATGCACCTCGCCACTCCAAGAGCGAGATTCGAACTCGCACCGTTATTGGTGACTAACATACGATCAAGAACACGACGACTACTTTGCATGAATAAAAACTCGCAAGCTCGTGCAATATGCAATACTGCTCGGGCCAATATTCACCAATATTCATGCAATAACCCTATATTATTTTTAATAATATGAAATTAAAAATATTTGTTACTAAGCTTTTTTTGCTCAGTATATTAACGCTTGCGGGCAAGGACACATACAATTTATGGGGCGCATATTGACTGTTCTATCTTTCAATCTGCCATATTCGAACAGAAGATAACTTATCAAGATGTGCTTTATGACAGGAGTCTTATTGGTGGAACAACACGTTTTAATTGCACATCGCATAATTATTAATTGTTTGATAAGTTGATTATTTTCAGTGAATACAGATGTTTGAAACGTTGCCAATATTGTAAATAATTTTATTCTGTGATTTTATCACCTGGCTTAATTATGTGCACCGCCAATAAGATGTTGTCGTCGAAATAAATCATTCGATTGCTTACAAAACGAAAGAAGGAATTAGAATTCATGTTTATTATCAAGAGCATGAGAACCAGATTACATGATTAACCATCTATATAAACCGCCATATGGCATACTATATCAGCAATTAAATATTGATTTGTCAATAATTTCGATTTGGTTTTGTAATCAGTGATTTGACCACAAGACATGCACTTAACAATGATTATTGTTTGGTTTTGTAATCAGTGATTTGACCCCAAACACACACTTGACGATGATTCTTGCCTGGTTTTAGCAATCAATGATTTGTCTTCAATAAACACACTTGAATATGATTCTTGTCTAGGTTTGTAATCAGTGTTTTGACCTCCAAACGCGCACATAAAACTGATTACTGTTTTGCTTTGCAGTCAGTAATTTGACCCCAAAACACACACTTAACAATGATTCTTGTCTGGGTTGTAATCAGTTTTTTAACTTCCAAAACGCGCACTTGACAATGATTCTTGTCTTTTTTTGCACTCAGTGATTTGACCCTAAATACACACATTACGATGATTTTTGTCTAGTTCTGTAATCAGATAGAAAACACGTCAGTTCTAAAAATTTATTATTTTTTTGTCCGTGAACAATATTTCTATTTTTTTTTTTAATTTATTTCCAATCAGAAAAAAACAATATAAAAATGAAAATTTCCAACATATGTATAATATGGTCTTAGTGCAACTTTTAAGGTCTTAGTGCACTAAGACCGGTCTTTGCGGTATTTAGACGGACCGCATATTTCATAAATATCCATTTTAATATCTGGAAGCATGTGCTATGCTTTGTCCGACGAGAATAATATTTGTAATGGCTTCGGAAACAAAACAAGATGTAATATGCCAAATTATAAAGATGTGTGATAGCACACGTACATCAATTACCACGTAATTCATATTTCGTGTCATATTTTTTCTCGTCAACATTTGATATTTCTATGGATATTGTTCACACTATTAACAACTATTAACAGTTTGTTGACCTTTGAACCCGAAACTTCAAGCTAATTTTGTACGTTACTGTGACGGTTTAAGCTGACGTTTTCAAAAGGTTATCGGTAAAATCCTCCATGAATGACATGAACATCAAACAGATCTAAGGGAGTTGGTATAACATGTTTAATGATTACACATGAGGCATTACTACATGAGATGAACATCTAACAGATCTAAGGGGTTGGTATAACATGTTTAATGATTACACATGAGGCATTAATACATGACATGAACATCTAACAGATCTAAGGGGTTGGTATAACATGTTTAATGATTATTACATCAAATTGTGAAATATTTCCCAAGAGTAATTTAGTGTATAAACAAACAGATGCTACCATTTTATTTATTTTTACAGTATCATACGATCATATTCTAGATTCTTAATTGTTAGAAATGATGATAAGCTGTATATAAAACAAGCACAATCTTCAAAGAAAAAGCGCCAAAACAATTACAAAATACCCCACTAATCATTGATATACTTCGTTTCATCAGATACACTTAATACAAACACGAAAAGTGCATAACAAAACCTTTTGAACTTCCACTAGCGATGTTATTAAAAGAACCATTTCTGATAAGATACAAAAAAGATATAACTCTTTAACAATGTGTACAAATAATATATATCATGTTCGTGATCGCATGGTAGTTGGATTTATAACTATCTATTCAATCAGTTTCTATCAACACTAAAGCTGTGAGCTCGAATCCCTCTCATCCGATGTGTACTCGATACAACATTATGTGACTTGCGGCAGGTCGGTGATTTTCTCCAGGTACTCCGGTTTCCTCCACCAATAAAACTGACCACCACGATATAATTGAAACATTATTGAAAGTGGCGTTAAACACCATACTCTAACACTAACCTAACCCTTTCTATGTCGCTAAAAAACGAAGAATTAAAAAAGCACAATTCAATATCATTAGACCAAAAAACGAGCAAAGAAGTGGTATTAAGCACCATAACCCTTATCTCTCCCACTTTTCATGCCCAATAAACTGCAGCAAACATAGTGGTATTCAGTTGTGTGGGTGGATGGAATATGGCAAAACAAACTGACGTGCCGCATGTAACTTATAAGTTTTGTCACACCGAACACACCTAGCAACGGGTGGGAATTAATTAAAAACCCTTTGTGGCCGTGTATACTGAGTGCATACAGTGACGGATTTACCTATAGGCTCGACAGGCTGAAACTTAGGACTTCAAAATAAAGAGGGCTCCGGCCAAGGTGTATATTATTTTTAGCACGGTTTTTGTTTATTGTACTTTCATACTTATGCTGTCATTCCGTACTTGTACTCTCTAAACAACCCTTCAGTAAATTTCTTTACACAGTTGCACTCCATTTCAGAATATTGCAGAATTTTAAACACCATTCATCATCCTCACCTTTATTGAAATTGATTAAACACATTTCCCTCTTCCTCTAATCGTGAAGGTGGGGAAATGAGAGGGTCCTCATGAGTGGAATAGACTAGGGCACTGAGTGCATAAATAAATTAAAATCTAAATACATAATTATGTTCGAGTGGAATAGCCTAGGGCCTGTCTTTATCTAAATCCAGCACTGAGTACATAGATAAATGAAATTCTAACTACCATATGTTCGAGTCTATCGCAGGGCGCACTACATTACCGAGCTAACAGTCTTAGCACTTACTCCTTAAAGTTGGATGCTTTTAGCGGTGAAGCGGGAAATACCAATTTAAAATAGTCTTTGGTTTGACCCAACAGGGGCTCGAATACAAGATATACCGCACTCGAATCGAGCATGCTAACCATTACACCACCGATGAGATAACATTTCAATTATAATGATTTCTGAAAATAAAGAAAACCTTTAATTTTCTTAAAATTCAATAGTTCACGGTATTTTTAAAACCCTTTTTATCTCTGCAAAGAAGTTGTTTTAGAACAACCGGAATGTCTTTTATACGAACACTTCTATAACATGAAAGAAAATATGTTTGCAATCTTATCTTCTGTTTTAATGCCAAATGATTAAGTAACAAACATGTTATTGTTTATAGTTTTATCATTGACAGAAGACAGTACATTTGTAAAACTATCTTCAACTGGTTGTGTTATCTATAATCTAATGTCGTTTTTAGCAAAGTTGTAGTTTATATGAAAGGCATTTCCTGTATGACAACTTGTTTACAATTAAATCTGTAATAAGATAGAATTTAAAAACAGCTGTAACTGGCACACCCAGAGTACATTTAAGTGCACGTACGTTGTAACATATGGTAATTAAGAATATGACACAAGCGTTTTCCTTTTTTTTTCTTTTTATCTTTTTTCCTTTTTTATACGATTAGTTTTGTTGTTTTTGGCAGTATTAAGAATTATTTACTAATAATTCGCGTACTTGCTGTTGTTCATAAATGAAATGACATAAGAAATCGGTTTGAAATGCTACCAAAAATTTCTCGTTCAAAACTGCATGGTCAGATTTTCAGCAAAAAAAAATACGCCCCTAAAAGTTATGCCGTTCCCCCTTAACTACAGTCGAGTCGTCATAAGATAAAACAAGGATGTGTTGGAACAACAGGTTTTCACAAAGTACACTTCTTTACTCTACACAATGTCACAATTCACAGAAGTTCACTTTATAAACAGATCTACAAAGAAGAAAATTTTATTTAAAACTGAAACACGATTTGTTTTACAATAGATAAAAAGGTCAACAAAAACACAACAAACAACATGCTGCATCACATCTTGATGCCTATTGACTTTACCAACGCCGGGTAATTGATGATTATAAATTTATTTATTCGAGAATTGCAATATGCAATGACGAAGATAAACATAACACACACCGTACACAGAAGTGTACATTTGAACTACACAAAGAAAAAAGTTAAGCACCACAATGATACGACACTTATCACGAGATTACTGACCAGATAATCTCAAGAACGCAATGGTGACCTATTAGGACATTACATTGGTTGTAAGAAACCACACAAAAAAAATCAAGAAAAATGTTAATTTAATGAATATTTAATCACAATATCACAAGGCAAGTTTTGTATTAAAACATGTTCATTTTAAGTATTGACCTTCATAGTTCGAAAAACATGATAATATTGTCATTTCACTTTCAAAACGTCATTAATGAATCACTTGACGACATATATTGTTCAAAGTTCAGTACATGATGCAATCCCCACGTGCTTGGGTGACGGAATCAACCATGCGTCTCATCCCTCCAGTTAGACGTCGGATGTCCTGTTGTGATAACTGCTTCCATTCCCGATGTAATGCTGCTTCCAACTGACGAATGTTTTACACAGGAGGTTCCCCAGTCTGTATACGACGGCCTAACATGTCCCAAATATGCTCTATGGGATTCAAATTCAGGCCCATTGCTGGCCAAGGTACAGAAGTCACAGCTTCGCCTTGGCGGTAGGCGGTTACTGCTCTTGAATGATGATGCCTGGCGTTTTCATCCATATACACAGGCCTTGTAGCTAGTGGGTGATTGTCGAAATGGGGGACAACAACTGGTCGCAAGACGTCTCTGATATACTGAACACCAGTTAGGTTGCCTTGTATGGTGACTAAATCCAGCTTGCAGTCATGAGAGTTACACCCCAACCCATTACTGAGCCTCCACCGTAAGGGACAGTTGGCTGTATGTTCATTGGGGTATAAGCTGTATCGTTGTGTCTCCAAACCCTCATCCGCCATTCGGTTACATGAAGCAGCAGAAACCGGCTATCGTCTGACCAATGGATCTTGCGCCATGTCCTTAAATTCCAACCACGTCGTGCTAAACACCATGCCAAACGTGTTCGTCGATGTCGGTCTGCCAACAGTGGACGTTTAATGACTCTCTTTGATTTAAAGTCAGTTGATTTCAGACGGTTTCTAACTGTTCTTGTTGACAGACGTCTATTGGGCAGCCAGTGTTGTTTGAGTACGGGACTGGTTGCGAATGGCATCCGTCTAACCAAAACGCTGCAATTCCCTGTCGTCACGATCAGAGATTACCCGTGGTCTGCCGGGTTTTGGCAAGTCTTTCACATTGTTGGTCTGTGTGTATTTTCTCACCAGTCGGCTGACTACAGTATAGTGGTAGCCCATTTGACGTCCAATAGCTTTGAAGGACATCCCTGTTGTATGCATGTCGATTAATTGCCATCTTTGTGCTTCTGATATCCACCTTCGTACCATGCTTATGAGAATGAATAATTTTTTTAAAACACCGACTTAGATACCCAAATTTGAAGTGTGAACATACTGAATTTTGAGTAATGCGTGAGAGGCATGGTTCACGTGCATGACTAGTCGATATTAGACATAATGGTCACACCTGTGTGAGCACATCTTTTTAATGGAACATTGTTCTTGCTATAATCAATATAAATATTAGAATCTAAACTTAGTGTAACTTATTATGTTTTAATATACCTGGGGGTGCTTAACTTTTTTCTTTGTGCATACATTAACTTGAATGATTCAGATGTACTGACAATGCGGTATTTTTGTGTTTTTATTTTATTACCACGAATTAAGAACAATAAACAGTATATAATTGAAACTAATGCTAGTTCATTTTTTATGTGGTAAGACGTCAAACGTCTGTCCATGTTTCTGATTTAAATCTGTGTTTTGATGATGGTGAGCTCATTCTTCATACTGAGCATGCGTCTTTGGTAACGGTCCGGTATATAGAGAACAGCACACCCAGTAGATATCAAACCACATTATTCTGTCAATTATAATAATACAGTATTTGTATTTATAATGGAATATTTGATACTTATAGTTCTTTTTTCTACATCATTTTCAAAGTCAGTTTCGAAAACCCGAATGAATTTATTGAATTATTTAAAGGCCCCACTTTTTGCAGAGTTGGACGTTTCTAATGTTCAAAATTATATAGATAGAACAATTTAAACGCGCCTCGACAATATCAATGATACTATTGATGACAAGATATAGGCTCTTATAGACGATAGACAACAAAATGACTGTAGACTGTTCAAACAGGTTGGATAAAACAAAACTTGAGAATGATGAAAGCGTGGCAGGAATTATATCAGACTTAAAATCTCTTGAAGAGATAGTGAAAAACTTAAAGAATGGAAATAAAATTTTAAAGGAAGACTTTACAGAATGGCAGAAAAATTGTAAGTGGTACAGTAGACTGTACAACATAGTTTATTATTGAATGTTTTATTTTGGTTATAGTGTATGTTTTATCCTGGTTATTGTGTAGGATTTATTTTGGTTATAAAGTATGATTTATTTGGTTATAAAGTATGATTTATCATCGTTATAAAGTATAATTTTATTTGTTAATAGTGTAGGATTTATTTTGGTTATAAAGTATCATTTATTTTGGTTATAAAGTATGATTTAATTTGGTTATAGTGTTTAATTTATTTTGGATATATTGTAGGATTTATTTTGTTTCTAAAGCAGGATTTATTTTGATTATACAGTAGGATTTACTTTGTTTATTATGTATAATTTATTTTGGTTATTGTGTATATTTCATGTTGGTTATAGAGTATAATTTATTTTGGTTGCAGTTAAGGATATATTTTCGTTCGAAGCCACGATTTATTTTGGTTATAATGTAGGATTTATTTTGGTTCTGAAGTATGATTCATTTTGATTAAAAAGTAGGATTCATTATGGTTATAATGCAGAGTTTATTTTGCTTATAGTGTAGAATTGTTTGTCGTTATAAGATATTATCTATTTTGGTCATAGTGTAGGATTTATTTTGTCAGAGAGAGGATTTATTTTGGATACAGTGTATATTTCATTTTGGCTATGTTGTAATGTTAATTTTGGTCATAGTGTATGATTTATTTTGGTTATAGCTTAGGATTTATTTTGGGTATTGTGAAGGATTTACTTTGGTTATAGTGTGAGATTTATTTTGGTTATATTATAGGATTTATCATGATTATGATGTAAGATTTATTTTGGTTATAGTGTAGGATTTATTTTGGCTAAAATATAGGAATTTTGTTTTTTTGGTTATAGTGTAGAATTTACTTTGGTTATAAAGTATGATTGAATTTGGTTATAAAGTATGATTTATTTTTGTTATAGTGTATGATGTATTTTTATTATAGTCTAGGAATTACATTGGTTATAGTGTAGGATTTATTTTGGCAATATAGTGTAGGATTTATTTTGATTATAAAGTATGATTGATTTTGGCTATAGCGCAGGGATTATTTTGGTTATAGTGTATGATTTATTTTTGTTATAGTGTATAATTTATTTTGGTTATATTGTAAGATTTGTTTTGGCTATAGTGTATGATTTATTTTGGTTATAGTGTATGATTTATCTTGGTTATAGTGTAGGATTTATCTTGGTTATAGTGTAGGATTTATCTTGGCTATAGCGTAGGATTAATTTAGGTATAGTGTAGTATTTTTCTTGGTTACAATGTATGATTTATGTTGATTATAGAGTAAGATTTATTTTGGTTATATTTTATGATTTATTTTGGTTATAGAGAAGATTTATATTTACTATAGAGTAAGATTTATTTTGATTATATTGTATGATTTATTTTAGTTATAGTGCAGAGTTTATTTTGCTTATTGTGTAGAATTGTTTGTCGTTATAAGATATTATTTATTTTGGTCATAGTGTAGGATTTATTTTTGTCAGAGAGAGGATTTATTTTGGATACAGTGTATATTTCATTTTGGCTATGTTGTAATGTTAATTTTGGTCATAGTCTATAATTTATTTTGGTTATAGTTTAGGATTTATTTTGGGTATTGTGAAGGATTTACTTTGGTTATAGTGTGAGATTTATTTTGGTTATATTATAGGATTTATCATGATTATGATGTAAGATTTATTTTGGTTATAGTGTAGGATTTATTTTGGCTATAATATAGGAATTTTGTTTTTTGGTTATAGTGTAGAATTTACTTTCGTTATAAAGTATGATTCATTTTGGTTATAGTGTATGATGTATTTTTATTATAGTCTAGGAATTATATTGGTTATAGTGTAGGATTTATTTTGGCAATATAGTGTAGGATTTATTTTGATTATAAAGTATGATTGATTTTGGCTATAGTGCAGGGATTATTTTGGTTATAGTGTAGGATTTATTTTGGTTATGTTGTATGATTTATTTTGGATATAGTATAGGATTTATGTTGGTTATGGTGTATGATTTATGTTGGTTATCGTGCAGGATTTATTTTGGTTATATTGTATAATTTATTTTGGTTATAGTGTGGGATTTATTTTGGTTATAGTGTATGATTTATTTTGGTTATAGTGTATAATTTATTTTGGTTATATTGTAAGATTTGTTTTGGCTATAGTGTATGATTTATTTTGGTTATAGTGTATGATTTATCTTGGTTATAGTGTATGATTTATCTTGGTTATAGTGTAGGATTTATCTTGGCTATAGCGTAGGATTAATTTAGGTATAGTGTAGGATTTTTCTTGGTTACAATGTATGATTTATGTTGATTATAGAGTAAGATTTATTTTGGTTATATTTTATGATTTATTTTGGTTATAGAGAAGATTTATGTTTACTATAGAGTAAGATTTATTTTGATTATATTGTTTGATTTATTTTAGTTATAGAGTACGATTTATTTTGGTTATATTATAGGTTTTATTTTGGCTATAACGTAGGTTTTATTTTGATTATTAACCCAGGATTTAATGTTTGTTGCTGAGAAAAAATTTCTCTGGCTATAATGTTTAGAGTAAATTTGATTTATTTATAAAGCATAATTTGTTTGGTTAAAATGCGAGATATATTTTGGTTATTAAGTATAATTTATTTTTGTTGTAAAGTTAAATAGTTAACAAGTTAGTTAAATAGTAGAATATATTTTGTTTATAGAGCAGGTTTTATTTAACTAATAGAGTAGACGTACTTCGGGGATAATATCCCTTACCCCGGGTTCATGAAAAGCATCAATTCCACCAAGAACAACAAAACAAACAATCACCTCTCTCCTTCACTGAACTCACTGAATAGAAAAATGACCACGACATACGACGTTGGAAGTGTAATTCCTGGCTTATATAGTTATGCTTCAGTAGATATTTGCTGTCTAAGACAAATTGTATAAGTTCTTAACCAGCTTTATATTTCACTACATATTTTAACTAAATGATTTAATGTTGAATTGTCGTTCATCAGTAATCTTAAATAACTGTAAATCTGCTTTTTTCTAATGTCCAAAGTGTCTGTTTTCCAAATTGAATAGTTATCTCTTCTTTTCAAAACCCTTATTATATATTAGTGTGTTCAGCGAGGAGGTGAAAGCTTATGATTTTGAGCGTACCTGACGAAGGCTATTCCAGAAATACAATACATTTGATATCTACGTTTTATTACATATCATTTTGAATCCATCTGTACTTATCGTTCGTGTTAAATATTACTGTTGGCATGAATAAAAGCTATAAATGAAAACGTAATAAATTGAACTTAATGTGCACAACGCGTTTCTGAAATAATCCTAAAGGAGGTACGCTCGTACTCAGAGGATTGGAAAGCTAAATAATGTAAAGGTCTTTGGGAGCAAGTACACCGTAGAACCGAAACATGATAGCCAACATCGGATAAAGTTGAGGGTCGAAAACCTGAGATTAAATAACTATTACATTATTTAGGAATTGCAAATTTCAAATTATTAAATAAAGCATAAACAAATATATACAATTGTAGATGAAATGCTTAATAATACAAACGTAGATATCAAATCTATTGTGCAAGACTCGTTTCTGAAATAGCTTTCATCAGGTAATTCTGTAATTCCCCGAGTATGATCATCCTTAACATGTATCTCTGACACAGTGTGCAAATCCTCGAAACTGGTTGTGGGGCTGGAATCAATATACAATATGTACATTGTACAATATTTAGAAACAGGTCTGTTTAGCAGCAAGTACAAATAAGTTTTATTCTTACCGACAATATGGGTATACTGAGTTTATTTTGGAATTCTAAAACTGAAAGCAACTGCCTGATGTTAGTGAATAAGAGCAGAACAAACGTCATTCAAATATTTTGCAATGGTGTTTTCTGTTGCCGTTTCTGACAGTTCGCTCTAGATGACTAGGGTACCAGGAGACTGTTTTACGTATGATGGATGAATAAAGTAAACATTTATTAGTAGTATACGTTTATAGTTCATCCAACTTAATGATTGCAGGATAGAAAACAAGGGCGAGAGGTAAATAAATACATATTGTTAGAAGAATGTCCCTCTCCTTTTTGTACGTCTTAGACAACTTTAGTCAGATTTTGGTTTGATTTATGGTGTCTAACGCCACTTTCAACAATGCTTCAGCTATATCGTGACAAATTTATCACATAATGGTGTACCCCTCGCCCTGATCGAGATTCGATATCACAACATCAGTGGTGATTGGCACTGATTGCATAAAGGTAGTTGTAAATCCAACTACCATATGATCACGACCACGACGGCCCCTCAAATAATTTATGGATAAGCCTTACAGTAATGTAGATTGTACTTCTTGTTCTTTTTAGATAGAAATAGATTTCCTGCACGTGACTGTAGTGACATTGACCCCGGAAGCGGAAATGGCGTTTACCAGATGCATCCTATTTCTGAATCTAAGGATGGAATTAAAATATATTGTGACATGGAGACGGATGGTGGGGGGTGGACAGTAAGCTAACTCTGTACACAAAACCGCTTCATTTTCGAATAATATTCATTTTCATTTTTATATCTTTAGTAATTACCAAAATGCAAAGTTTTGTCGAAAACAACCATTCGCTAAAAGATAAATGGTCGGTCCTTTATAATGTGTTGTCCACAATTTATCGCAAACTGTAATTATCCAATTAATGTTTTTTTTTATATAAACGATTTTTCATTCAGAATACGGAGGAATCAGAAAAAACATACAAATAAATACAAATTTCTGGAAAATTGACTTTAAAGAAAACGTTCTCCATGGACTATATATTAAAAACCTTAAACGTAACCATTGGTTTTTATTATTCCATGTTTTTAATTTTGCTAATTCATTTTCCTAAAGTCGATTATAGAAGTACGAAATTTCAAATTTAAACGTCAAATCATTTTCCTAGGAAGCGGAACTTAAAAGTGAACGCATGCTCAGACTTTCCATTTAGTAAACACATTGCTTATATGCTGATTTGGGAGGGAGATTTCATCTAATAAGAACACTTAATCTTAATCTAGTACAAGCTTTAAATAAGTTTATGATAAAATGAAAAACAAAAATATGTTATCATTCTATAACATATGAGCTTGGTTGTAATATGTAAAGTACATCGTGAAGTTCCGAATGTAATTTTTCAGAATAAGCGGTTGAGAATACTGAGGGCAATCAAAAAAGGACAACCCAGAAAAACTGGCAACATAGAGCACGCAGGACGAAGACAAACAAAACAAAACAAAAACACAATACAGTATGTGTTGGACACCACTATATGCAAACAAGCCATGCGCCATCTCATAGAAAACTGGAGGTTTAAGGGGAACCGAACCTCGTTTTTATGCGTTAGGGGTAACGGACATCACAACACGGAACTCAAGAGTGTAAAGACACAATTAGTATTAAAAGGTTCAATAATGCACCGTTCGTCCAAAATTAAAATTGTCTATGCAAAACGACCCTCATTTTCTTAATTAATATTCATTGTCTGCTTAAGCTTAAGATGTATATCTCCAACAGGCATATAACATTAAGGAGTAAGACATCTCTTTTTGTATGTATTCATCGATGGAGGAAAGGGGGGAGATAAAACGCTTTAAAATGCAATTGCATTGGTCAATCAAATCGCAGAGATGTTTACAGAAACAGAGACTGATATTGAAATGAAAAAACCACAAAAGTACATTCACGTCCGCCATTATTGTTTGTCTTAAGAAATGTTTGAGGATACCAAAGGGGTCAAAAGCCGTAAACAGAAGGACAGACAATACAATGGCCAAAGGGACAAGGACAAACAATGACCTACAAAACACTGCACCGAACATTAAAGATCGAACAACACGAACTACACTAAAACTAGGGATGAACTCAGGTGCTGCGGAAGGGTAAGCAGATCGTGCTCCACTAGTGACACCCATCGTGTTACCGCTTAACGACAGATTTTGGTTTGTCATAATCATGTCTTATCTAACGACAGTATTGTAAACCAAATCGATATTTGTTTGTTTGCTTGATGGTGTTTAACGCCACTTTCAACAATAGTCCAGATATATCGTGGTGGTCGGTTTTATTGGTGGAAGAAACCGGAGGATCCGGAGAAAACCACCGACCTGTCGCAAGGCACTGAGAAACTTTATCACATAATGTTGTAAAACAAATTGGGACAAACTTCAGTTATACCTTAGCTTGGAGAAACTGAACTCATGTCTAACTTTGAGGACTGTTGTGCCATTGAGCTTGTAATTCTGGTCTAGTACAAAACAGACATAATTATTATCTCATTAAAAACGCGAAAATGTAACGTGTACTCGCCATGATAAAGCTGATTAAATCCTTAATTTGATAAACAACAATCATTCACTCTTCTAGTGGATTTTTATTTATTTTTTTCAATTTAGGTGTTCCAACGTCGGGTGAATGGTGAAACAGATTTCTGCAGAAGTTGGTTGGAATACCAGAAAGGCTTTGGTGATTTAGAAAAAGAATTCTGGTTAGGTTAGTAATCAGTAAAAAATCCAGAAATCATAATCAACAAAAATAACATTTTCTTTTTGTATTATTATTATTTTTTATAATTATTATTAATGGTTGTCGCCTGGGAAATGTCGACCATTGATTTCATTTTTCCCGTGTCTAAACTGTGTTGCAATATGTTCCAAATATAAACGTTAATATACTGCTTTGTTTTACCGGATGTTTACTATATGTCGCCATCAGGGCGTCTCCTCATAACTGTGGCATAAACTTTCCATTAGGAACGTGTATTATGTACATATCTTTTTTTATTATTCATCTTCCATTGCCGTTGTGGGGTTTTTCTTCCATGTTTGCTGTTCTGTGCAGTTGTTCCTCTAACTCGTATTTGTATCTCTGAACGTTTACAATTTTAAATTGCTTGATGTGTCCAAGTGTTTTTCTTGCATTAATTCAGGACAAACAACAAACCTGAAATGACATTTAATATTATACTTTTTATAGGTAACGAAAAGCTCCATACAATGACATCGCTTTACCAATACGAACTTAGAATGGGGTTGGAGGATTTTGAAGGACAAACAGGTTATGCTAAATATACAACATTTTCTATTGGAGATGTTTCGAGTCTTTATAAACTGTCAGTCAGCGGCTACAGCGGAACTATCGGTTAGTATACTAGTACATAATTGAATGCATGTCAAATACTAAATTCAAACTGTATTGGATATACTATCAACACAGGAAATAAGCTAAATAACCAAACTAACACAAGTGTCCATAGTTCATATAAAGAACGTCCTAAATACTCGAATATCACAAAAATGAAAGCACTGAATACCCACACAACACCAGGAACGCAGTTAATGGAACAGGAACTGCTTACACTCACGGACCACTGGGGGTTAGTCCCTATTTTACGCATGTCTTAGTTGGGTTGGTGATGGTCAGTTTGTAGAATTACATGTATTCATGTTTTTAGTTCATCGTTAAAAAGATGTTCTGTTCGTCTTTACTCCAATTTGTTTTGTAGGATGTTCATGTTTTATTAAAGTTATTTGTATTGTATACTGATTACCAAAACACATTCAATATCATAATATGTTCCTCTCGTTTTATAGTAACACGACAGTTGTCACCAGTGGAGCACGATCTGCTAACCTTCCAGAGAACACTCCCGCGTTCACTCCCCTTTTTAGTGGGGTTCGTGGTGCTCCATATTTACTTTTCTGTGTAGTGTTTTGTAGATAATTGTTTGTTCTTTTGTCCAACTTCTTTTGGTCATTGTGTTGTCTGTCCTGTGACTAACAGTTTCTGCTTACCCCTTTGGTATCTTCAAATTGTTTGAAAATGCAAATAAAGTCAAAAATACAGAATTACTGAAGTAATCAATATCTAAGAATATATAGCATACTAAGCTTAGTTAACACAATTGTTTACACACAAATTCCTAAATGCACAATTGACATAACACGATTGTTGACACAAACAGCACAAAGGAAATGTCACACCAGAAATGTACTAAATACCAAAATTAATGTGCAATAATATTAACTTAGCGGTGTCATAAACCCTAAACATACACAAATTACACACAATGAAGTACTAAGTGTTAAAATTATACAAATGAACCACAAAAGGAGCGATACTAGCGAGTATGCCTGTCTCGATCTCACAAGAAGAGCTTGAAGGCACCAAAGAGGTAATCAGAATCTGTAATTTGAAGAAGGACAGACAATTCAATGGCCAAAAGAAGAATGACAAAAGAACAAACCACAATCTACAAAGCACTACACAGAAAACTAAAGATCAAGCAACACGAACCCAACTTAAAACTGGGGTGAACTCAGGTTCTCCGGAAGGGTCAGACGTTCCAGTTCAACTATTGACACTCATCGTGCTACTGTAATTACAAGGCTGTGATAAGTCATTAAATAGGAAAATAATTCAATGTGCTTACGACAAGTGAAACATATTCGTAGTCATTTTTGACACAGATATCCATTAACTGTTAACCAACAGCCGATATTCTATATTTATCGTGAGCAAGAATAAACGAGCTATTTTACAAATTATCGATTACTAATAAATATTACCATATACATGTAGCTTATATGTGATAAAGTTTGTCAGTGACTTGCGGCAGGTCGGTGGTTTTCTCCTGGTCATGCGGGTTTTCTCCACCAATAAAACTGACCGCCAAGATATAACTGAAATATTGTTGAAAGTGGCGTTAAAAACCATTAAGCCAAACTATATATACATACTGTTATTAAACTGCATCGGTTTTCATTTCTCTAGGTGATGGTTTACAACTTAGTAACGTAAGTCATTTATTACTAGGGACAATGATAACATTAATAAGTGTGCAGTTCTGAGACATGGATCATGGTGCTTTGTTAGATGGTGTGGCTATTTCAATTTGAACGGAAAGTATTTAAACAAATCAGCAGCAGCAACAACAACCTCTATCTACGGTCATGATGGTATAGCATGGTATAATTGGAAGAGAAACGGGAATTCACCGAAGAAAACATATTTGATGATACGTCGACTTTAATTATCCACAAAAAGACAGGCGCATTTCATCAATATTAATTATTTTATGGTATGAATTAAATAACTTTAATTTGCCATTTTTATTAAATAGACAAAATTGATTAGAAACTTATGAAGTCTTCTCCACATTTATGGTTACATTTGGTTCTTTTAGCTGTTCGGAGTCAAACACATGTCTAGAAGTTAAATATATAGATCTATGATCAATAGGTGTACTAGATTTATATTGTTTAATGTTATTAGGGGCCAAGTGTATTATGAGAAACAATTTACATTAATCAAATTAACACATGTAGCGATGCTTATTGGGTATTATGAAAACAATCTACATGAATAGAAGGTGAGGGTTGTAGCGTTTTACGCCACTTTCAACAATATTTCAGCTATATCGTAGCGGTCAGTTTTATTGGTGCAGGAAACCGGAGTACCCGGAAAAAAACCACCGACCTGTCGCAAGTCACTGACAAACTTTATCACATAATGCTATATCAAGTACACCTCCCCACGAACGGGACGTTAAACACCATAAGCCAATCATTCCCGATTTGACTCTAAATTTATTCGTTCTTATATTTGTTTACGAGTTATTTCCCTTACAACAGCCAAATGCTACCAGGTGTGGCAAGAGCGATGGAAAAGGACAACGAATTTGAGTGTAATTTACTCATAGCTTATAGATATTGAACCTTATAAAACCAAAAGGATAATATAAAATTCACAAGTTGTTAAAACATTAAAAAAAAACTGCTGTAAAAGGTATAAATTTAGAAAAAAAGTCGAAAATGTACAAATGGAATATTACCTATTGATTGATTGATTGATTGATTGATTGATTGATTGATTGATTGATTGATTGATTGATTGATTGATTGATTGATTGATTGAAAGGAGTCACTTGCCTTTCGAGGAATGATTTTATTGGTACAAGTGCAAGTGGAGCTCTTTTTTTATAGAACAACATATTTTATGTGTAATTAGTGGCTTATTGCAAGACATAATTTTTCAATCGTTCTTATTATGTATATGTTTCATTTTGTTCCTTGTTTTCAAACAGAATAAAGATATCCAAAATACAAATATAGAATTTAATTCTTGGTTCTACGAATGCAACTTCGATTGGCCCCATTCTTTTCTTTGCGTTCATTGACTATTAATTCAGAGAACCAGTACTTGAAATAGAGTCGTCTTGCTTTAATCACAAATGATATTTTTTATACATGAAGAGTTTGAAGATACCAAAAGGGATAATCAGAATCGGTATATCGAAGAAGAACAGACAACACAATGGCCAAAGGAAAAAGGACAAAAGGACAAACAACGATCTACAAAGCATACACATAAAACTAACGAACCCCACTAAAAAACGGCAGTGAACACAGGTGCTCCGGACGGGTATGCAGTTCCTGGTCCACTAGTGGCATCCGTCGTGTTATTCTAGTACATAATGTACATAAATTTGCCAACAGAGAATAATATTTTCTTTTGAAATAAGTAAATAAATGAATTATTGTTCCATATCTATTAGCTGTATTTTGGGAACTTTATTTAAGATACGAGAAAGACAGCAAGACTGTTATATCTCATCCATTACATATCCCCACACCATACCCACTAGAAAGAGGTGAAGAGGGAAATGGTGGGGCGTATGATTTTTGTTAGTATTTTTTGTATTATAACTATATAATTGTAAAAAGAATTTAATCTAGAAAATTAAGATTATGTTGCATAAATATTGATTGATTGGTGTTTAACGCCAACAGTAGCAATACTTAGCTATATCGTAGCGTGAAATTCAACAGAAATCCCATTCCTACGATATCCCTACTCTTTCTCGAAAATCTACAAAGGAGATCATTAACGTTCAGGATAAACATTACCCACAATGGTTTACATCATGATCAGGCTTTCCGTATTATAACCCGACACCCCCCCCCCCCCCCCCACAAGTCGAGAAGGCTCCCCCTATCCGACACCCGGGGACGCGCTGAGCGGCGTCATGGGTATGAGCCATGGAAACGTTGTCCAGAATCCAGCACTTCATTTATAGTAATTTACCTGACATCATGAGCTGATGAACAAATGATTAAAATTCCCCACATAAGACTTTGTATGTTACAGTATTCGCCTTATATACAAATCGACGAGAACAAAGTCAGATACCACTATGTTAACAGAAAATACGGTGAAACTTTTCTAAGCCGCACCTTCTTGAGATAAACTGCTGTGCTCGGAATAGACAAGCGTGCGGTTTATTCGAAATAAACAAATATTTCCTATATTAGGACTTTATTACAGGGTTCCAGTTTAAATTCAGGGTTCGATTTATACAAGTTTGAGCTTCACTGTAAAGTTCTGCCACTGGATATTTATGGTAAGATGCTGTCATCATCGTCCTCGTCGTAATCGTCATATTATAGAAAGGAAAATTTCGCGCAATTTCTTTACTTCTAGTTCACCAATCCTTGTGAATTTTGAAAACAAATAGCATTGGTACAGAATTAAAGTTGGTATTGATCTTGGATATTGTATTCCCATCCTATTCTAAACAAGAGGCAACAAGGTACAAAAGAGGGTTGTTTCTTTTTTTTTGTACTTGGAGAGTTTATTTTTTATTTTATTTTGATCAAATATTTCTTTTCTAAAATCCTTTAAAAATTCTTTCAGAGAATGTATTATGTTATTATGTATCTATTGTCGTATTTTGACATGAAAGTGGCGAAACTTGGTGAATATCAAAATCTGACCTTTCTTATTTCTCATCCGATATTGATGCAGTTCTTTGCAAAATGATCATCTTAATGGGCTACTGTTATAAATTTGCTATTTTATTCAATATACATTGTAATATTGAATTAAACATGTTTATGCAACAACGCCAAAAGTCGTAAGCGCATCTCGAAATGAAGGATCCCTCATTTATTGTTAAGGATGTGAGTGATTATTGGGTACAGATGTTGTCAGTTTTGATAAAAAAAAATAAAAATAAAAATAAAAATTTCTCAGAATTTAACTGCAAGTATGAAACAACCTCAAGTCCCAGTGTATCCTGTCTGTGGTTTGTATGAGATGTAATTATTCCTTACAAACAAATAATGACATAATAATTGTCAATTTGTAATTAATCAAATATCTACCTCATCAAAATAAAATGGTATAAATATCTTACATCTGCAAAATAAAACGATATACATATTATGTTGATTTTGGAAAGATTATAAAGTACATTTTGACAAAAGATGAATGCATTGACTGTTGTTGTGTTTGTGTGTATATTTGGTAAGTAATACTTATATATTCCTTATGAATAATGTAACATACTTCCGCGTGCATCTCAGCTACAAAACTCATTCCTAGTTACTTTGGGAAGATTATAAACAATATTTTGATACAAGAGGAATTCATGGACTGTTGTAGTGTGTGTGTGTATATTTGGTAAGTAATATTTATACACTCCTTATGAATGATGTAACATACTTCTGCGTGTATCTCAGGTGGAGAGATAAAAATTACTTTAAAATGCAATTGCATTGGTCAATCAAATCGCAGAGATTTTCAAAGAAACAGAGAATGATATTGAAATGAAAAAAACACAAAAGTACATTCACGTCTGCCATTATCGTTTGTCTTAAGAACTGTTTGAGGATACCAAATGGACATTCAAACGCCGTACTTAGAAGAATGACAGACAATACAATCATAGTTGACGAAAATTGGAATTTCGTAACAGTACGAAATTTCAAATTTAAACGTCAAACCGTTTTCCTAGGAAACGAAATTTAAAATAATAACTTTTGTTCAGACTTTCCATTTAATGCGTGAATAAACACGTTTTTGATATGCGGACTTCAGAAGGAGATGTCATCTAATGAGAACACTAAATCTAAATATAGTACAAGGTGAAAATAAGTTAATTACAAAATAATAAACAAAAACATCCTATCATTCAATATCATAATGAGCTCACTTTCTTAATAAATATTTATTGTTTGATTGTTCTGGCTGGTATGTTTTCTACATGATGTACTTATCATTAAGAGTATAACATCCCTTGTGTATGTATTCATCGATGGAAGAAAAGGGGGAGATAAAATGCTCTAAAATGCAATTGTATTGGTCAATTACATCTCAGAGATTTTCACAGAAACAGAGACTGATATTGAAATGAAAAAAACACAAATGTACATTAACGTCCACCATTTTTGTTTGTCTTAAGAAATGTTTGAGGATATCAAAAGCCGTAAACAGAAGAAGAACAGACAATACAATGGGATAATCAAAAGCCGTAAACAGAAAAAGGAGAGACAATACAATGGGGTAATCAAAAGCGTAAACAGAAGGACAGACAATACAATGGTCAAAGTTACAAGGACAAACAATGATCTACAAAACACTACACCGAAAATTAAAGATCGAACTACTCTAACACTGGGGATGAACTCAGGTGCTCCGGAAGGGTTAGCAGATCGTGTTACCGCTTAGCGACAGAAATTGACTTGTCATAAAGGTACGACAAGTGTTAAGATACCTCTTATCTAACGACAGTATAAAGGTACCACAAGTGTTAAGACACGTCTTATCTAACGACAGTATTGTAAAGAAAATTGATATTTGTTTGTTTGAAGGTGTTTAACGCCACTTTCAACAATATTTCAGGTATATCATAGTGGACAGATTTATTGGTGGAGGAAACTGGAGGACCCGGAGATAACAACAGACATTTCGCAGTCACTGACAAACTTTATCACATAATGTTGTAAAGCAAATTGGGACAGACATCAGTCATACCTTAGCTGCGAGAAATTGAACCCATGAAAAAGTGTCAGATCATAGGGTACATGTCTAGCTTTGATGACTGTGTCATTGAGCTTGTAATTCTGGTCTAGTACAACACAGACATAATTATCATCCCGTTAAAAACGCGAAAATGTAACTTGTTCTCGTCATGATAAAGCTAATTAAAATCCTCGGTGTGCTAAGCAACAAACACTCACCCATTCTTTACTCTCTTCTTTTGTGTTTAAAATATTTGGTTTTTTCTTTCGATATTGGTTTTCCAACGTCGGGTCAATGGCAACACAGATGTCTGCAGAAGTTGGTTGGAATATCAGAAAGGCTTTGGTAATTTAGAAAAAGAATTATGGTCAGGTTAGTAATTTGTGCCATTACAAAAATCTAGAAATCTTCAACAACAGCATTTTTTTGTATTTAGTATTATCATTTTTTTAATGATTATCTTCAATGATTGTCGCCAGGGAAATGTCGACGATTGATTGCATTCTTCCCGTGTCTCAAATGTGTGGCAATAACTTCCAAATAAAAACGTTAATATACTGCTTCGTTTGGCCCGATTTGTACTATATATCGCCATCACGACGCCTCTCATGACTGTGGCAAAAGCTTACCATTTGGAACGTATATTATGTACATATCTTGTGGGGGGGGGGGGGGGTTGTGGGGGGTTGTCGATTGATGTTTAGTGCATTTGTTCCTCTAATTCGTATTTTTTTCTTAATTCAGGAAAAACAACAACTCTGAAATGATATATAACATTATGCTTCTCATAGGTAACGACAAACTCCATACAATGACATCGCTTTACCAATACGAACTCAGGATTGGGTTAGAGAATTTTAAAGGACAAACAGGTTATGCTAAATATACAACATTTTCTATTGGAGATGATTCCAGTCTTTGTAAACTGTCAGTCAGCGGCTTGAGCGAAACTATCGGTTAGTATACTAGTACATAATTGAATACATGTCAGATACTAATTTCAAATTATATTGGATATTCTATCAACACAGGAAATATGCTCAATACCAAACTAACACAAGTGTCCACAGTTCACATAAAGAACGACCTAAATACCCGATTTCCACAAAAGGAACGCACTGAATACCCACACAATTCAAGTCTAAACATCAGGAACTGCTTACACTCACGGAGCACCGGAGCTCGTCTCTGTTTTACGCATGTCTTAGTTGGGTTGGTGATGGTCAGTTTGTAGAATTACATGTATTCATGTTTTTAGTTCCACGTAAAAAAGATTTTCTGTTCGTCTTTACTCCCATTTGTTTTGTAGGATGTTCATGTTTTATTAATGTTATTTGTATTGTATACTGATTACCAAAACACATTCAATATCATAATATGTTCCTGTGGTTTAATAGTAACACGACAGTTGTCACCAGTGGAGCACGATCTGCTAACCCTTCAAGAACACACCCGCTTTCACTCCGCATTGAAGTGGTGTTCGTGTTGCTTCATATTGTCCAATTTCTTTTGATCATTGTGTTGTCTGTCATCTGACTAACAGTTTCTGCTTACCCCTTTGTTATCTTTAAACTGTTTGACAATGCAAATAAAGTCAAAAATACAGAATTACTGAAGTATTCAATATCTAAGAATATATAGCATACTAAGCTTAGTTAACGCAATTGTTAACACACAAATTCCTAAATTCGCAATTGACATAACACGATTGTTAACACAAACAGCACAAAGGAAATGTCACACCAGAAATGTACTAAATACCAAAATTAATGTACAATAATATTAACATAGCGGTGTCATAAACCCTAAAAATACACAAATTACACACAATGTACGTACTAAATGTTAACGTTATACAAATGAACCAGAAAAGGAGCGATAATAGCGATTATGCCTGTGTCGATCACACAAGAAGAATTTGAAGGCACCAAAGAGGTAATCAAAATCTGTAATTTGAAGAACAGACAATTCAATGGCCAAAAGAAGAATGACAAAAGAACAAACCACAATTTACAAAGAACTACAAAGAAAACTAAAGATCAAGCAACACGAACCCAACTTAAAACTGGGGTGAACTCAGGTTGATCCGGAATATTGTAAATACTTTTATTCTGTGATTTTATCACCTGGCTTAATTGTGTACACCGCCAATAAGATGTTGTCGTCGAAATAAATCATTCGATTGCTTACAAAAGAAAGAAGGAATTAGAATTCATGTTTATTATCAAGAGTATGAGAACCAGATTACATGATTAACCATCTATATAAACCGCCATATGGCATACTATATCAGCAACTAAATATTGATTTGTCAATAATTTCAATTTGATTTTGTAATCAGTGATTTGTCCACAATATATGCACTTAACAATGATTATTGTTTGGTTTTGTAATCAGTGATTTGACCCCAAACACACACTTGAAGATGATTCTCGCCTGGTTTAGCAATCAATGATGTGTCTTCAATAAACACACTTGAATATGATTCTACTCTAGGTTTGTAATCAGTGTTTTGACCTCCAAACGCGGACTTAAAACTGATTATTGTTTTGCTTTGCAGTCAGTAATATGACCCCAAACACAGTTGACGATGATTCTTGTCTGGCTTTGGAATCAGTGATTTGTCTTCAAAACACACACTTAACAATTATTCTTGTCTGGGATGTAATAAGTTTTTCGACTTCCAAAACGCACACTTGACAATGATTCTTGTCTTGTTTTGCAGTCAGTGATTTGACCCTAAATACACACTTTACGATGATTTTTGTCTAATTCTGTAATCAGATAGAAAACACGTCAGTTCTAAAAAATTTATTATTTATTTGTCCTTGAACAATATTTCTATTTATTTTTAATTTATTTCCAATCAGCAATAAAAACAATATAAAAATGAAAATTTCCAACATATGTATAAAATGGTCTTAGTGCAACTTTTAAGGTCTTAGTGCACTAAGACCGGTCTTTGCGGTATTTAGACGAACCGCATATTTCATAAATATCCATTTTAATATCTGGAAGCATGTGCTATGCTTTGTCCGACGAGAATGATATTTGTAATGGCTTCGGAAACAAAACAAGATGTAATATACCAAATTATAAAGATGCGTGATAACACACGTACATCAATTACCACGTAATTCGTATTTCGTGTCATATTTTTTGTCGTGAACAATTTGTATTTCTATGGATATTTTTCGCACTATTAACAACTGTTAACAATTTCTTGACCTTTGAACCCGAAACTTCAAGCTAATTTTGTACGTTACTGTGACGGTTTAAACTGACGTTTTCGGTAAAATCCTCCATGAATGACATGAACATCTAACAGATCTAAAAGGGTTGGTATAACATGTTTAATGAATACACACGATGCATTACTACATGACATGAACATCTAACAGATCTAAGGGGTTGGTATAACATGTTTAATGATTACTACATCAAATTGTGAAATATTTCCTAAGAGTAATTTAGTGTAAAACAAACAGATGCTACCATTTTATTTATTTTTACAATATCATACGATCATATTCTAGATTCCTAATTGTTAGAAAAGGTGATAAACTGTATATAAAACAAGCAAAATCTTCAAAGAAAAAGCGCCATAAAAATTACAAAATACGCCACTAATCATTGATATACTTCGGTTCATAAGATGCACTTTATACAAACACGAAAAGTGCATAGCAAAACTTTTTGAACTGCCACTAGCGATGTCATTAAAAGAACCCTTTCTGATCAGAAACAAAAAAGATATAACTCTTTAACAATGTGTACAAATAATATATATCATGGTCGTGATCGTATGGTAGTTGGATTTATAACTATCTCTTCAATCAGTTCCTATCACCACGAAAGCTGTGAGCTCGAATCCCTCTCATCCGATGTGTACTCGATACCACATTATGTGACTTGCGGCAGGTCGTTGATTTTCTCCAGGTACTCCGGTTTCCCCCACCAATAAAACTGACCACCACGATATAACTGAAACAATATTGAAAGTGGCGTTAAGCACCATACCCTAACCCTAACCTAAACCTTTCTATGTCGCCAAAAAAAGAAGAAATAAAAAAACACAGTTCCATTTCATTAAGCCAAAAGACGAGCAAAGAAGTGGCAATAAGCACCATAACCCTTATCTCTCCCACTTTTCCTGCCCAATAAACTGCAGCAAACATAGTGGTATTCAGTTGTGTGGATGGATGGAATATGGCAAAACAAACTGACGTGCCGCTTGTAACTTATAAGTTTTGTCACACCGAACACACCTAGCAACGGGTGGGAATTAATTAAAAACCCTTTGTGGCCGTGTACACTGAGCGCATACAGTGACGGATTTACCTATAGGCTCGACAGGCTGAAACCTAGGACTTCAAAATTTAGGGGCCTCCGGCCAAGATGCATTTTCTTTTTAACACCGTTATTCTACTTTCATACTTATGCTGTCATACCGTAATCTCTAATCTACCCTTCAGTAAATTTCTTTACACTGTTGCACTCCATTTCAGAATATTGTAGAATTTTAAACACCACTCATCATCCTCGCCTTTATTGAAATTGATAAAACACATTTCCCTCTTCCTCTAGTCGTGAAGGTGGGGGATTTCACACGAGTGGAATAGTCTAGGGCCTGTCTTTATCTAAATCCAGCACTGAGTACATAGATAAATGAAAATATAACTACCATATGTTCGAGCCTATTGCAAGGCACACTACATTACCGAGCCAATCAGTCTTAGCTCTTACTCCTTAAAGTTGCATGCTTTTAGTGGAGAAGCAGGAAATACCAATTTAATATAGTCTTTGGTTTGACCCAACAGGGGCTCGAATACAAGAGCTACCGCACTCGAGTCGAGCATGCTAGCCAATACACCACCGATGAGAAGAAATTTCAATTATAATGATTTCTGAAAATGAAGAAGACCTTTAATTTTCTTAAAATTCAGTAGTTCACCGTATTCTTAAAACCCTTTTTCATCTTGGTAAAAAAGTTTTTTAGAACACCCAGAATGTCTTTTGTACGAACACTTTTATAACCTGAAAGAAAATATGCTTGCAAACTTATCTTCTGTTTTAATGCCAAATGATTAAGTAACACACATGTTATTATTTATAGTTTTATCATTGACAGAAGGCAGTACATTTGTAAGACTATCTTCAACTGGTTGTGTTATCTATAATCTAATGTCGTTTTTAGCAAAGTTGTAGTTTATATGAATGGCATTTCATGTATGACAACTTGTTTACAATTAAATCTGTAATAAGATAGAATTTAAAAACAGCTGTAACTGGCCCACCCAGAGTACATTTAAATGCACGTACGTTGTAACATATGGTAATTAAGAATATGACACAAGCGTTTTCCTTTTTTTTCTTTTTTTCTTTTTTCTTGTTTTTTAACGATTAGTTTTGTTGTTTTTGGCAGTATTAAGAATTATTTACTAATAATTCGCGTACTTGCTGTTGTTCACAAATGAAATGACATTAGAAATCGGTCTCAAATGCTACCAACAATTTCTCGTTCAAAACTGCATGGTCAGATTATTTATTTTTTGTAATCTTTCAGGTCAATTTTTTCTGTACATTTGGCGACAGAATTTTATTTTTTTTAAATATGCCCCTAAAATTAAACCGTTCCCCCTTATCTACAGTCAAGTCGTCTTAAGTTAAAACAAGGATGTGTTGGAACAACAGGTTTTCACCAATTTCACTTATTTACTCTACAAAATGTTACCATTCACAGAATTGCACATTATAAGCAGATCTACAATGAAGGAATATTTCATTTAAAACTTAAACACGATTTTTTTAACAATAGATAAAAAGTCAACAAAACACAACAGACAACATGCTGCATCACACATTGATGCCTATTGACTTTACCAACGCCGGGTAATTGATGATTATAAATTTATTTATTCGAGAATTGCAACATGTAATGACGAAGATAAACATAACATACAACGTACACAGAAATGTACATTTGAACTACACAAGAAAAAAGTTAAGCACCCCCATGTTTTTTTTTTAAATGATAAATGATACGACAATTATCACGAGATTACTGACCAGATAATCTCAAGAACGCAATGGTGACCTATTAGGACATTACATTGGCTGTAAGAAACCACCCACAAAAAATCAAGAACAAATTTAATTTAATGAATATTTAATCACAATATCGCAAGGACAGTTTTGCATTAAAACATGTCCATTTTAAGTATTGACCTTCACAGTTCAAAAAGCATGATAAGATTGTCATTTCACTTTCTAAACGTCAGTTATGAATCACTTGACGACATCTATTGTTCAAAGTTCAGTACCGGGTGTAACCCCCACGTGCTTGGATGACGGAATCAACCCTCGTCTCATCCTTCCAGTTAAATGTCGGATGTCCTGTTGTGATAACTGCTTCCATTCCCGATGCAATGCTGCTTCCAACTGACGAATGTTTTGCACAGGAGGTTCACGAGACTGCATACGACGGCCTAAAATTGTCCCAAATATACTCTATGGGATTCAATTCCGGGCTCATGGCTGGCCAAGGAACATAAGTCACGGCTTCGCTTTGGAGGTAGGCGGTTACTGCTCTTGAACGATCAGGCCTGGCGCTATCATCCATATGCACATGCCTTGTAGCTAGATGGTGGTTGTTGAAATGGGGGACAACAACTGGTTGCAAGACGTCTCTGATGTACTGATCACCAGTTAGATTGCCTTGTATGGTGACTAAATCCAACTTTCAGGCATGAGAGATACACCCCAAAACCATTACCGAGCCTCCACCGTAAGGGACAGTTGGCTGCATGTTCCTTGGGATATAGACTGTATCTTTGTGTCTCCAAAACCTCATCTGGCAGTCGGTTACATGAAGCAGAAACCGGCTCTCGTCTTACCAATGGATCTTGCGCCATGTCCTTAAATTCCAACCACGTCGTGCTAAACACCATGCCAAACGTGTTCGTCGATGTCGGTCTGCAAACAGTGGACGTTTATTGACTCTCTTTGTCTTAAGGCTCGCTGATTTCAGACGGTTTCTAACTGTTCTTGTTGACAAACGTCTATTGGGCAGCCGGTGTTGTTTGAGTACGGGATTGGTTGCAATGGCATCCGTCTAACCAAGCACTGCAATGCCTTGTCGTCACGATCAGATGTTACCCGTGGTCTGCCGGGTTTTGGCAAGTCTTTCACATTGTTGGTTTATGTGTGTTTTCTCACCAGTGGGCCGACTACAGTATAGTGGTAGCCCATCTGACGTCCAATAGCTTTGAAGGACATCCCTGTTGTATGCATACCGATTATTTGCAATCTTTGTGTTTCTGATATTCGCCTTCGTACCATGCTTACTGAGAATGAATAACGTTTTTAAAACACCGGAATTAAATACCCAAATTCGAAGCGTGAACATACTGAATATTGAGTAATGCGTGAGAGGCATGGTTCACGTGCATGACTGGTCGATATTAGACATAATGGTCACACCTGTGTGAGCACATCTTTTTAATGGAACATTATTCTTGCTATAATCAATATAAATATTAGAATCTCAACTTAGTGTGACTTATTATATTTTGATATATCAGGGGGTGCTTAACTTTTTTCTTTGTGTGTATATTAGCTTGAATGATTCAGATGTTCCGACATTGCGGTATTTTTTTGTTTTCATTTTATTACCACGAATTAAGAACAACAAACAGTATATAATTGAAACTAATGCTAGTTCATTTTTTAAGTGGGAAGACGTCAAACGTCTGCCTATGTTTCTGTTTTAAATCTGTGTTTTGATGTTGGTGAGCCCATTTTTCATACTGAGCATGCGTCTTTGGTAACGTTCCGGTATATAAAGAACAGCACACCCAGTGGATAGCAAACCACAACTATTCTGTCAATAATAATAATACAGTATTTGTATTTCTAATGGAATACTTGATAATTATAGTTCTTTTTTCTACATCATTTTCAAAGTCAGTTTCGAAAACTCGAATGAATTTATTGGATGATTTAAAGGCTCCACTTTTTGCGGAGTTGGACGTTTCTAATGTGCGAAATTATATAGATACAAAAATTGACACGCGCCTCGACCATATCAATGATACTCTCGACGACAAGATAGAGGCTCTTATCGACAACAAAATGACTGTAGACAATTTGGATAAAACAAAACTTGACAATGATGAAAGAGTGTCAGGATTTATTTCAGATTTGAAATCTCTTGAAGAGATAGTGAAAAACATAACGAATGAAAATAACCAATTAAAGGAAGACTTTACAGAATGGAAGAAACATGGTAAGTGGTACTGTAGACTGTACAACATAGTTTATTATTGAATGTTTTATTTTCATTATAGAGTCAGATTTATTTTCGTTTTAGCATAGGATTTATTTTGGTCATAGTGTATGATTTATTTCGGCTATAGTGTAGGATTTAATTTGGTTATAGTGTAGAATATATTTTGGTTATAGTTTATGATTTCTTTTGGTTATAGTGTAGGATTTATTTTGGATACAGTGTAGGATTTATTTTGGTTATACAGTAGGATTTTGTTTTGGTTATAATATAGGATTTATTTTGGTTATAAAGTATGATTTATTTTGGTTATAACGGATGATTTAATGTGGTTATAGTGTATGATTTATTTAGGTTATAGTGTAGGATTTATTTTGGTTATTGTATATGATTTATTTTGGTCATAGTGTATGATTTATTTTGGTTATAGGGTAGGGTTTATTTTGGTCATATTGTAGGATTTATTTTGGTTGTAGTTTAGGATTTATTTTGGTTATAATGTAGGATTTATTTCAGTCATATTGTAGGATTTATTTTGGTCATATTGTAGGATCTATTTTGGTTATAGTGTAGGATTAATTTTGGTTATAGTGTAGGATTTATTTTGGTTATAGTTTAGGATTTAATTTGGATATATTGTAGGATTTATTTTGGTTATATTGTAGAATTTATTTTGGTTATAGTGTAGGATTTATTTTGGTTATATTGTAGAATTTATTTTGGTTATAGTGTAGGATTTATTTTGGTTATAGTGTAGGATTTATTTTGGTCATATTGTAGGATCTATTTTGGTTATAGTGTAAGATTCATTTTGGTTATAGTGTAGGCTTTCTTGTTATAGCATAGGTTTTATTTTGGTTACAGCGTAGGATTTGTTTTGGCTGTAATGTAGAATTTATTTTGGTTATAGTGTATGATTTATTTTGGTCATAGTATAGAATTGTTTTGGTTATAGCGTAGGATTTAATTTGATTATATAGTAGGGTTTATTTTGGTAATACAATAGGATTTATTTTGGTTATAATGTAGGTTTTATTTTGGTAATACAATAGGATTTATTTTGGTTATAGTGTAGGATTTATTTTGGTTATACAGTAGGATTTTGTTTTGGTTATAATATAGGATTTATTTTGGTTATAAAGTATGATTTATTTTGGTTATAACGGATGATTTAATGTGGTTATAGTGTATGATTTATTTAGGTTATAGTGTAGGATTTATTTTGGTTATTGTATATGATTTATTTTGGTCATAGTGTATGATTTATTTTGGTTATAGGGTAGGGTTTATTTTGGTCATATTGTAGGATTTATTTTGGTTGTAGTTTAGGATTTATTTTGGTTATAATGTAGGATTTATTTCAGTCATATTGTAGGATTTATTTTGGTCATATTGTAGGATCTATTTTGGTTATAGTGTAGGATTAATTTTGGTTATAGTGTAGGATTTATTTTGGTTATAGTTTAGGATTTAATTTGGATATATTGTAGGATTTATTTTGGTTATATTGTAGAATTTATTTTGGTTATAGTGTAGGATTTATTTTGGTTATATTGTAGAATTTATTTTGGTTATAGTGTAGGATTTATTTTGGTTATAGTGTAGGATTTATTTTGGTCATATTGTAGGATCTATTTTGGTTATAGTGTAAGATTCATTTTGGTTATAGTGTAGGCTTTCTTGTTATAGCATAGGTTTTATTTTGGTTACAGCGTAGGATTTGTTTTGGCTGTAATGTAGAATTTATTTTGGTTATAGTGTATGATTTATTTTGGTCATAGTATAGAATTGTTTTGGTTATAGCGTAGGATTTAATTTGATTACATAGTAGGGTTTATTTTGGTAATACAATAGGATTTATTTTGGTTATAATGTAGGTTTTATTTTGGTAATACAATAGGATTTATTTTGGTTATAGTGTAGGATTTATTTTGGCTATAGTGTAGGATTTATTTTGGCTATAGCGTAGGATTAATTTTGGCTATAGTGTAAGATTTTTTTTTTGTTATAAAGTATGATTTTATTTTAGTTATCAAGTATAATTTATTCTGGTCATAGCTTATGATTTATTTTGGCTATGCGTAATGGTTATATTGGTTATGCAGTAGAATTTATGTTTGTTATATTGTAGCCTAGGATTTATTTTGGTTATCAGCTAGGATTTATTTTGGTTATAACGTAGGATTTATTTTTGTTATAGTGTAGGATTTATTTTTATAAAGTATAATCTATTTTGGATATAAAGTATGATTTGATTTTAGTCATCAAGTAGAATTTATTTTGGTCATAGCCTAGGATTTATTTTGGTTATACCGTAAGGGTTATCTTGGTTATGCAGTAGGATTTATATTTGTTATATCATAGGATTTATTTTGGTTATAGTTTAGGATTTTTTGGTTATCACCTATGATTTCTTTTGGATTTTATTTTGGTTATAGTGTAGGATTTATTTTCGCTATAGGGTAGGATTTATTTTGGATATAGTGTATGATTTATTTTGGTTATAGTGTATGATTTATTTTGGATATAGTGTCGGATTTATTCTGGCTATAGTGTAGGATTTATTTTGGTTATAGAGTAGGATTTATTTTGGTTATAGTCTAGGATTTATTTTGGTTATAGAGTATGCTTTATTTTTGTTATAGTCTAGGGTTTATTTTGGTTATAATGTATGATTTATTTTGGTTATAGTGTATAATTTATTTTGGTTATAGTGTAGGAATTATTTTGGCTATACGGTAGGATTTATTTTGGTTATACATTAGAATATTTTTTTCAGCTACAGAGCAGGTTTTATTTTGTTCATAGAGTAGCGTTCATTCGGGGGACATTTACCTTGCTTTTGCGTATATATATTCGTATTTCTTAACATATTTGCTGTCTATTTACATTGTCTTACACATAGTATATCTAAACTAAATGATTTAATCCTATGTTACATATAACTACCATTTGGAATTCCGTTGTACTTTCCGTGCTTGTTATATACAACTCTTGGCATATGATAAAAACAAATGTAAATATAGTCGTGCAAACTATAAATAAACACGTAGAAATGAAATCGTCATTCCAATCGTTATCAATACATAGTGTCCCTCTCCTTTTTGTACGTGTTAGACAACCTTAGTCAGATCTTGGTTTGATTTATGGTGTTTAACGCCACTTTCAACAATATTTCAACTATATCGTGGAGGTCAGTTTTATTGGTGGAGGAAATCGGACCTGTCGCAAGCCACTGACAAACTTTATCACATAATGTTGTGCACCTCGCCCTGATCGAGATTCGAGCTCACAACATCAGTGGTGATAGGCACTGATTGCATAGGTAGTTTTACATTCAACTACCATATGATCATGATCACGACGGCCGCTCAAATAATTGATAGATAAGAGTAATGCACGTTGTACTTTTTGTTCTATTTAGATAAAAAGCAGATTTCTGTACGTGACTGTAGTGACATCTATTCCGGAAGCGGAAATGGAGTTTACCAGTTATATCCTATTCAGGGAGCTAAGGGTGGATATACAGTTTATTGTGACATGGAGACGGATGGTGGAGGATGGACAGTAAGCTAACACTGTACACAAAACCGGTTCATTTTCAACTAATTCATTTTCCCAGTTTTCCGGTTGTTGCCTGATTTTGTCTGTTTATATACTTATGAGTTTTGACCTTCCCTTTGGAAGATTGTTCATAATTCATTTTTAGTTAGTGATTGCCAAAATAAAAGGCTTAGTCGACAACAACCATTCGCTAAAAGATAAATGGTCGGTCCTTTATAATTTGTTGTCCAAAATTGTCGCAACTGTAAATATTCCATTGTTGGTTTTTTATTTTTATTTTAACGATTTTTCATTCAGACTACGGGGGGATTAGGGAATAACACATGCAAATAAATACTAATTTGTAGAAAATTGACTTTAAATAACGTTCTCCATGGACTATATATTTAACACCTTTAACATAATATTTAGTTTTTATTTTTCCATTTTATTAATTTTGCTAATTTATTTTTTAAAAGTCAGTTATAGTCGGCGAAATTGAAATGTTGTAGAAGTACGAAATTTCAAATTTTAACGTCTGACCATTTTCCTAAGAAACGGAACTTAAAAAGTGAACGCATGCTCCGACATTTCATTTAGTCAGCACATTGTTTCTATGCTGACTTGGGAGGGAGACTTCATCTAATAAGAACACTTAATCTTAATCTAGTACAAGCTTAAAATAAGTTTATGATAAAATGAAAAACAAAAATATGTTATCATTTTATAACATATGAGCTGGGTGTAATATATAAAACACATCGTGTAGTGGGACGTGTAATATTTCAAAATAAACGTTAGAGAAAACCGAAGGGGCAATCAAAAAGGGACAAACCAGAAAATCTGGCAACATATGGCACACAGGATGAAGAAAAAACAAAACAAAACAAAAACGTAACACAATATGTGTTGGACACCATTATACACAAACAAGACATGAGCCATCTCATACATAACTGGGGGTAAAGGCGAACCGAACATTATTTGTATGCGTACAACACGGAACTCAAGAACGAAAAGACACAATTAGTATTAAAAGATTCAATAATACACCGTCCGTCCAAAATTAAAATTGTTTATGCAAAACGCAACTCACTTTGCTAATAAATATTTATTGGTTGATTGTTCGGTCTGGTTAAACTTAAGAAGAATATCTCCAAGAGGCACATATCATTAAGGAGTAAGATATCCCTTGCTGTATGTATTCATCGATGGAAGAAAAGGGGGAGATAAATCGCTTTTAAATGCAATTGCGTTGGTCAATCAAATCGCAGAGATTTTTACAGAAACAGAGACTGATATGGAAATGAAAAAAACATAAAAGCACACACACGTCGGCCATTATTGTGTGTCTTACGAAATATTTGAGGATATCAAAGGGATCAAAAGCCGTAAACAGAAGAAGGACAGACAATACAATGGCGAAAGGTACAAGGACAAACAATGATCTACAAAACACTACACCGAACATTTAAGATCGAGCAACACGAACTACACTAAAACTGTGAATGAACTCAGGTGCTCCTCAGGGTTAGCAGATCGTGCTCCACTAGTGGCGTCCGTCGTATTACCGTTTAACGACAGATATTGACTTGTCATAAACACGTCTTATCTAACGACAGTATTGAAAAACAAATCGATGTTTGTTTGTTTGTTTGTTTGTTTGTTTGTTTGTTTGTTTATTTGTTTGTTTCAACAATATATCAGCTATATCGTAGTGGTCAGTTTTATTGGTGGAAGAAACCGGAGGACCCGGTGAAAACCACCGACCTGTAGCAAGTCACTGAAAACCTTTATCACATAATGTTGTAGAACAAATTGGGACCGACTTCAGTCATACCTTAGCTTGGAGAAACTGAACCCATGATAAAGTGTCAGAATATAGGGTACATGACTAACTTTGAGGATTGTGTCATTGAGCTTATAATTCTGGTCTAGTACAAAACAGACATATCTATCATCTCATTAAAAACGCGAAAATATAACTTTTACTCGCCATGATCAAGTTGAATATATCATTAGTTTGATAAACAACAATTGTTCACTCTTCTAGTGGTTTTTATTTTATTTTTTAATTTAGGTGTTCCAACGTCGGATGAATGGCGAAACAGATTTCTTCAGAAGTTGGTTGGAATACCAGAAAGGATTTGGTGATTTAGAAAAAGAATTCTGGTTAGGTTAGTAATTTGCGCCACTAAAAGAATCCAGAAATCTTAAACAACAAAAATAGCAATGTTTTTTTGTTTGCATTTGCATTATTATTATTTTTTAGAATTATCTTTAATGATTGTCGCCAGGGAAATGTCGACGATTGATTGCATTCTTCCGGTGTCTCACCTGTGTGGCAATAACTTCCAAATAAAAACGATAATATACTGCTTCGCTTGAATCAATTTGTACTATATGTCGCCATCACGACGCCTCTCATGACTGTGGGATAAGCTTACCATTTGGAACGTGTATTATGTACATATCGTGTGGGGGGTTGGGGGGTTGTCGTTTGATGTTTAGTGCATTTGTTCCTTTAATTCGTATTTTTGTCTTAATTCAGGAAAAACAACAACTCTGAAATGATATATAATATTATACTTCTCATAGGTAACGACAAACTCCATACAATGACATCGCTTTACCAATACGAACTCAGGATTGGGTTGGAGGATTTTAAAGGACAAACAGGTTATGCTAAATATACAACATTTTCTGTTGGAGATGCTTCGAGTCTTTATAGACTGTCAGTCAGCGGTTACAGCGGAACTATTGGTTAGTATAATAGTACATAATTGAATACATGGCCGATACTAAGCTCAAATTATATTGGATATTCTATCAACACAGGAAATAAGGTAAATACCAAACTACCACAAGTGTCCACAGTTCACATAAAGAGCGTTCTAAATACTCGATTTCCACAAAAGGAACGCACTGAATACCCACACAATGCAAGTCTGAACATCAGGAACTACTTACACTCACGAGCACCAGATGTCGTCTCTATTTGTCGCATGTCTTTGTTGGGTTGGTGAAGTTCAGTTTGTCGAATTACATGTATTCATGTTTTTAGTTCCTCGTTAAAAAAAGATGTTCTGTTCGTCTTTACTCCCATTTGTTTTGTAGGATGTTCATGTTTTATTAATGTTATTTGTATTGTATACTGATTACCAACACACATTCAATATCATAATATGTTCCTCTCGTTTAATAGTAACACGACAGTTGTCATCAGTGGAGCACGATCTACTAACCTTCCAGAGAACACCCCCGCGTTCACTCCACTTTTTAGTGGGGTTCGTGGTGCTCCATATTTATTTTTCTGTGTAGTGTTTTGTAGATAATTGTTTGTTCTTTTGTCCAACTTCTTTTGGTCATTGTGTTGTCTGTCCTTTGATTAAAGGTTTCTGCGTACCCCTTTGGTATCTTCAAATTGTTTGTCAATGCAAATAGTCAACAATATAGAATTACTGAAGTTTTCAATATCTAAGAATATATAGCATACTAAACTTAGTTAACACAACTGTTAACACACAAATTCCTAAATGCACAATTGACATAACATGATTGTTAACACAAACCGCACAATGTGCTATAACACATTTCAACATGTAATAATATTGCAAGTATTGTAATTTGATATTATTCTATAAAATTAGCACACTCTTGCAGATGTGTGTTAAAAGTATCACATATCCATATATTCTAGAATACAAACATGTACAAATGTATGTTATATTCAATCCTTTGAGTATTATGTTTGTGATTGTGTGCTTATTTTGCTTATTCTTTTTATTTTTTTTTATTTTTTTTTTTTTTTCGTTCACCCGACTCGAACATTCCGACAGTAATAATAGTAATACAAACTCACCTTTCAAGTTGTAGTAAAGTTATTCACAGTTCAGCTCCTTTGTTTTAGTAATCATTTTGATATGACCTTACACATGTGACATTCCAACCCAACAATAATTTTTGTTAACAGTATACATTTAATCCTTATTTTTCATTTTTCATTATTCATTTTTCATTTATCGCACAAAATTAGTTCAATTCCATTTTTGCACTTATTAAAGAAAGAGTCGTTGCCGTCCGTTGAGTATATATTTTACTGTTATGTGCTTTACTTACGACAATGGGTAACAATGTACATGTAACCAGCAATAGAGTGGCAATTTGCTTGTTCTATTTAAAGACAAATCCCTGTCGTATGAAATGTGTGAACAACAATTTTTTTTTATTTATTCCATGTATTTTGTCTGCTATTCCGTTATTGATGTTATGATTTCGTGAAACTAACAAGATTCGTAGACGGTGATGTCATTAATATTACTCTCATTTTGTGCTTATTAAAATTATGTATTCTTTTATCGGGCGACGTTGAGATGAACCCAGGACCCACTCATGGGGATGTCCTTAATAAATATATTAGCATTCGTCATCACAATATTAGAAGTCTGAGGAATAACATTCAAGATATTGCGAATATTGTAGATGAGTTTGATATAATCTGTTTTACTGAAACGCGTTTGGTCCACAGCATTTCAGATGTAGACATAGTTCTCCCTGTTTTAATACTAAGCCATTTAGATTAGACAAAAATTGTCATGATGGTGGTATAATTCTTTATTATAAGGAAAATATAAACATCAGTATGCGCCCGGATCTACAAATAGACGGGACAGAGGTAATGTGGCTTGAAATAAAAATTAAAGTAGGTATAATTCTGCTTAATATTATTTACCGATCTCCAACTGAAGCCGGATCACTTTTCTGGAATAGCTATAGCAAAATTATAACTGATGCACTGGACTGTTCCAGTAAAATAATTTCATTGGGAGATCATAATGTTGATTTTTTAAGACCACTACCTAAAGAAGTCGACGATATTATACATGTATATGGGTTAGAAAACAAGATTAGTGATCCCACTAGATTTGGTCATAACTCCTCCTCCCTATTGGACCCCATTCTCGTTACCGATTCTATAACAGAATTGGAAGCGAACACGATTCCCTTTGATTGTAGTATTAGTGATCACGACCCTACCTACATAGTTGTTAACTGCGGTTATAAAAACTCGAAGTCCTATACAATGACAGTCTGGTTATATAACCAGGGTAATTATGCCTTATTTAGAGATCTAATTCCAACACTGATTGGGAATCTATTATTTCGGAACAACCAACTGTAGATATAGCGTGCGAACTATTCAATGGATGTAAAGGAACAAATACTGTCACTATTCGACGAAACGATAAGATCTGGATCACTTCTGAAATTAGAAGGGAATTGAGGGTAAGAGACCGTTTACGGAAGAAATTCATTCAAAACAAATCCATATTAAATGAACGTAAGTATAAGGATCAGTGCAACAAGGTAAACAATTTGAAGAAATCAGCAAAAATTAAATTTTATGTAAGTATAAACGAAACACTATCTGACCTAAGAAAATGTTAACAATAAACAATACTGGAAGACCATTAAAATGCTTCTCAAAGGTGAATATATATACAATATTGGTCTGTTGACGGTAAATATAGAATTTATTTGACAAGGCTGAGAAACGGGGTGAAAGACGAGCTTCTAGCGAGTCTTTCTCCCCGTTTTGCGCCTAGTCAAATAAATTCTATATTTACCGTCAACAGACCAATATTGTATTTATCCTGCAATCCACGATGTCCTAAAAAATAATCTTAACTCGTAAAAATGCATTTTTTAATGCAACGGAATCCTCACTATTTGGCGTAATAAAATACCAGATTTGTTTTGCTGACAAAAATTCGCGAACAAATAGTTCTCAAAAGGAAGTGAAATAACTTTATTTAAGTGAAGATTTATTGATTAAGGTGAAAATCTATATAGAAAATTGATAGTTTAGAACCTGAAATATATATATTTAATATGTTTTTCATAGATATGAAAACACATTAATTTAGCGATCATACGTCACATGCGGTCATACTTAAATACGCCTGCAGTAGTAACCAGGTAAATATATACGCCTGTGTGAAAAGGTATACGCCTGCAACTATATGGTTCACTTTTATTTTTATTTTTTTATATCAAATAATAAACATCCGATATATTCCTTTTACTAGTTTATATTAAAAAAAAATAAATAAAAAAGAACCATATAGTTGCAGGCGTCCACCTTTGTATGACACACAGGCGTATATATTTGCCTGGTTACTACTGCAGGCGTATTTAAGTATGACCCACACAGTTTGTAAACATGTGAAAGCAATACACACTTAAATGTATAGACGATTCGAGCATGTTTTAAGTAAACTAGGTAGAGTAGAGAAAACAGAAAGATTAATCATTTATCTCAACAAACTGAACTGATTCACGGAAATGTATTTAACAACGATGTCAAACACTCAAATGCTCAGTTATTGGGATATTTAGTCATTTGTGTACACATTCACCATTTGTTATGGATGACCACGCCGTAAAACATAGAACTAATTTGACTTGACATATTTGTATTGGAACTGTAAAAAGGAACATCGGGATTGCTTCCACACGAAACATCAGAAGTGCTACTGGCTGTAGAATTTGTGGAGGTTTTACGAGGTAAGTTTGCTGAAAAGCATTTCTGTTAGTTTCACTTTCAGTTTCAGTGTTGCTGAGGATGTTTGATATTTTCTTGTGTCTTTCCTCACTCAATGTTGAGTAATTATTAATAAATGCCACATTGTTATGCCCTGATATTTGCATAATATCTATCCCCTCCACATTGTTTTCTCTTAACTTCTGGACGGGATAAGATATTTTCTGGCACTGATTGATTAATGTCTAATTTGCAACTATCCTTCATTTTTTTCATGAGACTGGAAAGTTTTCTTTCATGCACTTTTCTACCCGTTTCTAAAGCTCGTACACATAAATTATGTATTTTGCGACAATGCAAGTATATAAAGGAGGAGAAGCTAATACCAATCTTCTGGACTTTACATAGGTTTCAATGGAAAATTGGAATTTATTTTTATAGAATAAAATAAAACTTTCATATATACATGGTAAATTGAAGAAAATCAAAATAGAGATCTGATTTAGTGTCAACAAGCACCAGATATGATTTTAATTACTATATTTAACTTCTGTTTGTATATCATAATCAAATGAATTAATATGCATTGAAGTCTACATGTATGTAGAATCCCCGCCAACTATTTTCTTCATATCAAATTTGCTATTATTAAACCACAATCCATTGATTGGTAAATTACATAATGCGATGTCACTAAGGAACCAAGAATATTATGGACATAGGTGTTGTGACCAGAAAAATATTAGAGTGAAGGATATATTTTTCTGGAATGAACAATATTTACATGATAATGTTGGTTGTTGCGAGTAATGACTAATGTGCGAATATATTTTCTGAGTCGGATCATACAAAAATGCATTATGAAAGCTTGAAGTTTCAAATATTCAAACATTGCTAATATAGTCTGCATTTTGTTCCTTTTTTCTTGTTATTTTATTAGTAAATATATAATAACATGTATTTTAATTATAATCAATGCTATATTAATGTCTTTCAGATGAATGGCTGGATTAATGGTTTAACAGTGTACAATGTACATGTGATGTTTGAAATAAGTGCAAAGACTATATATGAAAGAAATAATTGCATAAAAACCTATGAACGTTTTATAAAGATCTGATTAAACAAAGGACATTTTTCAAGAACTATCACTCAGTTGTTGCATACAGGCCAGGCGTATGTGAATCAGTTTCAAATGGAATTGCACAAAATAAAAAATGTACTGTAATCCTGATCAACAGTGAGTAGAATTCCAGCAGATAAAACACTAGTTTCAACTGACAAATCATACAACTTTGTTGGAATTTTGCAAAAGAAAAAAATGTATTAAAAAAAGATGCAAAATGATTGGAGGAAGTGACTGAATACAATTATTCCAAATGGTTAAAACAAATTATATAGATATTTTGTGGTGTCATAAAGAATTCAGAATATAAAAAATTATCTATAATTTTAAAGTGACTTGATGCAATAGCAGGAATATGTGTTATTTTCACCTTGAAGAAATCTACTATCTGATATGTTGAAGTAATTGATGTGAATTAATTGAACATTTAATATGAAGAAATTTTATAATAAAATATATATAGTACTAGTAATCTTAGAGTTTGATGTTCAAACTGTACTGAGTTATTTAACCATATAAGTGTGTTTAGTAAAGATTGTGGTGTGTGACTGCCCAGAACGTTTCTGTTATAAAGGATGTTAATTTCCTCATCTGTTGGAGGCAAGACTTTGGTTTATTCCCTTTGTCCTGTAGTTTTAGTTGCTTTTGTTTTGTTTTCAAAGCTTCCCTGTCAAGTTATAAATGATTCGGATTTGTTTAATTTATTTTATTTTTATTTTATTTTATATGTCAGTGTCCGTCCACCTATCAAAAGTACAAGTGTGTTGAAGTTACCGAGTGTAAATTGTACATGCGCGTAGACGATACCAAAAATTACAAGAGAGACAATCCAGAATACAGAATTTAAGATCTTTGTTTTGATTTTTATTGACTTCTAGGATTTTTTTTATCGTAAAATATGTATAAAAAATATGAAATTTTAGAATTATTAGTTTCATTTTGTCGGTTTGTAAATTTACAAATAGTGAGAACGAAAACATTTATTAGAAAAAGACGACGTCGATTATTGACATTGGTTACGGTTAATATTTTAACTCCTTCACAGGAGAGCAAAAACACAAAAAGTAGTTCCGGAATATATGGGCGGGGCTTAAAAGTTTATTCGTAGGTTTAAAAGTTTATTCGTAGGCTTCAAAAGTTTATTCGTAGGCTACGAATAAAGCAAAAATTTATTCGTGTGGTATATTTGTACAGCAAATGTACTGATTGCAGGATAAAACTGCTCACACGTACCACCCCTACGACAGCGCACAAAATATCTCCTAGTTCATTTGACAACACTGACAAATGTAATATTTTAAACGATTATTTCTGTTCTATATCAGACCTTCAAGACGAACATACCGAATTACCAGATTTGGATGACAGAGGACGAAATACATTTACTGAAATGAATATCCAATATCAGGAGATAGTTGATATCACTACTTAACACGAATAAAGTTGTAGTTCCCGATCGTATTAGCAATCGCATGCTTAAGGAAGTAATACACGGGGTTGCACACCAACTTTGTCTACTATTCAACAAATCTCTTCAAAACCATACATTCCCTAAGGACTAGAAGTTAGCCCACGTCATCCCCATATTTAAAAGTGGAGACAAATCATTGGTTTCTAATAATAGACCCATTGCAGTACTTTGTACTGTTAGGACAATTTTCGAAAAAGTAGCATACAAATATATATTCAACTTTCTGGTTGATAACTCCCTTATTTATGAATTCCAGTCAGGATTTATGCATGGCCACTCCAAGTCACACCAACTAATCGAACTTACACACGACATTATGCAATCCCTTGATAATCAAGAACTGATCTGTTTAATTTTTTGTGATGTCAGTAAGGCCTTTGACCGAGTTTGGTTGAGGGGCTTACTACTAAATTTAGAACGGTATGGCATTAAAGGTAGTCTTCTCCGGTGGATAGAGAGTTACATCTCGAACAGAGAACAACAAGTTATTATCAAAGAAACCATCTCATTGAAAGGAAATTTAAAAGCTTTAGTTCCCCAGGTGTCAACCCTTGCTTCTCTGGTGGTTTTTGATATTTATTAATGACATTGCCGATGATATGCTTGGATTTTGTAGATTGTTTGCTGATGACACGTCCGTTGGTGAAAGAGCACTTGAAATTAATAATCTGCGTTCTATGGTTAACATTGATTTAAATAATATTACGCATTGGGCGAAACAATGGCTAGTCAAACTAAAAATTCAGATTTTGCATATGATGTCAACTGCTCACATTTTGCAGCTGTTCACAAATACATACAGGACACTAAAAGATTTGTTTGATGTTTATGTACTCCTAAATCATCTGAGGGCAACGACTCAACATCAATCACAATATATCTTGCAGTATTATGTCATCTTTCTCACATGATTTTGAACGAAATAATGCTATGTGTTTGTAATATATTGTCTACTTAATGATTATTTGTAACGGAGAAGACCTCGTAAGTTTATACCTTGTGTCTGATCCATTGTCTGTATTTGTTTGACAATAAAATATGCTTAAAGTAACCGCACAATGAAAATGTCACACCAGAAATGTACTACAATAGTATCAACATAAGGATGTCATAAACCCTTTAAATATACAAATTATACACAATGAACGTATCAAATGTCAAAGTTACACAAATGACACAAAAAGGAGCGATACTAGCAATTATGCCTGTTTCGATCTCACAAGAAGAGTTTGAAGGCACCAAAGAGGTAATCAGAATCCGGAAATCGAAGAAGGAGAGACAACGCAATTGCCAAAAGAAAAAGGACAAAAGGACAAAAAACGATATATAAAACACTACACAGAAAACTAAAGATCAAGCAACACCCACCTAAAACCTAGGATGACCTCAGGTTCTCCGGAAGGGTAGGCAGTTCCTGCTCCACTAGTGTATCCAGTCATGTTACTCTAGTTACAAGGCCGATGATAAGTCATGAAATAGGACAAGACCGAGAAGTCCTTACGACAAGTGGAACATATCCGTGGTCATTTGTGACACAGATATTCCATAACTGTTCACCATCAGCCGTTATTCTATATTAATCGTGATTTGATTTGACTTGATTTGACTTTTGGTGCTTAACGCCACTTTCAGCAATATTTTAGCTATATCATGGCGACCAGTTTTAGTGGTGGAAGAAGCTAGAGAATAGGGAGAGAACCACTGACCATGGGTAAGCAACTGGTAAACTTTATCACTTGCGGTTGCGAGTCGAGTGCACCTTTTTTGTAATTTACAAAGCCCGGCGCGAAACCACGCTGTATTGGTGATGAGCTTGTATGAGTTCTTATGTAATCTAACTACCTAACTCTTAGATCAACCCGAGTCCTTATATATCGTGAGTAAGAATATAAGGTAAAATTTTACAAATTATCGATTACTTATAAATATTACCATATACATGTAGATTATATGTGATAGCGTTTGTCAGTGACTTGCGGCAGGTTGGTGGTTTTCTCTTGGTCCTGCGGGTTTCTCCACCAATACAACTGACCGCCAAGAAATAGTTAAAATATTGTTGAAAGTGGCGTTAAAGACCATTAGACCAAACTATATGTACATACTGTTATTAAACTGCATAGTTTTCATTTCTCTAGGTGATAGTTTCAGCAATGGAAATAGTCGGTCATTTAGTACTAGGGATAATGATAACAATGCTTATTGTGCAGAGAATAGACATGGAGCATGGTGGTTTAATTGGTGTGGAAATTCCAGTTTGAACGGAAAGTACTTAAACAAATCAACAGCAACAGTCTCTCTCTATTTTCATGGTATAACATGGAAGAGTTGGAAGAGAAACTGGAATTCAATGAAGAAAACATATATGATGATACGTCGACTTTAATTATCTACAAAAAGACAGACGCATTTCATCAATATTAATTATGTTATGGTATGAATTAAATATCTTTAATTTGCCATTTTTATTAAATAGACAAAATTGATTAGAAACTTATGAATCTTCTCCAGATTTTATGGTTATATTTGGTTCTTTTAGCTGTTCGGAGTCAAGCACATGTCTAGAAGTTAAATATATAAATGATCATTTGGTGTACTAGATTTATATTGATTAATGTTTTATTAGGCCAAGTGTATTATGAGAAACAATTTACATTAATAAAATTAACACATGTAGCGATGTGTATTGGGTATTATGAAAACAATCTACATGAATAGAGGGTGAGGGTTGTAGCGTTTTACGCCACTTTCAACAATATTTCAGTTATATCGTGGCGGTCAGTTTTATTGGTGCAGGAAACCGGAGTACCCGGAAAATACCCACCGACCTGCCGCAAGTCACTGACAAACTTTATCGCATAATGTTGTATCAAGTACACCTCGCCACGAACAGGACGTTAAACACCATAAGCCAATCATTCCCGATTTGACTCTAAATTTATTGTTCATATGTTTTTTTACGAGTTATTTCCCTTATAACACACAAATGCTACCAGGTGTGGCAAGAGCGATGGAAAAGGACAACGAATTCGAGTGTAATTTACTCATAGCTTATAGATATTGAACCTTATAAAACCCAAAGGAAAATATAAAATTCACAAGTTGTTAAAACATTAAAAAAAATGCTGTAAAAGGTATAAATTTAGAATAAAAGTGAAAAATGTGTAAATGGTATATTACCGATTGATTGATTGATTGATTGATTGATTGATTGATTGATTGATTGATTGATTGATTGATTGATTGATTGATTGATTGATTGATTGATTGATTGATTGATTGATTGATTGATTGATTGATTGATTGACACTTGCCTTTTGAGGAATGATTTTATTGGTACAAGTGCAAGTGGAGCTCTTTTTTTGATAGAACAACATATTGTATGGGTAATTAGTGGCTTATTGCAAGACAGATTTTTTTAATCGTACTTATTATGTATATATTTTATTTTGTTCCTTGTATGCAGATTGAGTCTTGCTGTCATGCTCGTATCATAAATGATGTTCCGAACTCACCAAGATCGGTGTCTATATATTTACTGATTAGGCTTTGAATAATTATCGATAATTTTCAAAAAGATATCCAAAATACAAATATAGAATTTAATTATTGTTTCTACGAATGCAACTTCGGTGAACGCAGGTGCTCCGGACTGGTAGGCAGTTCCTGGTTCACTAGTGGTATCCATCGTGTTATTCTAGTACATAATGTAGATAAATTACCAACAGAGAATAATATTTTCTTTTGAATTCAGTCAATCAATGAATTATTGTTCCATATCTATTAGTTGTATTTTGGGAACTTTATATAAGATACGAGAAAGACAGCAAGACTGTTATATCTCATCCATTCCATATCCCCACACCATACCAACTAGAAAGACGTGAAGAGGGAAATGGTGGGGCTTATGATTTTTGTTAGTATTATTTGTTGTATTTTAACTATATACATGTAGATATGCCTGTAGTATTAACTCTCTTCTATTAGATGAATACACCCCCCCCCCCCCCCCCCCCCCCACCTCTACCAACTTTTCTGGTGCTACTTGACCTACGTCAATATTACGAGAAGTCAAGTCTAGCAGTGTTTCTTTCTTTTGTCTATCTGACCTGTGGACCAAGTCAGAAGTAAAAAACCATGGTCGGGTAGGTCAAAATTGCCGGCTGTACAACCATTATGGCTCAATTGTCGTCCACTTCTGTTCTCCAGGATAGCTTGACATACATGTATTATACCTCAAAATGTTTGTACATGTCTCTGCTTTATAAATATATACAGTAAGACTGTCTATACGCCCCTTGATTGGAGTAAATAATGTAAAACCAATGTCCGGCGGTAGGTTAAAATAAAACGGTTTACCTATGTTTTCAACCCCTTCCGGTCCCCATGGCGGCCCGAATAACCAAATACCTTAACAAATATGTGCGCAGGGGTCTCTGCTTAATATATATGTTTAGTTTTTATTTCTGGAGCCCTTCGTTAGCCAGAAAAATGGGAAAAACCAATATGCGTTATTACCCGGAATATCCGTCACGTCCTGGCATCCCATTTTAGCTCCGTAATAGACAATTTCCGGTCCTCACAGAGGCTTGATCTACATGTATGATACCTCAAAACGTTTGTCAATGCCTCTGCTTGATAACTATTCCCCGTAGATCATTCCATAGGACCTGTGGACCAAGTAAGAAGTAAAAAACCATGGTCGGGTAGCTCAAAATTGCCGGCTGTACAACCATTATGGCTCAATTGTCGTCCACTTCCGGTCTCCAGGATAGCTTGACATACATGTATTATACCTCAAAATGTTTGTACATGTCTCTGCTTTATAAATATATACAGTAAGACTGTCTATACGCCCCTTGATTGGAGTAAATAATGTAAAACCAATGTCCGGCGGTAGGTTAAAATAAAACGGTTTACCTATGTTTTCACCCCCTGCCGGTCCCCATGGCGGCCCGAATAACCAAATACCTTAACAAATATGTGCGTAGGGGTCTCTGCTTAATATATATGTTTAGTTTTTATTTCTGGAGCACTTCGTTAGCCAGAAAAATGGGAAAAACCAATATGCGTTATTACCCGGAATATTCGTCACGGTCCTGGCATCCCATTTTAGCACAGTAATAGGCAACTTCCGATCCTCAGGGAGGCTTGATCTACATGTATGATACCTCAAAACGTTTGTCAATGCCTCTGCTTGATAACTATTCCCCGTAGATCATTCCATAGGACCTGTGGACCAAGTCAGAAGTAAAACACCATGGTCGGGTAGGTCAAAATTGCCGGCTGTACAACCATTATGGCTCAATTGTCGTCCACTGCCGGTCTCCAGGATAGCTTGACATACATGTAGTATACCTCAAAATGTTTGTACATGTCTCTGCTTTATAAATATATACAGTAAGACTGTCTATACGCCCCTTGATTGGAGTAAATAATGTAAAACCAATGTCCGGCGGTAGGTTAAAATAAAACGGTTTACCTATGTTTTCACCCCCTTCCGGTCCCCATGGCGGCCCGAATAACCAAATACCTTAACAAATATGTGCGCAGGGGTCTCTGCTTAATATATATGTTTAGTTTTTATTTCTGGAGCCCTTCGTTAGCCAGAAAAATGGGAAAAACCAATATGCGTTATTACCCGGAATATCCGTCACGGTCCTGGCATACCATTTTAGCACAGTGATAGGCAACTTCCGGTCCTCACGGAGGCTTGATCTACATGTATGATACCTCAAAACGTTTGTTAATGCCTCTGCTTGATAACTATTCCCCGTAGATCATTCCATAGGACCTGTGGACCAAGTCAGAAGTAAAAAACCATGGTCGGGTAGGTCAAAATTGCCGGCTGTACAACCATTATGGCTCAATTGTCGTCCACTTCTGGTCTCCAGGATAGCTTGACATACATGTATTATACCTCAAAATGTTTGTACATGTCTCTGCTTTATAAATATATACAGTAAGACTGTCTATACGCCCCTTGATTGGAGTAAATAATGTAAAACCAATATCCGGCGGTAGGTTAAAATAAAACGGTTTACCTATGTTTTCACCCCCTGCCGGTCCCCATGGCGGCCCGAATAACCAAATACCTTAACAAATATGTGCGTAGGGGTCTCTGCTTAATATATATGTTTAGTTTTTATTTCTGGAGCACTTCGTTAGCCAGAAAAATGGGAAAACCCAATATGCGTTATTACCCGGAATATTCGTCACGGTCCTGGCATCCCATTTTAGCACAGTAATAGGCAACTTCCGGTCCTCAGGGAGGCTTGATCTACATGTATGATACCTCAAAACGTTTGTCAATGCCTCTGCTTGATAACTATTTCCCGTAGATCATTCCATAGGACCTGTGGACCAAGTCAGAAGTAAAACACCATGGTCGGGTAGGTCAAAATTGCCGGCTGTACAACCATTATGGCTCAATTGTCGTCCACTGCCGGTCTCCAGGATAGCTTGACATACATGTAGTATACCTCAAAATGTTTGTACATGTCTCTGCTTTATAAATATATACAGTAAGACTGTCTATACGCCCCTTGATTGGAGTAAATAATGTAAAACCAATGTCCGGCGGTAGGTTAAAATAAAACGGTTTACCTATGTTTTCCTACATGTATGATACCTCAAAACGTTTGTCAATGCCTCTGCTTGATAACTATTCCCCGTAGATCATTCCATAGGACCTGTGGACCAAGTCAGAAGTAAAAAACCATGGTCGGGTAGGTCAAAATTGCGGCTGTACAACCATTATGGCTCAATTGTTGTCCACTTCTGGTCTCCAGGATAGCTTGACATACATGTATTATACCTCAAAATGTTTGTACATGTCTCTGCTTTATAAATGTATACAGTAAGACTGTCTATACGCCCCTTGATTGGAGTAAATAATGTAAAACCAATGTCCGGCGGTAGGTTAAAATAAAACGGTTTACCTATGTTTTCACCCCCTTCCGGTCCCCATGGCGGCCCGAATAACCAAATACCTTAACAACTATGTGCGCAGGGGTCTCTGCTTAATATATATGTTTAGTTTTTATTTCTGGAGCCCTTCGTTAGCCAGAAAAATGGGAAAAACCAATATGCGTTATTACCCGAATATCCGTCACGGTCCTGGCATACCATTTTAGCACAGTGATAGGCAACTTCCGGTCCTCACGGAGGCTTGATCTACATGTATGATACCTCAAAACGTTTGTTAATGCCTCTGCTTGATAACTATTCCCCGTAGATCATTCCATAGGACCTGTGGACCAAGTCAGAAGTAAAAAGCCATGGTCGGGTAGGTCAAAATTGCCGGCTGTACAACCATTATGGCTCAATTGTCGTCCACTTCTGGTCTCCAGGATAGCTTGACATACATGTATTATACCTTAAAATGTTTGTACATGTCTCTGCTTTATAAATATATACAGTAAGACTGTCTATACGCCCCTTGATTGGAGTAAATAATGTAAAACCAATGTCCGGCGGTAGGTTAAAATAAAACGGTTTACCTATGTTTTCACCCCCTGCCGGTCCCCATGGCGGCCCGAATAACCAAATACCTTAACAAATATGTGCGCAGGGGACTCTGCTTAATATATATGTTTAGTTTTTATTTCTGGAGCCCTTCGTTAGCCAGAAAAATGGGAAAAACCAATATGCGTTATTACCCGGAATATCCGTCACGGTCCTGGCATCCCATTTTAGCACAGTAATAGGCAACTTCCGGTCCTCACGGAGGCTTGATCTACATGTATGATACCTCAAAACGTTTGTCAATGCCTCTGCTTGATAACTATTCCCCGTAGATCATTCCATAGGACCTGTGGACCAAGTCAGAAGTAAAAAACCATGGTCGGGTAGGTCAAAATTGACGCTGTACAACCATTATGGCTCAATTGTCGTCCACTTCTGGTCTCCAGGATAGCTTGACATACATGTATTATACCTCAAAATGTTTGTACATGTCTCTGCTTTATAAATGTATACAGTAAGACTGTCTATACGCCCCTTGATTGGAGTAAATAATGTAAAACCAATGTCCGGCGGTAGGTTAAAATAAAACGGTTTACCTATGTTTTCACCCCCTGCCGGTCCCCATGGCGGCCCGAATAACCAAATACCTTAACAACTATGTGCGCAGGGGTCTCTGCTTAATATATATGTTTAGTTTTTATTTCTGGAGCCCTTCGTTAGCCAGAAAAATGGGAAAAACCAATATGCGTTATTACCCGGAATATCCGTCACGGTCCTGGCATACCATTTTAGCACAGTGATAGGCAACTTCCGGTCCTCACGGAGGCTTGATCTACATGTATGATACCTCAAAACGTTTGTTAATGCCTCTGCTTGATATACAACCATTATGGCTCAATTGTCGTCCACTTCCGGTCTCCAGGATAACTTGACATACATGTATTATACCTCAAAATGTTTGTACATGTCTCTGCTTTATAAATATATACAGTAAGACTGTCTATACGCCCCTTGATTGGAGTAAATAATGTAAAACCAATGTCCGGCAGTATGTTAAAATAAAACGGTTTATCTATGCTTTCACCCCCTGCCGGTCTCCATGGCGGCCCGAATAACCAAATACCTTAACAAATATGTGAGTAGGGGTGTCTGCTTAATATATATGTTTAGTTTTTATTTCTGGAACCCTTCGTTAGCCCGAAAAATGCGAAAAACCAATATGCGTTATTACCCGGAATATCCGTCACGGTCCTGGCATCCCATTTTAGCTCTGTAATAGGCAACTTCCGGTCCTCAGGGAGGCTTGATCTACATGTATGATACCTCAAAACGTTTGTCAATGCCTCTGCTTGATAACTATTCCCCGTAGATCATTCCATAGGACCTGTGGACCAAGTCAGAAGTAAAAAACCATGGTCGGGTAGGTCAAAATTGCCGGCTGTACAACCATTATGGCTCAATTGTCGTCCACTTCCGGTCTCCAGGATAGCTTGACATACATGTATTATACCTCAAAATGTTTGTACATGTCTCTGCTTTATAAATATATACAGTAAGACTGTCTATACGCCCCTTGATTGGAGTAAATAATGTAAAACCAATGTCCGGCGGTAGGTTAAAATAAAACGGTTTACCTATGTTTTCACCCCCTGCCGGTCCCCATGGCGGCCCGAATAACCAAATACCTTAACAAATATGTGCGTAGGGGTCTCTGCTTAATATATATGTTTAGTTTTTATTTCTGGAGCACTTCGTTAGCCAGAAAAATGGGAAAAACCAATATGCGTTATTACCCGGAATATTCGTCACGGTCCTGGCATCCCATTTTAGCACAGTAATAGGCAACTTCCGATCCTCAGGGAGGCTTGATCTACATGTATGATACCTCAAAACGTTTGTCAATGCCTCTGCTTGATAACTATTCCCCGTAGATCATTCCATAGGACCTGTGGACCAAGTCAGAAGTAAAACACCATGGTCGGGTAGGTCAAAATTGCCGGCTGTACAACCATTATGGCTCAATTGTCGTCCACTGCCGGTCTCCAGGATAGCTTGACATACATGTAGTATACCTCAAAATGTTTGTACATGTCTCTGCTTTATAAATATATACAGTAAGACTGTCTATACGCCCCTTGATTGGAGTAAATAATGTAAAACCAATGTCCGGCGGTAGGTTAAAATAAAACGGTTTACCTATGTTTTCACCCCCTTCCGGTCCCCATGGCGGCCCGAATAACCAAATACCTTAACAAATATGTGCGCAGGGGTCTCTGCTTAATATATATGTTTAGTTTTTATTTCTGGAGCCCTTCGTTAGCCAGAAAAATGGGAAAAACCAATATGCGTTATTACCCGGAATATCCGTCACGGTCCTGGCATACCATTTTAGCACAGTGATAGGCAACTTCCGGTCCTCACGGAGGCTTGATCTACATGTATGATACCTCAAAACGTTTGTTAATGCCTCTGCTTGATAACTATTCCCCGTAGATCATTCCATAGGACCTGTGGACCAAGTCAGAAGTAAAAAACCATGGTCGGGTAGGTCAAAATTGCCGGCTGTACAACCATTATGGCTCAATTGTCGTCCACTTCTGGTCTCCAGGATAGCTTGACATACATGTATTATACCTCAAAATGTTTGTACATGTCTCTGCTTTATAAATATATACAGTAAGACTGTCTATACGCCCCTTGATTGGAGTAAATAATGTAAAACCAATATCCGGCGGTAGGTTAAAATAAAACGGTTTACCTATGTTTTCACCCCCTGCCGGTCCCCATGGCGGCCCGAATAACCAAATACCTTAACAAATATGTGCGTAGGGGTCTCTGCTTAATATATATGTTTAGTTTTTATTTCTGGAGCACTTCGTTAGCCAGAAAAATGGGAAAACCCAATATGCGTTATTACCCGGAATATTCGTCACGGTCCTGGCATCCCATTTTAGCACAGTAATAGGCAACTTCCGGTCCTCAGGGAGGCTTGATCTACATGTATGATACCTCAAAACGTTTGTCAATGCCTCTGCTTGATAACTATTTCCCGTAGATCATTCCATAGGACCTGTGGACCAAGTCAGAAGTAAAACACCATGGTCGGGTAGGTCAAAATTGCCGGCTGTACAACCATTATGGCTCAATTGTCGTCCACTGCCGGTCTCCAGGATAGCTTGACATACATGTAGTATACCTCAAAATGTTTGTACATGTCTCTGCTTTATAAATATATACAGTAAGACTGTCTATACGCCCCTTGATTGGAGTAAATAATGTAAAACCAATGTCCGGCGGTAGGTTAAAATAAAACGGTTTACCTATGTTTTCCTACATGTATGATACCTCAAAACGTTTGTCAATGCCTCTGCTTGATAACTATTCCCCGTAGATCATTCCATAGGACCTGTGGACCAAGTCAGAAGTAAAAAACCATGGTCGGGTAGGTCAAAATTGCGGCTGTACAACCATTATGGCTCAATTGTTGTCCACTTCTGGTCTCCAGGATAGCTTGACATACATGTATTATACCTCAAAATGTTTGTACATGTCTCTGCTTTATAAATGTATACAGTAAGACTGTCTATACGCCCCTTGATTGGAGTAAATAATGTAAAACCAATGTCCGGCGGTAGGTTAAAATAAAACGGTTTACCTATGTTTTCACCCCCTTCCGGTCCCCATGGCGGCCCGAATAACCAAATACCTTAACAACTATGTGCGCAGGGGTCTCTGCTTAATATATATGTTTAGTTTTTATTTCTGGAGCCCTTCGTTAGCCAGAAAAATGGGAAAAACCAATATGCGTTATTACCCGAATATCCGTCACGGTCCTGGCATACCATTTTAGCACAGTGATAGGCAACTTCCGGTCCTCACGGAGGCTTGATCTACATGTATGATACCTCAAAACGTTTGTTAATGCCTCTGCTTGATAACTATTCCCCGTAGATCATTCCATAGGACCTGTGGACCAAGTCAGAAGTAAAAAGCCATGGTCGGGTAGGTCAAAATTGCCGGCTGTACAACCATTATGGCTCAATTGTCGTCCACTTCTGGTCTCCAGGATAGCTTGACATACATGTATTATACCTTAAAATGTTTGTACATGTCTCTGCTTTATAAATATATACAGTAAGACTGTCTATACGCCCCTTGATTGGAGTAAATAATGTAAAACCAATGTCCGGCGGTAGGTTAAAATAAAACGGTTTACCTATGTTTTCACCCCCTGCCGGTCCCCATGGCGGCCCGAATAACCAAATACCTTAACAAATATGTGCGCAGGGGACTCTGCTTAATATATATGTTTAGTTTTTATTTCTGGAGCCCTTCGTTAGCCAGAAAAATGGGAAAAACCAATATGCGTTATTACCCGGAATATCCGTCACGGTCCTGGCATCCCATTTTAGCACAGTAATAGGCAACTTCCGGTCCTCACGGAGGCTTGATCTACATGTATGATACCTCAAAACGTTTGTCAATGCCTCTGCTTGATAACTATTCCCCGTAGATCATTCCATAGGACCTGTGGACCAAGTCAGAAGTAAAAAACCATGGTCGGGTAGGTCAAAATTGACGCTGTACAACCATTATGGCTCAATTGTCGTCCACTTCTGGTCTCCAGGATAGCTTGACATACATGTATTATACCTCAAAATGTTTGTACATGTCTCTGCTTTATAAATGTATACAGTAAGACTGTCTATACGCCCCTTGATTGGAGTAAATAATGTAAAACCAATGTCCGGCGGTAGGTTAAAATAAAACGGTTTACCTATGTTTTCACCCCCTGCCGGTCCCCATGGCGGCCCGAATAACCAAATACCTTAACAACTATGTGCGCAGGGGTCTCTGCTTAATATATATGTTTAGTTTTTATTTCTGGAGCCCTTCGTTAGCCAGAAAAATGGGAAAAACCAATATGCGTTATTACCCGGAATATCCGTCACGGTCCTGGCATACCATTTTAGCACAGTGATAGGCAACTTCCGGTCCTCACGGAGGCTTGATCTACATGTATGATACCTCAAAACGTTTGTTAATGCCTCTGCTTGATATACAACCATTATGGCTCAATTGTCGTCCACTTCCGGTCTCCAGGATAACTTGACATACATGTATTATACCTCAAAATGTTTGTACATGTCTCTGCTTTATAAATATATACAGTAAGACTGTCTATACGCCCCTTGATTGGAGTAAATAATGTAAAACCAATGTCCGGCAGTATGTTAAAATAAAACGGTTTATCTATGCTTTCACCCCCTGCCGGTCTCCATGGCGGCCCGAATAACCAAATACCTTAACAAATATGTGAGTAGGGGTGTCTGCTTAATATATATGTTTAGTTTTTATTTCTGGAACCCTTCGTTAGCCCGAAAAATGCGAAAAACCAATATGCGTTATTACCCGGAATATCCGTCACGGTCCTGGCATCCCATTTTAGCTCTGTAATAGGCAACTTCCGGTCCTCAGGGAGGCTTGATCTACATGTATGATACCTCAAAACGTTTGTCAATGCCTCTGCTTGATAACTATTCCCCGTAGATCATTCCATAGGACCTGTGGACCAAGTCAGAAGTAAAAAACCATGGTCGGGTAGGTCAAAATTGCCGGCTGTACAACCATTATGGCTCAATTGTCGTCCACTTCCGGTCTCCAGGATAGCTTGACATACATGTATTATACCTCAAAATGTTTGTACATGTCTCTGCTTTATAAATATATACAGTAAGACTGTCTATACGCCCCTTGATTGGAGTAAATAATGTAAAACCAATGTCCGGCTGTAGGTTAAAATAAACGGTTTACCTATGTTTTCACCCCCTTCCGATCCCCATGGCGGCCCGAATAACCAAATACCTTAACAAATATGTGCGCATGTGTCTCTGCTTAATATATATGTTTAGTTTTTATTTCTGGAGCCCTTCGTTAGCCAGAAAATTGCGAAAAACCAATATGCGTTATTACCCGGAATATCCGTCACGGTCCTGGCATCCCATTTTAGCTCCGTAATAGACAATTTTGCGGTCCTCACGGAGGCTTGATCTACATGTATGATACCTCAAAACGTTTGTCAATGACTCTGCTTGATAACTATTCCCCGTAGATCATTCCATAGGACCTGTGGACCAAGTAAGAAGTAAAAAACCATTGTCGGGTAGGTCAAAATTGCCGGCTGTACAACCATTATGGCTCAATTGTCGTCCACTTCCGGTCTCCAGGATAACTTGACATACATGTATTATACCTCAACATGTTTGTACATGTCTCTGCTTTATAAATATATACAGTAAGACTGTCTATACGCCCCTTGATTGGAGTAAATAATGTAAAACCAATGTCCGCGATAGGTTAAAATAAAACGGTTTACCTATGTTTTCACCCCCTGTCGGTCCCCATGGCGGCTCGAATAACCAAATACCTTAACAAATATGTGCGCAGCGGTCTCTGCTTAATACATATGTTTAGTTTTTATTTCTGGAGCCCTTCGTTAGCCAGAAAAATGCGAAAAACCAATATGCGTTATTACCCGGAATATCCGTCACGGTCCTGGCATCCCATTTTAGCTCTGTAATAGGCAACTTCCGGTCCTCAGGGAGGCTTGATCTACATGTATGATACCTCAAAACGTTTGTCAATGCCTCTGCTTGATAACTATTCCCCGTAGATCATTCCATAGGACCTGTGAACCAAGTAAGAAGTAAAAAACCATGGTCGGGTAGGTCAAAATTGCCGGCTGTACAACCATTATGGCTCAATTGTCGTCCACTTCCGGTCTCCAGGATAACTTGACATACATGTATTATACCTCAACATGTTTGTACATGTCTCTGCTTTATAAATATATACAGTAAGACTGTCTATACGCCCCTTGATTGGAGTAAATAATGTAAAACCAATGTCCGCGATAGGTTAAAATAAAACGGTTTACCTATGTTTTCACCCCCTGTCGGTCCCCATGGCGGCTCGAATAACCAAATACCGAAACAAATATGTGCGCAGGGGTCTCTGCTTAATACATATGTTTAGTTTTTATTTCTGGAGCCCTTCGTTAGCCAGAAAAATGCGAAAAACCAATATGCGTTATTACCCGGAATATCCGTCACGGTCCTGGCATCCCATTTTAGCTCTGTAATAGGCAACTTCCGGTCCTCAGGAAGGCTTGATCTACATGTATGATACCTCAAAACGTTTGACAATGCCTCTGCTTGATAACTATTCCCCGTAGATCATTCCATAGGACCTGTGAACCAAGTAAGAAGTAAAAAACCATGGTCGGGTAGGTCAAAATTGCCGGCTGTACAACCATTATGGCTCAATTGTCGTCCACTTCCGGTCTCCAGGATAGCTTGACATTCATGTATTATACCTCAAAATGTTTGTACATGTCTCTGCTTTATAAATATATACAGTAAGACTGTCTATACGCCCATTGATTGGAGTAAATAATGTAAAACCAATGTCCGGCGGTATGTTAAAATAAAACGGTTTATCTATGTTTTCACCCCCTTCCGGTCCCCATGGCGGCCCGAATAACCAAATACCTAAACAAATATGTGAGCAGGGGTCTCTGCTTAATATATATGTTTAGTTTTTATTTCTGGAACCCTTCGTTAGCCCGAAAAATGCGAAAAACCAATATGCGTTATTACCCGAATATCCGTCACAGTCCTGGCATCCCATTTTAGCTCTGTAATAGGCAACTTCCGGTCCTCAGAGAGGCTTGATCTACATGTATGATACCTCAAAACGTTTGTCAATGCCTCTGCTTGATAACTATTCCCCGTAGATCATTCCATAGGACCTGTGGACCAAGTCAGAAGTAAAAAACCATGGTCGGGTAGGTCAAAATTGCCGGCTGTACAACCATTATGGCTCAATTGTCATCCACTTCCGGTCTCCAGGATAGCTTGACATACATGTATTATACCTCAAAATGTTTGTACATGTCTCTGCTTTATAAATATATACAGTAAGACTGTCTATACGCCCCTTGATTGGAGTAAATAATGTAAAACCAATGTCCGCGATAGGTTAAAATAAAACGGTTTACCTATGTTTTCACCCCCTGTCGGTCCCCATGGCGGCTCGAATAACCAAATACCTTAACAAATATGTGCGCAGCGGTCTCTGCTTAATACATATGTTTAGTTTTTATTTCTGGAGCCCTTCGTTAGCCAGAAAAATGCGAAAAACCAATATGCGTTATTACCCGGAATATCCGTCACGGTCCTGGCATCCCATTTTAGCTCTGTAATAGGCAACTTCCGGTCCTCAGGGAGGCTTGATCTACATGTATGATACCTCAAAACGTTTGTCAATGCCTCTGCTTGATAACTATTCCCCGTAGATCATTCCATAGGACCTGTGAACCAAGTAAGAAGTAAAAAACCATGGTCGGGTAGGTCAAAATTGCCGGCTGTACAACCATTATGGCTCAATTGTCGTCCACTTCCGGTCTCCAGGATAACTTGACATACATGTATTATACCTCAACATGTTTGTACATGTCTCTGCTTTATAAATATATACAGTAAGACTGTCTATACGCCCCTTGATTGGAGTAAATAATGTAAAACCAATGTCCGCGATAGGTTAAAATAAAACGGTTTACCTATGTTTTCACCCCCTGTCGGTCCCCATGGCGGCTCGAATAACCAAATACCTTAACAAATATGTGCGCAGCGGTCTCTGCTTAATACATATGTTTAGTTTTTATTTCTGGAGCCCTTCGTTAGCCAGAAAAATGCGAAAAACCAATATGCGTTATTACCCGGAATATCCGTCACGGTCCTGGCATCCCATTTTAGCTCTGTAATAGGCAACTTCCGGTCCTCAGGGAGGCTTGATCTACATGTATGATACCTCAAAACGTTTGTCAATGCCTCTGCTTGATAACTATTCCCCGTAGATCATTCCATAGGACCTGTGAACCAAGTAAGAAGTAAAAAACCATGGTCGGGTAGGTCAAAATTGCCGGCTGTACAACCATTATGGCTCAATTGTCGTCCACTTCCGGTCTCCAGGATAACTTGACATACATGTATTATACCTCAACATGTTTGTACATGTCTCTGCTTTATAAATATATACAGTAAGACTGTCTATACGCCCCTTGATTGGAGTAAATAATGTAAAACCAATGTCCGCGATAGGTTAAAATAAAACGGTTTACCTATGTTTTCACCCCCTGTCGGTCCCCATGGCGGCTCGAATAACCAAATACCGAAACAAATATGTGCGCAGGGGTCTCTGCTTAATACATATGTTTAGTTTTTATTTCTGGAGCCCTTCGTTAGCCAGAAAAATGCGAAAAACCAATATGCGTTATTACCCGGAATATCCGTCACGGTCCTGGCATCCCATTTTAGCTCTGTAATAGGCAACTTCCGGTCCTCAGGGAGGCTTGATCTACATGTATGATACCTCAAAACGTTTGACAATGCCTCTGCTTGATAACTATTCCCCGTAGATCATTCCATAGGACCTGTGAACCAAGTAAGAAGTAAAAAACCATGGTCGGGTAGGTCAAAATTGCCGGCTGTACAACCATTATGGCTCAATTGTCGTCCACTTCCGGTCTCCAGGATAGCTTGACATTCATGTATTATACCTCAAAATGTTTGTACATGTCTCTGCTTTATAAATATATACAGTAAGACTGTCTATACGCCCATTGATTGGAGTAAATAATGTAAAACCAATGTCCGGCGGTATGTTAAAATAAAACGGTTTATCTATGTTTTCACCCCCTTCCGGTCCCCATGGCGGCCCGAATAACCAAATACCTAAACAAATATGTGAGCAGGGGTCTCTGCTTAATATATATGTTTAGTTTTTATTTCTGGAACCCTTCGTTAGCCCGAAAAATGCGAAAAACCAATATGCGTTATTACCCGAATATCCGTCACAGTCCTGGCATCCCATTTTAGCTCTGTAATAGGCAACTTCCGGTCCTCAGAGAGGCTTGATCTACATGTATGATACCTCAAAACGTTTGTCAATGCCTCTGCTTGATAACTATTCCCCGTAGATCATTCCATAGGACCTGTGGACCAAGTCAGAAGTAAAAAACCATGGTCGGGTAGGTCAAAATTGCCGGCTGTACAACCATTATGGCTCAATTGTCATCCACTTCCGGTCTCCAGGATAGCTTGACATACATGTATTATACCTCAAAATGTTTGTACATGTCTCTGCTTTATAAATATATACAGTAAGATTGTCTATACGCCCTTTGATTGGAGTAAATAATGTAAAACCAATGTCCGCGGTAGGTTAAAATAAACGGTTTACCTATGTTTTCACCCCCTTCCGATCCCCATGGCGGCCCGAATAACCAAATACCTTAACAAATATGTGCGCAGGTGTCTCTGCTTAATATATATGTTTAGTTTTTATTTCTGGAGCCCTTCGTTAGCCAGAAAATTGCGAAAAACCAATATGCGTTATTACCCGAATATCCGTCACGGTCCTGGCATCCCATTTTAGCTCAGTAATAGACAATTTTGCGGTCCTCACGGAGGCTTGATCTACATGTATGATACCTCAAAACGTTTGTCAATGCCTCTGCTTGATAACTATTCCCCGTAGATCATTCCATAGGACCTGTGGACCAAGTAAGAAGTAAAAAACCATGGTCGGGTAGGTCAAAATTGCCGGCTGTACAACCATTATGGCTCAATTGTCGTCCACTTCCGGTCTCCAGGATAACTTGACATACATGTATTATACCTCAAAATGTTTGTACATGTCTCTGCTTTATAAATATATACAGTAAGACTGTCTATACGCCCCTTGATTGGAGTAAATAATGTAAAACCAATATCCGCGGTAGGTTAAAATAAAACGGTTTACCTATCTTTTTCACCCCCTGCCGGTCCCCATGGCGGCCCGAATAACCAAATACCTTAACAAATATGTGCGCAGGTGTCTCTACTTAATACATATGTTTAGTTTTTATTTCTGAAGCACTTCGTTAGCCAGAAAAATGCGAAAAACCAATATGCGTTATTACCCGGAATATCCGTCACGGTCCTGGCATCCCATTTTAGCTCAGTAATAGGCAACTTCGGTCCCCACGGAGGCTTCATCTACATGAATGATACCTCAAAACGTTTGTCAATGCCTCTGCTTGATAACTATTCCCCGTAGATCATTCCATAGGACCTGTGGACCAAGTAAGAAGTAAAAAACCATGGTCGAGTAGGTCAAAATTGCCGGCTGTACAACCATTATGGCTCAATTGTCGTCCACTTCCGGTCTCCAGGATAACTTGACATACATGTATTATACCTCAAAATGTTTGTACATGTCTCTGCTTTATAAATATATACAGTAAGACTGTCTATACGCCCCTTGATTGGAGTAAATAATGTAAAACCAATGTCCGGCGGTATGTTAAAATAAAACGGTTTATCTATGCGTTCACCCCCTTCCGGTCCCCATGGCGGCCCGAATAACCAAATACCTTAACAAATATGTGAGCAGGGCTGTCTGCTTAATATATATGTTTAGTTTTTATTTCTGGAACCCTTCGTTAGCCCGAAAAATGCGAAAAACCAATATGCGTTATTACCCGGAATATCCGTCACGGTCCTGGCATCCCATTTTAGCTCTGTAATAGGCAACTTCCGGTCCTCAGGGAGGCTTGATCTACATGTATGATACCTCAAAACGTTTGTCAATGCCTCTGCTTGATAACTATTCCCCGTAGATCATTCCATAGGACCTGTGGACCAAGTCAGAAGTAAAAAACCATGGTCGGGTAGGTAAAAATTGCCGGCTGTACAACCATTATGGCTCAATTGTCGTCCACTTCCGGTCTCCAGGATAGCTTGACATACATGTATTATACCTCAAAATGTTTGTACATGTCTCTGCTTTATAAATATATACAGTAAGACTGTCTATACGCCCCTTGATTGGAGTAAATAATGTAAAACCAATGTCCGGCTGTAGGTTAAAATAAACGGTTTACCTATGTGTTCACCCCCTTCCGATCCCCATGGCGGCCCGAATAACCAAATACCTTAACAAATATGTGCGCAGCTGTCTCTGCTTAATACATATGTTTAGTTTTTATTTCTGGAGCCCTTCGTTAGCCAGAAAAATGCGAAAAACCAATATGCGTTATTACCCGGAATATCCGTCACGGTCCTGGCATCCCATTTTAGCTCAGTAATAGGCAACTTCGGTCCCCACGGAGGCTTGATCTACATGAATGATACCTCAAAACGTTTGTCAATGCCTCTGCTTGATAACTATTCCCCGTAGATCATTCCATAGGACCTGTGGACCAAGTAAGAAGTAAAAAACCATGGTCGAGTAGATCAAAATTGCCGGCTGTACAACCATTATGGCTCAATTGTCGTCCACTTCCGGTCTCCAGGATAACTTGACATACATGTATTATACCTCAAAATGTTTGTACATGTCTCTGCTTTATAAATATATACAGTAAGACTGTCTATACGCCCCTTGATTGGAGTAAATAATGTAAATCCAATGTCCGCGGTAGGTTAAAATAAAACGGTTTACCTATCTTTTTCACCCCCTGCCGGTCCCCATGGCGGCCCGAATAACCAAATACCTTAACAAATATGTGCGCAGGGGTCTCTGCTTAATACATATGTTTAGTTTTTATTTCTGGAGCCCTTCGTTAGCCAGAAAAATGCGAAAAACCAATATGCGTTATTACCCGGAATATCCGTCACGGTCCTGGCATCCCATTTTAGCTCAGTAATAGGCAACTTCGGTCCCCACGGAGGCTTGATCTACATGAATGATACCTCAAAACGTTTGTCAATGCCTCTGCTTGATAACTATTCCCCGTAGATCATTCCATAGGACCTGTGGACCAAGTAAGAAGTAAAAAACCATGGTCGGGTAGGTCAAAATTGCCGGCTGTACAACCATTATGGCTCAATTGTCGTCCACTTCCGGTCTCCAGGATAGCTTGATATTCATGTATTATACCTCAAAATGTTTGTACATGTCTCTGCTTTATAAATATATACAGTAAGACTGTCTATACGCCCCTTGATTGGAGTAAATAATGTAAAACCAATGTCCGCGATAGGTTAAAATAAAACGGTTTATCTATGTTTTCACCCCCTTCCGGTCCCCATGGCGGCCCGAATAACCAAATACCTTAACAAATATGTGCGCAGGGGTCTCTGCTTAATATATATGTTTAGTTTTTATTTCTGGAGCCCTTCGTTAGCCCGAAAAATGGTCGGGTAGGTCAAAATTGCCGGCTGTACAACCATTATGGCTCAATTGTCGTCCACTTCCGGTCTCCAGGATAGCTTGACATACATGTATTATACCTCAAAATGTTTGTACATGTCTCTGCTTTATAAATATATACAGTAAGACTGTCTATACGCCCCTTGATTGGAGTAAATAATGTAAAACCAATGTCCGGCTGTAGGTTAAAATAAACGGTTTACCTATGGTTTCACCCCCTTCCGATCCCCATGGCGGCCCGAATAACCAAATACCTTAACAAATATGTGCGCAGGTGTCTCTGCTTAATATATATGTTTAGTTTTTATTTCTGGAGCCCTTCGTTAGCCAGAAAATTGCGAAAAACCAATATGCGTTATTACCCGGAATATCCGTCACGGTCCTGGCATCCCATTTTAGCTCCGTAATAGACAATTTTGCGGTCCCCACGGAGGCTTGATCTACATGTATGATACCTCAAAACGTTTGTCAATGCCTCTGCTTGATAACTATTCCCCGTAGATCATTCCATAGGACCTCTGGACCAAGTAAGAAGTAAAAAACCATGGTCGGGTAGGTCAAAATTGCCGGCTGTACAACCATTATGGCTCAATTGTCGTCCACTTCCGGTCTCCAGGATAACTTGACATACATGTATTATACCTCAAAATGTTTGTACATGTCTCTGCTTTATAAATATATACAGTAAGACTGTCTATACGCCCCTTGATTGGAGTAAATAATGTAAAACCAATATCCGCGGTAGGTTAAAATAAAACGGTTTACCTATCTTTTTCACCCCCTGCCGGTCCCCATGGTGGCCCGAATAACCAAATACCTTAACAAATATGTGCGCAGGTGTCTCTGCTTAATACATATGTTTAGTTTTTATTTCTGGAGCCCTTCGTTAGCCAGAAAAATGCGAAAAACCAATATGCGTTATTACCCGGAATATCCGTCACGGTCCTGGCATCCCATTTTATCTCTGTAATAGGCAACTTCGGTCCCCACGGAGGCTTGATCTACATGAATGATACCTCAAAACGTTTGTCAATGCCTCTGCTTGATAACTATTCCCCGTAGATCATTCCATAGGACCTGTGGACCAAGTAAGAAGTAAAAAACCATGGTCGGGTAGGTCAAAATTGCCGGCTGTACAACCATTATGGCTCAATTGTCGTCCACTTCCGGTCTCCAGGATAACTTGACATACATGTATTATACCTCAAAATGTTTGTACATGTCTCTGCTTTATAAATATATACAGTAAGACTGTCTATACGCCCCTTGATTGGAGTAAATAATGTAAAACCAATGTCCGGCGGTATGTTAAAATAAAACGGTTTATCTATGCTTTCACCCCCTTCCGGTCCCCATGGCGGCCCGAATAACCAAATACCTTAACAAATATGTGAGCAGGGGTGTCTGCTTAATATATATGTTTAGTTTTTATTTCTGGAACCCTTCGTTAGCCCGAAAAATGCGAAAAACCAATATGCGTTATTACCCGGAATATCCGTCACGGTCCTGGCATCCCATTTTAGCACTGTAATAAGCAATTTCCGGTCCTCAGGGAGGCTTGATCTACATGTATGATACCTCAAAACGTTTGTCAATGCCTCTGCTTGATAACTATTCCCCGTAGATCATTCCATAGGACCTGTGGACCAAGTAAGAAGTAAAAAACCATGGTCGAGTAGGTCAAAATTGCCGGCTGTACAACCATTATGGCTCAATTGTCGTCCACTTCCGGTCTCCAGGATAACTTGACATACATGTATTATACCTCAAAATGTTTGTACATGTCTCTGCTTTATAAATATATACAGTAAGACTGTCTATACGCCCCTTGATTGGAGTAAATAATGTAAAACCAATGTCCGGCGGTATGTTAAAATAAAACGGTTTATCTATGCTTTCACCCCCTTCCGGTCCCCATGGCGGCCCGAATAACCAAATACCTTAACAAATATGTGAGCAGGGGTGTCTGCTTAATATATATGTTTAGTTTTTATTTCTGGAACCCTTCGTTAGCCCGAAAAATGCGAAAAACCAATATGCGTTATTACCCGGAATATCCGTCACGGTCCTGGCATCCCATTTTAGCTCTGTAATAAGCAACTTCCGGTCCTCAGGGAGGCTTGATCTACATGTATGATACCTCAAAACGTTTGTCAATGCCTCTGCTTGATAACTATTCCCCGTAGATCATTCCATAGGACCTGTGGACCAAGTCAGAAGTAAAAAACCATGGTCGGGTAGGTAAAAATTGCCGGCTGTACAACCATTATGGCTCAATTGTCGTCCACTTCCGGTCTCCAGGATAGCTTGACATACATGTATTATACCTCAATATGTTTGTACATGTCTCTGCTTTATAAATATATACAGTAAGACTGTCTATACGCCCCTTGATTGGAGTAAATAATGTAAAACCAATGTCCGCGGTAGGTTAAAATAAACGGTTTACCTATGTTTTCACCCCCTTCCGATCCCCATGGCGGCCCGAATAACCAAATACCTTAACAAATATGTGCGCAGGGGTCTCTGCTTAATACATATGTTTAGTTTTTATTTCTGGAGCCCTTCGTTAGCCAGAAAAATGCGAAAAACCAATATGCGTTATTACCCGGAATATCCGTCACGGTCCTGGCATCCCATTTTAGCTCTGTAATAAGCAACTTCCGGTCCTCAGGGAGGCTTGATCTACATGTATGATACCTCAAAACGTTTGTCAATGCCTCTGCTTGATAACTATTCCCCGTAGATCATTCCATAGGACCTGTGGACCAAGTAAGAAGTAAAAAACCATGGTCGAGTATGTCAAAATTGCCGGCTGTACAACCATTATGGCTCAATTGTCGTCCACTTCCGGTCTCCAGGATAGCTTGATATTCATGTATTATACCTCAAAATGTTTGTACATGTCTCTGCATTATAAATATATACAGTAAGACTGTCTATACGCCCCTTGATTGGAGTAAATAATGTAAAACCAATGTCCGCGATAGGTTAAAATAAAACGGTTTATCTATGTTTTCACCCCCTTCCGGTCCCCATGGCGGCCCGAATAACCAAATACCTTAACAAATATGTGCGCAGGGGTCTCTGCTTAATATATATGTTTAGTTTTTATTTCTGGAGCCCTTCGTTAGCCCGAAAAATGGTCGGGTAGGTCAAAATTGCTGGCTGTACAACCATTATGGCTCAATTGTCGTCCACTTCCGGTCTCCAGGATAGCTTGACATACATGTATTATACCTCAAAATGTTTTTACATGTCTCTGCTTTATAAATATATACAGTAAGACTGTCTATACGCCCCTTGATTGGAGTAAATAATGTAAAACCAATGTCCAGCTGTAGGTTAAAATAAACTGTTTACCTATGTTTTCACCCCCTTCCGATCCCCATGGCGGCCCGAATAACCAAATACCTTAACAAATATGTGCGCAGTGGTCTCTGCTTAATATATATGTTTAGTTTTTATTTCTGGAGCCCTTCGTTAGCCCGAAAATTGCGAAAAACCAATATGCGTTATTACCCGGAATATCCGTCACGGTCCTGGCATCCCATTTTAGCTCCGTAATAGACAATTTTGCGGTCCTCACGGAGGCTTGATCTACATGTATGATACCTCAAAACGTTTGTCAATGCCTCTGCTTGATAACTATTCCCCGTAGATCATTCCATAGGACCTGTGGACCAAGTAAGAAGTAAAAAACCATGGTCCGGTAGTTCAAAATTGCCGGCTGTACAACCATTATGGCTCAATTGTCGTCCACTTCCGGTCTCCAGGATAACTTGACATACATGTATTATACCTCAAAATGTTTGTACATGTCTCTGCTTTATAAATATATACAGTAAGACTGTCTATACGCCCCTTGATTGGAGTAAATAATGTAAAACCAATGTCCGCGATAGGTTAAAATAAAACGGTTTATCTATGTTTTCATCCCCTGCCGGTCCCCATGGCGGCCCGAATAACCAAATACCTTAATAAATATGTGCGCAGCGGTCTCTGCTTAATACATATGTTTAGTTTTTATTTCTGGAGCCCTTCGTTAGCCAGAAAAATGCGAAAAACCAATATGCGTTATTACCAGGAATATCCGTCACGGTCCTGGAATCCCATTTTAGCTCAGTAATAGGCAACTTCTGGTCCCCACGGAGGCTTGATCTACATGAATGATACCTCAAAACGTTTGTCAATGCCTCTGCTTGATAACTATTCCCCGTAGATCATTCCATAGGACCTGTGGACCAAGTAAGAAGTAAAAAACCATGGTCGGGTAGGTCAAAATTGCCGGCTGTACAACCATTATGGCTCAATTGTCGTCCACTTCCGGTCTCCAGGATAGCTTGACATTCATGTATTATACCTCAAAATGTTTGTACATGTCTCTGCTTTATAAATATATACAGTAAGACTGTCTATACGCCCCTTGATTGGAGTAAATAATGTAAAACCAATGTCCGGCGGTATGTTAAAATAAAACGGTATATCTATGTATTCACCCCCTTCCGGTCCCCATGGCGGCCCGAATAACCAAATACCTTAACAAATATGTGCGCAGGGGTCTCTGCTTAATATATATGTTTAGTTTTTATTTCTGTAGCCCTTCGTTAGCCCGAAAAATGCAGAAAACCAATATGCGTTATTACCCGGAATATCCGTCACGGTCCTGGCATCCCATTTTATCTCTGTAATAGGCAACTTCCGGTCCTCAGGGAGGATTGATCTACATGTATGATACCTCAAAACGTTTGTCAATGCCTCTGCTTGATAACTATTCCCCGTAGATCATTCCATAGGACCTGTGGACCAAGTAAGAAGTAAAAAACCATGGTCGGGTAGGTCAAAATTGCCGGCTGTACAACCATTATGGCTCAATTGTCGTCCACTTCCGGTCTCCAGGATAGCTTGACATACATGTATTATACCTCAAAATGTTTGTACATGTCTCTGCTTTATAAATATATACAGTAAGACTGTCTATACGCCCCTTGATTGGAGTAAATAATGTAAAACCAATGTCCGCGATAGGTTGAAATAAAACGGTTTATCTATGTTTTCACCCCCTTCCGGTCCCCATGGCTGCCCGAATAACCAAATACCTTAACAAATATGTGCGCAGGGGTCTCTGCTTAATATATATGTTTAGTTTTTATTTCTGGAGCCCTTCGTTAGCCCGAAAAATGCGAAAAACCAATATGCGTTATTACCAGGAATATCCGTCACGGTCCTGGCATCCCATTTTATCTCTGTAATAGGCAACTTCCGGTCCTCAGGCAGGATTGATCTACATGTATGATACCTCAAAACGTTTGTCAATGCCTCTGCTTGATAACTATTCCCCGTAGATCATTCCATAGGACCTGTGGACCAAGTCAGAAGTAAAAAACCATGGTCGGGTAGGTAAAAATTGCCGGCTGTACAACCATTATGGCTCAATTGTCGTCCACTTCCGGTCTCCAGGATAGCTTGACATACATGTATTATACCTCAATATGTTTGTACATGTCTCTGCTTTATAAATATATACAGTAAGACTGTCTATACGCCCCTTGATTGGAGTAAATAATGTAAAACCAATGTCCGCGGTAGGTTAAAATAAACGGTTTACCTATGTTTTCACCCCCTTCCGATCCCCATGGCGGCCCGAATAACCAAATACCTTAACAAATATGTGCGCAGGGGTCTCTGCTTAATACATATGTTTAGTTTTTATTTCTGGAGCCCTTCGTTAGCCAGAAAAATGCGAAAAACCAATATGCGTTATTACCCGGAATATCCGTCACGGTCCTGGCATCCCATTTTAGCTCTGTAATAAGCAACTTCCGGTCCTCAGGGAGGCTTGATCTACATGTATGATACCTCAAAACGTTTGTCAATGCCTCTGCTTGATAACTATTCCCCGTAGATCATTCCATAGGACCTGTGGACCAAGTAAGAAGTAAAAAACCATGGTCGAGTATGTCAAAATTGCCGGCTGTACAACCATTATGGCTCAATTGTCGTCCACTTCCGGTCTCCAGGATAGCTTGATATTCATGTATTATACCTCAAAATGTTTGTACATGTCTCTGCATTATAAATATATACAGTAAGACTGTCTATACGCCCCTTGATTGGAGTAAATAATGTAAAACCAATGTCCGCGATAGGTTAAAATAAAACGGTTTATCTATGTTTTCACCCCCTTCCGGTCCCCATGGCGGCCCGAATAACCAAATACCTTAACAAATATGTGCGCAGGGGTCTCTGCTTAATATATATGTTTAGTTTTTATTTCTGGAGCCCTTCGTTAGCCCGAAAAATGGTCGGGTAGGTCAAAATTGCTGGCTGTACAACCATTATGGCTCAATTGTCGTCCACTTCCGGTCTCCAGGATAGCTTGACATACATGTATTATACCTCAAAATGTTTTTACATGTCTCTGCTTTATAAATATATACAGTAAGACTGTCTATACGCCCCTTGATTGGAGTAAATAATGTAAAACCAATGTCCAGCTGTAGGTTAAAATAAACTGTTTACCTATGTTTTCACCCCCTTCCGATCCCCATGGCGGCCCGAATAACCAAATACCTTAACAAATATGTGCGCAGTGGTCTCTGCTTAATATATATGTTTAGTTTTTATTTCTGGAGCCCTTCGTTAGCCCGAAAATTGCGAAAAACCAATATGCGTTATTACCCGGAATATCCGTCACGGTCCTGGCATCCCATTTTAGCTCCGTAATAGACAATTTTGCGGTCCTCACGGAGGCTTGATCTACATGTATGATACCTCAAAACGTTTGTCAATGCCTCTGCTTGATAACTATTCCCCGTAGATCATTCCATAGGACCTGTGGACCAAGTAAGAAGTAAAAAACCATGGTCCGGTAGTTCAAAATTGCCGGCTGTACAACCATTATGGCTCAATTGTCGTCCACTTCCGGTCTCCAGGATAACTTGACATACATGTATTATACCTCAAAATGTTTGTACATGTCTCTGCTTTATAAATATATACAGTAAGACTGTCTATACGCCCCTTGATTGGAGTAAATAATGTAAAACCAATGTCCGCGATAGGTTAAAATAAAACGGTTTATCTATGTTTTCATCCCCTGCCGGTCCCCATGGCGGCCCGAATAACCAAATACCTTAATAAATATGTGCGCAGCGGTCTCTGCTTAATACATATGTTTAGTTTTTATTTCTGGAGCCCTTCGTTAGCCAGAAAAATGCGAAAAACCAATATGCGTTATTACCAGGAATATCCGTCACGGTCCTGGAATCCCATTTTAGCTCAGTAATAGGCAACTTCTGGTCCCCACGGAGGCTTGATCTACATGAATGATACCTCAAAACGTTTGTCAATGCCTCTGCTTGATAACTATTCCCCGTAGATCATTCCATAGGACCTGTGGACCAAGTAAGAAGTAAAAAACCATGGTCGGGTAGGTCAAAATTGCCGGCTGTACAACCATTATGGCTCAATTGTCGTCCACTTCCGGTCTCCAGGATAGCTTGACATTCATGTATTATACCTCAAAATGTTTGTACATGTCTCTGCTTTATAAATATATACAGTAAGACTGTCTATACGCCCCTTGATTGGAGTAAATAATGTAAAACCAATGTCCGGCGGTATGTTAAAATAAAACGGTATATCTATGTATTCACCCCCTTCCGGTCCCCATGGCGGCCCGAATAACCAAATACCTTAACAAATATGTGCGCAGGGGTCTCTGCTTAATATATATGTTTAGTTTTTATTTCTGTAGCCCTTCGTTAGCCCGAAAAATGCAGAAAACCAATATGCGTTATTACCCGGAATATCCGTCACGGTCCTGGCATCCCATTTTATCTCTGTAATAGGCAACTTCCGGTCCTCAGGGAGGATTGATCTACATGTATGATACCTCAAAACGTTTGTCAATGCCTCTGCTTGATAACTATTCCCCGTAGATCATTCCATAGGACCTGTGGACCAAGTAAGAAGTAAAAAACCATGGTCGGGTAGGTCAAAATTGCCGGCTGTACAACCATTATGGCTCAATTGTCGTCCACTTCCGGTCTCCAGGATAGCTTGACATACATGTATTATACCTCAAAATGTTTGTACATGTCTCTGCTTTATAAATATATACAGTAAGACTGTCTATACGCCCCTTGATTGGAGTAAATAATGTAAAACCAATGTCCGCGATAGGTTGAAATAAAACGGTTTATCTATGTTTTCACCCCCTTCCGGTCCCCATGGCTGCCCGAATAACCAAATACCTTAACAAATATGTGCGCAGGGGTCTCTGCTTAATATATATGTTTAGTTTTTATTTCTGGAGCCCTTCGTTAGCCCGAAAAATGCGAAAAACCAATATGCGTTATTACCAGGAATATCCGTCACGGTCCTGGCATCCCATTTTATCTCTGTAATAGGCAACTTCCGGTCCTCAGGCAGGATTGATCTACATGTATGATACCTCAAAACGTTTGTCAATGCCTCTGCTTGATAACTATTCCCCATAGATCATTCCATAGGACCTGTGGACCAAGTAAGAAGTAAAAAACCATGGTCGGGTAGGTCAAAATTGCCGGCTGTACAACCATTATGGCTCAATTGTCGTCCACTTCCGGTCTCCAGGATAGCTTGACATACATGTATTATACCTCAAAATGTTTGTACATGTCTCTGCTTTATAAATATATACAGTAAGACTGTCTATACGCCCCTTGATTGGAGTAAATAATGTAAAACCAATGTCCGCGATAGGTTAAAATAAAACGGTTTATCTATGTTTTCACCCCCTTCCGGTCCCCATGGCTGCCCGAATAACCAAATACCTTAACAAATATGTGCGCAGGGGTCTCTGCTTAATATATATGTTTAGTTTTTATTTCTGGAGCCCTTCGTTACCCCGAAAAATGCGAAAAACCAATATGCGTTATTACCCGGAATATCCGTCACGGTCCTGGCATCCCATTTTAGCTCCATAATAGGCAACTTCCGGTCCTCAGGGAGGCTTGATCTACATGTATGATACCTCAAAACGTTTGTCAATGCCTCTGCTTGATAACTATTCCCCGTAGATCATTCCATAGGACCTGTGGACCAAGTAAGAAGTAAAAAACCATGGTCGGGTAGGTCAAAATTGCCGGCTGTACAACCATTATGGCTCAATTGTCGTCCACTTCCGGTCTCCAGGATAGCTTGACATTCATGTATTATACCTCAAAATGTTTGTACATGTCTCTGCTTTATAAATATATACAGTAAGACTGTCTATACGCCCCTTGATTGGAGTAAATAATGTAAAACCAATGTCCGGCGGTATGTTAAAATAAAACGGTATATCTATGTATTCACCCCCTTCCGGTCCCCATGGCGGCCCGAATAACCAAATACCTTAACAAATATTTGCGCAGGGGTCTCTGCTTAATATATATGTTTAGTTTTTATTTCTGTAGCCCTTCGTTAGCCCGAAAAATGCGGAAAACCAATATGCGTTATTACCCGGAATATCCGTCACGGTCCTGGCATCCCATTTTATCTCTGTAATAGGCAACTTCCGGTCCTCAGGGAGGATTGATCTACATGTATGATACCTCAAAACGTTTGTCAATGCCTCTGCTTGATAACTATTCCCCGTAGATCATTCCATAGGACCTGTGGACCAAGTAAGAAGTAAAAAACCATGGTCGGGTAGGTCAAAATTGCCGGCTGTACAACCATTATGGCTCAATTGTCGTCCACTTCCGGTCTCCAGGATAGCTTGACATACATGTATTATACCTCAAAATGTTTGTACATGTCTCTGCTTTATAAATATATACAGTAAGACTGTCTATACGCCCCTTGATTGGAGTAAATAATGTAAAACCAATGTCCGCGATAGGTTAAAATAAAACGGTTTATCTATGTTTTCACCCCCTTCCGGTCCCCATGGCTGCCCGAATAACCAAATACCTTAACAAATATGTGCGCAGGGGTCTCTGCTTAATATATATGTTTAGTTTTTATTTCTGGAGCCCTTCGTTACCCCGAAAAATGCGAAAAACCAATATGCGTTATTACCCGGAATATCCGTCACGGTCCTGGCATCCCATTTTAGCTCCATAATAGGCAACTTCCGGTCCTCAGGGAGGCTTGATCTACATGTATGATACCTCAAAACGTTTGTCAATGCCTCTGCTTGATAACTATTCCCCGTAGATCATTCCATAGGACCTGTGGACCAAGTAAGAAGTAAAAAACCATGGTCGGGTAGGTCAAAATTGCCGGCTGTACAACCATTATGGCTCAATTGTCGTCCACTTCCGGTCTCCAGGATAGCTTGACATTCATGTATTATACCTCAAAATGTTTGTACATGTCTCTGCTTTATAAATATATACAGTAAGACTGTCTATACGCCCCTTGATTGGAGTAAATAATGTAAAACCAATGTCCGGCGGTATGTTAAAATAAAACGGTATATCTATGTATTCACCCCCTTCCGGTCCCCATGGCGGCCCGAATAACCAAATACCTTAACAAATATTTGCGCAGGGGTCTCTGCTTAATATATATGTTTAGTTTTTATTTCTGTAGCCCTTCGTTAGCCCGAAAAATGCGGAAAACCAATATGCGTTATTACCCGGAATATCCGTCACGGTCCTGGCATCCCATTTTATCTCTGTAATAGGCAACTTCCGGTCCTCAGGGAGGATTGATCTACATGTATGATACCTCAAAACGTTTGTCAATGCCTCTGCTTGATAACTATTCCCCGTAGATCATTCCATAGGACCTGTGGACCAAGTAAGAAGTAAAAAACCATGGTCGGGTAGGTCAAAATTGCCGGCTGTACAACCATTATGGCTCAATTGTCGACCACTTCCGGTCTCCAGGATAGCTTGACATACATGTATTATACCTCAAAATGTTTGTACATGTCTCTGCTTTATAAATATATACAGTAAGACTGTCTATACGCCCCTTGATTGGAGTAAATAATGTAAAACCAATGTCCGCGATAGGTTAAAATAAAACGGTTTATCTATGTTTTCACCCCCTTCCGGTCCCCATGGCTGCCCGAATAACCAAATACCTTAACAAATATGTGTGCAGGGGTCTCTGCTTAATATATATGTTTAGTTTTTATTTCTGGAGCCCTTCGTTAGCCCGAAAAATGCGAAAAACCAATATGCGTTATTACCCGGAATATCCGTCACGGTCCTGGCATCCCATTTTAGCTCCATAATAGGCAACTTCCGGTCCTCAGGGAGGCTTGATCTACATGTATGATACCTCAAAACGTTTGTCAATGCCTCTGCTTGATAACTATTCCCCGTAGATCATTCCATAGGACCTGTGGACCAAGTCAGAAGTAAAAAACCATGGTCGGGTAGGTCAAAATTGCCGGCTGTACAACCATTATGGCTCAATTGTCGTCCACGTCCGGTCTCCATGATAGCTTGACATACATGTATTATACCTCAAAATGTTTGTACATGTCTCTGCTTTATAAATATATACAGTAAGACTGTCTATACGCCCCTTGATTGGAGTAAATAATGTAAAACCAATGTCCGCGGTATGTTAAAATAAAACGGTTTACCTATCTTTTTCACCCCCTGCCGGTCCCCATGGCGGCCCGAATAACCAAATACCTTAACAAATATGTGCGCAGGGGTCTCTGCTTAATACATATGTTTAGTTTTTATTTCTGTAGCCCTTCGTTAGCCCGAAAAATGCAGAAAACCAATATGCGTTATTACCCGGAATATCCGTCACGATCCTGGCATCCCATTTTAGCTCAGTAATAGGCAACTTCGGTCCCCACGGAGGCTTGATCTACATGAATGATACCTCTAAACGTTTGTCAATGCCTCTGCTTGATAACTATTCCCCGTAGATCATTCCATAGGACCTGTGGACCAAGTCAGAAGTAAAAAACCATGGTCGGGTAGGTCAAAATTGCCGGCTGTACAACCATTATGGCTCAATTGTTGTCCACTTCCGGTCTCCAGGATAGCTTGACATTCATGTATTATACCTCAAAATGTTTGTACATGTCTCTGCTTTATAAATATATACAGTAAGACTGTCTATACGCCCCTTGATTGGAGTAAATAATGTAAAACCAATGTCCGCGATAGGTTAAAATAAAACGGTTTATCTATGTTTTCACCCCCTTCCGGTCCCCATGGCGGCCCGAATAACCAAATACCTTAACAAATATGTGTGCAGGGGTCTCTGCTTAATATATATGTTTAGTTTTTATTTCTGGAACCCTTCGTTAGCCCGAAAAATGCGAAAAACCAATATGCGTTATTACCCGGAATATCCGTCACGGTCCTGGCATCCCATTTTAGTTCTGTAATAGGCAACTTCCGGTCCTCAGGGAGGCTTGATCTACATGTATGATACCTCAAAACGTTTGTCAATGCCTCTGCTTGATAACTATTCCCCGTAGATCATTCCATAGGACCTGTGGACCAAGTCAGAAGTAAAAAACCATGGTCGGCTAGGTCAAAATTGCCGGCTGTACAACCATTATGGCTCAATTGTCGTCCACTTCCGGTCTCCAGGATAGCTTGACATACATGTATTATACCTCAAAATGTTTGTACATGTCTCTGCTTTATAAATATATACAGTAAGACTGTCTATACGCCCCTTGATTGGAGTAAATAATGTAAAACCAATGTCCGCGGTAGGTTAAAATAAACGGTTTACCTATGTTTTCACCCCCTTCCGATCCCCATGGCGGCCCGAATAACCAAATACCTTAACAAATATGTGCGCAGGGGTCTCTGCTTAATATATATGTTTAGTTTTTATTTCTGGAGCCCTTCGTTAGCCAGAAAATTGCGAAAAACCAATATGCGTTATTACCCGGAATATCCGTCACGGTCCTGGCATCCCATTTTAGCTCTGTAATAGACAATTTTGCGGTCCTCACGGAGGCTTGATCTACATGTATGATACCTCAAAACGTTTGTCAATGCCTCTGCTTGATAACTATTCCCCGTAGATCATTCCATAGGACCTGTGGACCAAGTAAGAAGTAAAAAACCATGGTCGGGTAGGTCAAAATTGCCGGCTGTACAACCATTATGGCTCAATTGTCGTCCACTTCCGGTCTCCAGGATAGCTTGACATACATGTATTATACCTCAAAATGTTTGTACATGTCTCTGCTTTATAAATATATACAGTAAGACTGTCTATACGCCCCTTGATTGGAGTAAATAATGTAAAACCAATGTCCGCGATAGGTTAAAATAAAACGGTTTATCTATGTTTTCACCCCCTTCCGGTCCCCATGGCTGCCCGAATAACCAAATACCTTAACAAATATGTGCGCAGGGGTCTCTGCTTAATATATATGTTTAGTTTTTATTTCTGGAGCCCTTCGTTACCCCGAAAAATGCGAAAAACCAATATGCGTTATTACCCGGAATATCCGTCACGGTCCTGGCATCCCATTTTAGCTCCATAATAGGCAACTTCCGGTCCTCAGGGAGGCTTGATCTACATGTATGATACCTCAAAACGTTTATCAATGCCTCTGCTTGATAACTATTCCCCGTAGATCATTCCATAGGACCTGTGGACCAAGTCAGAAGTAAAAAACCATGGTCGAGTAGGTCAAAATTGCCGGCTGTACAACCATTATGGCTCAATTGTCGTCCACGTCCGGTCTCCATGATAGCTTGACATACATGTATTATACCTCAAAATGTTTGTACATGTCTCTGCTTTATAAATATATACAGTAAGACTGTCTATACGCCCCTTGATTGGAGTAAATAATGTAAAACCAATGTCCGCGGTATGTTAAAATAAAACGGTTTACCTATCTGTTTCACCCCCTGCCGGTCCCCATGGCGGCCCGAATAACCAAATACCTTAACAAATATGTGCGCAGGGGTCTCTGCTTAATACATATGTTTAGTTTTTATTTCTGGAGCCCTTCGTTAGCCAGAAAAATGGGAAAAACCAATATGCGTTATTACCCGGAATATCCGTCACGATCCTGGCATCCCATTTTAGCTCAGTAATAGGCAACTTCGGTCCCCACGGAGGCTTGATCTACATGAATGATACCTCTAAACGTTTGTCAATGCCTCTGCTTGATAACTATTCCCCGTAGATCATTCCATAGGACCTGTGGACCAAGTCAGAAGTAAAAAACCATGGTCAGCTAGGTCAAAATTGCCGGCTGTACAACCATTATGGCTCAATTGTCGTCCACTTCCGGTCTCCAGGATAGCTTGACATACATGTATTATACCTCAAAATGTTTGTACATGTCTCTGCTTTATAAATATATACAGTAAGACTGTCTATACGCCCCTTGATTGGAGTAAATAATGTAAAACCAATGTCCGCGGTAGGCTAAAATAAACGGTTTACCTATGTTTTCACCCCCTTCCGATCCCCATGGCGGCCCGAATAACCAAATACCTTAACAAATATGTGCGCAGGGGTCTCTGCTTAATATATATGTTTAGTTTTTATTTCTGGAGCCCTTCGTTAGCCAGAAAATTGCGAAAAACCAATATGCGTTATTACCCGAATATCCGTCACGGTCCTGGCATCCCATTTTAGCTCCGTAATAGACAATTTTGCGGTCCTCACGGAGGCTTGATCTACATGTATGATACCTCACAACGTTTGTCAATGCCTCTGCTTGATAACTATTCCCCGTAGATCATTCCATAGGACCTGTGGACCAAGTAAGAAGTAAAAAACCATGGTCGGGTAGGTCAAAATTGCCGGCTGTACAACCATTATGGCTCAATTGTCGTCCACTTCCGGTCTCCAGGATAACTTGACATACATGTATTATACCTCAAAATGTTTGTACATGTCTCTGCTTTATAAATATATACAGTAAGACTGTCTATACGCCCCTTGATTGGAGTAAATAATGTAAAACCAATGTCCGCGATAGATTAAAATAAAACGGTTTATCTATGTTTTCATCCCCTGCCGGTCCCCATGGCGGCCCGAATAACCAAATACCTTAATAAATATGTGCGCAGGGGTCTCTGCTTAATACATATGTTTAGTTTTTATTTCTGGAGCCCTTCGTTAGCCAGAAAAATGCGAAAAACCAATATGCGTTATTACCAGGAATATCCGTCACGGTCCTGGCATCCCATTTTAGCTCAGTAATAGGCAACTTCTGGTCCCCACGGAGGCTTGATCTACATGAATGATACCTCAAAACGTTTGTCAATGCCTCTGCTTGATAACTATTCCCCGTAGATCATTCCATAGGACCTGTGGACCAAGTAAGAAGTAAAAAACCATGGTCGGGTAGGTCAAAATTGCCGGCTGTACAACCATTATGGCTCAATTGTCGTCCACTTCCGGTCTCCAGGATAGCTTGACATTCATGTATTATACCTCAAAATGTTTGTACATGTCTCTGCTTTATAAATATATACAGTAAGACTGTCTATACGCCCCTTGATTGGAGTAAATAATGTAAAACCAATGTCCGGCGGTATGTTAAAATAAAACGGTATATCTATGTATTCACCCCCTTCCGGTCCCCATGGCGGCCCGAATAACCAAATACCTTAACAAATATGTGCGCAGGGGTCTCTGCTTAATATATATGTTTAGTTTTTATTTCTGTAGCCCTTCGTTAGCCCGAAAAATGCAGAAAACCAATATGCGTTATTACCCGGAATATCCGTCACGGTCCTGGCATCCCATTTTATCTCTGTAATAGGCAACTTCCGGTCCTCAGGGAGGATTCATCTACATGTATGATACCTCAAAACGTTTGTCAATGCCTCTGCTTGATAACTATTCCCCGTAGATCATTCCATAGGACCTGTGGACCAAGTAAGAAGTAAAAAACCATGGTCGGGTAGGTCAAAATTGCCGGCTGTACAACCATTATGGCTCAATTGTCGTCCACTTCCGGTCTCCAGGATAGCTTGACATACATGTATTATACCTCAAAATGTTTGTACATGTCTCTGCTTTATAAATATATACAGTAAGACTGTCTATACGCCCCTTGATTGGAGTAAATAATGTAAAACCAATGTCCGCGATAGGTTGAAATAAAACGGTTTATCTATGTTTTCACCCCCTTCCGGTCCCCATGGCTGCCCGAATAACCAAATACCTTGACAAATATGTGCGCAGGGGTCTCTGCTTAATATATATGTTTAGTTTTTAATTCTGGAGCCCTTCGTTAGCCCGTAAAAACCGAAAAACCAATATGCGTTATTACCCGGAATATCCGTCACGGTCCTGGCATCCCATTTTATCTCTGTAATAGGCAACTTCCGGTCCTCAGGCAGGATTGATCTACATGTATGATACCTCAAAACGTTTGTCAATGCCTCTGCTTGATAACTATTCCCCGTAGATCATTCCATAGGACCTGTGGACCAAGTAAGAAGTAAAAAACCATGGTCGGGTAGGTAAAAATTGCCGGCTGTACAACCATTATGGCTCAATTGTCGTCCACTTCCGGTCTCCAGGATAGCTTGACATTCATGTATTATACCTCAAAATGTTTGTACATGTCTCTGCTTTATAAATATTTACAGTAAGACTGTCTATACGCCCCTTGATTGGAGTAAATAATGTAAAACCAATGTCCGGCGGTATGTTAAAATAAAACGGTATATCTATGTATTCACCCCCTTCCGGTCCCCATGGCGGCCCGATTAACCAAATACCTTAACAAATATTTGCGCAGAGGTCTCTGCTTAATATATATGTTTAGTTTTTATTTCTGTAGCCCTTCGTTAGCCCGAAAAATGCGGAAAACCAATATGCGTTATTACCCGGAATATCCGTCACGGTCCTGGCATCCCATTTTATCTCTGTAATAGGCAACTTCCGGTCCTCAGGAAGGATTGATCTACATGTATGATACCTCAAAACGTTTGTCAATGCCTCTGCTTGATAACTATTCCCCGTAGATCATTCCATAGGACCTGTGGACCAAGTAAGAAGTAAAAAACCATGGTCGGGTAGGTCAAAATTGCCGGCTGTACAACCATTATGGCTCAATTGTCGTCCACTTCCGGTCTCCAGGATAGCTTGACATACATGTATTATACCTCAAAATGTTTGTACATGTCTCTGCTTTATAAATATATACAGTAAGACTGTCTATACGCCCCTTGATTGGAGTAAATAATGTAAAACCAATGTCCGCGATAGGTTGAAATAAAACGGTTTATCTATGTTTTCACCCCCTTCCGGTCCCCATGGCTGCCCGAATAACCAAATACCTTAACAAATATGTGCGCAGGGGTCTCTGCTTAATATATATGTTTAGTTTTTATTTCTGGAGCCCTTCGTTAGCCCGAAAAATGCGAAAAACCAATATGCGTTATTACCAGGAATATCCGTCACGGTCCTGGCATCCCATTTTATCTCTGTAATAGGCAACTTCCGGTCCTCAGGCAGGATTGATCTACATGTATGATACCTCAAAACGTTTGTCAATGCCTCTGCTTGATAACTATTCCCCATAGATCATTCCATAGGACCTGTGGACCAAGTAAGAAGTAAAAAACCATGGTCGGGTAGGTCAAAATTGCCGGCTGTACAACCATTATGGCTCAATTGTCGTCCACTTCCGGTCTCCAGGATAGCTTGACATACATGTATTATACCTCAAAATGTTTGTACATGTCTCTGCTTTATAAATATATACAGTAAGACTGTCTATACGCCCCTTGATTGGAGTAAATAATGTAAAACCAATGTCCGCGATAGGTTAAAATAAAACGGTTTATCTATGTTTTCACCCCCTTCCGGTCCCCATGGCTGCCCGAATAACCAAATACCTTAACAAATATGTGCGCAGGGGTCTCTGCTTAATATATATGTTTAGTTTTTATTTCTGGAGCCCTTCGTTACCCCGAAAAATGCGAAAAACCAATATGCGTTATTACCCGGAATATCCGTCACGGTCCTGGCATCCCATTTTAGCTCCATAATAGGCAACTTCCGGTCCTCAGGGAGGCTTGATCTACATGTATGATACCTCAAAACGTTTGTCAATGCCTCTGCTTGATAACTATTCCCCGTAGATCATTCCATAGGACCTGTGGACCAAGTAAGAAGTAAAAAACCATGGTCGGGTAGGTCAAAATTGCCGGCTGTACAACCATTATGGCTCAATTGTCGTCCACTTCCGGTCTCCAGGATAGCTTGACATTCATGTATTATACCTCAAAATGTTTGTACATGTCTCTGCTTTATAAATATATACAGTAAGACTGTCTATACGCCCCTTGATTGGAGTAAATAATGTAAAACCAATGTCCGGCGGTATGTTAAAATAAAACGGTATATCTATGTATTCACCCCCTTCCGGTCCCCATGGCGGCCCGAATAACCAAATACCTTAACAAATATTTGCGCAGGGGTCTCTGCTTAATATATATGTTTAGTTTTTATTTCTGTAGCCCTTCGTTAGCCCGAAAAATGCGGAAAACCAATATGCGTTATTACCCGGAATATCCGTCACGGTCCTGGCATCCCATTTTATCTCTGTAATAGGCAACTTCCGGTCCTCAGGGAGGATTGATCTACATGTATGATACCTCAAAACGTTTGTCAATGCCTCTGCTTGATAACTATTCCCCGTAGATCATTCCATAGGACCTGTGGACCAAGTAAGAAGTAAAAAACCATGGTCGGGTAGGTCAAAATTGCCGGCTGTACAACCATTATGGCTCAATTGTCGTCCACTTCCGGTCTCCAGGATAGCTTGACATACATGTATTATACCTCAAAATGTTTGTACATGTCTCTGCTTTATAAATATATACAGTAAGACTGTCTATACGCCCCTTGATTGGAGTAAATAATGTAAAACCAATGTCCGCGATAGGTTAAAATAAAACGGTTTATCTATGTTTTCACCCCCTTCCGGTCCCCATGGCTGCCCGAATAACCAAATACCTTAACAAATATGTGTGCAGGGGTCTCTGCTTAATATATATGTTTAGTTTTTATTTCTGGAGCCCTTCGTTAGCCCGAAAAATGCGAAAAACCAATATGCGTTATTACCCGGAATATCCGTCACGGTCCTGGCATCCCATTTTAGCTCCATAATAGGCAACTTCCGGTCCTCAGGGAGGCTTGATCTACATGTATGATACCTCAAAACGTTTGTCAATGCCTCTGCTTGATAACTATTCCCCGTAGATCATTCCATAGGACCTGTGGACCAAGTCAGAAGTAAAAAACCATGGTCGGGTAGGTCAAAATTGCCGGCTGTACAACCATTATGGCTCAATTGTCGTCCACGTCCGGTCTCCATGATAGCTTGACATACATGTATTATACCTCAAAATGTTTGTACATGTCTCTGCTTTATAAATATATACAGTAAGACTGTCTATACGCCCCTTGATTGGAGTAAATAATGTAAAACCAATGTCCGCGGTATGTTAAAATAAAACGGTTTACCTATCTTTTTCACCCCCTGCCGGTCCCCATGGCGGCCCGAATAACCAAATACCTTAACAAATATGTGCGCAGGGGTCTCTGCTTAATACATATGTTTAGTTTTTATTTCTGGAGCCCTTCGTTAGCCAGAAAAATGGGAAAAACCAATATGCGTTATTACCCGGAATATCCGTCACGATCCTGGCATCCCATTTTAGCTCAGTAATAGGCAACTTCGGTCCCCACGGAGGCTTGATCTACATGAATGATACCTCTAAACGTTTGTCAATGCCTCTGCTTGATAACTATTCCCCGTAGATCATTCCATAGGACCTGTGGACCAAGTCAGAAGTAAAAAACCATGGTCGGGTAGGTCAAAATTGCCGGCTGTACAACCATTATGGCTCAATTGTTGTCCACTTCCGGTCTCCAGGATAGCTTGACATTCATGTATTATACCTCAAAATGTTTGTACATGTCTCTGCTTTATAAATATATACAGTAAGACTGTCTATACGCCCCTTGATTGGAGTAAATAATGTAAAACCAATGTCCGCGATAGGTTAAAATAAAACGGTTTATCTATGTTTTCACCCCCTTCCGGTCCCCATGGCGGCCCGAATAACCAAATACCTTAACAAATATGTGTGCAGGGGTCTCTGCTTAATATATATGTTTAGTTTTTATTTCTGGAACCCTTCGTTAGCCCGAAAAATGCGAAAAACCAATATGCGTTATTACCCGGAATATCCGTCACGGTCCTGGCATCCCATTTTAGTTCTGTAATAGGCAACTTCCGGTCCTCAGGGAGGCTTGATCTACATGTATGATACCTCAAAACGTTTGTCAATGCCTCTGCTTGATAACTATTCCCCGTAGATCATTCCATAGGACCTGTGGACCAAGTCAGAAGTAAAAAACCATGGTCGGCTAGGTCAAAATTGCAGGCTGTACAACCATTATGGCTCAATTGTCGTCCACTTCCGGTCTCCAGGATAGCTTGACATACATGTATTATACCTCAAAATGTTTGTACATGTCTCTGCTTTATAAATATATACAGTAAGACTGTCTATACGCCCCTTGATTGGAGTAAATAATGTAAAACCAATGTCCGCGGTAGGTTAAAATAAACGGTTTACCTATGTTTTCACCCCCTTCCGATCCCCATGGCGGCCCGAATAACCAAATACCTTAACAAATATGTGCGCAGGGGTCTCTGCTTAATATATATGTTTAGTTTTTATTTCTGGAGCCCTTCGTTAGCCAGAAAATTGCGAAAAACCAATATGCGTTATTACCCGGAATATCCGTCACGGTCCTGGCATCCCATTTTAGCTCTGTAATAGACAATTTTGCGGTCCTCACGGAGGCTTGATCTACATGTATGATACCTCAAAACGTTTGTCAATGCCTCTGCTTGATAACTATTCCCCGTAGATCATTCCATAGGACCTGTGGACCAAGTAAGAAGTAAAAAACCATGGTCGGGTAGGTCAAAATTGCCGGCTGTACAACCATTATGGCTCAATTGTCGTCCACTTCCGGTCTCCAGGATAGCTTGACATACATGTATTATACCTCAAAATGTTTGTACATGTCTCTGCTTTATAAATATATACAGTAAGACTGTCTATACGCCCCTTGATTGGAGTAAATAATGTAAAACCAATGTCCGCGATAGGTTAAAATAAAACGGTTTATCTATGTTTTCACCCCCTTCCGGTCCCCATGGCTGCCCGAATAACCAAATACCTTAACAAATATGTGCGCAGGGGTCTCTGCTTAATATATATGTTTAGTTTTTATTTCTGGAGCCCTTCGTTAGCCCGAAAAATGCGAAAAACCAATATGCGTTATTACCCGGAATATCCGTCACGGTCCTGGCATCCCATTTTAGCTCCATAATAGGCAACTTCCGGTCCTCAGGGAGGCTTGATCTACATGTATGATACCTCAAAACGTTTATCAATGCCTCTGCTTGATAACTATTCCCCGTAGATCATTCCATAGGACCTGTGGACCAAGTCAGAAGTAAAAAACCATGGTCGAGTAGGTCAAAATTGCCGGCTGTACAACCATTATGGCTCAATTGTCGTCCACGTCCGGTCTCCATGATAGCTTGACATACATGTATTATACCTCAAAATGTTTGTACATGTCTCTGCTTTATAAATATATACAGTAAGACTGTCTATACGCCCCTTGATTGGAGTAAATAATGTAAAACCAATGTCCGCGGTATGTTAAAATAAAACGGTTTACCTATCTGTTTCACCCCCTGCCGGTACCCATGGCGGCCCGAATAACCAAATACCTTAACAAATATGTGCGCAGGGGTCTCTGCTTAATACATATGTTTAGTTTTTATTTCTGGAGCCCTTCGTTAGCCAGAAAAATGGGAAAAACCAATATGCGTTATTACCCGGAATATCCGTCACGATCCTGGCATCCCATTTTAGCTCAGTAATAGGCAACTTCGGTCCCCACGGAGGCTTGATCTACATGAATGATACCTCTAAACGTTTGTCAATGCCTCTGCTTGATAACTATTCCCCGTAGATCATTCCATAGGACCTGTGGACCAAGTCAGAAGTAAAAAACCATGGTCAGCTAGGTCAAAATTGCCGGCTGTACAACCATTATGGCTCAATTGTCGTCCACTTCCGGTCTCCAGGATAGCTTGACATACATGTATTATACCTCAAAATGTTTGTACATGTCTCTGCTTTATAAATATATACAGTAAGACTGTCTATACGCCCCTTGATTGGAGTAAATAATGTAAAACCAATGTCCGCGGTAGGCTAAAATAAACGGTTTACCTATGTTTTCACCCCCTTCCGATCCCCATGGCGGCCCGAATAACCAAATACCTTAACAAATATGTGCGCAGGGGTCTCTGCTTAATATATATGTTTAGTTTTTATTTCTGGAGCCCTTCGTTAGCCAGAAAATTGCGAAAAACCAATATGCGTTATTACCCGGAATATCCGTCACGGTCCTGGCATCCCATTTTAGCTCCGTAATAGACAATTTTGCGGTCCTCACGGAGGCTTGATCTACATGTATGATACCTCACAACGTTTGTCAATGCCTCTGCTTGATAACTATTCCCCGTAGATCATTCCATAGGACCTGTGGACCAAGTAAGAAGTAAAAAACCATGGTCGGGTAGGTCAAAATTGCCGGCTGTACAACCATTATGGCTCAATTGTCGTCCACTTCCGGTCTCCAGGATAACTTGACATACATGTATTATACCTCAAAATGTTTGTACATGTCTCTGCTTTATAAATATATACAGTAAGACTGTCTATACGCCCCTTGATTGGAGTAAATAATGTAAAACCAATGTCCGCGATAGATTAAAATAAAACGGTTTATCTATGTTTTCATCCCCTGCCGGTCCCCATGGCGGCCCGAATAACCAAATACCTTAATAAATATGTGCGCAGGGGTCTCTGCTTAATACATATGTTTAGTTTTTATTTCTGGAGCCCTTCGTTAGCCAGAAAAATGCGAAAAACCAATATGCGTTATTACCAGGAATATCCGTCACGGTCCTGGCATCCCATTTTAGCTCAGTAATAGGCAACTTCTGGTCCCCACGGAGGCTTGATCTACATGAATGATACCTCAAAACGTTTGTCAATGCCTCTGCTTGATAACTATTCCCCGTAGATCATTCCATAGGACCTGTGGACCAAGTAAGAAGTAAAAAACCATGGTCGGGTAGGTCAAAATTGCCGGCTGTACAACCATTATGGCTCAATTGTCGTCCACTTCCGGTCTCCAGGATAGCTTGACATTCATGTATTATACCTCAAAATGTTTGTACATGTCTCTGCTTTATAAATATATACAGTAAGACTGTCTATACGCCCCTTGATTGGAGTAAATAATGTAAAACCAATGTCCGGCGGTATGTTAAAATAAAACGGTATATCTATGTATTCACCCCCTTCCGGTCCCCATGGCTGCCCGAATAACCAAATACCTTAACAAATATGTGCGCAGGGGTCTCTGCTTAATATATATGTTTAGTTTTTATTTCTGTAGCCCTTCGTTAGCCCGAAAAATGCAGAAAACCAATATGCGTTATTACCCGGAATATCCGTCACGGTCCTGGCATCCCATTTTATCTCTGTAATAGGCAACTTCCGGTCCTCAGGGAGGATTCATCTACATGTATGATACCTCAAAACGTTTGTCAATGCCTCTGCTTGATAACTATTCCCCGTAGATCATTCCATAGGACCTGTGGACCAAGTAAGAAGTAAAAAACCATGGTCGGGTAGGTCAAAATTGCCGGCTGTACAACCATTATGGCTCAATTGTCGTCCACTTCCGGTCTCCAGGATAGCTTGACATACATGTATTATACCTCAAAATGTTTGTACATGTCTCTGCTTTATAAATATATACAGTAAGACTGTCTATACGCCCCTTGATTGGAGTAAATAATGTAAAACCAATGTCCGCGATAGGTTGAAATAAAACGGTTTATCTATGTTTTCACCCCCTTCCGGTCCCCATGGCTGCCCGAATAACCAAATACCTTGACAAATATGTGCGCAGGGGTCTCTGCTTAATATATATGTTTAGTTTTTAATTCTGGAGCCCTTCGTTAGCCCGAAAAAACCGAAAAACCAATATGCGTTATTACCCGGAATATCCGTCACGGTCCTGGCATCCCATTTTATCTCTGTAATAGGCAACTTCCGGTCCTCAGGCAGGATTGATCTACATGTATGATACCTCAAAACGTTTGTCAATGCCTCTGCTTGATAACTATTCCCCGTAGATCATTCCATAGGACCTGTGGACCAAGTAAGAAGTAAAAAACCATGGTCGGGTAGGTAAAAATTGCCGGCTGTACAACCATTATGGCTCAATTGTCGTCCACTTCCGGTCTCCAGGATAGCTTGACATTCATGTATTATACCTCAAAATGTTTGTACATGTCTCTGCTTTATAAATATTTACAGTAAGACTGTCTATACGCCCCTTGATTGGAGTAAATAATGTAAAACCAATGTCCGGCGGTATGTTAAAATAAAACGGTATATCTATGTATTCACCCCCTTCCGGTCCCCATGGCGGCCCGAATAACCAAATACCTTAACAAATATTTGCGCAGAGGTCTCTGCTTAATATATATGTTTAGTTTTTATTTCTGTAGCCCTTCGTTAGCCCGAAAAATGCGGAAAACCAATATGCGTTATTACCCGGAATATCCGTCACGGTCCTGGCATCCCATTTTATCTCTGTAATAGGCAACTTCCGGTCCTCAGGAAGGATTGATCTACATGTATGATACCTCAAAACGTTTGTCAATGCCTCTGCTTGATAACTATTCCCCGTAGATCATTCCATAGGACCTGTGGACCAAGTAAGAAGTAAAAAACCATGGTCGGGTAGGTCAAAATTGCCGGCTGTACAACCATTATGGCTCAATTGTCGTCCACTTCCGGTCTCCAGGATAGCTTGACATTCATGTATTATACCTCAAAATGTTTGTACATGTCTCTGCTTTATAAATATATACAGTAAGACTGTCTATACGCCCCTTGATTGGAGTAAATAATGTAAAACCAATGTCCGGCGGTATGTTAAAATAAAACGGTATATCTATGTATTCACCCCCTTCCGGTCCCCATGGCGGCCCGAATAACCAAATACCTTAACAAATATGTGCGCAGGGGTCTCTGCTTAATATATATGTTTAGTTTTTATTTCTGTAGCCCTTCGTTAGCCCGAAAAATGCAGAAAACCAATATGCGTTATTACCCGGAATATCCGTCACGGTCCTGGCATCCCATTTTATCTCTGTAATAGGCAACTTCCGGTCCTCAGGGAGGATTGATCTACATGTATGATACCTCAAAACGTTTGTCAATGCCTCTGCTTGATAACTATTCCCCGTAGATCATTCCATAGGACCTGTGGACCAAGTAAGAAGTAAAAAACCATGGTCGGGTAGGTCAAAATTGCCGGCTGTACAACCATTATGGCTCAATTGTCGTCCACTTCCGGTCTCCAGGATAGCTTGACATACATGTATTATACCTCAAAATGTTTGTACATGTCTCTGCTTTATAAATATATACAGTAAGACTGTCTATACGCCCCTTGATTGGAGTAAATAATGTAAAACCAATGTCCGCGATAGGTTGAAATAAAACGGTTTATCTATGTTTTCACCCCCTTCCGGTCCCCATGGCTGCCCGAATAACCAAATACCTTGACAAATATGTGCGCAGGGGTCTCTGCTTAATATATATGTTTAGTTTTTATTTCTGGAGCCCTTCGTTAGCCCGAAAAAACCGAAAAACCAATATGCGTTATTACCAGGAATATCCGTCACGGTCCTGGCATCCCATTTTATCTCTGTAATAGGCAACTTCCGGTCCTCAGGCAGGATTGATCTACATGTATGATACCTCAAAACGTTTGTCAATGCCTCTGCTTGATAACTATTCCCCGTAGATCATTCCATAGGACCTGTGGACCAAGTAAGAAGTAAAAAACCATGGTCGGGTAGGTAAAAATTGCCGGCTGTACAACCATTATGGCTCAATTGTCGTCCACTTCCGGTCTCCAGGATAGCTTGACATTCATGTATTATACCTCAAAATGTTTGTACATGTCTCTGCTTTATAAATATTTACAGTAAGACTGTCTATACGCCCCTTGATTGGAGTAAATAATGTAAAACCAATGTCCGGCGGTATGTTAAAATAAAACGGTATATCTATGTATTCACCCCCTTCCGGTCCCCATGGCGGCCCGAATAACCAAATACCTTAACAAATATTTGCGCAGAGGTCTCTGCTTAATATATATGTTTAGTTTTTATTTCTGTAGCCCTTCGTTAGCCCGAAAAATGCGGAAAACCAATATGCGTTATTACCCGGAATATCCGTCACGGTCCTGGCATCCCATTTTATCTCTGTAATAGGCAACTTCCGGTCCTCAGGAAGGATTGATCTACATGTATGATACCTCAAAACGTTTGTCAATGCCTCTGCTTGATAACTATTCCCCGTAGATCATTCCATAGGACCTGTGGACCAAGTAAGAAGTAAAAAACCATGGTCGGGTAGGTCAAAATTGCCGGCTGTACAACCATTATGGCTCAATTGTCGTCCACTTCCGGTCTCCAGGATAGCTTGACATACATGTATTATACCTCAAAATGTTTGTACATGTCTCTGCTTTATAAATATATACAGTAAGACTGTCTATACGCCCCTTGATTGGAGTAAATAATGTAAAACCAATGTCCGCGATAGGTTAAAATAAAACGGTTTATCTATGTTTTCACCCCCTTCCGGTCCCCATGGCTGCCCGAATAACCACATACCTTAACAAATATGTGCGCAGGGGTCTCTGCTTAATATATATGTTTAGTTTTTATTTCTGGAGCCCTTCGTTAGCCCGAAAAATGCGAAAAACCAATATGCGTTATTACCCGGAATATCCGTCACGGTCCTGGCATCCCATTTTAGCTCCATAATAGGCAACTTCCGGTCCTCAGGGAGGCTTGATCTACATGTATGATACCTCAAAACGTTTGTCAATGCCTCTGCTTGATAACTATTCCCCGTAGATCATTCCATAGGACCTGTGGACCAAGTAAGAAGTAAAAAACCATGGTCGGGTAGGTCAAAATTGCCGGCTGTACAACCATTATGGCTCAATTGTCGTCCACTTCCGGTCTCCAGGATAGCTTGACATTCATGTATTATACCTCAAAATGTTTGTACATGTCTCTGCTTTATAAATATATACAGTAAGACTGTCTATACGCCCCTTGATTGGAGTAAATAATGTAAAACCAATGTCCGGCGGTATGTTAAAATAAAACGGTATATCTATGTATTCACCCCCTTCCGGTCCCCATGGCGGCCCGAATAACCAAATACCTTAACAAATATTTGCGCAGAGGTCTCTGCTTAATATATATGTTTAGTTTTTATTTCTGTAGCCCTTCGTTAGCCCGAAAAATGCGGAAAACCAATATGCGTTATTACCCGGAATATCCGTCACGGTCCTGGCATCCCATTTTATCTCTGTAATAGGCAACTTCCGGTCCTCAGGGAGGATTGATCTACATGTATGATACCTCAAAACGTTTGTCAATGCCTCTGCTTGATAACTATTCCCCGTAGATCATTCCATAGGACCTGTGGACCAAGTAAGAAGTAAAAAACCATGGTCGGGTAGGTAAAAATTGCCGGCTGTACAACCATTATGGCTCAATTGTCGTCCACTTCCGGTCTCCAGGATAGCTTGACATACATGTATTATACCTCAAAATGTTTGTACATGTCTCTGCTTTATAAATATATACAGTAAGACTGTCTATACGCCCCTTGATTGGAGTAAATAATGTAAAACCAATGTCCGCGATAGGTTAAAATAAAACGGTTTATCTATGTTTTCACCCCCTTCCGGTCCCCATGGCTGCCCGAATAACCACATACCTTAACAAATATGTGCGCAGGGGTCTCTGCTTAATATATATGTTTAGTTTTTATTTCTGGAGCCCTTCGTTAGCCCGAAAAATGCGAAAAACCAATATGCGTTATTACCCGGAATATCCGTCACGGTCCTGGCATCCCATTTTAGCTCCATAATAGGCAACTTCCGGTCCTCAGGGAGGCTTGATCTACATGTATGATACCTCAAAACGTTTGTCAATGCCTCTGCTTGATAACTATTCCCCGTAGATCATTCCATAGGACCTGTGGACCAAGTCAGAAGTAAAAAACCATGGTCGGGTAGGTCAAAATTGCCGGCTGTACAACCATTATGGCTCAATTGTCGTCCACGTCCGGTCTCCATGATAGCTTGACATACATGTATTATACCTCAAAATGTTTGTACATGTCTCTGCTTTATAAATATATACAGTAAGACTGTCTATACGCCCCTTGATTGGAGTAAATAATGTAAAACCAATGTCCGCGGTATGTTAAAATAAAACGGTTTACCTATCTTTTTCACCCCCTGCCGGTCCCCATGGCGGCCCGAATAACCAAATACCTTAACAAATATGTGCGCAGGGGTCTCTGCTTAATACATATGTTTAGTTTTTATTTCTGGAGCCCTTCGTTAGCCAGAAAAATGGGAAAAACCAATATGCGTTATTACCCGGAATATCCGTCACGATCCTGGCATCCCATTTTAGCTCAGTAATAGGCAACTTCGGTCCCCACGGAGGCTTGATCTACATGAATGATACCTCTAAACGTTTGTCAATGCCTCTGCTTGATAACTATTCCCCGTAGATCATTCCATAGGACCTGTGGACCAAGTCAGAAGTAAAAATCCATGGTCGGGTAGGTCAAAATTGCCGGCTGTACAACCATTATGGCTCAATTGTCGTCCACTTCCGGTCTCCAGGATAGCTTGACATTCATGTATTATACCTCAAAATGTTTGTACATGTCTCTGCTTTATAAATATATACAGTAAGACTGTCTATACGCCCCTTGATTGGAGTAAATAATGTAAAACCAATGTCCGCGATAGGTTAAAATAAAACGGTTTATCTATGTTTTCACCCCCTTCCGGTCCCCATGGCGGCCCGAATAACCAAATACCTTAACAAATATGTGCGCAGGGGTCTCTGCTTAATATATATGTTTAGTTTTTATTTCTGGAACCCTTCGTTAGCCCGAAAAATGCGAAAAAACAATATGCGTTATTACCCGGAATATCCGTCACGGTCCTGGCATCCCATTTTAGCTCCATAATAGGCAACTTCCGGTCCTCAGGGAGGCTTGATCTACATGTATGATACCTCAAAACGTTTGTCAATGCCTCTGCTTGATAACTATTCCCCGTAGATCATTCCATAGGACCTGTGGACCAAGTCAGAAGTAAAAAACCATGGTCGGCTAGGTAAAAATTGCCGGCTGTACAACCATTATGGCTCAATTGTCGTCCACTTCCGGTCTCCAGGATAGCTTGACATACATGTATTATACCTCAAAATGTTTGTACATGTCTCTGCTTTATAAATATATACAGTAAGACTGTCTATACGCCCCTTGATTGGAGTAAATAATGTAAAACCAATGTCCGCGGTAGGTTAAAATAAACGGTTTACCTATGTTTTCACCCCCTTCCGATCCCCATGGCGGCCCGAATAACCAAATACCTTAACAAATATGTGCGCAGGGCTCTCTGCTTAATATATATGTTTAGTTTTTATTTCTGGAGCCCTTCGTTAGCCAGAAAATTGCGAAAAACCAATATGCGTTATTACCCGGAATATCCGTCACGGTCCTGGCATCCCATTTTAGCTCCGTAATAGACAATTTTGCGGTCCTCACGGAGGCTTGATCTACATGTATGATACCTCACAACGTTTGTCAATGCCTCTGCTTGATAACTATTCCCCGTAGATCATTCCATAGGACCTGTGGACCAAGTAAGAAGTAAAAAACCATGGTCGGGTAGGTCAAAATTGCCGGCTGTACAACCATTATGGCTCAATTGTCGTCCACTTCCGGTCTCCAGGATAGCTTGACATACATGTATTATACCTCAAAATGTTTGTACATGTCTCTGCTTTATAAATATATACAGTAAGACTGTCTATACGCCCCTTGATTGGAGTAAATAATGTAAAACCAATGTCCGCGATAGGTTAAAATAAAACGGTTTATCTATGTTTTCACCCCCTTCCGGTCCCCATGGCTGCCCGAATAACCAAATACCTTAACAAATATGTGCGCAGGGGTCTCTGCTTAATATATATGTTTAGTTTTTATTTCTGGAGCCCTTCGTTAGCCCGAAAAATGCGAAAAACCAATATGCGTTATTACCAGGAATATCCGTCACGGTCCTGGCATCCCATTTTAGCTCCATAATAGGCAACTTCCGGTCCTCAGGGAGGCTTGATCTACATGTATGATACCTCAAAACGTTTATCAATGCCTCTGCTTGATAACTATTCCCCGTAGATCATTCCATAGGACCTGTGGACCAAGTCAGAAGTAAAAAACCATGGTCGGGTAGGTCAAAATTGCCGGCTGTACAACCATTATGGCTCAATTGTCGTCCACGTCCGGTCTCCATGATAGCTTGACATACATGTATTATACCTCAAAATGTTTGTACATGTCTCTGCTTTATAAATATATACAGTAAGACTGTCTATACGCCCCTTGATTGGAGTAAATAATGTAAAACCAATGTCCGCGGTATGTTAAAATAAAACGGTTTACCTATCTTTTTCACCCCCTGCCGGTCCCCATGGCGGCCCGAATAACCAAATACCTTAACAAATATGTGCGCAGGGGTCTCTGCTTAATACATATGTTTAGTTTTTATTTCTGGAGCCCTTCGTTAGCCAGAAAAATGGGAAAAACCAATATGCGTTATTACCCGGAATATCCGTCACGATCCTGGCATCCCATTTTAGCTCAGTAATAGGCAACTGCGGTCCCCACGGAGGCTTGATCTACATGAATGATACCTCTAAACGTTTGTCAATGCCTCTGCTTGATAACTATTCCCCGTAGATCATTCCATAGGACCTGTGGACCAAGTAAGAAGTAAAAAACCATGGTCGGGTAGGTCAAAATTGCCGGCTGTACAACCATTATGGCTCAATTGTCGTCCACTTCCGGTCTCCAGGATAGCTTGACATTCATGTATTATACCTCAAAATGTTTGTACATGTCTCTGCTTTATAAATATATACAGTAAGACTGTCTATACGCCCCTTGATTGGAGTAAATAATGTAAAACCAATGTCCGCGATAGGTTAAAATAAAACGGTTTATCTATGTTTTCACCCCCTTCCGGTCCCCATGGCGGCCCGAATAACCAAATACCTTAACAAATATGTGCGCAGGGGTCTCTGCTTAATATATATGTTTAGTTTTTATTTCTGGAACCCTTCGTTAGCCCGAAAAATGCGAAAAACCAATATGCGTTATTACCAGGAATATCCGTCACGGTCCTGGCATCCCATTTTAGCTCCGTAATAGACAATTTTGCGGTCCTCACGGAGGCTTGATCTACATGTATGATACCTCACAACGTTTGTCAATGCCTCTGCTTGATAACTATTCCCCGTAGATCATTCCATAGGACCTGTGGACCAAGTAAGAAGTAAAAAACCATGGTCGGGTAGGTCAAAATTGCCGGCTGTACAACCATTATGGCTCAATTGTCGTCCACTTCCGGTCTCCAGGATAACTTGACATACATGTATTATACCTCAAAATGTTTGTACATGTCTCTGCTTTATAAATATATACAGTAAGACTGTCTATACGCCCCTTGATTGGAGTAAATAATGTAAAACCAATGTCCGCGATAGGTTAAAATAAAACGGTTTATCTATGTTTTCATCCCCTGCCGGTCCCCATGGCGGCCCGAATAACCAAATACCTTAATAAATATGTGCGCAGGGGTCTCTGCTTAATACATATGTTTAGTTTTTATTTCTGGAGCCCTTCGTTAGCCAGAAAAATGCGAAAAACCAATATGCGTTATTACCCGGAATATCCGTCACGGTCCTGGCATCCCATTTTAGCTCAGTAATAGGCAACTTCTGGTCCCCACGGAGGCTTGATCTACATGAATGATACCTCAAAACGTTTGTCAATGCCTCTGCTTGATAACTATTCCCCGTAGATCATTCCATAGGACCTGTGGACCAAGTAAGAAGTAAAAAACCATGGTCGGGTAAGTCAAAATTGCCGGCTGTACAACCATTATGGCTCAATTGTCGTCCACTTCCGGTCTCCAGGATAGCTTGACATTCATGTATTATACCTCAAAATGTTTGTACATGTCTCTGCTTTATAAATATATACAGTAAGACTGTCTATACGCCCCTTGATTGGAGTAAATAATGTAAAACCAATGTCCGGCGGTATGTTAAAATAAAACGGTATATCTATGTATTCACCCCCTTCCGGTCCCCATGGCGGCCCGAATAACCAAATACCTTAACAAATATTTGCGCAGAGGTCTCTGCTTAATATATATGTTTAGTTTTTATTTCTGTAGCCCTTCGTTAGCCCGAAAAATGCGGAAAACCAATATGCGTTATTACCCGGAATATCCGTCACGGTCCTGGCATCCCATTTTATCTCTGTAATAGGCAACTTCCGGTCCTCAGGGAGGATTGATCTACATGTATGATACCTCAAAACGTTTGTCAATGCCTCTGCTTGATAACTATTCCCCGTAGATCATTCCATAGGACCTGTGGACCAAGTAAGAAGTAAAAAACCATGGTCGGGTAGGTCAAAATTGCCGGCTGTACAACCATTATGGCTCAATTGTCGTCCACTTCCGGTCTCCAGGATAGCTTGACATACATGTATTATACCTCAAAATGTTTGTACATGTCTCTGCTTTATAAATATATACAGTAAGACTGTCTATACGCCCCTTGATTGGAGTAAATAATGTAAAACCAATGTCCGCGATAGGTTAAAATAAAACGGTTTATCTATGTTTTCACCCCCTTCCGGTCCCCATGGCTGCCCGAATAACCACATACCTTAACAAATATGTGCGCAGGGGTCTCTGCTTAATATATATGTTTAGTTTTTATTTCTGGAGCCCTTCGTTAGCCCGAAAAATGCGAAAAACCAATATGCGTTATTACCCGGAATATCCGTCACGGTCCTGGCATCCCATTTTAGCTCCATAATAGGCAACTTCCGGTCCTCAGGGAGGCTTGATCTACATGTATGATACCTCAAAACGTTTGTCAATGCCTCTGCTTGATAACTATTCCCCGTAGATCATTCCATAGGACCTGTGGACCAAGTCAGAAGTAAAAAACCATGGTCGGGTAGGTCAAAATTGCCGGCTGTACAACCATTATGGCTCAATTGTCGTCCACGTCCGGTCTCCATGATAGCTTGACATACATGTATTATACCTCAAAATGTTTGTACATGTCTCTGCTTTATAAATATATACAGTAAGACTGTCTATACGCCCCTTGATTGGAGTAAATAATGTAAAACCAATGTCCGCGGTATGTTAAAATAAAACGGTTTACCTATCTTTTTCACCCCCTGCCGGTCCCCATGGCGGCCCGAATAACCAAATACCTTAACAAATATGTGCGCAGGGGTCTCTGCTTAATACATATGTTTAGTTTTTATTTCTGGAGCCCTTCGTTAGCCAGAAAAATGGGAAAAACCAATATGCGTTATTACCCGGAATATCCGTCACGATCCTGGCATCCCATTTTAGCTCAGTAATAGGCAACTTCGGTCCCCACGGAGGCTTGATCTACATGAATGATACCTCTAAACGTTTGTCAATGCCTCTGCTTGATAACTATTCCCCGTAGATCATTCCATAGGACCTGTGGACCAAGTCAGAAGTAAAAAACCATGGTCGGGTAGGTCAAAATTGCCGGCTGTACAACCATTATGGCTCAATTGTCGTCCACTTCCGGTCTCCAGGATAGCTTGACATTCATGTATTATACCTCAAAATGTTTGTACATGTCTCTGCTTTATAAATATATACAGTAAGACTGTCTATACGCCCCTTGATTGGAGTAAATAATGTAAAACCAATGTCCGCGATAGGTTAAAATAAAACGGTTTATCTATGTTTTCACCCCCTTCCGGTCCCCATGGCGGCCCGAATAACCAAATACCTTAACAAATATGTGCGCAGGGGTCTCTGCTTAATATATATGTTTAGTTTTTATTTCTGGAACCCTTCGTTAGCCCGAAAAATGCGAAAAACCAATATGCGTTATTACCCGGAATATCCGTCACGGTCCTGGCATCCCATTTTAGCTCTGTAATAGGCAACTTCCGGTCCTCAGGGAGGCTTGATCTACATGTATGATACCTCAAAACGTTTGTCAATGCCTCTGCTTGATAACTATTCCCCGTAGATCATTCCATAGGACCTGTGGACCAAGTCAGAAGTAAAAAACCATGGTCGGCTAGGTCAAAATTGCCGGCTGTACAACCATTATGGCTCAATTGTCGTCCACTTCCGGTCTCCAGGATAGCTTGACATACATGTATTATACCTCAAAATGTTTGTACATGTCTCTGCTTTATAAATATATACAGTAAGACTGTCTATACGCCCCTTGATTGGAGTAAATAATGTAAAACCAATGTCCGCGGTAGGTTAAAATAAACGGTTTACCTATGTTTTCACCCCCTTCCGATCCCCATGGCGGCCCGAATAACCAAATACCTTAACAAATATGTGCGCAGGGGTCTCTGCTTAATATATATGTTTAGTTTTTATTTCTGGAGCCCTTCGTTAGCCAGAAAATTGCGAAAAACCAATATGCGTTATTACCCGGAATATCCGTCACGGTCCTGGCATCCCATTTTAGCTCCGTAATAGACAATTTTGCGGTCCTCACGGAGGCTTGATCTACATGTATGATACCTCAAAACGTTTGTCAATGCCTCTGCTTGATAACTATTCCCCGTAGATCATTCCATAGGACCTGTGGACCAAGTAAGAAGTAAAAAACCATGGTCGGGTAGGTCAAAATTGCCGGCTGTACAACCATTATGGCTCAATTGTCGTCCACTTCCGGTCTCCAGGATAGCTTGACATACATGTATTATACCTCAAAATGTTTGTACATGTCTCTGCTTTATAAATATATACAGTAAGACTGTCTATACGCCCCTTGATTGGAGTAAATAATGTAAAACCAATGTCCGCGATAGGTTAAAATAAAACGGTTTATCTATGTTTTCACCCCATTCCGGTACCCATGGCTGCCCGAATAACCAAATACCTTAACAAATATGTGCGCAGGGGTCTCTGCTTAATATATATGTTTAGTTTTTATTTCTGGAGCCCTTCGTTAGCCCGAAAAATGCGAAAAACCAATATGCGTTATTACCAGGAATATCCGTCACGGTCCTGGCATCCCATTTTAGCTCCATAATAGGCAACTTCCGGTCCTCAGGGAGGCTTGATCTACATGTATGATACCTCAAAACGTTTATCAATGCCTCTGCTTGATAACTATTCCCCGTAGATCATTCCATAGGACCTGTGGACCAAGTCAGAAGTAAAAAACCATGGTCGGGTAGGTCAAAATTGCCGGCTGTACAACCATTATGGCTCAATTGTCGTCCACGTCCGGTCTCCATGATAGCTTGACATACATGTATTATACCTCAAAATGTTTGTACATGTCTCTGCTTTATAAATATATACAGTAAGACTGTCTATACGCCCCTTGATTGGAGTAAATAATGTAAAACCAATGTCCGCGGTATGTTAAAATAAAACGGTTTACCTATCTTTTTCACCCCTTGCCGGTCCCCATGGCGGCCCGAATAACCAAATACCTTAACAAATATGTGCGCAGGGGTCTCTGCTTAATACATATGTTTAGTTTTTATTTCTGGAGCCCTTCGTTAGCCCGAAAAATGCGGAAAACCAATATGCGTTATTACCCGGAATATCCGTCACGGTCCTGGCATCCCATTTTATCTCTGTAATAGGCAACTTCCGGTCCTCAGGGAGGATTGATCTACATGTATGATACCTCAAAACGTTTGTCAATGCCTCTGCTTGATAACTATTCCCCGTAGATCATTCCATAGGACCTGTGGACCAAGTAAGAAGTAAAAAACCATGGTCGGGTAGGTCAAAATTGCCGGCTGTACAACCATTATGGCTCAATTGTCGTCCACTTCCGGTCTCCAGGATAGCTTGACATACATGTATTATACCTCAAAATGTTTGTACATGTCTCTGCTTTATAAATATATACAGTAAGACTGTCTATACGCCCCTTGATTGGAGTAAATAATGTAAAACCAATGTCCGCGATAGGTTAAAATAAAACGGTTTATCTATGTTTTCACCCCCTTCCGGTCCCCATGGCTGCCCGAATAACCACATACCTTAACAAATATGTGCGCAGGGGTCTCTGCTTAATATATATGTTTAGTTTTTATTTCTGGAGCCCTTCGTTAGCCCGAAAAATGCGAAAAACCAATATGCGTTATTACCCGGAATATCCGTCACGGTCCTGGCATCCCATTTTAGCTCCATAATAGGCAACTTCCGGTCCTCAGGGAGGCTTGATCTACATGTATGATACCTCAAAACGTTTGTCAATGCCTCTGCTTGATAACTATTCCCCGTAGATCATTCCATAGGACCTGTGGACCAAGTCAGAAGTAAAAAACCATGGTCGGGTAGGTCAAAATTGCCGGCTGTACAACCATTATGGCTCAATTGTCGTCCACGTCCGGTCTCCATGATAGCTTGACATACATGTATTATACCTCAAAATGTTTGTACATGTCTCTGCTTTATAAATATATACAGTAAGACTGTCTATACGCCCCTTGATTGGAGTAAATAATGTAAAACCAATGTCCGCGGTATGTTAAAATAAAACGGTTTACCTATCTTTTTCACCCCCTGCCGGTCCCCATGGCGGCCCGAATAACCAAATACCTTAACAAATATGTGCGCAGGGGTCTCTGCTTAATACATATGTTTAGTTTTTATTTCTGGAGCCCTTCGTTAGCCAGAAAAATGCGAAAAACCAATATGCGTTATTACCCGGAATATCCGTCACGATCCTGGCATCCCATTTTAGCTCAGTAATAGGCAACTTCGGTCCCCACGGAGGCTTGATCTACATGAATGATACCTCTAAACGTTTGTCAATGCCTCTGCTTGATAACTATTCCCCGTAGATCATTCCATAGGACCTGTGGACCAAGTCAGAAGTAAAAAACCATGGTCGGGTAGGTCAAAATTGCCGGCTGTACAACCATTATGGCTCAATTGTCGTCCACTTCCGGTCTCCAGGATAGCTTGACATTCATGTATTATACCTCAAAATGTTTATACATGTCTCTGCTTTATAAATATATACAGTAAGACTGTCTATACGCCCCTTGATTGGAGTAAATAATGTAAAACCAATGTCCGCGATAGGTTAAAATAAAACGGTTTATCTATGTTTTCACCCCCTTCCGGTCCCCATGGCGGCCCGAATAACCAAATACCTTAACAAATATGTGCGCAGGGGTCTCTGCTTAATATATATGTTTAGTTTTTATTTCTGGAACCCTTCGTTAGCCCGAAAAATGCGAAAAACCAATATGCGTTATTACCCGGAATATCCGTCACGGTCCTGGCATCCCATTTTAGCTCTGTAATAGCAACTTCCGGTCCTCAGGGAGGCTTGATCTACATGTATGATACCTCAAAACGTTTGTCAATGCCTCTGCTTGATAACTATTCCCCGTAGATCATTCCATAGGACCTGTGGACCAAGTCAGAAGTAAAAAACCATGGTCGGGTAGGTCAAAATTGCCGGCTGTACAACCATTATGGCTCAATTGTCGTCCACTTCCGGTCTCCAGGATAGCTTGACATACATGTATTATACCTCAAAATGTTTGTACATGTCTCTGCTTTATAAATATATACAGTAAGACTGTCTATACGCCCCTTGATTGGAGTAAATAATGTAAAACCAATGTCCGCGGTAGGTTAAAATAAACGGTTTACCTATGTTTTCACCCCCTTCCGATCCCCATGGCGGCCCGAATAACCAAATACCTTAACAAATATGTGTGCAGGGGACTCTGCTTAATATATATGTTTAGTTTTTATTTCTGGAGCCCTTCGTTAGCCAGAAAATTGCGAAAAACCAATATGCGTTATTACCCGGAATATCCGTCACGGTCCTGGCATCCCATTTTAGCTCCGTAATAGACAATTTTGCGGTCCTCACGGAGGCTTGATCTACATGTATGATACCTCAAAACGTTTGTCAATGCCTCTGCTTGATAACTATTCCCCGTAGATCATTCCATAGGACCTGTGGACCAAGTAAGAAGTAAAAAACCATGGTCGGGTAGGTCAAAATTGCCGGCTGTACAACCATTATGGCTCAATTGTCGTCCACTTCCGGTCTCCAGGATAGCTTGACATACATGTATTATACCTCAAAATGTTTGTACATGTCTCTGCTTTATAAATATATACAGTAAGACTGTCTATACGCCCCTTGATTGGAGTAAATAATGTAAAACCAATGTCCGCGATAGGTTAAAATAAAACGGTTTATCTATGTTTTCACCCCATTCCGGTACCCATGGCTGCCCGAATAACCAAATACCTTAACAAATATGTGCGCAGGGGTCTCTGCTTAATATATATGTTTAGTTTTTATTTCTGGAGCCCTTCGTTAGCCCGAAAAATGCGAAAAACCAATATGCGTTATTACCAGGAATATCCGTCACGGTCCTGGCATCCCATTTTAGCTCCATAATAGGCAACTTCCGGTCCTCAGGGAGGCTTGATCTACATGTATGATACCTCAAAACGTTTATCAATGCCTCTGCTTGATAACTATTCCCCGTAGATCATTCCATAGGACCTGTGGACCAAGTCAGAAGTAAAAAACCATGGTCGGGTAGGTCAAAATTGCCGGCTGTACAACCATTATGGCTCAATTGTCGTCCACGTCCGGTCTCCATGATAGCTTGACATACATGTATTATACCTCAAAATGTTTGTACATGTCTCTGCTTTATAAATATATACAGTAAGACTGTCTATACGCCCCTTGATTGGAGTAAATAATGTAAAACCAATGTCCGCGGTATGTTAAAATAAAACGGTTTACCTATCTTTTTCACCCCCTGCCGGTCCCCATGGCGGCCCGAATAACCAAATACCTTAACAAATATGTGCGCATGGGTCTCTGCTTAATACATATGTTTAGTTTTTATTTCTGGAGCCCTTCGTTAGCCAGAAAAATGGGAAAAACCAATATGCGTTATTACCCGGAATATCCGTCACGATCCTGGCATCCCATTTTAGCTCAGTAATAGGCAACTTCGGTCCCCACGGAGGCTTGATCTACATGAATGATACCTCTAAACGTTTGTCAATGCCTCTGCTTGATAACTATTCCCCGTAGATCATTCCATAGGACCTGTGGACCAAGTCAGAAGTAAAAATCCATGGTCGGGTAGGTCAAAATTGCCGGCTGTACAACCATTATGGCTCAATTGTCGTCCACTTCCGGTCTCCAGGATAGCTTGACATTCATGTATTATACCTCAAAATGTTTGTACATGTCTCTGCTTTATAAATATATACAGTAAGACTGTCTATACGCCCCTTGATTGGAGTAAATAATGTAAAACCAATGTCCGCGATAGGTTAAAATAAAACGGTTTATCTATGTTTTCACCCCCTTCCGGTCCCCATGGCGGCCCGAATAACCAAATACCTTAACAAATATGTGCGCAGGGGTCTCTGCTTAATATATATGTTTAGTTTTTATTTCTGGAACCCTTCTTTAGCCCGAAAAATGCGAAAAAACAATATGCGTTATTACCCGGAATATCCGTCACGGTCCTGGCATCCCATTTTAGCTCTGTAATAGGCAACTTCCGGTCCTCAGGGAGGCTTGATCTACATGTATGATACCTCAAAACGTTTGTCAATGCCTCTGCTTGATAACTATTCCCCGTAGATCATTCCATAGGACCTGTGGACCAAGTCAGAAGTAAAAAACCATGGTCAGCTAGGTCAAAATTGCCGGCTGTACAACCATTATGGCTCAATTGTCGTCCACTTCCGGTCTCCAGGATAGCTTGACATACATGTATTATACCTCAAAATGTTTGTACATGTCTCTGCTTTATAAATATATACAGTAAGACTGTCTATACGCCCCTTGATTGGAGTAAATAATGTAAAACCAATGTCCGCGGTAGGTTAAAATAAACGGTTTACCTATGTTTTCACCCCCTTCCGATCCCCATGGCGGCCCGAATAACCAAATACCTTAACAAATATGTGCGCAGGGGTCTCTGCTTAATATATATGTTTAGTTTTTATTTCTGGAGCCCTTCGTTAGCCAGAAAATTGCGAAAAACCAATATGCGTTATTACCAGGAATATCCGTCACGGTCCTGGCATCCCATTTTAGCTCCGTAATAGACAATTTTGCGGTCCTCACGGAGGCTTGATCTACATGTATGATACCTCAAAACGTTTGTCAATGCCTCTGCTTGATAACTATTCCCCGTAGATCATTCCATAGGACCTGTGGACCAAGTAAGAAGTAAAAAACCATGGTCGGGTAGGTCAAAATTGCCGGCTGTACAACCATTATGGCTCAATTGTCGTCCACTTCCGGTCTCCAGGATAGCTTGACATACATGTATTATACCCCAAAATGTTTGTACATGTCTCTGCTTTATAAATATATACAGTAAGACTGTCTATACGCCCCTTGATTGGAGTAAATAATGTAAAACCAATGTCCGCGATAGGTTAAAATAAAACGGTTTATCTATGTTTTCACCCCCTTCCGGTCCCCATGGCTGCCCGAATAACCAAATACCTTAACAAATATGTGCGCAGGGGTCTCTGCTTAATATATATGTTTAGTTTTTATTTCTGGAGCCCTTCGTTAGCCCGAAAAATGCGAAAAACCAATATGCGTTATTACCAGGAATATCCGTCACGGTCCTGGCATCCCATTTTAGCTCTGTAATAGGCAACTTCCGGTCCTCAGGGAGGCTTGATCTACATGTATGATACCTCAAAACGTTTATCAATGCCTCTGCTTGATAACTATTCCCCGTAGATCATTCCATAGGACCTGTGGACCAAGTCAGAAGTAAAAAACCATGGTCGGGTAGGTCAAAATTGCCGGCTGTACAACCATTATGGCTCAATTGTCGTCCACGTCCGGTCTCCATGATAGCTTGACATACATGTATTATACCTCAAAATGTTTGTACATGTCTCTGCTTTATAAATATATACAGTAAGACTGTCTATACGCCCCTTTATTGGAGTAAATAATGTAAAACCAATGTCCGCGATAGGTTAAAATAAAACGGTTTATCTATGTTTTCATCCCCTGCCGGTCCCCATGGCGGCCCGAATAACCAAATACCTTAATAAATATGTGCGCAGGGGTCTCTGCTTAATACATATGTTTAGTTTTTATTTCTGGAGCCCTTCGTTAGCCAGAAAAATGCGAAAAACCAATATGCGTTATTACCAGGAATATCCGTCACGGTCCTGGCATCCCATTTTAGCTCAGTAATAGGCAACTTCTGGTCCCCACGGAGGCCTGATCTACATGAATGATACCTCAAAACGTTTGTCAATGCCTCTGCTTGATAACTATTCCCCGTAGATCATTCCATAGGACCTGTGGACCAAGTAAGAAGTAAAAAACCATGGTCGTGTAGGTCAAAATTGCGGCTGTACAACCATTATGGCTCAATTGTCGTCCACTTCCGGTCTCCAGGATAGCTTGACATTCATGTATTATACCTCAAAATGTTTGTACATGTCTCTGCTTTATAAATATATACAGTAAGACTGTCAATACGCCCCTTGATTGGAGTAAATAATGTAAAACCAATGTCCGGCGGTATGTTAAAATAAAACGGTATATCTATGTATTCACCCCCTTCCGGTCCCCATGGTGGCCCGAATAACCAAATACCTTAACAAATATGTGCGCAGGGCTCTCTGCTTAATATATATGTTTAGTTTTTATTTCTGTAGCCCTTCGTTAGCCCGAAAAATGCAGAAAACCAATATGCGTTATTACCCGGAATATCCGTCACGGTCCTGGCATCCCATTTTATCTCTGTAATAGGCAACTTCCGGTCCTCAGGGAGGATTGATCTACATGTATGATACCTCAAAACGTTTGTCAATGCCTCTGCTTGATAACTATTCCCCGTAGATCATTCCATAGGACCTGTGGACCAAGTAAGAAGTAAAAAACCATGGTCGGGTAGGTCAAAATTGCCGGCTGTACAACCATTATGGCTCAATTGTCGTCCACTTCCGGTCTCCAGGATAGCTTGACATACATGTATTATACCTCAAAATGTTTGTACATGTCTCTGCTTTATAAATATATACAGTAAGACTGTCTATACGCCCCTTGATTGGAGTAAATAATGTAAAACCAATGTCCGCGGTATGTTAAAATAAAACGGTTTACCTATCTTTTTCACCCCCTGCCGGTCCCCATGGCGGCCCGAATAACCAAATACCTTAACAAATATGTGCGCATGGGTCTCTGCTTAATACATATGTTTAGTTTTTATTTCTGGAGCCCTTCGTTAGCCAGAAAAATGGGAAAAACCAATATGCGTTATTACCCGGAATATCCGTCACGATCCTGGCATCCCATTTTAGCTCAGTAATAGGCAACTTCGGTCCCCACGGAGGCTTGATCTACATGAATGATACCTCTAAACGTTTGTCAATGCCTCTGCTTGATAACTATTCCCCGTAGATCATTCCATAGGACCTGTGGACCAAGTCAGAAGTAAAAATCCATGGTCGGGTAGGTCAAAATTGCCGGCTGTACAACCATTATGGCTCAATTGTCGTCCACTTCCGGTCTCCATGATAGCTTGACATTCATGTATTATACCTCAAAATGTTTGTACATGTCTCTGCTTTATAAATATATACAGTAAGACTGTCTATACGCCCCTTGATTGGAGTAAATAATGTAAAACCAATGTCCGCGATAGGTTAAAATAAAACGGTTTATCTATGTTTTCACCCCCTTCCGGTCCCCATGGCGGCCCGAATAACCAAATACCTTAACAAATATGTGCGCAGGGGTCTCTGCTTAATATATATGTTTAGTTTTTATTTCTGGAACCCTTCTTTAGCCCGAAAAATGCGAAAAAACAATATGCGTTATTACCCGGAATATCCGTCACGGTCCTGGCATCCCATTTTAGCTCTGTAATAGGCAACTTCCGGTCCTCAGGGAGGCTTGATCTACATGTATGATACCTCAAAACGTTTGTCAATGCCTCTGCTTGATAACTATTCCCCGTAGATCATTCCATAGGACCTGTGGACCAAGTCAGAAGTAAAAAACCATGGTCAGCTAGGTCAAAATTGCCGGCTGTACAACCATTATGGCTCAATTGTCGTCCACTTCCGGTCTCCAGGATAGCTTGACATACATGTATTATACCTCAAAATGTTTGTACATGTCTCTGCTTTATAAATATATACAGTAAGACTGTCTATACGCCCCTTGATTGGAGTAAATAATGTAAAACCAATGTCCGCGGTAGGTTAAAATAAACGGTTTACCTATGTTTTCACCCCCTTCCGATCCCCATGGCGGCCCGAATAACCAAATACCTTAACAAATATGTGCGCAGGGGTCTCTGCTTAATATATATGTTTAGTTTTTATTTCTGGAGCCCTTCGTTAGCCAGAAAATTGCGAAAAACCAATATGCGTTATTACCAGGAATATCCGTCACGGTCCTGGCATCCCATTTTAGCTCCGTAATAGACAATTTTGCGGTCCTCACGGAGGCTTGATCTACATGTATGATACCTCAAAACGTTTGTCAATGCCTCTGCTTGATAACTATTCCCCGTAGATCATTCCATAGGACCTGTGGACCAAGTAAGAAGTAAAAAACCATGGTCGGGTAGGTCAAAATTGCCGGCTGTACAACCATTATGGCTCAATTGTCGTCCACTTCCGGTCTCCAGGATAGCTTGACATACATGTATTATACCCCAAAATGTTTGTACATGTCTCTGCTTTATAAATATATACAGTAAGACTGTCTATACGCCCCTTGATTGGAGTAAATAATGTAAAACCAATGTCCGCGATAGGTTAAAATAAACGGTTTACCTATGTTTTCACCCCCTTCCGATCCCCATGGCGGCCCGAATAACCAAATACCTTAACAAATATGTGCGCAGGGGTCTCTGCTTAATATATATGTTTAGTTTTTATTTCTGGAGCCCTTCGTTAGCCCGAAAAATGCGAAAAACCAATATGCGTTATTACCAGGAATATCCGTCACGGTCCTGGCATCCCATTTTAGCTCTGTAATAGGCAACTTCCGGTCCTCAGGGAGGCTTGATCTACATGTATGATACCTCAAAACGTTTATCAATGCCTCTGCTTGATAACTATTCCCCGTAGATCATTCCATAGGACCTGTGGACCAAGTCAGAAGTAAAAAACCATGGTCGGGTAGGTCAAAATTGCCGGCTGTACAACCATTATGGCTCAATTGTCGTCCACGTCCGGTCTCCATGATAGCTTGACATACATGTATTATACCTCAAAATGTTTGTACATGTCTCTGCTTTATAAATATATACAGTAAGACTGTCTATACGCCCCTTTATTGGAGTAAATAATGTAAAACCAATGTCCGCGATAGGTTAAAATAAAACGGTTTATCTATGTTTTCATCCCCTGCCGGTCCCCATGGCGGCCCGAATAACCAAATACCTTAATAAATATGTGCGCAGGGGTCTCTGCTTAATACATATGTTTAGTTTTTATTTCTGGAGCCCTTCGTTAGCCAGAAAAATGCGAAAAACCAATATGCGTTATTACCAGGAATATCCGTCACGGTCCTGGCATCCCATTTTAGCTCAGTAATAGGCAACTTCTGGTCCCCACGGAGGCCTGATCTACATGAATGATACCTCAAAACGTTTGTCAATGCCTCTGCTTGATAACTATTCCCCGTAGATCATTCCATAGGACCTGTGGACCAAGTAAGAAGTAAAAAACCATGGTCGTGTAGGTCAAAATTGCGGCTGTACAACCATTATGGCTCAATTGTCGTCCACTTCCGGTCTCCAGGATAGCTTGACATTCATGTATTATACCTCAAAATGTTTGTACATGTCTCTGCTTTATAAATATATACAGTAAGACTGTCAATACGCCCCTTGATTGGAGTAAATAATGTAAAACCAATGTCCGGCGGTATGTTAAAATAAAACGGTATATCTATGTATTCACCCCCTTCCGGTCCCCATGGTGGCCCGAATAACCAAATACCTTAACAAATATGTGCGCAGGGCTCTCTGCTTAATATATATGTTTAGTTTTTATTTCTGTAGCCCTTCGTTAGCCCGAAAAATGCAGAAAACCAATATGCGTTATTACCCGGAATATCCGTCACGGTCCTGGCATCCCATTTTATCTCTGTAATAGGCAACTTCCGGTCCTCAGGGAGGATTGATCTACATGTATGATACCTCAAAACGTTTGTCAATGCCTCTGCTTGATAACTATTCCCCGTAGATCATTCCATAGGACCTGTGGACCAAGTAAGAAGTAAAAAACCATGGTCGGGTAGGTCAAAATTGCCGGCTGTACAACCATTATGGCTCAATTGTCGTCCACTTCCGGTCTCCAGGATAGCTTGACATACATGTATTATACCTCAAAATGTTTGTACATGTCTCTGCTTTATAAATATATACAGTAAGACTGTCTATACGCCCCTTGATTGGAGTAAATAATGTAAAACCAATGTCCGCGATAGGTTGAAATAAAACGGTTTATCTATGTTTTCACCCCCTTCCGGTCCCCATGGCTGCCCGAATAACCAAATACCTTGACAAATATGTGCGCAGGGGTCTCTGCTTAATATATATGTTTAGTTTTTATTTCTGGAGCCCTTCGTTAGCCAGAAAATTGCGAAAAACCAATATGCGTTATTACCCGGAATATCCGTCACGGTCCTGGCATCCCATTTTAGCTCCGTAATAGACATTTTTGCGGTCCTCACGGAGGCTTGATCTACATGTATGATACCTCACAACGTTTGTCAATGCCTCTGCTTGATAACTATTCCCCGTAGATCATTCCATAGGACCTGTGGACCAAGTAAGAAGTAAAAAACCATGGTCGGGTAGGTCAAAATTGCCGGCTGTACAACCATTATGGCTCAATTGTCGTCCACTTCCGGTCTCCAGGATAACTTGACATACATGTATTATACCTCAAAATGTTTGTACATGTCTCTGCTTTATAAATATATACAGTAAGACTGTCTATACGCCCCTTGATTGGAGTAAATAATGTAAAACCAATGTCCGCGATAGGTTAAAATAAAACGGTTTATCTATGTTTTCATCCCCTGCCGGTCCCCATGGCGGCCCGAATAACCAAATACCTTAATAAATATGTGCGCAGGGGTCTCTGCTTAATACATATGTTTAGTTTTTATTTCTGGAGCCCTTCGTTAGCCAGAAAAATGCGAAAAACCAATATGCGTTATTACCAGGAATATCCGTCACGGTCCTGGCATCCCATTTTAGCTCAGTAATAGGCAACTTCTGGTCCCCACGGAGGCTTGATCTACATGAATGATACCTCAAAACGTTTGTCAATGCCTCTGCTTGATAACTATTCCCCGTAGATCATTCCATAGGACCTGTGGACCAAGTAAGAAGTAAAAAACCATGGTCGTGTAGGTCAAAATTGCGGCTGTACAACCATTATGGCTCAATTGTCGTCCACTTCCGGTCTCCAGGATAGCTTGACATTCATGTATTATACCTCAAAATGTTTGTACATGTCTCTGCTTTATAAATATATACAGTAAGACTGTCTATACGCCCCTTGATTGGAGTAAATAATGTAAAACCAATGTCCGGCGGTATGTTAAAATAAAACGGTATATCTATGTATTCACCCCCTTCCGGTCCCCATGGCGGCCCGAATAACCAAATACCTTAACAAATATGTGCGCAGGGGTCTCTGCTTAATATATATGTTTAGTTTTTATTTCTGTAGCCCTTCGTTAGCCCGAAAAATGCAGAAAACCAATATGCGTTATTACCCGGAATATCCGTCACGGTCCTGGCATCCCATTTTATCTCTGTAATAGGCAACTTCCGGTCCTCAGGGAGGATTGATCTACATGTATGATACCTCAAAACGTTTGTCAATGCCTCTGCTTGATAACTATTCCCCGTAGATCATTCCATAGGACCTGTGGACCAAGTAAGAAGTAAAAAACCATGGTCGGGTAGGTCAAAATTGCCGGCTGTACAACCATTATGGCTCAATTGTCGTCCACTTCCGGTCTCCAGGATAGCTTGACATACATGTATTATACCTCAAAATGTTTGTACATGTCTCTGGTTTATAAATATATACAGTAAGACTGTCTATACGCCCCTTGATTGGAGTAAATAATGTAAAACCAATGTCCGCGATAGGTTAAAATAAAACGGTTTATCTATGTTTTCACCCCCTTCCGGTCCCCATGGCTGCCCGAATAACCAAATACCTTAACAAATATGTGCGCAGGGGTCTCTGCTTAATATATATGTTTAGTTTTTATTTCTGGAGCCCTTCGTTAGCCCGAAAAATGCGAAAAACCAATATGCGTTATTACCCGGAATATCCGTCACGGTCCTGGCATCCCATTTTAGCTCCATAATAGGCAACTTCCGGTCCTCAGGGAGGCTTGATCTACATGTATGATACCTCAAAACGTTTGTCAATGCCTCTGCTTGATAACTATTCCCCGTAGATCATTCCATAGGACCTGTGGACCAAGTAAGAAGTAAAAAACCATGGTCGGGTAGGTCAAAATTGCCGGCTGTACAACCATTATGGCTCAATTGTCGTCCACTTCCGGTCTCCAGGATAGCTTGACATTCATGTATTATACCTCAAAATGTTTGTACATGTCTCTGTTTTATAAATATATACAGTAAGACTGTCTATACGCCCCTTGATTGGAGTAAATAATGTAAAACCAATGTCCGGCGGTATGTTAAAATAAAACGGTATATCTATGTATTCACCCCCTTCCGGTCCCCATGGCGGCCCGAATAACCAAATACCTTAACAAATATTTGCGCAGAGGTCTCTGCTTAATATATATGTTTAGTTTTTATTTCTGTAGCCCTTCGTTAGCCCGAAAAATGCAGAAAACCAATATGCGTTATTACCCGGAATATCCGTCACGGTCCTGGCATCCCATTTTATCTCTGTAATAGGCAACTTCCGGTCCTCAGGGAGGATTGATCTACATGTATGATACCTCAAAACGTTTGTCAATGCCTCTGCTTGATAACTATTCCCCGTAGATCATTCCATAGGACCTGTGGACCAAGTAAGAAGTAAAAAACCATGGTCGGGTAGGTCAAAATTGCCGGCTGTACAACCATTATGGCTCAATTGTCGTCCACTTCCGGTCTCCAGGATAGCTTGACATTCATGTATTATACCTCAAAATGTTTGTACATGTCTCTGTTTTATAAATATATACAGTAAGACTGTCTATACGCCCCTTGATTGGAGTAAATAATGTAAAACCAATGTCCGCGATAGGTTAAAATAAAACGGTTTATCTATGTTTTCACCCCCTTCCGGTCCCCATGGCTGCCCGAATAACCAAATACCTTAACAAATATGTGCGCAGGGGTCTCTGCTTAATATATATGTTTAGTTTTTATTTCTGGAGCCCTTCGTTAGCCCGAAAAATGCGAAAAACCAATATGCGTTATTACCAGGAATATCCGTCACGGTCCTGGCATCCCATTTTAGCTCTGTAATAGGCAACTTCCGGTCCTCAGGGAGGCTTGATCTACATGTATGATACCTCAAAACGTTTATCAATGCCTCTGCTTGATAACTATTCCCCGTAGATCATTCCATAGGACCTGTGGACCAAGTCAGAAGTAAAAAACCATGGTCGGGTAGGTCAAAATTGCCGGCTGTACAACCATTATGGCTCAATTGTCGTCCACGTCCGGTCTCCATGATAGCTTGACATACATGTATTATACCTCAAAATGTTTGTACATGTCTCTGCTTTATAAATATATACAGTAAGACTGTCTATACGCCCCTTTATTGGAGTAAATAATGTAAAACCAATGTCCGCGATAGGTTAAAATAAAACGGTTTATCTATGTTTTCATCCCCTGCCGGTCCCCATGGCGGCCCGAATAACCAAATACCTTAATAAATATGTGCGCAGGGGTCTCTGCTTAATACATATGTTTAGTTTTTATTTCTGGAGCCCTTCGTTAGCCAGAAAAATGCGAAAAACCAATATGCGTTATTACCAGGAATATCCGTCACGGTCCTGGCATCCCATTTTAGCTCAGTAATAGGCAACTTCTGGTCCCCACGGAGGCCTGATCTACATGAATGATACCTCAAAACGTTTGTCAATGCCTCTGCTTGATAACTATTCCCCGTAGATCATTCCATAGGACCTGTGGACCAAGTAAGAAGTAAAAAACCATGGTCGTGTAGGTCAAAATTGCGGCTGTACAACCATTATGGCTCAATTGTCGTCCACTTCCGGTCTCCAGGATAGCTTGACATTCATGTATTATACCTCAAAATGTTTGTACATGTCTCTGCTTTATAAATATATACAGTAAGACTGTCAATACGCCCCTTGATTGGAGTAAATAATGTAAAACCAATGTCCGGCGGTATGTTAAAATAAAACGGTATATCTATGTATTCACCCCCTTCCGGTCCCCATGGTGGCCCGAATAACCAAATACCTTAACAAATATGTGCGCAGGGCTCTCTGCTTAATATATATGTTTAGTTTTTATTTCTGTAGCCCTTCGTTAGCCCGAAAAATGCAGAAAACCAATATGCGTTATTACCCGGAATATCCGTCACGGTCCTGGCATCCCATTTTATCTCTGTAATAGGCAACTTCCGGTCCTCAGGGAGGATTGATCTACATGTATGATACCTCAAAACGTTTGTCAATGCCTCTGCTTGATAACTATTCCCCGTAGATCATTCCATAGGACCTGTGGACCAAGTAAGAAGTAAAAAACCATGGTCGGGTAGGTCAAAATTGCCGGCTGTACAACCATTATGGCTCAATTGTCGTCCACTTCCGGTCTCCAGGATAGCTTGACATACATGTATTATACCTCAAAATGTTTGTACATGTCTCTGCTTTATAAATATATACAGTAAGACTGTCTATACGCCCCTTGATTGGAGTAAATAATGTAAAACCAATGTCCGCGGTATGTTAAAATAAAACGGTTTACCTATCTTTTTCACCCCCTGCCGGTCCCCATGGCGGCCCGAATAACCAAATACCTTAACAAATATGTGCGCATGGGTCTCTGCTTAATACATATGTTTAGTTTTTATTTCTGGAGCCCTTCGTTAGCCAGAAAAATGGGAAAAACCAATATGCGTTATTACCCGGAATATCCGTCACGATCCTGGCATCCCATTTTAGCTCAGTAATAGGCAACTTCGGTCCCCACGGAGGCTTGATCTACATGAATGATACCTCTAAACGTTTGTCAATGCCTCTGCTTGATAACTATTCCCCGTAGATCATTCCATAGGACCTGTGGACCAAGTCAGAAGTAAAAATCCATGGTCGGGTAGGTCAAAATTGCCGGCTGTACAACCATTATGGCTCAATTGTCGTCCACTTCCGGTCTCCAGGATAGCTTGACATTCATGTATTATACCTCAAAATGTTTGTACATGTCTCTGCTTTATAAATATATACAGTAAGACTGTCTATACGCCCCTTGATTGGAGTAAATAATGTAAAACCAATGTCCGCGATAGGTTAAAATAAAACGGTTTATCTATGTTTTCACCCCCTTCCGGTCCCCATGGCGGCCCGAATAACCAAATACCTTAACAAATATGTGCGCAGGGGTCTCTGCTTAATATATATGTTTAGTTTTTATTTCTGGAACCCTTCTTTAGCCCGAAAAATGCGAAAAAACAATATGCGTTATTACCCGGAATATCCGTCACGGTCCTGGCATCCCATTTTATCTCTGTAATAGGCAACTTCCGGTCCTCAGGGAGGCTTGATCTACATGTATGATACCTCAAAACGTTTGTCAATGCCTCTGCTTGATAACTATTCCCCGTAGATCATTCCATAGGACCTGTGGACCAAGTCAGAAGTAAAAAACCATGGTCAGCTAGGTCAAAATTGCCGGCTGTACAACCATTATGGCTCAATTGTCGTCCACTTCCGGTCTCCAGGATAGCTTGACATACATGTATTATACCTCAAAATGTTTGTACATGTCTCTGCTTTATAAATATATACAGTAAGACTGTCTATACGCCCCTTGATTGGAGTAAATAATGTAAAACCAATGTCCGCGGTAGGTTAAAATAAACGGTTTACCTATGTTTTCACCCCCTTCCGATCCCCATGGCGGCCCGAATAACCAAATACCTTAACAAATATGTGCGCAGGGGTCTCTGCTTAATATATATGTTTAGTTTTTATTTCTGGAGCCCTTCGTTAGCCAGAAAATTGCGAAAAACCAATATGCGTTATTACCCGGAATATCCGTCACGGTCCTGGCATCCCATTTTAGCTCCGTAATAGACAATTTTGCGGTCCTCACGGAGGCTTGATCTACATGTATGATACCTCAAAACGTTTGTCAATGCCTCTGCTTGATAACTATTCCCCGTAGATCATTCCATAGGACCTGTGGACCAAGTAAGAAGTAAAAAACCATGGTCGGGTAGGTCAAAATTGCCGGCTGTACAACCATTATGGCTCAATTGTCGTCCACTTCCGGTCTCCAGGATAGCTTGACATACATGTATTATACCCCAAAATGTTTGTACATGTCTCTGCTTTATAAATATATACAGTAAGACTGTCTATACGCCCCTTGATTGGAGTAAATAATGTAAAACCAATGTCCGCGATAGGTTAAAATAAAACGGTTTATCTATGTTTTCACCCCCTTCCGGTCCCCATGGCTGCCCGAATAACCAAATACCTTAACAAATATGTGCGCAGGGGTCTCTGCTTAATATATATGTTTAGTTTTTATTTCTGGAGCCCTTCGTTAGCCCGAAAAATGCGAAAAACCAATATGCGTTATTACCAGGAATATCCGTCACGGTCCTGGCATCCCATTTTAGCTCTGTAATAGGCAACTTCCGGTCCTCAGGGAGGCTTGATCTACATGTATGATACCTCAAAACGTTTATCAATGCCTCTGCTTGATAACTATTCCCCGTAGATCATTCCATAGGACCTGTGGACCAAGTCAGAAGTAAAAAACCATGGTCGGGTAGGTCAAAATTGCCGGCTGTACAACCATTATGGCTCAATTGTCGTCCACGTCCGGTCTCCATGATAGCTTGACATACATGTATTATACCTCAAAATGTTTGTACATGTCTCTGCTTTATAAATATATACAGTAAGACTGTCTATACGCCCCTTTATTGGAGTAAATAATGTAAAACCAATGTCCGCGATAGGTTAAAATAAAACGGTTTATCTATGTTTTCATCCCCTGCCGGTCCCCATGGCGGCCCGAATAACCAAATACCTTAATAAATATGTGCGCAGGGGTCTCTGCTTAATACATATGTTTAGTTTTTATTTCTGGAGCCCTTCGTTAGCCAGAAAAATGCGAAAAACCAATATGCGTTATTACCAGGAATATCCGTCACGGTCCTGGCATCCCATTTTAGCTCAGTAATAGGCAACTTCTGGTCCCCACGGAGGCCTGATCTACATGAATGATACCTCAAAACGTTTGTCAATGCCTCTGCTTGATAACTATTCCCCGTAGATCATTCCATAGGACCTGTGGACCAAGTAAGAAGTAAAAAACCATGGTCGTGTAGGTCAAAATTGCGGCTGTACAACCATTATGGCTCAATTGTCGTCCACTTCCGGTCTCCAGGATAGCTTGACATTCATGTATTATACCTCAAAATGTTTGTACATGTCTCTGCTTTATAAATATATACAGTAAGACTGTCAATACGCCCCTTGATTGGAGTAAATAATGTAAAACCAATGTCCGGCGGTATGTTAAAATAAAACGGTATATCTATGTATTCACCCCCTTCCGGTCCCCATGGTGGCCCGAATAACCAAATACCTTAACAAATATGTGCGCAGGGCTCTCTGCTTAATATATATGTTTAGTTTTTATTTCTGTAGCCCTTCGTTAGCCCGAAAAATGCAGAAAACCAATATGCGTTATTACCCGGAATATCCGTCACGGTCCTGGCATCCCATTTTATCTCTGTAATAGGCAACTTCCGGTCCTCAGGGAGGATTGATCTACATGTATGATACCTCAAAACGTTTGTCAATGCCTCTGCTTGATAACTATTCCCCGTAGATCATTCCATAGGACCTGTGGACCAAGTAAGAAGTAAAAAACCATGGTCGGGTAGGTCAAAATTGCCGGCTGTACAACCATTATGGCTCAATTGTCGTCCACTTCCGGTCTCCAGGATAGCTTGACATACATGTATTATACCTCAAAATGTTTGTACATGTCTCTGCTTTATAAATATATACAGTAAGACTGTCTATACGCCCCTTGATTGGAGTAAATAATGTAAAACCAATGTCCGCGATAGGTTGAAATAAAACGGTTTATCTATGTTTTCACCCCCTTCCGGTCCCCATGGCTGCCCGAATAACCAAATACCTTGACAAATATGTGCGCAGGGGTCTCTGCTTAATATATATGTTTAGTTTTTATTTCTGGAGCCCTTCGTTAGCCAGAAAATTGCGAAAAACCAATATGCGTTATTACCCGGAATATCCGTCACGGTCCTGGCATCCCATTTTAGCTCCGTAATAGACATTTTTGCGGTCCTCACGGAGGCTTGATCTACATGTATGATACCTCACAACGTTTGTCAATGCCTCTGCTTGATAACTATTCCCCGTAGATCATTCCATAGGACCTGTGGACCAAGTAAGAAGTAAAAAACCATGGTCGGGTAGGTCAAAATTGCCGGCTGTACAACCATTATGGCTCAATTGTCGTCCACTTCCGGTCTCCAGGATAACTTGACATACATGTATTATACCTCAAAATGTTTGTACATGTCTCTGCTTTATAAATATATACAGTAAGACTGTCTATACGCCCCTTGATTGGAGTAAATAATGTAAAACCAATGTCCGCGATAGGTTAAAATAAAACGGTTTATCTGTTTTCATCCCCTGCCGGTCCCCATGGCGGCCCGAATAACCAAATACCTTAATAAATATGTGCGCAGGGGTCTCTGCTTAATACATATGTTTAGTTTTTATTTCTGGAGCCCTTCGTTAGCCAGAAAAATGCGAAAAACCAATATGCGTTATTACCAGGAATATCCGTCACGGTCCTGGCATCCCATTTTAGCTCAGTAATAGGCAACTTCTGGTCCCCACGGAGGCTTGATCTACATGAATGATACCTCAAAACGTTTGTCAATGCCTCTGCTTGATAACTATTCCCCGTAGATCATTCCATAGGACCTGTGGACCAAGTAAGAAGTAAAAAACCATGGTCGTGTAGGTCAAAATTGCGGCTGTACAACCATTATGGCTCAATTGTCGTCCACTTCCGGTCTCCAGGATAGCTTGACATTCATGTATTATACCTCAAAATGTTTGTACATGTCTCTGCTTTATAAATATATACAGTAAGACTGTCTATACGCCCCTTGATTGGAGTAAATAATGTAAAACCAATGTCCGGCGGTATGTTAAAATAAAACGGTATATCTATGTATTCACCCCCTTCCGGTCCCCATGGCGGCCCGAATAACCAAATACCTTAACAAATATGTGCGCAGGGGTCTCTGCTTAATATATATGTTTAGTTTTTATTTCTGTAGCCCTTCGTTAGCCCGAAAAATGCAGAAAACCAATATGCGTTATTACCCGGAATATCCGTCACGGTCCTGGCATCCCATTTTATCTCTGTAATAGGCAACTTCCGGTCCTCAGGGAGGATTGATCTACATGTATGATACCTCAAAACGTTTGTCAATGCCTCTGCTTGATAACTATTCCCCGTAGATCATTCCATAGGACCTGTGGACCAAGTAAGAAGTAAAAAACCATGGTCGGGTAGGTCAAAATTGCCGGCTGTACAACCATTATGGCTCAATTGTCGTCCACTTCCGGTCTCCAGGATAGCTTGACATACATGTATTATACCTCAAAATGTTTGTACATGTCTCTGGTTTATAAATATATACAGTAAGACTGTCTATACGCCCCTTGATTGGAGTAAATAATGTAAAACCAATGTCCGCGATAGGTTAAAATAAAACGGTTTATCTATGTTTTCACCCCCTTCCGGTCCCCATGGCTGCCCGAATAACCAAATACCTTAACAAATATGTGCGCAGGGGTCTCTGCTTAATATATATGTTTAGTTTTTATTTCTGGAGCCCTTCGTTAGCCCGAAAAATGCGAAAAACCAATATGCGTTATTACCCGGAATATCCGTCACGGTCCTGGCATCCCATTTTAGCTCCATAATAGGCAACTTCCGGTCCTCAGGGAGGCTTGATCTACATGTATGATACCTCAAAACGTTTGTCAATGCCTCTGCTTGATAACTATTCCCCGTTGATCATTCCATAGGACCTGTGGACCAAGTAAGAAGTAAAAAACCATGGTCGGGTAGGTCAAAATTGCCGGCTGTACAACCATTATGGCTCAATTGTCGTCCACTTCCGGTCTCCAGGATAGCTTGACATTCATGTATTATACCTCAAAATGTTTGTACATGTCTCTGTTTTATAAATATATACAGTAAGACTGTCTATACGCCCCTTGATTGGAGTAAATAATGTAAAACCAATGTCCGGCGGTATGTTAAAATAAAACGGTATATCTATGTATTCACCCCCTTCCGGTCCCCATGGCGGCCCGAATAACCAAATACCTTAACAAATATTTGCGCAGAGGTCTCTGCTTAATATATATGTTTAGTTTTTATTTCTGTAGCCCTTCGTTAGCCCGAAAAATGCAGAAAACCAATATGCGTTATTACCCGGAATATCCGTCACGGTCCTGGCATCCCATTTTATCTCTGTAATAGGCAACTTCCGGTCCTCAGGGAGGATTGATCTACATGTATGATACCTCAAAACGTTTGTCAATGCCTCTGCTTGATAACTATTCCCCGTAGATCATTCCATAGGACCTGTGGACCAAGTAAGAAGTAAAAAACCATGGTCGGGTAGGTCAAAATTGCCGGCTGTACAACCATTATGGCTCAATTGTCGTCCACTTCCGGTCTCCAGGATAGCTTGACATTCATGTATTATACCTCAAAATGTTTGTACATGTCTCTGTTTTATAAATATATACAGTAAGACTGTCTATACGCCCCTTGATTGGAGTAAATAATGTAAAACCAATGTCCGGCGGTATGTTAAAATAAAACGGTATATCTATGTATTCACCCCCTTCCGGTCCCCATGGCGGCCCGAATAACCAAATACCTTAACAAATATTTGCGCAGAGGTCTCTGCTTAATATATATGTTTAGTTTTTATTTCTGTAGCCCTTCGTTAGCCCGAAAAATGCAGAAAACCAATATGCGTTATTACCCGGAATATCCGTCACGGTCCTGGCATCCCATTTTATCTCTGTAATAGGCAACTTCCGGTCCTCAGGGAGGATTGATCTACATGTATGATACCTCAAAACGTTTGTCAATGCCTCTGCTTGATAACTATTCCCCGTAGATCATTCCATAGGACCTGTGGACCAAGTAAGAAGTAAAAAACCATGGTCGGGTAGGTTAAAATTGCAGGCTGTACAACCATTATGGCTCAATTGTCGTCCACTTCCGGTCTCCATGATAGCTTGACATACATGTATTATACCTCAAAATGTTTGTACATGTCTCTGCTTTATAAATATATACAGTAAGACTGTCTATACGCCCCTTGATTGGAGTAAATAATGTAAAACCAATGTCCGCGGTATGTTAAAATAAAACGGTTTACCTATCTTTTTCACCCCCTGCCGGTCCCCATGGCGGCCCGAATAACCAAATACCTTAACAAATATGTGCGCAGGGGTCTCTGCTTAATACATATGTTTAGTTTTTATTTCTGGAGCCCTTCGTTAGCCAGAAAAATGCGAAAAACCAATATGCGTTATTACCCGGAATATCCGTCACGGTCCTGGCATCCCATTTTAGCTCAGTAATAGGCAACTTCGGTCCCCACGGAGACTTGATCTACATGAATGATACCTCTAAACGTTTGTCAATGCCTCTGCTTGATAACTATTCCCCGTAGATCATTCCATAGGACCTGTGGACCAAGTCAGAAGTAAAAAACCATGGTCGGGTAGGTCAAAATTGCGGCTATACAACCATTATGGCTCAATTGTCGTCCACTTCCGGTCTCCAGGATAGCTTGACATTCATGTATTATACCTCAAAATGTTTGTACATGTCTCTGCTTTATAAATATATACAGTAAGACTGTCTATACGCCCCTTGATTGGAGTAAATAATGTAAAACCAATGTCCGCGATAGGTTAAAATAAAACGGTTTATCTATGTTTTCACCCCCTTCCGGTCCCCATGGCGGCCCGAATAACCAAATACCTTAACAAATATGTGCGCAGGGGTCTCTGCTTAATATATATGTTTAGTTTTTATTTCTGGAACCCTTCGTTAGCCCGAAAAATGCGAAAAACCAATATGCGTTATTACCCGGAATATCCGTCACGGTCCTGGCATCCCATTTTAGCTCTGTAATAGGCAACTTCCGGTCCTCAGGGAGGCTTGATCTACATGTATGATACCTCAAAACGTTTGTCAATGCCTCTGCTTGATAACTATTCCCCGTAGATCATTCCATAGGACCTGTGGACCAAGTCAGAAGTAAAAAACCATGGTCGGCTAGGTCAAAATTGCAGGCTGTACAACCATTATGGCTCAATTGTCGTCCACTTCCGGTCTCCAGGATAGCTTGACATACATGTATTATACCTCAAAATGTTTGTACATGTCTCTGCTTTATAAATATATACAGTAAGACTGTCTATACGCCCCTTGATTGGAGTAAATAATGTAAAACCAATGTCCGCGGTAGGTTAAAATAAACGGTTTACCTATGTTTTCACCCCCTTCCGATCCCCATGGCGGCCCGAATAACCAAATACCTTAACAAATATGTGCGCAGGGGTCTCTGCTTAATATATATGTTTAGTTTTTATTTCTGGAGCCCTTCGTTAGCCAGAAAATTGCGAAAAACCAATATGCGTTATTACCCGGAATATCCGTCACGGTCCTGGCATCCCATTTTAGCTCCGTAATAGACAATTTTGCGGTCCTCACGGAGGCTTGATCTACATGTATGATACCTCAAAACGTTTGTCAATGCCTCTGCTTGATAACTATTCCCCGTAGATCATTCCATAGGACCTGTGGACCAAGTAAGAAGTAAAAAACCATGGTCGGGTAGGTCAAAATTGCCGGCTGTACAACCATTATGGCTCAATTGTCGTCCACTTCCGGTCTCCAGGATAGCTTGACATACATGTATTATACCTCAAAATGTTTGTACATGTCTCTGCTTTATAAATATATACAGTAAGACTGTCTATACGCCCCTTGATTGGAGTAAATAATGTAAAACCAATGTCCGGCGGTATGTTAAAATAAAACGGTATATCTATGTATTCACCCCCTTCCGGTCCCCATGGCGGCCCGAATAACCAAATACCTTAACAAATATTTGCGCAGAGGTCTCTGCTTAATATATATGTTTAGTTTTTATTTCTGTAGCCCTTCGTTAGCCCGAAAAATGCAGAAAACCAATATGCGTTATTACCCGGAATATCCGTCACGGTCCTGGCATCCCATTTTATCTCTGTAATAGGCAACTTCCGGTCCTCAGGGAGGATTGATCTACATGTATGATACCTCAAAACGTTTGTCAATGCCTCTGCTTGATAACTATTCCCCGTAGATCATTCCATAGGACCTGTGGACCAAGTAAGAAGTAAAAAACCATGGTCGGGTAGGTCAAAATTGCCGGCTGTACAACCATTATGGCTCAATTGTCGTCCACTTCCGGTCTCCAGGATAGCTTGACATACATGTATTATACCTCAAAATGTTTGTACATGTCTCTGCTTTATAAATATATACAGTAAGACTGTCTATACGCCCCTTGATTGGAGTAAATAATGTAAAACCAATGTCCGCGATAGGTTAAAATAAAACGGTTTATCTATGTTTTCACCCCCTTCCGGTCCCCATGGCTGCCCGAATAACCACATACCTTAACAAATATGTGCGCAGGGGTCTCTGCTTAATATATATGTTTAGTTTTTATTTCTGGAGCCCTTCGTTAGCCCGAAAAATGCGAAAAACCAATATGCGTTATTACCCGGAATATCCGTCACGGTCCTGGCATCCCATTTTAGCTCCATAATAGGCAACTTCCGGTCCTCAGGGAGGCTTGATCTACATGTATGATACCTCAAAACGTTTATCAATGCCTCTGCTTGATAACTATTCCCCGTAGATCATTCCATAGGACCTGTGGACCAAGTCAGAAGTAAAAAACCATGGTCGGGTAGGTCAAAATTGCCGGCTGTACAACCATTATGGCTCAATTGTCGTCCACGTCCGGTCTCCATGATAGCTTGACATACATGTATTATACCTCAAAATGTTTGTACATGTCTCTGCTTTATAAATATATACAGTAAGACTGTCTATACGCCCCTTGATTGGAGTAAATAATGTAAAACCAATGTCCGCGGTATGTTAAAATAAAACGGTTTACCTATCTTTTTCACCCCCTGCCGGTCCCCATGGCGGCCCGAATAACCAAATACCTTAACAAATATGTGCGCAGGGGTCTCTGCTTAATACATATGTTTAGTTTTTATTTCTGGAGCCCTTCGTTAGCCAGAAAAATGGGAAAAACCAATATGCGTTATTACCCGGAATATCCGTCACGATCCTGGCATCCCATTTTAGCTCAGTAATAGGCAACTTCGGTCCCCACGGAGGCTTGATCTACATGAATGATACCTCTAAACGTTTGTCAATGCCTCTGCTTGATAACTATTCCCCGTAGATCATTCCATAGGACCTGTGGACCAAGTAAGAAGTAAAAAACCATGGTCGGGTAGGTCAAAATTGCCGGCTGTACAACCATTATGGCTCAATTGTCGTCCACTTCCGGTCTCCAGGATAGCTTGACATTCATGTATTATACCTCAAAATGTTTGTACATGTCTCTGCTTTATAAATATATACAGTAAGACTGTCTATACGCCCCTTGATTGGAGTAAATAATGTAAAACCAATGTCCGCGATAGGTTAAAATAAAACGGTTTATCTATGTTTTCACCCCCTTCCGGTCCCCATGGCGGCCCGAATAACCAAATACCTTAACAAATATGTGCGCAGAGGTCTCTGCTTAATATATATGTTTAGTTTTTATTTCTGGAACCCTTCGTTAGCCCGAAAAATGCGAAAAACCAATATGCGTTATTACCCGGAATATCCGTCACGGTCCTGGCATCCCATTTTAGCTCTGTAATAGGCAACTTCCGGTCCTCAGGGAGGCTTGATCTACATGTATGATACCTCAAAACGTTTGTCAATGCCTCTGCTTGATAACTATTCCCCGTAGATCATTCCATAGGACCTGTGGACCAAGTCAGAAGTAAAAAACCATGGTCAGCTAGGTCAAAATTGCCGGCTGTACAACCATTATGGCTCAATTGTCGTCCACTTCCGGTCTCCAGGATAGCTTGACATACATGTATTATACCTCAAAATGTTTGTACATGTCTCTGCTTTATAAATATATACAGTAAGACTGTCTATACGCCCCTTGATTGGAGTAAATAATGTAAAACCAATGTCCGCGGTAGGTTAAAATAAACGGTTTACCTATGTTTTCACCCCCTTCCGATCCCCATGGCGGCCCGAATAACCAAATACCTTAACAAATATGTGCGCAGGGGTCTCTGCTTAATATATATGTTTAGTTTTTATTTCTGGAGCCCTTCGTTAGCCAGAAAATTGCGAAAAACCAATATGCGTTATTACCCGGAATATCCGTCACGGTCCTGGCATCCCATTTTAGCTCCGTAATAGACAATTTTGCGGTCCTCACGGAGGCTTGATCTACATGTATGATACCTCAAAACGTTTGTCAATGCCTCTGCTTGATAACTATTCCCCGTAGATCATTCCATAGGACCTGTGGACCAAGTAAGAAGTAAAAAACCATGGTCGGGTAGGTCAAAATTGCCGGCTGTACAACCATTATGGCTCAATTGTCGTCCACTTCCGGTCTCCAGGATAACTTGACATACATGTATTATACCTCAAAATGTTTGTACATGTCTCTGCTTTATAAATATATACAGTAAGACTGTCTATACGCCCCTTGATTGGAGTAAATAATGTAAAACCAATGTCCGCGATAGGTTAAAATAAAACGGTTTATCTATGTTTTCATCCCCTGCCGGTCCCCATGGCGGCCCGAATAACCAAATACCTTAATAAATATGTGCGCAGGGGTCTCTGCTTAATACATATGTTTAGTTTTTATTTCTGGAGCCCTTCGTTAGCCAGAAAAATGCGAAAAACCAATATGCGTTATTACCAGGAATATCCGTCACGGTCCTGGCATCCCATTTTAGCTCAGTAATAGGCAACTTCTGGTCCCCACGGAGGCCTGATCTACATGAATGATACCTCAAAACGTTTGTCAATGCCTCTGCTTGATAACTATTCCCCGTAGATCATTCCATAGGACCTGTGGACCAAGTAAGAAGTAAAAAACCATGGTCGTGTAGGTCAAAAATGCGGCTGTACAACCATTATGGCTCAATTGTCGTCCACTTCCGGTCTCCAGGATAGCTTGACATTCATGTATTATACCTCAAAATGTTTGTACATGTCTCTGCTTTATAAATATATACAGTAAGACTGTCAATACGCCCCTTGATTGGAGTAAATAATGTAAAACCAATGTCCGGCGGTATGTTAAAATAAAACGGTATATCTATGTATTCATCCCCTTCCGGTCCCCATGGTGGCCCGAATAACCAAATACCTTAACAAATATGTGCGCAGGGCTCTCTGCTTAATATATATGTTTAGTTTTTATTTCTGTAGCCCTTCGTTAGCCCGAAAAATGCAGAAAACCAATATGCGTTATTACCCGGAATATCCGTCACGGTCCTGGCATCCCATTTTATCTCTGTAATAGGCAACTTCCGGTCCTCAGGGAGGATTGATCTACATGTATGATACCTCAAAACGTTTGTCAATGCCTCTGCTTGATAACTATTCCCCGTAGATCATTCCATAGGACCTGTGGACCAAGTAAGAAGTAAAATACCATGGTCGGGTAGGTCAAAATTGCCGGCTGTACAACCATTATGGCTCAATTGTCGTCCACTTCCGGTCTCCAGGATAGCTTGACATACATGTATTATACCTCAAAATGTTTGTACATGTCTCTGCTTTATAAATATATACAGTAAGACTGTCTATACGCCCCTTGATTGGAGTAAATAATGTAAAACCAATGTCCGCGATAGGTTGAAATAAAACGGTTTATCTATGTTTTCACCCCCTTCCGGTCCCCATGGCTGCCCGAATAACCAAATACCTTGACAAATATGTGCGCAGGGGTCTCTGCTTAATATATATGTTTAGTTTTTATTTCTGGAGCCCTTCGTTAGCCAGAAAATTGCGAAAAACCAATATGCGTTATTACCCGGAATATCCGTCACGGTCCTGGCATCCCATTTTATCTCTGTAATAGGCAACTTCCGGTCCTCAGGGAGGATTGATCTACATGTATGATACCTCAAAACGTTTGTCAATGCCTCTGCTTGATAACTATTCCCCGTAGATCATTCCATAGGACCTGTGGACCAAGTAAGAAGTAAAAAACCATGGTCGGGTAGGTCAAAATTGCCGGCTGTACAACCATTATGGCTCAATTGTCGTCCACTTCCGGTCTCCAGGATAGCTTGACATACATGTATTATACCTCAAAATGTTTGTACATGTCTCTGGTTTATAAATATATACAGTAAGACTGTCTATACGCCCCTTGATTGGAGTAAATAATGTAAAACCAATGTCCGCGATAGGTTAAAATAAAACGGTTTATCTATGTTTTCACCCCCTTCCGGTCCCCATGGCTGCCCGAATAACCAAATACCTTAACAAATATGTGCGCAGGGGTCTCTGCTTAATATATATGTTTAGTTTTTATTTCTGGAGCCCTTCGTTAGCCCGAAAAATGCGAAAAACCAATATGCGTTATTACCCGGAATATCCGTCACGGTCCTGGCATCCCATTTTAGCTCCATAATAGGCAACTTCCGGTCCTCAGGGAGGCTTGATCTACATGTATGATACCTCAAAACGTTTGTCAATGCCTCTGCTTGATAACTATTCCCCGTAGATCATTCCATAGGACCTGTGGACCAAGTAAGAAGTAAAAAACCATGGTCGTGTAGGTCAAAATTGCGGCTGTACAACCATTATGGCTCAATTGTCGTCCACTTCCGGTCTCCAGGATAGCTTGACATTCATGTATTATACCTCAAAATGTTTGTACATGTCTCTGCTTTATAAATATATACAGTAAGACTGTCAATACGCCCCTTGATTGGAGTAAATAATGTAAAACCAATGTCCGGCGGTATGTTAAAATAAAACGGTATATCTATGTATTCACCCCCTTCCGGTCCCCATGGTGGCCCGAATAACCAAATACCTTAACAAATATGTGCGCAGGGCTCTCTGCTTAATATATATGTTTAGTTTTTATTTCTGTAGCCCTTCGTTAGCCCGAAAAATGCAGAAAACCAATATGCGTTATTACCCGGAATATCCGTCACGGTCCTGGCATCCCATTTTATCTCTGTAATAGGCAACTTCCGGTCCTCAGGGAGGATTGATCTACATGTATGATACCTCAAAACGTTTGTCAATGCCTCTGCTTGATAACTATTCCCCGTAGATCATTCCATAGGACCTGTGGACCAAGTAAGAAGTAAAAAACCATGGTCGGGTAGGTCAAAATTGCCGGCTGTACAACCATTATGGCTCAATTGTCGTCCACTTCCGGTCTCCAGGATAGCTTGACATTCATGTATTATACCTCAAAATGTTTGTACATGTCTCTGTTTTATAAATATATACAGTAAGACTGTCTATACGCCCCTTGATTGGAGTAAATAATGTAAAACCAATGTCCGGCGGTATGTTAAAATAAAACGGTATATCTATGTATTCACCCCCTTCCGGTCCCCATGGCGGCCCGAATAACCAAATACCTTAACAAATATTTGCGCAGAGGTCTCTGCTTAATATATATGTTTAGTTTTTATTTCTGTAGCCCTTCGTTAGCCCGAAAAATGCAGAAAACCAATATGCGTTATTACCCGGAATATTCGTCACGGTCCTGGCATCCCATTTTATCTCTGTAATAGGCAACTTCCGGTCCTCAGGGAGGATTGATCTACATGTATGATACCTCAAAACGTTTGTCAATGCCTCTGCTTGATAACTATTCCCCGTAGATCATTCCATAGGACCTGTGGACCAAGTAAGAAGTAAAAAACCATGGTCGGGTAGGTTAAAATTGCCGGCTGTACAACCATTATGGCTCAATTGTCGTCCACTTCCGGTCTCCATGATAGCTTGACATACATGTATTATACCTCAAAATGTTTGTACATGTCTCTGCTTTATAAATATATACAGTAAGACTGTCTATACGCCCCTTGATTGGAGTAAATAATGTAAAACCAATGTCCGCGGTATGTTAAAATAAAACGGTTTACCTATCTTTTTCACCCCCTTCCGATCCCCATGGCGGCCCGAATAACCAAATACCTTAACAAATATGTGCGCAGGGGTCTCTGCTTAATATATATGTTTAGTTTTTATTTCTGGAGCCCTTCGTTAGCCAGAAAATTGCGAAAAACCAATATGCGTTATTACCCGGAATATCCGTCACGGTCCTGGCATCCCATTTTAGCTCCGTAATAGACAATTTTGCGGTCCTCACGGAGGCTTGATCTACATGTATGATACCTCAAAACGTTTGTCAATGCCTCTGCTTGATAACTATTCCCCGTAGATCATTCCATAGGACCTGTGGACCAAGTAAGAAGTAAAAAACCATGGTCGGGTAGGTCAAAATTGCCGGCTGTACAACCATTATGGCTCAATTGTCGTCCACTTCCGGTCTCCAGGATAGCTTGACATACATGTATTATACCTCAAAATGTTTGTACATGTCTCTGCTTTATAAATATATACAGTAAGACTGTCTATACGCCCCTTGATTGGAGTAAATAATGTAAAACCAATGTCCGGCGGTATGTTAAAATAAAACGGTATATCTATGTATTCACCCCCTTCCGGTCCCCATGGCGGCCCGAATAACCAAATACCTTAACAAATATTTGCGCAGAGGTCTCTGCTTAATATATATGTTTAGTTTTTATTTCTGTAGCCCTTCGTTAGCCCGAAAAATGCAGAAAACCAATATGCGTTATTACCCGGAATATCCGTCACGGTCCTGGCATCCCATTTTATCTCTGTAATAGGCAACTTCCGGTCCTCAGGGAGGATTGATCTACATGTATGATACCTCAAAACGTTTGTCAATGCCTCTGCTTGATAACTATTCCCCGTAGATCATTCCATAGGACCTGTGGACCAAGTAAGAAGTAAAAAACCATGGTCGGGTAGGTCAAAATTGCCGGCTGTACAACCATTATGGCTCAATTGTCGTCCACTTCCGGTCTCCAGGATAGCTTGACATACATGTATTATACCTCAAAATGTTTGTACATGTCTCTGCTTTATAAATATATACAGTAAGACTGTCTATACGCCCCTTGATTGGAGTAAATAATGTAAAACCAATGTCCGCGATAGGTTAAAATAAAACGGTTTATCTATGTTTTCACCCCCTTCCGGTCCCCATGGCTGCCCGAATAACCACATACCTTAACAAATATGTGCGCAGGGGTCTCTGCTTAATATATATGTTTAGTTTTTATTTCTGGAGCCCTTCGTTAGCCCGAAAAATGCGAAAAACCAATATGCGTTATTACCCGGAATATCCGTCACGGTCCTGGCATCCCATTTTAGCTCCATAATAGGCAACTTCCGGTCCTCAGGGAGGCTTGATCTACATGTATGATACCTCAAAACGTTTGTCAATGCCTTTGCTTGATAACTATTCCCCGTAGATCATTCCATAGGACCTGTGGACCAAGTCAGAAGTAAAAAACCATGGTCGGGTAGGTCAAAATTGCCGGCTGTACAACCATTATGGCTCAATTGTCGTCCACGTCCGGTCTCCATGATAGCTTGACATACATGTATTATACCTCAAAATGTTTGTACATGTCTCTGCTTTATAAATATATACAGTAAGACTGTCTATACGCCCCTTGATTGGAGTAAATAATGTAAAACCAATGTCCGCGATAGGTTAAAATAAAACGGTTTATCTATGTTTTCACCCCCTTCCGGTCCCCATGGCGGCCCGAATAACCAAATACCTTAACAAATATGTGCGCAGGGGTCTCTGCTTAATATATATGTTTAGTTTTTATTTCTGGAACCCTTCGTTAGCCCGAAAAATGCGAAAAACCAATATGCGTTATTACCCGGAATATCCGTCACGGTCCTGGCATCCCATTTTAGCTCTGTAATAGGCAACTTCCGGTCCTCAGGGAGGCTTGATCTACATGTATGATACCTCAAAACGTTTGTCAATGCCTCTGCTTGATAACTATTCCCCGTAGATCATTCCATAGGACCTGTGGACCAAGTCAGAAGTAAAAAACCATGGTCGGCTAAGTCAAAATTGCAGGCTGTACAACCATTATGGCTCAATTGTCGTCCACTTCCGGTCTCCAGGATAGCTTGACATACATGTATTATACCTCAAAATGTTTGTACATGTCTCTGCTTTATAAATATATACAGTAAGACTGTCTATACGCCCCTTGATTGGAGTAAATAATGTAAAACCAATGTCCGGCGGTATGTTAAAATAAAACGGTATATCTATGTATTCACCCCCTTCCGGTCCCCATGGCGGCCCGAATAACCAAATACCTTAACAAATATTTGCGCAGAGGTCTCTGCTTAATATATATGTTTAGTTTTTATTTCTGTAGCCCTTCGTTAGCCCGAAAAATGCAGAAAACCAATATGCGTTATTACCCGGAATATCCGTCACGGTCCTGGCATCCCATTTTATCTCTGTAATAGGCAACTTCCGGTCCTCAGGGAGGATTGATCTACATGTATGATACCTCAAAACGTTTGTCAATGCCTCTGCTTGATAACTATTCCCCGTAGATCATTCCATAGGACCTGTGGACCAAGTAAGAAGTAAAAAACCATGGTCGGGTAGGTCAAAATTGCCGGCTGTACAACCATTATGGCTCAATTGTCGTCCACTTCCGGTCTCCAGGATAGCTTGACATACATGTATTATACCTCAAAATGTTTGTACATGTCTCTGCTTTATAAATATATACAGTAAGACTGTCTATACGCCCCTTGATTGGAGTAAATAATGTAAAACCAATGTCCGCGATAGGTTGAAATAAAACGGTTTATCTATGTTTTCACCCCCTTCCGGTCCCCATGGCTGCCCGAATAACCACATACCTTAACAAATATGTGCGCAGGGGTCTCTGCTTAATATATATGTTTAGTTTTTATTTCTGGAGCCCTTCGTTAGCCCGAAAAATGCGAAAAACCAATATGCGTTATTACCCGGAATATCCGTCACGGTCCTGGCATCCCATTTTAGCTCCATAATAGGCAACTTCCGGTCCTCAGGGAGGCTTGATCTACATGTATGATACCTCAAAACGTTTGTCAATGCCTTTGCTTGATAACTATTCCCCGTAGATCATTCCATAGGACCTGTGGACCAAGTCAGAAGTAAAAAACCATGGTCGGGTAGGTCAAAATTGCCGGCTGTACAACCATTATGGCTCAATTGTCGTCCACGTCCGGTCTCCATGATAGCTTGACATACATGTATTATACCTCAAAATGTTTGTACATGTCTCTGCTTTATAAATATATACAGTAAGACTGTCTATACGCCCCTTGATTGGAGTAAATAATGTAAAACCAATGTCCGCGGTATGTTAAAATAAAACGGTTTACCTATCTTTTTCACCCCCTGCCGGTCCCCATGGCGGCCCGAATAACCAAATACCTTAACAAATATGTGCGCAGGGGTCTCTGCTTAATACATATGTTTAGTTTTTATTTCTGGAGCCCTTCGTTAGCCAGAAAAATGGGAAAAACCAATATGCGTTATTACCCGGAATATCCGTCACGATCCTGGCATCCCATTTTAGCTCAGTAATAGGCAACTTCGGTCCCCACGGAGACTTGATCTACATGAATGATACCTCTAAACGTTTGTCAATGCCTCTGCTTGATAACTATTCCCCGTAGATCATTCCATAGGACCTGTGGACCAAGTAAGAAGTAAAAAACCATGGTCGGGTAGGTCAAAATTGCCGGCTGTACAACCATTATGGCTCAATTGTCGTCCACTTCCGGTCTCCAGGATAGCTTGACATACATGTATTATACCTCAAAATGTTTGTACATGTCTCTGCTTTATAAATATATACAGTAAGACTGTCTATACGCCCCTTGATTGGAGTAAATAATGTAAAACCAATGTCCGCGATAGGTTGAAATAAAACGGTTTATCTATGTTTTCACCCCCTTCCGGTCCCCATGGCTGCCCGAATAACCACATACCTTAACAAATATGTGCGCAGGGGTCTCTGCTTAATATATATGTTTAGTTTTTATTTCTGGAGCCCTTCGTTAGCCCGAAAAATGCGAAAAACCAATATGCGTTATTACCCGGAATATCCGTCACGGTCCTGGCATCCCATTTTAGCTCCATAATAGGCAACTTCCGGTCCTCAGGGAGGCTTGATCTACATGTATGATACCTCAAAACGTTTGTCAATGCCTTTGCTTGATAACTATTCCCCGTAGATCATTCCATAGGACCTGTGGACCAAGTCAGAAGTAAAAAACCATGGTCGGGTAGGTCAAAATTGCCGGCTGTACAACCATTATGGCTCAATTGTCGTCCACGTCCGGTCTCCATGATAGCTTGACATACATGTATTATACCTCAAAATGTTTGTACATGTCTCTGCTTTATAAATATATACAGTAAGACTGTCTATACGCCCCTTGATTGGAGTAAATAATGTAAAACCAATGTCCGCGGTATGTTAAAATAAAACGGTTTACCTATCTTTTTCACCCCCTGCCGGTCCCCATGGCGGCCCGAATAACCAAATACCTTAACAAATATGTGCGCAGGGGTCTCTGCTTAATACATATGTTTAGTTTTTATTTCTGGAGCCCTTCGTTAGCCAGAAAAATGGGAAAAACCAATATGCGTTATTACCCGGAATATCCGTCACGATCCTGGCATCCCATTTTAGCTCAGTAATAGGCAACTTCGGTCCCCACGGAGACTTGATCTACATGAATGATACCTCTAAACGTTTGTCAATGCCTCTGCTTGATAACTATTCCCCGTAGATCATTCCATAGGACCTGTGGACCAAGTCAGAAGTAAAAAACCATGGTCGGCTAGGTCAAAATTGCAGGCTGTACAACCATTATGGCTCAATTGTCGTCCACTTCCGGTCTCCAGGATAGCTTGACATACATGTATTATACCTCAAAATGTTTGTACATGTCTCTGCTTTATAAATATATACAGTAAGACTGTCTATACGCCCCTTGATTGGAGTAAATAATGTAAAACCAATGTCCGCGATAGGTTAAAATAAACGGTTTACCTATGTTTTCACCCCCTTCCGATCCCCATGGCGGCCCGAATAACCAAATACCTTAACAAATATGTGCGCAGGGGTCTCTGCTTAATATATATGTTTAGTTTTTATTTCTGGAGCCCTTCGTTAGCCAGAAAATTGCGAAAAACCAATATGCGTTATTACCCGGAATATCCGTCACGGTCCTGGCATCCCATTTTAGCTCCGTAATAGACAATTTTGCGGTCCTCACGGAGGCTTGATCTACATGTATGATACCTCAAAACGTTTGTCAATGCCTCTGCTTGATAACTATTCCCCGTAGATCATTCCATAGGACCTGTGGACCAAGTAAGAAGTAAAAAACCATGGTCGGGTAGGTCAAAATTGCCGGCTGTACAACCATTATGGCTCAATTGTCGTCCACTTCCGGTCTCCAGGATAATTGACATACATGTATTATACCTCAAAATGTTTGTACATGTCTCTGCTTTATAAATATATACAGTAAGACTGTCTATACGCCCCTTGATTGGAGTAAATAATGTAAAACCAATGTCCGCGATAGGTTAAAATAAAACGGTTTATCTATGTTTTCACCCCCTTCCGGTCCCCATGGCTGCCCGAATAACCAAATACCTTAACAAATATGTGCGCAGGGGTCTCTGCTTAATATATATGTTTAGTTTTTATTTCTGGAGCCCTTCGTTAGCCCGAAAAATGCGAAAAACCAATATGCGTTATTACCCGGAATATCCGTCACGGTCCTGGCATCCCATTTTAGCTCTGTAATAGGCAACTTCCGGTCCTCAGGGAGGCTTGATCTACATGTATGATACCTCAAAACGTTTGTCAATGCCTCTGCTTGATAACTATTCCCCGTAGATCATTCCATAGGACCTGTGGACCAAGTCAGAAGTAAAAAACCATGGTCAGCTAGGTCAAAATTGCAGGCTGTACAACCATTATGGCTCAATTGTCGTCCACTTCCGGTCTCCAGGATAGCTTGACATACATGTATTATACCTCAAAATGTTTGTACATGTCTCTGCTTTATAAATATATACAGTAAGACTGTCTATACGCCCCTTGATTGGAGTAAATAATGTAAAACCAATGTCCGCGATAGGTTAAAATAAACGGTTTACCTATGTTTTCACCCCCTTCCGATCCCCATGGCGGCCCGAATAACCAAATACCTTAACAAATATGTGCGCAGGGGTCTCTGCTTAATATATATGTTTAGTTTTTATTTCTGGAGCCCTTCGTTAGCCAGAAAATTGCGAAAAACCAATATGCGTTATTACCCGGAATATCCGTCACGGTCCTGGCATCCCATTTTAGCTCAGTAATAGACAATTTTGCGGTCCTCACGGAGGCTTGATCTACATGTATGATACCTCAAAACGTTTGTCAATGCCTCTGCTTGATAACTATTCCCCGTAGATCATTCCATAGGACCTGTGGACCAAGTAAGAAGTAAAAAACCATGGTCGGGTAGGTCAAAATTGCCTGCTGTACAACCATTATGGCTCAATTGTCGTCCACTTCCGGTCTCCAGGATAACTTGACATACATGTATTATACCTCAAAATGTTTGTACATGTCTCTGCTTTATAAATATATACAGTAAGACTGTCTATACGCCCCTTGATTGGAGTAAATAATGTAAAACCAATGTCCGCGGTAGGTTAAAATAAAACGGTTTATCTATGTTTTCACCCCCTGCCGGTCCCCATGGCGGCCCGAATAACCAAATACCTTAATAAATATGTGCACAGGGGTCTCTGCTTAATACATATGTTTAGTTTTTATTTCTGGAGCCCTTCGTTAGCCCGAAAAATGCGAAAAACCAATATGCGTTATTACCCGGAATATCCGTCACGGTCCTGGCATCCCATTTTAGCTCAGTAATAGGCAACTTCTGGTCTCCGCGGAGGCTTGATCTACATGAATGATACCTCAAAACGTTTGTCAATGCCTCTGCTTGATAACTATTTCCCGTAGATCATTCCATAGGACCTGTGGACCAAGTAAGAAGTAAAAAACCATGGTCGGGTAGGTCAAAATTGCCGGCTGTACAACCATTATGGCTCAATTGTCGTCCACTTCCGGTCTCCAGGATAGCTTGACATTCATGTATTATACCTCAAAATGTTTGTACATGTCTCTGCTTTATAAATATATACAGTAGGACTATCTATACGCCCCTTGATTGGAGTAAATAATGTAAAACCAATGTCCGCGATAGGTTAAAATAAAACGGTTTATCTATGTTTTCACCCCCTGCCGGTCCCCATGGCCGCCCGAATAACTAAATACCTTAATAAATATGTGTGCAGGGGTCTCTGCTAAATACATATGTTTAGTTTATATTTCTGGAGCCCTTCGTTAGCCAGAAAAATGCGAAAAACCAATATGCGTTATTACCCGGAATATCCGTCACGGTCCTGGCATCCCATTTTAGCTCAGTAATAGGCAACTTCTGGTCCCCACGGAGGCTTGATCTACATGAATGATACCTCAAAACGTTTGTCAATGCCTCTGCTTGATAACTATTCCCCGTAGATCATTCCATAGGACCTGTGGACCAAGTCAGAAGTAAAAAACCATGGTCGGGTAGGTCAAAATTGCGGCTGTACAACCATTATGGCTCAATTGTCGTCCACTTCTGGTCTCCAGGATAGCTTGACATACATGTATTATACCTCAAAATGTTTGTACATGTCTCTGCTTTATAAATATATACAGTAGGACTATCTATACGCCCCTTGATTGGAGTAAATAATGTAAAACCAATGTCCGCGATAGGTTAAAATAAAACGGTTTATCTATGTGTTCACCCCCTGCCGGTCCCCATGGCGGCCCGAATAACTAAATACCTTAATAAATATGTGTGCAGGGGTCTCTGCTTAATACATATGTTTAGTTTATATTTCTGGAGCCCTTCGTTAGCCAGAAAAATGCGAAAAACCAATATGCGTTATTACCCGGAATATCCGTCACGGTCCTGGCATCCCATTTTAGCTCAGTAATAGGCAACTTCTGGTCCCCACGGAGGCTTGATCTACATGAATGATACCTCAAAACGTTTGTCAATGCCTCTGCTTGATAACTATTCCCCGTAGATCATTCCATAGGACCTGTGGACCAAGTCAGAAGTAAAAAACCATGGTCGGGTAGGTCAAAATTGCGGCTGTACAACCATTATGGCTCAATTGTCGTCCACTTCTGGTCTCCAGGATAGCTTGACATACATGTATTATACCTCAAAATGTTTGTACATGTCTCTGCTTTATAAATATATACAGTAAGACTGTCTATACGCCCCTTGATTGGAGTAAATAATGTAAAACCAATGTCCGGCGGTATGTTAAAATAAAACGGTTTATCTATGTTTTCACCCCCTGCCGGTCTCCATGGCGGCCCGAATAACCAAATACCTTAATAAATATGTGCGCAGGGGTCTCTGCTTAATACATATGTTTAGTTTTTATTTCTGGAGCCCTTCGTTAGCCAGAAAAATGCGAAAAACCAATATGCGTTATTACCCGGAATATCCGTCACGGTCCTGGCATCCCATTTTAGCTCAGTAATAGGCAACTTCTGGTCCCCGCGGAGGCTTGATCTACATGAATGATACCTCAAAACGTTTGTCAATGCCTCTGCTTGATAACTATTCCCCGTAGATCATTCCATAGGACCTGTGGACCAAGTAAGAAGTAAAAAACCATGGTCGGGTAGGTAAAAATTGCCGGCTGTACAACCATTATGGCTCAATTGTCGTCCACTTCCGGTCTCCAGGATAGCTTGACATACATATATTATACCTCAAAATGTTTGTACATGTCTCTGCTTTATAAATATATACAGTAAGACTGTCTATACGCCCCTTGATTGGAGTAAATAATGTAAAACCAATGTCCGCGATAGGTTGAAATAAAACGGTTTATCTATTTTTTCACCCCCTTCCGGTCCCCATGGCTGCCCGAATAACCAAATACCTTAACAAATATGTGCGCAGGGGTCTCTGCTTAATATATATGTTTAGTTTTTATTTCTGGAGCCCTTCGTTACCCCGAAAAATGCGAAAAACCAATATGCGTTATTACCCGGAATATCCGTCACGGTCCTGGCATCCCATTTTAGCTCCATAATAGGCAACTTCCGGTCCTCAGGGAGGCTTGATCTACATGTATGATACCTCAAAACGTTTGTCAATGCCTCTGCTTGATAACTATTCCCCGTAGATCATTCCATAGGACCTGTGGACCAAGTAAGAAGTAAAAAACCATGGTCGGGTAGGTCAAAATTGCCGGCTGTACAACCATTATGGCTCAATTGTCGTCCACTTCCGGTCTCCAGGATAGCTTGACATTCATGTATTATACCTCAAAATGTTTGTACATGTCTCTGCTTTATACATATATACAGTAAGACTGTCTATACGCCCCTTGATTGGAGTAAATAATGTAAAACCAATGTCCGCGATAGGTTAAAATAAAACGGTTTATCTATGTTTTCACCCCCTGCCGGTCCCCATGGCGGCCCGAATAACCAAATACCTTAACAAATATGTGCGCAGGGGTCTCTGCTTAATATATATGTTTAGTTTTTATTTCTGGAGCCCTTCGTTAGCCAGAAAAATGCGAAAAACCAATATGCGTTATTACCCGGAATTTCCGTCACGGTCCTGGCATCCCATTTTAGCTCCATAATAGGCAACCTCCGGTCCTCAGGGAGGCTTGATCTACATGTATGATACCTCAAAACGTTTGTCAATGCCTCTGCTTGATAACTATTCCCCGTAGATCATTCCATAGGACCTGTGGACCAAGTCAGAAGTAAAAAACCATGGTCGGGTAGGTCAAAATTGCCGGCTGTACAACCATTATGGCTCAATTGTCGTCCACGTCCGGTCTCCAGGATAGCTTGACATACATGTATTATACCTCAAAATGTTTGTACATGTCTCTGCTTTATAAATATATACAGTAAGACTGTCTATACGCCCCTTGATTGGAGTAAATAATGTAAAACCAATGTCCGCGATAGGTTAAAATAAACGGTTTACCTATGTTTTCACCCCCTTCCGATCCCCATGGCGGCCCGAATAACCAAATACCTTAACAAATATGTGCGCAGGTGTCTCTGCTTAATATATATGTTTAGTTTTTATTTCTGGAGCCCTTCGTTAGCCAGAAAATTGCGAAAAACCAATATGCGTTATTACCAGGAATATCCGTCACGGTCCTGGCATCCCATTTTAGCTCAGTAATAGACAATTTTGCGGTCCTCACGGAGGCTTGATCTACATGTATGATACCTCAAAACGTTTGTCAATGCCTCTGCTTGATAACTATTCCCCGTAGATCATTCCATAGGACCTGTGGACCAAGTAAGAAGTAAAAAACCATTGTCGGGTAGGTCAAAATTGCCGGCTGTACAACCATTATGGCTCAATTGTCGTCCACTTCCGGTCTCCAGAATAACTTGACATACATGTATTATACCTCAAAATGTTTGTACATGTCTCTGCTTTATAAATATATACAGTAAGACTGTCTATACGCCCCTTGATTGGAGTAAATAATGTAAAACCAATGTCCGCGGGTAGGTTAAAATAAAACGGTTTACCTATGTTTTCACCCCCTTCCGGTCCCCATGGCGGCCCGAATAACCAAATACCTTAACAAATATGTGCGCAGGGGACTCTGCTTAATATATATGTTTAGTTTTTATTTCTGTAGCCCTTCGTTAGCCCGAAAAATGCGGAAAACCAATATGCGTTATTACCCGGAATATCCGTCACGGTCCTGGCATCCCATTTTAGCTCTGTAATAGGCAACTTCCGGTCCTCAGGGAGGCTTGAAGAAAACATATATGATGATACGTCGACTTTGATTATCGACAAAAAGACAGGCGCATTTCATCAACATTAATTATTTTATGGTTTAGTTTAAGCATTTGTAATTTGCCATTTTCATTAAATTATCAAAATTGATTAGATATAAGCTTAGCAAATTTATGAAGTCTTCTCCACATTTGATGGTTACATTAGGTATTTGTCAAGCACATGTTTAGAAGTTAAATATAGAGATGATCATTTGGTGTATTAGATTTATATTTTTTGATTGGTTTTTTTTCTTGGCCAAGGGTATTATGAGAAACAATTTACATCAATAAAATTAACACATGTAACGATATATATTGGCTAAGGGTATTATGAGAAACAAGTTACATGAATAGAGGGTTAGGGTTATGGTGTTTTACGCCACTTTCAACAATATTTCAGCTATATCATGGTGGTCAGTTGTATTTGTGGAAGAAACCGGAGGACCCGGAGAAAACAACCGACCTGTCGCAACTCACTTACAAACTTTATCACATAATGTTGTATCGAGTGCACCTCGCCATGCCAAGAGCGAGATTCGAACTCGCAACATCATTGGAGATAGACTACCATACGATCACGACCACGACGACCATTTTGCATGAATGCAATTAATACAGGTAGTGTTGTTTATCGGCTACGGGTATTATGAAAAACAATTTACATGAATAAAATAAAAAGCTGCATGCATGTTGTGATGTTTATATAAGAAATAATTCATGGAAGCCATACTGTGCTGTACGTTTTAACATGGGTTGGCGGATACAATTTACTAATATGCAGCCAGCCCATGTTAAAACTCACGACTTCCTTGAATTAATTTAATAATGATATGTCTAACAGTACAAATGCCGTAGTACACTTTGATGGGAAAGGCGGTAATGTATACAATGAGTAAAAAAAAGTTTAGCAACAAAAATGTTTTTTTTTAATATTGATGTTTTTTTCTCACAAACTGCGGCTATAAATATTACATGCATCACATGGTTAATCATTGCACAAAACGTTTAAAATAGGTACAACAACGTTTTACCTGAGTAGAGTAATGTTGCGCCGAAAATCAGAGTTGGGGTGTTTTACTTGTCTAACCTGTTTATTCTTTCCGAAAGTTAATCTAATCGACAATTTGTTCTTGGGTAAGGTTCAAAACAGAAGAACAACATGTTTCTTCTAACAAAGAGTTTTATGGGGCGCCGTAGAGGACTTCCGCAGAATGACAGACATCAGGCCATCGGTATGTTAGAAGGCAGAATGACGGTAAATGACGCTGGTTTTTCATTTGGTGTTCACCGTACAACCATGTGGAGGTTACCACAACGTTTCAGGACCACTTAGGATAGGCCAAGATCCGGTAGGCCAAAACATCCCACTCCTAGAGAAGAACGTTATATCAGGATCACAGCAGGACATGACTGCTTCTTACCAGCATCAAGTATTGCTGACAGAGTACGGAGAGGAACTGGAGTCTGTATATTCGCGCAGACAGTCCGCAATACACTTAATGCTTCCCGTTTCAAATCAAGAAGACGACATACAGGTATGGAGTTAACTGTCCATCACAAAAGAGAGTGAAACGCATGTCCAAATCAGAACATGCCCCGAACCTTTAGGACAGTAGTTTCTTTGGATGAATCTCGATTCACACTAAAGTTTGCAGATGGTGGCATCGTGTCTGGAGACGACCTGGTGAAAGCTGTGCGGAGGTTTGTGCTATGCCAGTTGACCGCTGTTGTGGCGGTAGTTTAATGGTGTGGGAAGGAGTGCATTAAGCGCTACTGTGATGACATGTTACGCCCTGTTGTGGTGCCGTTCATGCGCAGAAACAATCGTTTTGTCTTTCAGCATGACAATGCTCGGCCGCACACCGCTCGACTCTTCCATGAATTGCTTACAGGCGAACAATGTTAACACATTACCTTGGCAGAGTCGTTCTCCTGGTCTGGGTTGGGACATGCTAAACAGACGAATTCGAGAGAATCGTCATTCAATCAACTCTTTGCATGCAGACATTGAAAAATGCGCTCATCATTGAATGGAACGCCATACCACCTTGCAAGATCAAAAAAATCATCAGAGGCATGCAAAAAAGATGTAGAGCTACCATTACTGACAACGGGCATGGACAAGATACTGACATTGTGGATTTTTGTGTGAATTCATCATGTGTCACGTATTGCATTCCATAAATCCGGATGTTTGTGAATTACGATTTATTGTACGTTCATGTTGCTTTTTATTGTTGTTATTGTTTGTTAGTACAATATATTTATTGCTAAGCAATGAAATCTATATTATTTTTGATAATATAAAATTAAAAAAAAATATGTGTTGCTAAACCTTTTTTTGCTCAGTTTATTTACGCTTGCGGGCAAGGACACACACAATTTATGCCACGCATTGTGGCTGTTCTATCTTTCAACGAAAGAAGGCATTAGAATTCATGTTAATTATCAAGAGTAACAGAATCAGATTACATGATTAACCAGCTATATAAACAGCCATATGGCGTACTATATCAGCAACTAACTATTGATTTGTCAATAATTTCAATTTGGTTTGGAAATCAGTGATTTGAGCCCAAACACACACTTGACGATGATTCTTGTCTGGTTTAGCAATCAGCGATTTGTCTTCAATAAACACACTTGAATATGATTCTTGTCTAATTTTGTAATCAGTGTTTTGACATCCAAACGCTCACTTGAAAATGATTACTGTTTTGTTTTGCAGTCAGTGAGTTGACCCCAAACACACACTTGACGATGATTCTAGTCTGGTCTTGGAATCAGTGATATGTCTTCAAATCACACACTTAACAATGATTCTTGTCAGGTTTGTAATCAGTTTTTTTTACTTCCAAAACACACACTTGACAATGATTCTTGTCTTGCTTTACAATCAATGAGTTCACCTCCAAGCTCCAAACGCACAATTGACAATGATTCCTGTCTAGTTCTGTTATCAGTTATTTGATTTTAAAACAAAAACTAGACAATGATTTCTTGTCTGTCTTGCAATCACTGATTCGATCTAATTCGTTTCGTTATTTATTTGTCCTTGAACAAAATTTCTACCTTTTTTTTAAATTTACTTCCGATCTTCAATCAGCAACAAAAACAATTTAAAAATTACAATTTCCAACATATTTCATAACATATCCATTTTAATATCTGGAAGCATGTGCTATGTTTTTTCCGACGAGAACAATATTTGTAATGGCTTCGGAAACAATATACCAAATTATAAAGATGCGTGATACCACACGTAAATCAATTACCGCATAATTCGTGTTTCATGTCGCATTATCTATACAAAAAAAAAACAAAAAAAAAAACAAAAAAACAACAACAGTAAACAACTAAAACGCGCATATCAATTGTCGACAGCCCGCCGTACGTGCTGGATACCGAATTATAATACCAAATAAACATTACATGTATATAAGAATCATCCAATAGTATAACAATATCAAGAAACCTTATTTGATTATAATTAGACTTCCTTAGCCAAAAAAGATGTAAGCTATGCGCATTCATAAAAAATAAATATCCAACACTGATAGTCAAGGCTGTCCAGGAAAAAACAATAAAAAATGGAAACCTGTATCCGACGCCAATGCTCGAGGCTATCTCAGGATAAGGTGTCGGACCTCACCAAGAGAAAAATATTTGAATATGTATTATTAATGTGAATGTGGTCTTGTGTAATTGCACGGCGGCTAAAAAGTGGCCAATACCTATTCGAGCACACCTGACATCAGAATATTACCGAAACAATCCGATTGGTCGATTGCATCGACTAAATACGAATATACCCGAATAACGAACCGACAATACAATCTTTTCCCGCTATACTATAGCGAAACGCGGGAAAATATAAGTATTTTTTCTTGTCAACATTTTGTATTTCTATGGATATTTTTCACACTATTAACAACTATTAACAATTTGTTGACCTTTGAACCCGAAACTCCAAGCTAATTTTTGTACGTTACAGTGACGGTTTAAACTAGCGTTTTCAAAAGGTTATCGGTAAATCCTCCATTATTATGAATGACATGAACATTTTCCCCAATTAAATATAACATATGAGATCTAAGGGGTTGGTATAACATGTTTAATAAGGAGGCAATACTACATCAAATTGTGAAATAATACCTAAGAGTAATTTAGTGTATAATCAACAGATGCCACCATTTTATTTATCTTTACAATATCATACGATCATATTCTAGATTCTTACTTGTTAGAAAGGGTGATAAACTGTATATAAACCAAGCAACATCTTCAAAGAAAAGCGCCATAAAAATGAGAAATACACCACCAATAATTGATATACCTCGGTTTATAAAGATACACTTTATTTTACCACGGAAATTGCATAGCAAAAGCTCTTTGAACCGCCACTAGCGATGTTATTAACATTTCTGGGAAGATACACAAATGATATTCCTCTTTTAGTTGGTTGGTTGGTTTGTGGTATTTAACGCCACTTTCAACAATATTTCAGTTATATCATGGCGCTCAGTTTTATTGGTGAAAACCACCGGCCTGTAGCAAGTCACTGACAAACTTAACAATGTGTAAAAATAATATACACACATATATATATATATATATATTTTATATATATATATATATATGTCGTCAACAAAAGAAGATATAAAAAAACAGTCCAATTTCATTTGACCAAAACACGAACAAAGAGGCGAACATAGATCGCAAATAGCGTGAAGTAGTCAAAGGCAAGTTCATCGTTGTTTTATATGGAATCCGGGAGCGACCATTTTCAATTACACTTTTCTGAGTACATATGTAGTATCTTCAAACTTTTCTGGACCATCATTCTTTAAGCTATATTTTAATATTGTACTAGTATAAAACTTATATCATATAAGTTCATGCTTTTTGTTTTCTATTTGTTTGTGTTTCTTTTTTTTATCAGAATTTTCTTATAATGTTGTATATTGTATTTTACTATTACTATTACTATTGTAATTATTTAGTTTTTGGAGAGGACCCTTGTAGATTGTTATCATTTGTGTCCAATCCAATTGCTATAATATTTAGAAATAAAATATGCTTAATCTAATCTAAAGCTGTTTTTAATTAATTGCATAACGTTTGTCAGTGACGTCACTTGCGGCAGGTTGGTGGTGTTCTCCGGGTACTCAGTTTTCTCCACCAATGAAACTGACTGCCACGATATTACTGAAATATTGCCGAAAGAGGCATTAAACACCATAACACTCCTCAAGTCAGGGTCATTACGGTTTTCACAGTTTTCCGGTTGTTGACTGATTTTGTCTGTTTATATAATTATGAGTTTTGACTTTCCCTTTGTAAGATTGTTCGGAGTTCGGTAATTTTGTTATTACCCTTTTGTACGGACACTTCTATTACATGGCTATAAAAAAACATGCTTTCAATCTTATCTTCAGTTTTAATGCCAAACGATTATGTGATTATTTAGAGTTTTATCATTTACGGGAGGCAGTACTTTTACAAGAGTATCTTCAATTAATAGGTGTTATTTCGTTATCTGAGGTCGTTTTCAGCAAAGTTATAGTTGATCCGAAAAGGCATTTCCTGTATTGCTTAACTTGTTTACAATTAAATCTGTAATAAGGTATAATTTAGAACTTTAGAACTACTGTCAGTTGCACTCCCACAGTACGTCTAAATACACGTACGTAACAATATAGGGTAATTTTAATATAGCACATGGGTTTGTATTTTGCTTTGTTCTGTTTTTGTTTTTGCTTTTTATATTTTTTGGGGGGTGGGGAGGGGGGGTACCGATTGTGTGTTTTTGTGTGTGTTTGGCAATATTAAAGGTTGTTTACTTAAAATTCGCGTACTTGCTGTTGTCCAATAAACTCGTTGAAAACTGCATGGTCAGATTATTTTTTTTTGTAATCTTTCAGATCAATTTTCTTCTGTAAAATTTGACGACAGAAATTTAATAAAAAAAAAGACGGTCCTAAAAGTTAAATGACTCGCCTTACGTACACTCCTCCGTCTTAAAATATCATAAAGAACAACAAGTGTTCACCAAGTTCACTTACTTATTCTACAAATTGTCACGACTCACAGACAATTCATGTAACACTGAAACATAACAAATAATGGATTTTTTAAATGAATTATGGTTAGGTTTTATGGTTATGGTGTTTAACGCCACTTTCAACAATATTTCAGTTATATCGTGGAAGTCAGTTTTATTGCTGGAGGAAACCAGAGAACCCGGTGAAAACCACCGACCTGTCGCAAGTCACTGACATAATATTATATCGAGTACACCTCGTCATGAGCGTATTCAAAGTAACAACTTCAGTGGTAATAGCATTGATTGCATAGGTAGTTGTAAGTCCAACTACCATACGATGACAACCACGACGGCCCCTATTTTTAATGGAAGAAAAGACAACAAAACCACTACAAGCAGCATACACAACGTCTTGATGCATATTGACTTTACCTACATAGGGTAACATACACAACGTCTTGATGCATATTGACTTTACCTACATAGGGTAACATACACAACGTCTTGATGCATATTGACTTTACCTACATAGGGTAGCATACACCACGTCTTGATATATATTGACTTTACCTACATAGGGTAATTGATTATTATAAATGTATTTATTCGAGATAAACATAACATAGAACGTGCAGAGAATGGTATATATGAAAAATAACTATGTTATCTTAAAAGATTCAGATGTTCTCACATTGTGGTATTTTTTATATCATTTTTTACCTCGATTTAAGTACAATAAACAGTATGTAATTGAAACTAATGCTAGTTCATTTTTTAAGTGGGAAGACGTCAAACGTCTGCTCATGTTTCTGGTTTTAATATGTTTGTTGATGAGGGTGAGTGAGCCCATTCCTTATAATTAGCTGCGTTTTTGGTAACGTATATAAAGAACGGCACACCGAGTGGATAGTAAACCATACTATTATATCAATAATAATAATACAGTATTTGTATTTATAATGCAATATTTAATACTTATAGTTCTTTTTTCTACATCATTTTCAAAGTCAGTTTCGAAAACCCGAATTAATTTATTGAATGATTTAAAGGCCCCACTTTTTGCGGAGTTGGACGTTTCTAATGTGCAAAATTATATAGATACAAACATTGACACGCGCCTCGACCATATCAATGATACTCTCGACGACAAGATAGAAGCTCTTATCGACAACAAAATGACTGTAGACTGTTCAAACAATTTGGATAAAACAAAACTTGAGAATGATGAAAGAGTGTCAGGAATTATTTCAGATTTCAAATCTCTTGATGAGATAGTGAAAAACTTAAAGAATGAAAATAACCAATTAAAGGAAGACTTTAAGGAATGGAAGAACAATGGTAAGTGGTACTGTAGACTGTATAACATTGTTTATTATTTGATGTTTTATTTTGATCATAGGTAAGAATTATTTTGGTTATATTGCATGATTTATTTTGGATACAGTGTAGGATTTATTTTGGTTATACATTAGGATTTGCTTTGGTTATGATGTAGGATTTATTTTGATTATAAAGTATGATTTATTTTGGTAATAGTTATTGTGTAGAATTTATTTTGGTTATAGTGTATGATTAATTTTGGTTATAGGGTAGGATTTAATTTTGTTTATAATGTAGGATTTATATTTTTGTTGATAGTTAAGGATTTATTTTGGTCATATTGTAGGATTTATGTTGGTTGTAGTGTAGGATTTATTTTGGTTATAATGTAGGATTTATCTCAGTTATAGTGTAGGATCTATTATGATTATAGTCTAGGATTTATCTTGGTTCATAGTGTACGATTTAGTGTGGGTATAGTGTAGGATTTAATTTGGCTATATTGGAGGATTTATTTTGGTTATACAATAGGATTTATTTTGGCTATACAGTAAGATTTAATTTGGTTATATTGTAGGATTTTATTTTGGTTATACAATAGGAATTATTTTGGCTATACAGTAATATTTAATTTGGTTATAGTGTGATATTTATTTTTGCTATAGAGTAGGTTTATTGTTATAGTGTAGGTTTCATGTTGGTTACAGTGCAGGATTTATGTTGGTTATAGCGTAGAATTTATTTTGGTTATAGTGAATGATTTATTTTGGTCATAGTATAGAATTTATTTAGATTATGGTGTATGATTTATGTTGGTCATAGTGTAGGTTTGATGTTGGTTATAGTGTAGGATTTCTTTTCTCTATAGTGTAGGATTTATTTTGGTTATACAGTAGGATTTATTTTGGTTATAGTGTATTATTTATTTTGGCTATAGTGTATGATTTATTTTGGCTATCAGCTAGGATTTATTTTGGATATAACGTAGGTTTTATATTGGACATAGAGTAGGATTTATTTTGGCTATAGTGTAGGATTTATTTTGGTAATAGTGTAGGATTTATTTTGGCTATAGTGTAGGATTTATTTTGGTAATAGTGTAGGATTTATTTTGGTCATAGAGTAGGATTTATTTTAGCTATAGTGCAGGATTTATTTTGGTCATAGAGTAGGATTTATTTTAGCTATAGTGTAGGATTTATTTTGGTCATAGAGTAGGATTTATTTTAGCTATAGTGTAGGATTTATTTTGGTCATAGAGTAGGATTTATTTTAGCTATAGTGTAGGATTTATTTTGGTCATAGAGTAGGATTTATTATAGCTATAGTGTTAGATTTATTTTAGTTATAAAGTAGAGTTTATTTTGGTTATCGGTTTGGATTTATTTTGGTTATGCAGTAGGATTTAATTTGGTTATGCAGTAGGATTTAATTTGGTTATGCAGTAGGATTTAATTTGGTTATAGTGTAAGATATATGTTGGTTATAGTGTAGGTTTTTTTGTTTTAGTGTAGGTTTTATTTTGGATACATTGTGGGATTTATTTTTGCTATAGTGTAGGATTTATTTTAGTTATAAGTAGAATTCATTTTGGTTATAACTTAGGGTTTATTTTCGCTATGACATAAGGGTTATCTTTGTTATGCAGTAGATTTGATTTTTGTTATAGTGTAGGATTTATTTTGTAAAAAAGTATAATCTATTTTGGTTATAAAGTATGATTTTATTTAGTTATAAAGTAGAATTTATTTTGGTTATAGTTTAGAATTTATTTTATTCATTTTGGATATAGTGTAGGTTTTATTTTGGTTAATGTGTAGAAATATGTTTGCTATAGTCTAGGATTTATTTTGGTTATGCAGTAGAATTTAATTTGGTTGCAGTGTAGGATTTATTTTGCCTATTGTGTAGAATTTATTTTGGATATACTGTATCATTTATTTTGGTAATAGTGTATGATTTATTTTGGTTATAGTGTAGGATTTAGTTTGGTTATAGTGTAGGATTTAAATTGATTATATTATAGCATTTATTTTGGTTATATAGTAGGATTTATTTTGGATATAGTGTCGGATATATTCTGGCTATAGTGTAGGAATTATTTTGGTTATCGTGTAGGATTTATATTGGTTATAGTGAAGGATTCATTTTGGCTATAGTGTAGGATTTATTTTGGTTATCAGCTAGGATTTATTTTGGATATAGCATAGGTTTTATTTAGGTCATAGAGTAGGATATATTTTGGTTATAAATTATAATTTTATTATAGTTATAATGTTGAATTTATTTTGGCTATAGCTTAGGATTTATTTTCGCTATACCGTAAGGGTTATCTTGGTTATGCAGTAGATTTTTTTTGTGTAATAGTGTAGGATTTATTTTGGTTGAAATGTATAATCTATTTTGATTATAAAGTATGATTTTATTTTTGTTATAAGTAGAATCTATTTTGGTTATAGTTTAGGATTTATTTTGGTTATACCGTAAGGGTTATCTTGGTTATGCAGTAGGATTTATTTTTGTTAAATTGTAGGATTTATTTTGATTATTGTTTTGGATTTATTTTGGTTATCAGCTAGGATTTATTTTGGATATAGCGTAGGTTGTAATTTGGTTATAGTGGATGATTTATATTTGCTATAGTGTAGGATTTATTTTGGTAAAAAGTATAATCTATTTTGGTTATAGTGTAGAATTTATTTTGGTTATAGTGTGTCATTTATTTTGGTTATAGTGTAAGATGTATTTTGGTTATAGAGTAGAATTTCTTTTGGTTATAGTGTAGGATTTATTTTGGTTATAGTGTAGGATTTAGTTTGGTTATAGTGTAGGATTTAATTTGATTATATTATAGCATTTATTTTGGTTATATAGTAGGATTTATTTTGGTTATAGTGTATGATTTATTTTGGATATAGTGTCGGATATATTCTGGCTATAGTGTAGGATTTATTTAGGTTATAGTGTATGATTTATTTTGGTTATAGTGAAGGATTCATTTTGGCTATAGTGTAGGATTTATTTTGGTTATCAGCTAGGATTCATTTTGGATATAGCGTAGGTTTTATTTTGGTCATAGAGTAGGATTTATTTTAGCTATAGTGAAGGATTTATTTTGGTCATAGAGTAGGATTTATTTTTACTATAGTGTAGGATTTATTCTGGTCATAAAGTATAATCTATTTTGGTTATTAATTATGATTTTATTTTTGTTATCAAATAGAATGTATTTTTGTAATAGTTTGGAATTTATTTTGGCTATACCGTAAGAGTTTAATTGGATTTATCTTTGTTTTTTGTAGGATTTATTTTCGTGATAGTGTAGAGTTTATCTTGGTTATCAGCTAGGATTTATTTTGGATATAGCGAAGGTTTTGTTTTCGTTATAATGTAGGTTTTAGTTTGGCTATTGTGTAGGATTTAATGTTGTTATACAGTAGGATTTAATATATTGGTTGCAGCGTAGGGTTTATTTTTGCTATTGTGTAGAAATTATATTGGTCATAGTGTATGACTTATTTTGGTTATAGTGTAGGATTTATTTTGGTTATAGTGTAGGATTTATTTTGGTTATAGTGTAGGATTTATTTTGGTTATAGTGTAGGATTTAATTTGATTATATTATAGGATTTATTTTGGCTATACAGTAAGATTTTATTTGGTCATAGTGTAGGTTTTATTTCGGTTATAGTGTAGGATTTATTTTGGTTATAGTTTAAGATTTAATTTGGCTGTAGTGTAGGATTTATTTTGGTTATAAATTATAATTTTATTATAGTTATAATGTTGAATTTATTTTTGGCTATAGCTTAGGATTTATGTTCGCTATACCGTAAGGGTTAACTTGGTTATGCAGTAGATTTTATTTGTGCTATAGTGTAGGATTTGTTTTGGTTAAAAAGTTTATTCTATTTTGATTATAAAGTATGATTTCATTTTTGTTATAAAGTAGAATCTATTTTGGTTATAGTTTAGGATTTATTTTGGTTATACCGTAAGGGTTATCTTGGTTATGCAGTAGTATTTATATTTGTTAAATTGTAGGATTTATTTTGATTATTGTTTTGGATTTATTTTGGTGATCAGCTAGGATTTATTTTGGATATAGCATAGGTTGTATTTTGGTTATAGTGGAAAATTTATTTTGGCTATATTGTTGGATTTATTTTGGTAATACAGTATGATTTAATTTGGTTATAGTGTAAGATATATTTTGGTTATAGTGTATGGTGTTTTTTTTTGGTTTTAGTGTAGGTTTTATTTTGGATACATTGTGGAATTTATTTTTGCTATAGTGTAGGATTTATTTTAGTTTTAAGTAGAATTTAGTTTGGTTATAGCCCAGGATTTATTTTCGTTATACCGTAAGGGTTATCTTGGTTATGCAGTAGATTTTATTTTTGTTATATTGTAGGATTTATTTTTGTTATAGTGTAGGATTTATTTTGGTAAAAAAGTATAATCTATTTTGGTTATAAAGTATAATTCTATTTTAGTTATCAAGTAGAATTTATTTTGGTTAAAGTTTAGAATTTATTTTATTTATTTTGGATATAGTGTAGGTTTTATTTTGGTTATAGTGTAGAAATATTTGTGCTATAGTCTAGGATTTATTTTGGTTATGCAGTAGAATTTAATTTGGTTGCAGTGTAGGGTTTATTTGCCCATAGTGTAGAATTTATTTTGTTTATAGTGTATCATTTATTTTGCTTATAGTGTAGAATGTATTTTGGTTATAGAGTAGAATTTCTTTTGATTATAGTGTAGGATTTATTTTGGTTATAGTGTAGGATTTATGTTGGTTATAGTGTAGGATTTAATTTGATTATATTTTAGCATTTATTTTGTTTATAGAGTAAGTTTTATTTTGGTTATAGTGTATGCTTTATCTTGGTTATAGTGTAGGATACATTTTGGATATAGTGTATGATTTATTTTGGTTATACAGTAGGATGTATTTTGGTTATAGTGAAGGATTTATTTTGGCTATAGTGTAGGATTTATTTTGGTTATAAAGTATGATTTTACTCTACCTATGAAGTAGAATTTATTTTGGCTATAGCTTAGGATTTATTTTGGTTATACCATAAGGGTTATCTTGGTTATGCAGTATAATTTATTTTTGTTATATTGTAGGATTTATTTTGGCTGTAGTGTAGGATTTATTTTGGTTATAAAGCATAATCTATTTTGTTTATCAAGTATATAAAGTAGATTGTATCTAGGTTATAGCCTAGGATTTATTTTTGCTATATCGTAAGGGTTATCTTGGTTATGCAGCAGATTTTATTTTTGTTATATTGTAGGATTTATTTTCGTTATAGTGTAGGATTTATTTTGGTTATAATGTATAATCTATTTTGGTTATGAAATATAATCCATTTTGGTTATAAAATATGATTTTATTTCAGTTATCAAGTAGAATTTATTTTGGTTATATATTAGGATTTATTTTGATTATACAGTAAGGTTTGTTTTGGTTATACAGTAGGATTTATTTTTGTTATATTATAGGATTTATTTTGGTTATCATTTAGGATTTGTTGGTTATCAGCAGTGATTTCTTCTGGATATAGTGTAGGATTTATTTTGGCTATGGTGTAGGATTTATTTTGGTTATACAGTAAGATTTAATTTGGTGATAGAGTCAGATTTGTTTTGGCTATAGTGTAGGTTTTTTTTGTTACAGTGTAGGAATTGTTTTGGCTATAGTGTAGAATTTATTTTGGATATAGTGTATGATTAATGTTGTTCATAGTGTAGAAATTATTTTGGTTATAGTGTAGGATTTATTTTTGCAATAATTTAGAGGTTTTATTTGAAATAGTGTAGCTTTATTTTTGATATAGTGCAGAATTTATTTTGGTTAAATTGTAGGATTTATTTTGGTTAAAGTGTAGGATTTATTTTGGTTATAGTGTAGGGTTTAATTTGGTTATAGTGTAGGATTTATTTTGGCTATAATTTAGAGGTTTTATTTGATATAGTGTAGCTTTATTTTTGATATAGTGCAGGATTTATTTTGGTTAAAGTGTAGGATTTATTTTGGATATAGTGTATGATTTATTTTGGTTAGATAGTAGGATTTATTTTGGTTATAGTGTCGGATATATTCTGGCTATAGTGTAGGATTTATTTTGGTTATAGTGTCGGATATATTCTGGCTATAGTGTAGGATTTACTTTGGTTATAGTGTAGGATTTATTTTGGTTATTCTGTAGGATTTATTTTGGCTATATGGTAGGATTTGTTTTGGTTATACAGTAGGTCTTTTTTTATTTCAACTACAGAGCAGGTTTTATTTTGTTCATAGAGTAGCATTCATTCGGGGGACATTTATCTTCCTTTAACGAATATATATTCGTACTTCTGAACATATTTGCTCTCTATTTACATTGTCTTACACATAGCATATCTAAACTAAATGATTTAATCATATGTTACATATAACTACCATTGGGAATTCCGTTGTGCTTTCCGTGCTTGTTATATACAACTCTTGGCATATGATAAAGACAAATGCAAATATAGTCGTAAAAGCTATAAATAAACATGTAGACGGGGAAACGTCATTCCAATCGCTATCAATCTTCAGATGCCGTTTCTAACCGTTTTCTCTAGATGAATCGGGTACCAGGAGACTGCTTAATGTATAATAGATGAATAAAGTAAACATTTATTTGTATTATACGTTTATTGTTCAGCTAACTTAATGATTGCAGGATAGAAAACTAGAGCGGGAGGTAAATAAATACCTATTGTTATAACAATGTTCCTCTCCCTTTTGTACGTGTTAGAAAACTTCAGTCAGATCTTGGTGTGGTGTATAATGTTCAACGCCACTTTCAACAATATTTTAGCTATATCGTGGCGGTCAGTTTTATTGGTGGAGGAAATCGGTGTACCCGGAGAAAACCACCGACTGCCACAAGTCACTGAAAAACTTTATTTCATAATTTTGCATCGAGTACACTTCGTCTGGGTGGGATTCGAACCCAAAACGTCAGTGGTGATAGGCACTGATGGCAAAGGTATTTGTAATTCCAACTATCATACAATCACGACCATGACGGTCCCCTATTGCATAATGCTTATTAGATCGATGGACATTAGGCCGAATTATTCTGCCTCTGTATGGCATATATATTATTTATCTTTCATTGATTTTTTTTTTTAATTTACTAGATTTTTTTTTTGCCGCATAGAGACAGGAAGAGTTCGTGTTTCAAATGAGAAGATTTGCAATCAAAGTGTGTGTCTCGTTAAAATTCAAAATTTGCAGGTCCAAAGCATCCTTTTATTTCGTAGTTCAATAAGCTATTAGAAAAGGTTGAAGATACCAAACGGATAATCAGAAACAGACAATGCAATGGCCAAAAGAAAAAGTACCAACAGACAGACAATGATATACGTAGAAAACTATATATCCAGCAACGCAAACCGAAAAAAAAAACTTTCTATATGTCGTTGGTATTTATTATATGTACATACCGACAATCAATTATTGCTGATCCGGTTGTTTAATCGATTGCATCAATACAGGCTTCAAGTGTGTGTTTGCAACAGTATTATTAAGATGGATGCTTATCAGTGCGCATGTAAAGGAAACAGTGAACCTAATTTTAACCCAAACACGGGCACATTCAACCTCAACATTGAAACGAATCCAGAAAACTTGCTTCGTTCCCATGTATTAAAAATATAGTTTCACGATGTGAGTGAGTTGGGGAGGGCGAGAGGGGTAACGGCAAATGACATATTGGAAATATTTCATGTTCTCCGTGTTGACATCAGCTATCTGACAATACATAATTATGCCACTTGGGGTAAACGAAATAATAGAAGTCTTTTTCTATTTTAAAGCAAATTTGAAGTTAATTGGGTTGTATTTTGTTTTATGATTATTCATTTGAATTGTAATGTTATTATAATAACGTAGATATCAAATTTAGTGCGCACAATGTTTTCCTGGAATAACCTTCATCAAGTACGCTCACTCTCGTGATATTAGAAATCCAAATAATTTATATGTTTGTTCGTGATTTATATAATAAAAAATTAACCTTCCTAAAAGTTAAACTCCCTCGGCCTCCCCCTGCTTCTTATATTTAAGCAAGTACCAAGTTTGAAGTTAATGCTAGTTCATTTAGTTTAAAGTTGGATGACTTCAAAGGTCTGCTCATGTTTCTGTTTTTCATCTGTGTTTTAATGAGGGTGAGTCTATTATTCATACTGAGCATGCGTCTTTGGTAAAGTCCAGGTATCTAATGAACACCACACCGAATAGATAATAATACAATATTTGCATTAATAATGGAGTATTTGATACAAATAGTTCTTTTTTCTACATCATTTTCAAAGTCAGTTTCGAAAACCTCAATTAATTTATTGGATGATTTAAAGGCCCCTTTTTGCGGAGTTTGACTTTTCTAATGTGTTAAATTATATAGATACTAAAATTGACACGCGCCTGGACCATATCAATGATACTCTCGGCGACAAGATAGAGGCTCTTATCGACAACAAAATGACCTTAGACAATTTGGATAAAACAAAACTTGAGAATGATGAAAGAGTGTCAGGATTTATTTCAGATTTGAAAACTCTTGAAGAGATACTGAAAAACTTAAAGAATGAGAATAACCAATCAAGGGAAGACTTTAAGGAATGGCAGAAAAGTGGTAAGTGGTACTGTAGACTGTATAACATAGTTTATTATTTGATGTTTTATTTTGATTATAGGGTAATATTTATTTTAGTTATAGTGTAGGAATTATTTTAGCTATAATGTAGGATTTATTTCGGTTATTGTGTAGAATTTATTTTGGTTATAGTGTAGACTTTATTTTGTCTATAATTTAGGGGTTTTATTTAATATATTGAAGGGTTATTTTTGCTATAGTGTAGTATTTATTTTGGTTATAGTGTAGGATTTAACATGGTTATAATGTAGGATTTATTTTGGTTATACAGTAGGATTTATTTTAGTTATAGTGTAGGATTTATTTCGGTTATAGTGTAGAATTTATTTTGGTTATAATTTAGGGGTTTTATTTAATATATTGTAGGGTTATTTTTGCTATAGTGTAGTATTTATTTGGGTTATAGTGTAGGATTTAACATGGTTATAATGTAGGATTTAACATGGTTATAGTGTAGGATTTAACATGGTTATAATGTAGGATTTATTCTGGTTATACAGTAGGATTTATTTTGGTTATAGTGTAGGATTTATTTTGGTTATAGTGTAGGATTTATCTTGGCTATAGTGTAGGATTTATTTTGCCTATAGTGTAGGATTTATTTTGGTTGCATAGTAGGATTTATTTTGGCTATAGTGTAAAATTTATTTTGGATATAGTGTCGGATTTATTCTGGCTATAGTGTAGGATTTATTTTGGTTATAGACTAGGATTTATTTTGGTTATAGTCTAGGATTAATTTTGGTTATAGTGTAAGATTTATTTTCGTTGTAGTGTATGATTTATTTTGGTTATAGTGTAGGATTTATTTTGGTTATAGAGTAGGATTTATTTTGGTTATACAGTAGAATATTTTTTTCAGCTATTTTGTTCATAGAGTAGCGTTCATTCGGGGGAAATTTAACTTTCTTTAACGTATATATATTCGTATGTCTGAACATATTTGCTGGCTATTTACATTGTCTTACACATATCATATCTAAGCTAAATGATTTAATCATATTGTACATATAACTACCATTGGAAATTCCGCTGTACTTTCCGTGCTTGTTATATACAACTCTTGACATATGATAAAAACAAATGCAAATATAGTCGTACAAACAATAAATAAACAAGTAGAAATTGAAACGTCATTCCAATCGTTATCAATCTTCTGATACCGTTTATAACCGTTTCCTCTATATGAATCGTGTACCAGGAGACTGCCTAATGTATAATAGATGAATAAAGTAAACATGTATTTGTATTATACGTTTATTGTTCAGCTATCTTAATGATTGCAGGATAGAAAACTAGGGCGGGAGGTAAATAAATACATATTGTTATAAGAATGTCCCTCTCCCTTTTGTACGTGTTAGACAACTTCAGTCAGATCTTGGTTTTGTTTATGGTGTTCAACGCCACTTTCAACAATATTTTAGCTATATCGTGGCGGTCAGTTTTATTGGTGGAGTAAATCGGAATACCTGGAGAAAACCACTGACTGCCGCAAATCACTGACAAACTTTATTTCATAATGATCCATCGAGTACACTCCGCCTAGATGGAATTCGAACCCACAACGTTAGTCGTGATAGGCACTGATTGCACAGTAGTTGTAAATCCAACTATCATACAATCACGATCATGACGATCCCCTATTGCATAATGTTTATTAGATCGATGGACATTAGGCCGAATTATTCTGCCTCTGTATGGCATATATATTATTTATCTTTCATTGATTTTTTTTAAATTTATTTGATTTTTATTTTTTTGCCCCATAGAGACAGGAAGAGTTCATGTTTCAAATGAAAAGATTTGCATTCAAAGTGTGTGCCCCGTTAAAATTCAGAATTTGCAGGTCCAAAGCATACTTTCGTTTTATTTCGTAGTTCAATAAGCTATAAGAAAAGGTTGAAGATACCAAACGGGTAATCAGAAACAGACAATGCAATGGCCAAAAGAAACAGTACAAACAAACAGACAATGATCTACGTAGCAAAATATATATCCAGCAACGCAAACCAAAAAAAAAACGTTTTCTATATGTCGTTGGTATTTATTCTATGTACATACCGACAATCAATTATTGCTGATCCGGTTTTTTAATCGATTGCATCAATACAGGCTTCAAGTGTGTGTTTGCAACAGTATTATTAAGATGGATGCTTATCAGTGCGCATGTAAAGGAAACAGTGAACCTAATTTTAACCCAAACACGAGCACATTCAACCTCAACATTGAAACGAATCCAGAAAACTTGTTTCGTTCCCATGTATTAAAAAGATAGTTTCACGATGAGAGTGAGTTGGTGAGGGCGAGAGGGGTAACGGCAAATGACAAATTTGAAATATTTCATATTCTCCGTGTTGATATCAGCTATCGAACAATACATAATTATGTCACTGGGGGTGAACGAAATAATAGAAGTTTTAAAGTAAATTTGAAGTTAATTGGGATGTATTTTTTTTTATGATTATTCATTTGAATGGTAATGCTATTATGATAACGTAGACATCAAATTTAGTGCGCACAATGTTTTCCTGGAATAACCTTCATGAAGTACGCTCACTCTCGAAATATTGGAAATCCAAATAATATATATGTTTGTTCGTGATTTATATAATACAAAAATAACCTTCATAAAAGTTAAGCTCCCCCCCCCCCTCCCCCCCCCCCTGCTTCTTATATTTAAACAAGTACCAAGTTTGAAGTTAATGCTGGTTCATTTTTTTTAAAGTTAGATGACGTCAAACGTCTGCTCATGTTTCTGTTTTTAATATGTGTTTTGATGAGGGTGAGCCTACACTTCATACTGAGCATGCGTCTTTGGAAAAGTCCCGATATATAATGAACATTGCATTTATAATGGTGTATTTGATACAAATAGTTTTTTTTTCTACATCATTTTCAAAGTCAGTTTCGAAAACCAGAATTAATTTATTGAATGATTTAAAGACCCCACTTTTTGCGGAGTTTGACGTTTCTAATGTGCAAAATTATATAGATACTAAAATTGACACGCGCCTGGACCATATCAATGATACTCTCGACGACTCTTATCGACAACACAATGACTGTAGACAATTTGGATAAAACAAAACTTGAGAATGATGAATGAGTGTCAGGATTAATTTCAGATTTGAAATCTCTTGAAGAGATAGAGAAAAACTTAAAGAACTTAAAGAATGAAAATAACCAATTAAAGGAAGACTTTAAGGAATGGAAGACAAATGGTAAGTGGTACTGTGGACTATATTTACTATTTGATGTTTTATTTTGATTATAGTGTAAGATTTATTTTGGTTATAATGTAGGATTTGTTTTAGTTATAGTGTAGGAATTATTTTGATTATATTGTAGGATTTATCTTGGCTATAGTGTAGGATTTATTTTCGTTATAGTGTAGGATTTATGTTGGTTATAGTGTAGGATTCATTTTGGTTATATTGTAGAAATTATTCTTGCTATAGTCTAGGATTTATTTTGGTTATAGTGAAGGTTTATTTTCGTTATAGTGTAGGATTTATTTTGGTTATAGTATAGGATTTATTTTGGTTATAGTGTAGGATTTATTTTGGTTATAGTGTAGTATTTATCTTTGTTATAGTGTAGGATTTATGTTGGTTATAGTGTAGGATTTATTTTGGTTATAGTGTAGAAATTATTCTGGCTATAGTGTAGGATTTATTTTGGCTATAGTGTAGGATTTATTTTGGTTATAGTGTAGGACTTATTTTGGTTATAGTGTAGGACTTATTTTGGTTATAGTGTAGGATTTAGTTTGGTTATAGTGTACGATTTATTTTGGTTATAGTGTAGGATTAATTTTGGCTATAATGTAGGATTTATTTTGTTTATAGTGTAGGATTTAGTTTTTGCTATAGTGTAGGATTTATTTTGATTATAGTGTAGGACTTATTTTGGTCATAGTGTAGGATTTATTTTGGTCATAGTGTAGGATTAATTTTGGTTATAGTGTATGATTTATGTTGGTTATAGTGTAGGATTCATTTTGGTTATAGTGTATGATTTATTTTGGTTATAATGTAGGATTAATTTTGGTTATAGTGTAGGATTTATTTTGGTTATAGTGTAGGATTTATTTTGGTTATAGTATGGGACTTATTTTGGTTATAGTGTATGATTTATTTTGGTTATAGTGTAGAATTAATTTTGGTTATAGTGTATGATTTATTTTGGTTATAGTGTAAGATTTATTTTCGTTATAGTGTAGGATTTATTTTCGTTATAGTGTAGGATCTATTTTGACTATAGTGTAAGATTTATTTTCGTTGTAGTGTATGATTTATTTTGTTTATAGTGTAGGATTTATTTTGGCTATACGGTATGTAGACAATTTGGATAAAACAAAACTTGAGAATGATGAATGAGTGTCAGGATTAATTTCAGATTTGAAATCTCTTGAAGAGATAGAGAAAAACTTAAATGGTTGATCTTTTATAATTGTTTGTCCAAAATTTGTCGTAAGTGTAAATATTCAATTGTTGTTGTTTTTTATTTAAACGATTTTTCATTCAGACTACGGAGGGATCAGCAGAAACATTCAAATAAATACATATTTATGGAAAATTAACTTAAGATAACGTTCTCCATGGACCATATATTTAACACCTTTAGCATAACCATTAGTATTGGAATTACATTTGACCATAAACAAACAGACGACAAGTAGAGAGTGCTTACAGTTGGTAAAAATCAATAACAAATGATTTTAAGGACGTTTTTACTAACATAATATGGAGAAAGGTTTACTAAAGTGTGAATTTCAACAGCGAATAATAAAAGTGTGTTTGCTTTCCAAAATTGCAGACATCTTTAAGATTTTGACAGATGATCGTAAGCGTGAAGGTCGGGACTCCACTATGCCAAAATAGATTTGCTACCAGGTGGCGCTGCAATTGCGCAATCGCGGGAAACGTAAATACCGTGGTATCATAGAACCCTCGGTACAATAGGAAGGGAGTAGTATTTATTATTCCATTTTTTTTATTTTGCTAATTAATTTTCTAAATGTCAATTATATTCGACGAAAATTGGAATTTCGTAATTTAAAAGTCAAACCGTTTTGCAAGGAAGCGAAAATTTTTAAAATAACATTTGTTCAGACTTTTCATTTAATGCATTAAATAATTAAATAAACACGTTTTTGATATGCAGACTTCAGAGGGAGATGCCATCAAATGAAGACACTAAATCTAAATATAGAACAAGCTTAAAATAAGTTAATTATAGAATGAAAAACAAAAACATGCTATCATTCAATATCATAATGAACTGGATATAAAATACATTGTGTAATACGAAATATAATTGTTAAGGAGTAAGACATCCCTTTTTGTATGTATTCATCGATGGAGGGAAAGGGGGAGATAAAACGCTTTAAAATGCAATCGCAGAGATGTTTACAGAAACAGAGACTGATACTGAAATGAAAAAACCACAAAAGTACATTCACATCCGCCATTATTGCTTGTCTTCAGAAATGTTTGAGGCTACCAAAGGGGTAACAAGCCGTAAACAGAAGGACAGACAATACAATGGGATAATCAAAAGTCGTACACAGAAGGCAAGACAATGCAATGGCCAAAGGTACAAGGAAAACAATGACCTACAAAACACTGCACCGAACATTAAAGATCGAGCAACACGAACTACACTAAAACTAGGGATGAACTCAGGTGCTCGGCAGGGTTAGCAGATCGTTCTCCACTAGTGACACCCATCGTGTTACCGCTTAACGACAGATTTTGGCTTGTCATAATCACGTCTTATCTAACGACAGTATTGTAAACCAAATCGATATTTGTTTGTTTGTTTGATGGTGCTTAACGCCACTTTCAACAATATTTCAGTTATATCGTGGTGGTCGGTTTTATTGGTGGAGGAAACGGTAGAATCCGGAGAAAACCACCGACCTGTCGCAAGGCACTGAGAAACTTTATCACATAATGTTGTAAAACAAATTGGGAAAGATTTCAGTCATATCTTAGCTTGGAGAAACTGAACCCATGATAAAGTGTCAGAGCATAGGGTACATGACTAACTTTGAGGATTGTGTCATTGAGCTTGTAATTCTGGTCTAGTACAAAACACACATAATTATCATCTCATTAAAAGCGCGAAAATGTAACGTGTACTCGCCATGATAAAGCTGAATAAATCCTTAATTTGATAAACAACAATCATTCACTCTTCTAGTGGGTTTTTATATTTTTTTTCAATTTAGGTGTTCCAACGTCGGATGAATGGCGAAACAGATTTCTTCAGAAGTTGGTTGGAATACCAGAAAGGCTTTGATGATTTAGGAAAAGAATTCTGGTTAGGTTAGTAATCAGTAAAAAATCCAGAAATCTTAAACCACAAAAATAGCATTTTTTGTTGTATTATTATTATTTTTTATAATTATTATTAATGGTTGTCGCCTGGGAAATGTCGACCATCGATTTCATTTTTCCCGTGTCTAAACTGTGTGGCAATATGTTCCAAATATAAACGTGAATATACTGCTTTGTGTTACCGGATGTTTACTATATGTCGCCATTAGGAACGTGTATTATGTACATATCTTTTTCTTATTATTCATCCTCCATTGTGGTTGTGGTTTTTCTTCTCCCATGATTGCTGTTTAGTGCATTGGTACCTCTAACTCGTATTTGTATCTCTGAACATTTACAATTTTAAATGGCTTAATGTGTCCAAGTGTTTTTCTTGCATTAATTCAGGACAAACAACAAGCCTCAAATGACATATAATTGTATACTTTTTTATAGGTAACGAAAAGCTACATACAATGACATCGCTTTACCAATACGAACTCAGAATTGGGTTGGAGGATTTTAAAGGACAAACAGGTTATGCTAAATATACAACATTTTCTATTGGAGATGCTTCGAATCTTTATAAACTGTCAGTCAACAGCTACAGCGGAACTATCGGTTAGTATACTAGTACATAATTGAATACATGTCAGATACTAAGTTCAAACTGTATTGGATATACTTTCAACACAGGAAATAAGCTAAATACCAAACTAGCACAAGTGTCCACAGTTCATATAAAGAACGTCCTAAATACTCGAATATCACATAAATGAACGCACTGAATACCCACGCAACACCAGGAATGCAGTTAGTGGAACAGGAACTGCTTACACTCACGGACCACTGGGGGTTAGTCCATAGTTTACGCATGTCTTAGTTGGGTTGGTGATGGTCAGTTTGTAGAATTACATGTATTCATGTTTTTAGTTCCGGGTAAAAAAGATGTTCTGTTCGTCTTTACTCCCCTTTGTTTTGTAGGATGTTCATGTTTTATTAATGTTATTTGTATTGTATACTGATTACCAAAACACATTCAATATCATAATATGTTCCTCTCGTTTTATAGTAACACGACAGTTGTCATCAGTGGAGCACGATCTGATAACCTTCCAGAGAACACCCCCGCGTTCACTCCACTGTTTAGTGGGGTTCGTGGTGTTCCATATTTATTTTCCTGTGTAGTGTTTTGTAGATAATTGTTTGTTCTTTTGTCCAACTCTTTAGGTCATTGTGTTGTCTGTCCTTTCATTAAATGTTTCTGTTTACCCCTTTGGTATCTTCAAACTGTTTCTCAATGCAAATAGTCAACAATACAAAATTACTGAAGTTTTCAATATCTAAGAATATATAGCATACTAAACTTAGTTAACACAATTGTTAACATACAAATTCCTAAATGCACAATTGACATAACATGATTGTTAACACAAACCGCACACTGTGTTACAACACATTTCAGCATGTAATAATATTGAAAGTATTGTAATTTGATATTATTCTATAAAATTAGCACACAAATGCAAATGTGTGTTAAAAGTATGACATATCCATATATTCTAGAATACAAACATGTACAAATGTATGTTATATTCAATCCTTTGACTATTATGTTTGTGATTGTGTGTTTATTTTGCTTATTTTGTTTATTTTGTTTATTTTATTTATTTTTTCGTTCACCCGACGCGAACATTCCGACAGTAATAATAGTAATAAAAACTCGCCTTTCAAGTTGTAGTAAAGCTATTCACAGTTCAGTTCCTTTTGTTTTAGTAATCATTTTGATATGACCTTACACATGTGTCATTCCAATCCAACAATGATTTTTGTCAACAGTATACAGTTAATCCTTATTTTTCATTTTTTATTTTTTATTTTTCATTTATCGCACAAAATTAGTTCAATTCCACTTTTGCACTTATTAACGAAAGAGTCGTTGCCGTCCGTTGAGTATATATTTTTGGGGAATAGCTATCGCACAATGGTATGTGATGCACTGGACTGTTCCAGTAAAATAATTTCATTGGGAGATCATAATGTTGATTTTTTTTAAGACTACTACCTAAAGAAGTGGACGATAACATACTTGTATGTGGGTTAGAAAACAAGATTAGTGATCCCACTAGATTTGGTCATAACTCCTCCTTCCTATTGGACCCATTCTCGTTACCGATTCTATAACAGTATTGGAAGCGAACAAGATTCCCGTTGATCGCAGTATTGGTGATCACGGCCATACCTACATAGTTGTTGACTACGGTCCAATACAAGGACAGTCTGGTTATATAACCAGGGTAATTATCCCTTATTTAGATTTCTAATTTCCAACACTGATTGGGAAACTATTAATTCGGAACAACCAACTGTAGATATAGCGTGATAACTATTCACTGGTAAGTTAATGGAAATTGCACTTGAATGAATAGGAACAAATACTGTCACTAGTCGACGAAACGATAAGATCTGGATGACTTCTGAAATTAGAAGGGAATTGAGGGTAAGAGACCGTTAACAGAAGAAATTAAATTAAAACAAATCCATATTTAAGGAACGTAAGTATAAGGATCAGTGCAACAAGGTAAACATTTAAAGAAATCAGCAAAAATTAAATTTTATGTAAGTAAAAACGAAACACTTTCTGATCTAAAAAATGTTAACAGTAAACAATTCTGGAAGACCATTAAAATGTTTGTCAAAGGTGAATGTAGCTGCTCGGACTTACCACCCCTACGAAGGCCAAATGTAATATTTTAAACGATTATTTCTGTTCTATATCAGACTTTCAAGACGAACATACCGAATTACCAGATTTGGATGACAGAGCACGAAATACATTTACTGAAATGAATATCCAATATCAGGAGATAGTTGATATCACTACTTAACACGAATAAAGCTGTACGTCCCGATCGTATTAGCAATCGCATGCTTAAGGAAGTAATACACGGGGTTGCACACCCACTTTGTCTACTATTCAACAAATCTCTTCAAAACCGTAAATTCCCTAAGGACTAGAAGTTAGCCCACGTCATCCACATATTTAAAAGTGGTGACAAATCATTGGTTTCTAATAATAGACCTAATGCACTACTTTGTACTGTTAAGAACATTTTAGAAAAAGTAGCATACAAATATATATTCAACTTTCTGGTTGATAACTCCCTTATTTACGAATTTCAGTCAGGATTTATGCATGGTCACTCCAAGTCACACCAACTAATCGAACTTACACACGAAATTATGCAATCCCTTGATAATCAAGAACTGATCTGTTTAATTATTTGTGATGTCAGTAAGGCCTTGACCGAGTTTGGTTGAGGGGTGTACTGCTAAAATTAGAACGGTATGGCATTAAAGGTAGTCTTCTCCGGTGGTTAGAGAGTTACATCTCGAACAGAGAACAACAAGTTATTATCAAAGAAACTATCTCATTGAAAGGAAATTTAAAAGCTGGAGTTCCCCAGGTGTCAACCCTTGCTTCTCTGGTGGTTTTGATATTTATTAATGACATTGCCGATGATATGCTTGGATTGTGTAGATCGTTTGCTGATGACACGTCCATAGGCGAAAGAACACTTGAAATTAATAATCTGCGTTCTATGGTTAACATTGATTTAAATAATATTACGCATTGGGCGAAACAATGGCTAGTCAAACTAAATCGCGAAAATAAAAACAGAAATAGTGTACTTCAGTACCAGTTGATCTATTCTTCTCTTCAGAAAATATTTTAAAAAAAATTAAACCTGTTCATGCTCACAAGTATCTTAGTGTTACTCTGAGTGCTGATGGAAAATGGTCTAAACATATAAATAATGTTGTCAAAGCATCCAGACAGATTCTGAGGAAGATCAAATTTAAGATGTCTAGAAACTTTTTAGAAAATATTTACATGACCTTCATTATGCCACTTCTTGAATATTCTTGTGAAGTTTGGGACAGTTGTACAGTTGCCGATGCTGGCAGATTTGAGCAACTTCAACTTGAAACTGCTATAATCGTCACAGGTCTGCCAGCTTATGCAAGTGTGTCTTCTTTATATGCAGAAACCGGTGGGGAAAACTTAATACCAGACCCAAAATCAGAAAGTTGTCACTTTTTTAAGCTATAGTTAAGGGTGATACCCCCGATTATTTAAGTAATTTTCTCCCGCGGACTCTCAACCAGGCAAACAACTATAATCTACGAAGTGCAAATAATTTCACTATTCCCCGGTGTCATCTAACCATATATCAAAATTCATTTTTTCCAGGCACTATACATCTATGGAATAATTTAGCCCAATATATCATTTGGTTTACGTCTGGCAAGTATTCTACATACACGTTTAAGGACAATTTGTAGTGGCTTAAACGGTAACCATTTTAGATGTAATCTAATCGATTCTTGTTATTGTAACTGTGACAATTATATGGAAAACAATGAACACTACCTCTTACATTGTAAATTGTTTGTAAATCAGAGAAATGTAATGATGAACAATATTAGAGATCTTGGGTTAGATATATCCATTAACAATATATTGTATGGAAATTCAGATTTTGCATATGATGTCAACTGCTCAATTTTGCAGCTGTTCATAAATACATACACAATACTAAAAGATTTGTTTGATGTTTATGTACTCCTAAATCATCTGAGGGCAACGACTCAACATCAATCACAATATATTTTGCAGTATTATGTCATCTTTCTCACATGATTTTGAACGAAATAATGCTATGTGTTTGTAATATATTGTCTACTTAATGATTTATTTGTAACGGAGAAGACCTCGTAAGTTTATAACTTGTGTCTGATCCATTGTCTGTATTTGTTTGACAATAAAATATGCTTAAAGTAACCGCACAATGAAAATGTCACACCAGAAATGTACTACAATAGTACCAACATAAGGGTGTCATAAACCCTTTAAATATACAAATTATACACAATGAACGCATCAAATATCAAAGTTACACAAATGACACAAAAAGGAGCGATACTAGCGATTATGCCTGTCTCGATCTCACAAGAAGACGTTGAAGGCACCAAAGAGGTAATCAGAATCCGGAAATGGAAGGAGAGACAACACAACTGCCAAAAGAAAAAGGACAAAAGGACAAGCAACGATATATAAAACACAGAAAACTAAAGATCAAGCAACACCCCACTAAAAACTAGGATGGCCTCAGGTTCTCCGGACGGGTAGGCAGTTCCTGCTCCACTAGTGGCTCCAGTCATGTTACTCTAGTTACAAGGCCGATGATAAGTCATGAAATAGGATAGGACCGAGAAGTGCTTACGACAAGTGGAGCATATCCGTGGTCATTTGTGACACAGATATTCCATAACTGTTAACCATCAGCGTTATTCTATATTAATCGTGATTTGATTTGATTTGATTTGAATTTTGTCGCTTAAAGCCACTTTCAGCAATATTTTAGCTATATCATGGTGACCAGTTTTAGTGGTGGAAGAAGCTAGAGTATACGGAGAGAACCACCGACCATGGGTAAGCAACTGGTAATCTTTATCACTTGCGGTTGCGAGTCGAGTGCACCCTTTTTTGTAATTTACAAAGCCCGGTACGAAGCCACACCGTATTGGTGATGGGCTTGTATGAGTCGTTAGGTAATCCAACTACCTAACTCATTGATCAACCCGAGTCCTTATTTATCGTGAGTAGGAATATAAGGTAACATTTTACAAATTATCGATTACTTATAAATATTACCATATACATGTAGATTATATGTGATAGCGTTTGTCAGTGACTTGCAGCAGGTCGGTGGTTTTCTCCTGGTCCTGTGGGTTTCTCCACCAATACAACTGACCGCCAAGATATAGCTAAAATATTGTTGAAAGTGTCGTTAAACACCATTAAACCAAACTATATGTACATACTGTTATTAAACTGCATAGTTTAAGTAGCAGTCTGTCATCTACTACCAAGGACAGTGATAATGATCAATTGTCTCGTTATTGTGCATATATTAGACATGGAGCATGGTGATTACTTATAAATATTACCATATACATGTAGATTATATGTGATAAAGTTTGTCAGTGACTTGCGGGAGGTTAATGGTTTACTCCTGATCATGCGGGTTTTCTCCACCAATAAAACTGACCGCCAAGATATAGCTGAAATATTGTTAAAAATGGCGTTAAAAACCATTAAACCAAACTTTATATACATACTGTTATTAAACTGCATCTGTTTTCATTTCTCTAGGTAATAGTTTCAGCGATAGACACATTCGGTCATTTAGTACTAGGGACAATGATAACTATGTTAAATGTGCAGATCAGAGACATGGAGCATGGTGGTTTGTTAGTTGGTGTGGAAATTCCAGTTTGAACGGAAAGTATCTAAACAAATCAGCAGCAACAACAGCCTCTCTCTACGATGGTGGTATAACATGGAAGAGTTGGAAGAGAAACTGGAATTCAATGAAGAAAACATATATGATGATACGTCGACTTTAATTATCTACAAAAAGACAGACGCATTTCATCAATATTAATTATGTTATGGTATGAATTAAATATCTTTAATTTGCCATTTTTATTAAATAGACAAAATTGATTAGAAACTTATGAATCTTCTCCAGATTTTATGGTTATATTTGGTTCTTTTAGCTGTTCGGAGTCAAGCACATGTCTAGAAGTTAAATATAGAAATGACAATTTGGTGTACTAGATTTATATTGTTTAATGGTTTATTGGGCCAAGTGTATTATGAGAAACAATGTACATTAATAAAATTAACACATGTAGCGATGTTTATTGGGTATTATGAAAACAATCTACATGAATAGAGGGTCAGGGTTGTAGCGTTTTACGCCACTTTCAACAATATTTCAGCTATATCGTGGCGGTCAGTTTTATTGGTGCAGGAAACCGGAGTACCCGGAAAAAAACCCACCGACCTGTCGCATGTCACTGACAAACTTTATCGCATAATGTTGTATCAAGTACACCTCGCCACGAACGGGACGTTAAACACCATAAGCCAATCATTCCCGATTTGACTCTAAATTTATTCGTTCTTATGATTTTTTACGAGTTATTTCCCTTATAACAGCCAAATGCTACCAGGTGTGGCAAGAGCGATGGAAAAGGACAACGAATTTGAGTGTAATTTACTCATAGCTTATATATATTGAACCTTTTAAATCCCAAAGGATAATATAAAATTCACAAGTTGCTAAAACATTTAAAAAAAACTGCTGTGAAAGGTATCAATTTAGAATAAAAGTCGAAAATGTACAAATGGTATATTACCTATTGATTGATTGATTGATTGATTGATTGATTGATTGATTGATTGATTGATTGATTGATTGATTGATTGATTGAGTGAGTGATTGATTGATTGATTGATTGATTGATTGATTGATTGATTGATTGATTGATTGATTGATTGATTGATTGATTGATTGATTGATTGATTGATTGATTGATTGATTGATTGATTGATTGATTGATTGATTGATTGATTGATTGATTGATTGATTGATTGTTGAAATCACTTGCCTTTTGAGGAATTATTTTATTGGTACAAGTGCAAGTGGAGCTCTTTTTTTTATAGAACAACATATTTTATGTGTAATTAGTGGCTTATTGCAAGACAGAAATTTTATTATATATATATTTCATTTTGTTCCTTGTATGCAGATTGAGTCTTGCTGTCATGCTCGTATCATAAATGATGTTCCGAACTTACCGAGATCGGTGTCTAGATATTTACTGAATAGATTATGAATAATTATCAATAATTTTCAAACAGAATAAAGATATCCAAAATACAAATATAGAATTTCATTCTTGGTTCTACGAATGCAACTTCGACTGGCCCCATTCTTTTCTTTGCCTTCATTGACTATTAATTCAGAGAACCAGTACTTGAAATAGAGTTGTCTCGCTTCAATCACAAATGATATTGTTTGTACATGAAGAGTTTGAAGATACCAAAAGGGGTAATCATAATCCGTATATCGAAGAAGAACAAACAACACAATGACCAAAGGAAAAAGGACAAAAGGACAAACAATGATCTATAAAGCATACACATAAAACTAACGAGCCCCACTAAAAACCAGCGGTGAACGAAGGTGCTCCGGACGAACAGGCATTTCCTGGTCCACTAGTGGCATCCGTCGTGTTATTCTAGTATATAATGTACATAAATTTACCAACAGAGAATACTATTTTCTTTTGAATTCAGTAAACCAATGAATTATTGTTCCATATCTATTAGTTGTATTTTGGGAACTTTATTTAAGATACGAGAAAGACAACAAGACTGTAATATCTCATCCATTACATATCCCCACACCATACCAAAAAGAAAGAGGTGAAGAGGGAAATGGTGGGGCTTGTGATTTTTGTTAGTATTTTTGGTATTTTAACAATATAATTGTAAAAAGAATTTAATCTAAAAAAATTAAGATTATGTTGCATAAATATTGATTGATTGGTGTTTAACGCCAACAGTAGCAATATTTAGCTATATCGTAGCGTTGCAATAAATACATTATCATCATAGATTCCAAGTGAAATTCAACAGAAATCTCATTCCTACGATATCCCTACTCTTTCTCCAAAATCTACAAAGGAGATCATTAACGTTCAGGATACGTGAGACTCTTCAAAAACATTACCCACAATGGTTTACATCACGATCAGGCTTTCCGTATTATAACCCGACACCCCCTCTCTCCTCAAATTGAGAAGGCTCCCCCTATCCGCCACCCAGGGACGCGCTGAGCAACTTCATGGGTTTGAGCCCTGGAAACGTTGTCCAGAACCCAGCACTTCTATAGTAAATTAGCTAACATAATGGGCTGATGAACAAATGATTAAAAATTCTCCTCATAAGACTTTGTGTGTTATAGTAATCGCCTTATATACAAATCGATGTGAAAAAAGTCAGATACCACTATGTTAACAGAAAATACGGTGAAACTTTTCTAAGCTGCACCTTCTTGAGATAAACTGTTGTGCTCGGAATAGACAAGTGTCCGGTTTATTCGCAATAAACAAATCTTTCCTATATTAGGACTTTAATACATGAGTCCAGTATATTCAGGGTTCGGTTTATACAGGATTCCAATTTAAATTCAGGGTTCGATTTATACAAGTTTGAGTTTCACTGTAAAAGTCTGCCACTGGATATTTATAGTATGGTGATGTCATCATCATCCTCGTCGTAATCGTCCTATTATAAACAAGAAGATTTCGCGCGATTTCTTTTTTTCTAGTTCACCAATCCTTGTGAGTTTTGAAGACAAATATCATTGGTACAGAATTAAGGTTGGTATTGAACTTGGATATTGTATCCCCATCCAATTCTAAACAAGAGGCAACAAGGTACAGAAAATGGTTGTTTCTGTTTTTTTGTACTTGGAGAGTTTATTTTTTATTTGATTTTGATCAAATATTTCTTTTCTAAAATCCTTTAAAAATTCTTTCAGAGAATGTATTATGTTATTATGTATCTATTGTCGTATTTTGACATGAAAGCGGCGAAACTTGGTGAATTTCAAAATCTGACTTTTCTTATTTCTCATCCGATATTAATGCAGTTCTTTGCAAAATGATCATCTTAATGGGTGACTGTTATAAATTTGCTATTTTATTCAATATACATTGTAATAATGAATTAAACATTTTTACGCAACTACGCCAAAAGTCGTAAAAGCATCTCGAAATGAAGGATCCCCAATTTATTGCTAAGGATGTGAGTGATTATTGGGTACAGATGTTGTCAGTTTTGATCAAAACAAAAATAAAAATTCTCAGAATTTAACTGCATGTATGAAACAACCACAAGTCCCAGTGTTTCCTGTTTGTGGTTTGTATGAGATGTAAGTATTATTTACAAACAAACAATGACATAATAATTGTCAATTTGTAATTAATCAAATAGATCTACGTCATCAAAATGAAATGGTATAAATATCTTACATCTACAAAATAAAACGATATACTTATTATGTTAATTTTGGAAAGATTATAAACAACATTTTGACACAAGATGAATTCATGGACTGTTGTAGTGTTTGTGTGTATATTTGGTAAGTAATACTTATTTCCTTATGAATAATGTAACTTATTTCCGCGTGCATCTCAGCGACAAAACTCATTCGTGTGTATTTTGGAAAGATTATAAACAATATGTTGACACAAGATGAATTCATTGACTGTTGTAGTGTTTGTGTGTATATTTGGTAAGTAATACTTATATATTTGTATATTCCTTATGAATAATGTAACTTACTTCCGTGTGCATCTCAGCGACAAAACTCATTCGTAGTCAGTTAATAAATCATTAGTATCGTAAAATTAGGATTTAAATAGAAGAATGTTAAGCTCTGGAAGAAACTGAACAACAATACCGTGTACATAATTTTAATTGTAAATCGGAGATTGTTTTAAATGTAAATAGCATAGAGAGGTCTTGCTGTATTGCCCGGCACTGTGCAAAGTTTTCAAGCGGAACCAAATATGTTGGTCTAACGAATCCGGTTCCTTACCTTGGAGGAGTACACTAGTAGAAGAAGAAAAAGAAGAACGTAATAATCTTAAAGCGTTTGAACAAAAGTATATTTTAAATGTATTTAGTAAATATATTTTGATGTAAAGAAGAATGATTATTAGCCCTTTTTGTTATTATTATTGTTATTTAATAACGTCCGATCCGTTATCTGGACAAAACGTTCGTTCTATAGTATATTTCACCGGAACGTGTCACTGTAGTGAATTTTCCACACTTTCGTCGAATCAATCCCATCTTACAGACAAATAAGTTTGTTTGTTTGTTTGTTTGTTTGTTTGTTTGTTTGTTTGTTTGTTTGTTTGTTTGTTTGTATGTTTGTTTGCTTGTTTGTTTGTTTGTTTGTTTGTTTGTTTGTTTGTTTAATGGTGTTCAACTGTATTTCAGTTATAGCGTGCCGGTCAGTTTTGTTGTCGGAGGAAACTGGAGGTCCCGGAGAAAACCATCCACCTGTCGCAAGTCACTGACAAACTTTATCACATATTAGTATACCTCATAGATATAAGAGTGCCTGTGATTAGATAAGAAAGGTCACATGTCAGGAAGACAAAACTTCATGTATCCCTAGACCGCGTGCTCCGAGGAAATAAATAGCATGTATTTCTCTGCCGCGTGCCCCCATGGCGACCCCCACAGGAAGTACACAAAGAGTTGTCGCCCTTCGCGTTTCTATTGTGAACAAATCGTTGCTGTGTGTGTAATTTCGGTATAATAAACAATGTATGGCCCTTGTTGTAGGGAGATATGAAACTTTATTCACCCGAAGAAGTCATATTTCTCGAGGAAGTCATATTTCTTCTTCGGGTAAACAAACCTTCGAGAAATATGACTTCTTCGGGTAAACAAACCTTCGGGGAATATGACTTCTTCAGGTAAACAAACCTTCGAGAAATATGACTTCTTCAGGAAAATATTGTTTCATATCTCCGTACAACAAGGGCCATAAATGTACAATGTTGTACACCTCGAAAATAACGATATTTGAACTCACAACATCAGTGGTGATAGGCACCGATTGCATAGGTAGTTGTTAATCCAACTACCATACGATCACGGCCATGACGGCCCCGTGAACACATTTTTACTTTTCACGAACAGGTTTTGCTTTTTCGCAAAGAGGGTGTACAGTTGATATCGATTGCGATCCGTGTTCGCCACCCGGGGAGCCTCATTGTCATAATGATGGTGTTTGTTATTGTGAAGTTCCAACAGAATGTCTTGGACCGAAGGACAAAAAAACCTGTAGGCATATAAGCTGTGTCAATCATCAAACATCGATATGTAGAAAAGATGGAGAACATTACCATTGCACGTGTTCATCTAGTTAATAAAAAAAAACAGGAATATGAGGTAAGAAACACTAATTATAAGTCACATTAATTAGCAACTTAATTAAAATTAGATTTTTGTTGTATCATTTTTTTATTTTTATTTTCTTTGGCGATTTATTAACATCATGTATGGGGTCACGTCAAGGTTCAATAGACCAATCACCGATAGCGCTACTAAATATATAGGTTTCAAAATTACAGTTTTCAAAGAAAATGCTTTGATAATATTTCGTGTTCAATAAAAAAAAATGTAATTTCTGTTTTGAGTGTATTTCTTTTGTTTTCTTTTGGTGCGGGAGAAAACATAGCTCCCACCCCACTCTATGGGATAAATGAGGAGCTCACTATACAATATTTTATATTTTCAAAGCCTTTAAAAAGTAATATAATGTACACCATCTTCCAATCAAGTTAGTAGGTGATTGTTGTTTAACGCCACGGGATCAGTTTGTCAGGTATATTATGACGAGAACTAATAACATTCCAATGAGATGATGATGTTCGATTTTTACTATACTACTATCCTTAGCTGGGTTTTAATATTCTAGCTCACTGACACAACAGTCCACGATTAGACATGTCGATTCACTCGGACACATTATCATGACCCCCAGCCAACTGGTTTTTCTTCTTACTCCTTTATTAAAGCTGCATGCCAAGCGAGGAAGGAGTAGTCTTTGGTTTGACCTGACAGAGGGATCGAACCCATGATCTACCACACTCGAGACGAGCACGCGAGCACACTCACACCATCGACGCGGTTCTCATTAAATAAAAAAACATACATAATACACTAGTGAACACATGATAGAACAATGAAAAGTAAATGACAGTTACCGAAAATGGGATGGGTGGGTTATGATGGTTTAATGCCAATTTCGACAATATTTCAGTTTTTTCCGGGTACTTTGGTTTCCTCCACCAATAAAATTGACCGCCACAATATAACTGAAGTATTGTTAAACACCACAAACCTATCCCCATTGTTAAGGCTTTACTCATAAGCTAAGTAAAGTGATGATGTCTACAAGATTTCTTGAGATTGTTTTCCTTGCTTTAAACTTACATAAACTCTTTTTTTTTCAGAATATGTTGTTGGAGGAAGAAAAAGTGATATACGATTTCGTTTATATTTTATAATAAAATTGATTGATTGATTGATTGATTGCTGTTTAACACCAAATGATCAGTAGTGTACCTATATTAATGGATAGTTCACAAGCAATAATTCGACATGCTGGTAACCTCTGTGACGTAATTGATTGCGGTCGGCTCAAACCAAAGACTATAAAATTGGTATATGTTTTTCTCTGCTCAACATGCATCTTTAAGGAGTAAGAGCAAAGGCTGACGTTGGGTCGAATGTCCGAATGCGGTAGATCGTGGGTTCGAGTCCCGATCGGGTCAAACCATCCCATAGAATTGGTATTTGTTGCTTTTTTCTGCTCAGCACGCATCACTAAAGTGTAAGAGAAAAGACTGGCTGGCTCGGAATCAGGATAATGTTTACGAATGGAACGACATGTCTATCAGTGGACTGTTGTTTCAGTGATCTAGCACTATACAAATACAACAGGAAATCAACAAAGAAACATGTGTTAAAAGGGGAATCATTCAAATAGATTTATGAAACTTTTGTTGGCAATTTTACTACATATGTACGTAACTTCGAACAAAATTATTTTTAAATTCATTCATGCAAATACAATAATTTCAGCAACTTTTATTTAATTATATAGCTGTATTCATTAATATGCTCTCAGTGTCATATTAGTGATTTGAAGTCAAATGTGTCAAACTAAGGAGATTAAGTTTCAATTACCCACTTTTAGTTAATTTTATTTCTATTGTTATACTTGGCACTTAATCCGATACTTTTCGACATGTCATTTCACGTCTCACATGTTGATTTTCTAAACACATTACTTAGATTGACTTGTTCATATCCATGATCTACACTTCACAAATCCAAGATCTGAATACCAGTGTCACAAATGACCATGGATATGTAGCTTGTCTCCTAGCATCATTAAGTATGTCCCAATTTCCGAATTACATTCGCAATGGTACTGATGTTTACACTTGGGCATGAGTTTGAACTTTCATTGCTTCCTTCAATTCCACCCAACGGCTTGTGTTAATTCTTGTTTTATTACAATTCGCTAAAACTTCTTTCCTGTATCTTTTTCTAGCAGAATCGATACAAATTCTCGTTGGACCGCGTGCAGGTTTTCCATCGGCTGGCATTTTCTCCCAACAACTTCGCACACATTATACCTTTAATGTAACAGTGTTCAAAACAGTTTTATAGCATACTAGTACTGATAACATTTAACTTATGAGTGATCATGATCGTGTGGTAGCGGGATTTACAACTACCTGTACAATCAGTGCCTATTACCACTAAAGTTGTGAGTTCGAATCCTGCTCGTGGCGAGGAGTACTCGATACAACATTATGTGGTAAACTTTGTCAGTGACTACATTATAGATAGTTTGTCAGTGACTTGCGACAGGTCGAAGGTTTTCTTCGGGTATTCCGGTTTCCTCCTCCAATAAAACTGACCGCCACAATATAACTGAAATATTGTTGAAAGTTGCGTTAAACACCACAACCGTAACCTTAACCTCTACTGACACGCTAATATCATACCCACATGCCGCGTGTCTTACTAGCATAAAAAACTGATATCTTGCTGGTCCGTTTATCATTCATAAAACCAGAAATTGATAAATTGTTTATCCACTGAAGAAAAATGTATTAATTTTTATGATAATTATTCAGTAAATTATGACGAGTGGCTATTCGTCCTACACTTGTAATGTGGATCACTAGCAGTATTCCAGAACAATTGCTTTATTTGAGAGGATTATGGTGTTTAAGGCCACTTTCAACAATATTTCAGTTATATCGTGGCGGTCAGTTTAATGGTGGATGAAGTTGTAGTTACTCGAAAAAAAAACACCGACATGCCGCAAATCACTGACAAACTTTGTCACATGATGTTGTATCGTGATTTATGTGAAGAAGAATGACAGACAAATACCAATACTTAGTAATAGCGCTCTACCAGATTGGCTATAAATAGAGCTCTACCAGATTGGCTATAAATAGCGCTCTACCAGATTGGCTATAAATAGCGCTCTACCAGATTTGATATAAATAGCGCTCTACCAGATTGGCTATAAAACAAAACTGCCGATGATGATATCAAATGGCTTGCGGAATACAATGGTCAACTTAAATCATGTAGAAGGTAAAGGAACTGCCCACCCTTCCGAAGCACCCGAGTTCACATCCGATTTTTAGATATGTTCGTGTTGCCCGATCTTTAGTTTTCTATGCAATATTTTGTGGATCTTTATTTGTGCTTTTTGTCCTTTTTCTTTTGGCCATTGTGTTGTCTGTCCTTCGATTTACCACTTCTGATTACCCCTTTGGTATCTTCAAACTTTTCTTAATTTGATTTTTAAATAACTTAGATGGTAGTCCCCCCTCTTTCCACTTTCGGTACTCCACTTACTAACCAACAATTCACTCGTTTGAGGTTATCATTACTGTTAGTTCTGCTTGGCTAGTCAGCAAAATCGCGGTACAGCTACTAGTCGGCACGTGTTGATGAAAATAGTAGCATTCTTTTTATTTCCTCTTCTTTTTTCAATCTATTATTTAGTTTTCAAAGAATAGGTTAAAATTCTATAACATTATGATATACATCTGGGAGTAATTAAACACAAATAAGTGTATCCTCACGGTATAACAAACTAATTCAGTCGAAAATTTGTGCCGTTCGAAGACCTCTCCAGATTTCACGGGGAATAAGGCGACAATGCCACAGGCCCTATTACACGGTAAAACAAATTGCACCAATCTTGCCGTATGCAACTTATGTTTCATAATATATGTGTGTTTACACAGTATATCAAGTTGCATGTTATTTCACGCTATTTGCTTACTATCAGTTTCCGATGTGAACTTCATGACCTCAAACCATGATTTCTCATTGGTCAGAAATAAAATGTTGCATGAAACTTGCTGTACTGAATAGAACATGCTCTATCCCAAAGTGTCTATCGTGCAACACTTGAAAGTTGTATGACACAGAGAAATAGCACTGTATACATGGTATTTTTTGGTTTATGAAACAAGGCTTATGCAATTTTCCTTACCGTGTAACCTGGTCTTACCGAGTCTATTGAGGCCATTTTGGTCATGAAGCATCGCCGGATATAAACTTGTGTGTTTATATGGATAAATTCGAAATTTAGCTATTGGTCGAGATATTTTCTGTTGTTTTATCATAAAACTATAATGTATTTATTAACAATTTCAGAGATTCTAAATTCGCTTTATTGGATATTTGTCTTTTTTTAGTAACCATTCTCTAGTCGAATGATTGAATCGGGGTATAGATTATCTTCAGACCTTGAAGGGTACATAGCTGGAAAAATTAGATTTTAACACTGAAATTTGTTTGGATTTAATTGTAAAAAATTATGTTTCTTAATCGAGAAATTCTGAAAATTGAAGATACAAATGACTTGGTTGACCGTTATGGAACATCTGTGTCACAAATGACCACGGATATGTTCCACTTGTCGTAAACACTTTCCAGTCCTTTCCTCATTCATTATATATCACCGGGTTTGTAACTAGAGTAACACGACGAATGCCACTAGTGAAGCAGGAACTGCTTACCCTTCCGGAGCACCTGAGTTCACCCCCGGTTTAAGTAGGGTTCGTATTCCTCGATCTTTAGTTTTCTCTGTAATGTTTTGTTGATCGTTGTTTGTCCTTTTTAATCGCCATTGTGTTTTCTGTCCGTCTTTGATTTCCGGATTATGATTACCCTTTGGTATCTTCAAACCTTTCTTATGAATAAATCACTGAAATAGTTATCCATTTTCAGTAAGTTCACTTTTACAAATGCCTCTGGGGACACAAACACAATAATGACATCTATCGATTAGTCCAACGTGCTGATTTTCTCGTCCTATTTCCAATTGAAGAGGCCATGTGTTTGTGTGTTTGGAGTATCTATTTTGCCTCTTTCTACGATTTTGATATTTGATTTTGCAATTGTTCCGACGATGTGGTATATTTTGTTTTCCGTTTTATCCAAAATAAAAGTACATAGATTAAATTTACACTGTATCATGTTAAACTATTAATTAAGAATTTGTCTTGAAAACAAAGAAGCTGAACGAGTGTGTAGAGATATAACTCATTGATATATCACACCTTAGAAATCCCCACCCATTGATATATCACACCTTAGAAATCCCCACCCATTGATAAATCGAAGTGGAAAATTAACGACCCAATCATATTTTTGAAAACTGAAAAAGTATATCCATTCCAGCTGCACGTCTGTAATATACCTCTGCGGGTGTGGACCCCTTTCCCCCTCAATAAGTGGAAATGATACCTAATCATATAATTGTGCAATTATTGTTGACATAATCGTATACTTCATTAAAATTCTCAATAAATACCTAAATATCAAATTAACACATGTTGAGATTATAACAGATTAATGCAATTCTTTGACGTCTACTGTTGTTCGAACAGTGGATTATTTTTGATAATCTATCATTTATTCTTTTGTTTCTGGTACTTGTAAATCTACAGTTAGAGTGTATTCTCCATTACATATTTCTTTAGTGACCACATGTAAATATATACATGTTAAAGAATTCGTCTTAGGTATACCGAAGCTACATGGGCTTCTAAAACTATGACCGATTGATATATCATAGTTCACAATCCCCACCCATTGCTACATTTAAGTGGACAATTTACAATCTAATTATGTAACTATTAAAAAAGCTGAAAAAATTCAGGCGCACGGCTGTATATACCCTTATATAGGAAATGACACTTCCCCCTTCTCCGGGGTTATACTGACACAACTGTCGGACGGCTTTTAACCCCAGCGGAGAAATATACACCCATGGCTTCCAACGGAGAACACAACTGACATGTATCGCACTCAATTATTTGTTTAACTAAGTAAGACTTTTAAATAGATATAAAGCTAATTAAATTTAAATATGTATCTAACAATATCACGGTTGAAAACCACAAATGAAGCATAAATAAAAATATTAAAAGGAGAGAAAAAGAAAAACGCAATGGAAAAATTTTAAAATCAAATTTATTATTTTCATAACCATTTAAAAGGATACAAAATTTAATGAACCAAAACTTACCTTTAAAGCGTATAAAGTACTGTAAAATGGTGTTCTTACAAGCCAGTGTACAACGTCATGTGATTTTAAAAGAGAGTACTGTTAGTAGTTTACTATCGTCCTGACTTGACGTCGTCAAACAGCCTCAATCGCGACTATCCTCATTTCTTAGACTCGATATATAATTAAGCAGCATAACACAATGCATCTCTGGATAACTGTTCTCGGCATTTTTATCAGATTTGATCTAGTAACGAGTTGCGCAAAACATAGAAAAGTTAAAACACCACACGGTTCACCTGTACTTCTAACTAATGGTTCAAGGTAAGTCTCATTTCCTGATTTCATACATTTATCAATTTTATTGCAGATTTCGTAAGAATTGAATGCAATTTTTTGTAGTTTTTTGGGGGTTTTTGGGTGACTGAAGTATGAAGCGCGGTAGGAAATAAAAAATGGTAGAAAAAGAGGCAAGGTCGACACCCCCTAACACACATATGCATGACCGTCCACTTCCCTGGCTTTGTGCATGAACATCAATATAGGTGGCGGGCTTAAGCTAATTTTATCGGCCAAGTCTTAGCGAAATGATGTTTCATGTAATTAAAATCAGGTGTTTGTTGTATTGTTTTATACGGGCGCCAAAAAAATATGGGTTCGTATTATGTTATGGCTTTGTCGTCGTCGTCGTCGTCCGTCAGTCTGTAGACAGAATGGTTTCTAAAGTTGTAGCTGACGGATACTTCTTCATTTTGAGTGCAATGATCCTTGGCACAGAATAAAGCTTGGTATTTATTGTGAATATTGTAACCCTACCCCTTTTCAAACAAGAGGCCCAACATCTGTATAGGTGCAAAAACTGATGTTTCAGTTATTTGTACATGAAAATCTTATTTTTTACTGATTTTGATGTTTTTTTGTAATGTATTCATTAGGAAAACCCTTTTCAGATTATGGGAGAAATATATGCTATTTTCATGGAACTTTACATGCAATGGAATCCTTTTGCCGACCTTAAGGGGAAATAACTCATATAAAACGTAGAATCTTAGAATCGGTGTGTGAAATGTGAAATTGATTTATTGTCATGTAATGCTAAAGCATTTTTTCAGGTTTATATCTCCAATGGGACGATGAAAAGAAATATGCATGTAAAATGACTTTAAGTAGTTTTTTAAGTAAGATGTCCTATTTAATGATAACAGGTATTTCTTGTAATTTTATTTTGTACTCTAAATTTACTGCTCCCAATACCGTAACCTCTATTTTAAACTCTCATACTTGATGATTTACATAAACACCACAGTTTTGTGCCAAAAGTATTTAAAGGTTTCAGATGTTCTGCCACCCAATCATACAATACCACGATTTGTCTTCGAGCCCCGATCATGGCGAGGTGTACTCGATATAATATTATCTGATAAAGTTTGTCAATGACTTGTGACAGGTCGGTGGTTTTCTCCACCAATAAAACTGATCGCCACAAAATAACTCAAATATTGTTGAAAATGGCGTTAAACACCATAAACCTAATCATGCAATGCCATAACAGGTAAATAAACTGTAATATTGTTACCAATTATTTCAACATTAATATAATTTTCATTCCGGATCATCCATTCCTTCGAAAATTTGAATAATCTGTTTTTATCTCGCATTGATCCTCGAAAAATGCGGCTTATTCCAAAACCCTGTTTTTGTCTCGCATTGATCCTCGAAAATTCCGACAGACTCTAATATCCTGTTTTCGTCTCGCATTGATAGTCGAAAAAATGCGACATACTCGAATAACCTGCTTTCGTCTCGCATTGATCAATCGATGTTTTGCAGATATACTTTAGCTTTTCGTCAACAATATAACATACTTACTGTTAAATCGATGATGTAATCTCAATTTAGCAGAGGAGAACAGTTAATGAACATAAAAGATATTCCAGTATCAATGTGTCTGGCGAGCCACAAGACTAATCCCCATAGCTATAAACGTACAATAGAATTACAACATCCCAAGTATGCCAACATCACTAAATCAGAACAGAGAGCACACGGTTATGGCAACGTAAACATTACAGATCCCGTAGCTGAAACTAGACGTGTTGTTATTTCTGAAGGTGAGTGTTCTATTTAACATCTGAAACTAGACTTTTATCATTTCTAAAGGTAAGTTTTCTACGTTACAACTGAAACTAAACGTGTTGTTATTTCTGAAGGTGAGTGTTCTATGTACCATCTGAAACTAAAGTGTTATCTTTCTCGAAGTTAAACTTACTACGTTACAGCTGAAACCAGACGTGTTGTTATTTCTGAAGGTGAGTGTTCTATGTAGTATCTGAAACTAGAATTTTATTATTTCCAAATGTAAGCTTACTACGTTGCAGCTGAAACTAAACGTGTTGTTATTTCTAAAGGTGCGTGTTCTATGTAGCATCTGAAACTATAAGTGTGTTATCATTTCTAATGGTAAGGTTACTACGTTACAGCTGAAGCTAGAGGTGTTCTTATTTCTGACGGTGTATGTTCTATGTAGCATTTGAAACTACGTTTTTTTATTTCTAAAGGTAAGCTCACTACGTTACAGCTGAAGCTAGAGGTGTTCTTATTTCTGACGGTGTATGTTCTATGTAGCATTTGAAACTACGTTATTTTATTTCTAAAGGTAAGCTTATTATGTAACAGCTGAAACTAGACGTGTTGCTATTTATGAAGGTGGGTGTTCTATGTAGCATCTGAAACTAAAGTTTTATCTTTCTCCAGGGTAAGCTTAATACGTTGCAACTGAAACTACACGTGCTGTTATTTCTGATGGTGGGTGTTCTGTGTAGCATCTGAAACTAAAAGTTTGTTATCAATTCCAAAGGTAATATTACTATGTTACAATTGAAACTAGAAGCGTTTTCGATGAGATGATAATCATGTCCACTTTGTACTAGACGAACGCTCTTAGTTGAATTCCGTTAGTGCTAGCCCACTGAAACAACAGTCTGTGGGTAAACATGTCGCTTTACTCGTGCACATTATCCTGATTCCAAGCCAACCAGTGTTTGCTGTTTCTCCTTAATGGTGTGCGCTTCTTAGAGTAGAAGCAACAAATACCAATTGTATAGTCTTTGGGTTAGCACGACGGGACTCGAACCCACGAAACGAGCACGCTAACCGTGACATAACCGATGCGGTTGATAATATTTATAGTATATAGTAGATATTTGTTTGTTTGTTTGTTTGTTTGTTTGTTAGTTTGTTAGTTTGTTTGTTTGGTGGTGCTTAAGGCCACTTTCAACAATATTTCAGTTATATCGTGGCGGTCAGTTTTGTTGGTGGAGGAAACCGGAGAACCAGAAGAAAACTACCGACCTGTCGCAAGTCACTGACAAACTTTATCACATAATGTTGTACACTCCGCCCTGATCGAGATTCAAACTCACAACATCAGTGGTGATTGGCACTGGTTGCATAGGTAGTTGTTAATCCAACTGCCATACAATCACGGCCACGACGACCCCAGTATACAGTAGATGTACAAGTAATACTACCACATTACTATGATATAAACTGTTTACACTTCAAAATATACATGGATGTAAGGGAAGGTCTATAAAAAGACGAAGATTTCACAAGTGTGAACAGAGACAAGTCTAACTTCCTTTGACAAATCGAGATATGTAGTAAATATAGTGCCATACTTGGAATGTTATCTTCATTTGGAGCTAATATATAAAACATATTCCACCGTAGGAATCTCGAGTATGTATAAATACGATTTATCCAAGGGGCCGTCGTGGCCGTGATCGTATGGTAGTTGGATTTATCACCACTGATGTTGTGAGTTCGAATCTCGATTAGGGCAAGGTGTACAACATTATGTGATAAAGTTTGTCAGTGACTTGCAACGGGACGGTGGTTTTCTCCGGTTTCCTCCACCAATAAAACTGACCACCAAGATATAATTGAAATATTGTTCAAAGTGGCGTTAAGCATCATCAATCAAACAAACGATTTATCCAGCAATTATGACATTTCTGTTCATAATAAATAGATTGAAATAAACTGCAGTTTTATCATGGCATTGTCATAATAACACTTCATATTGTTGTATTTAGCTTCTCAATCATGAATGTAATGTACAATGTACTTACAACCAACTCGTCTTAACACCGGTGGGGGGGGGGGGGGGATGCTGGGAGAGAACTGTAGATTTCGTGATCATCTATGATTTTGTGCGCATGCTTGTTTTCGTCATGAATACAGCTGAAATAGTGATCATCTGATCTTGGGGGTAATTTAGTTAAGAGTCATGTGATAATATTCTCAATATGGCAGTGCGTTCTTTTCATACGGAAATCTGTCAAAATCCTAGTCTTTCAAATGTTTTCAGATATGTATCCAAAATGAATTTTGCAATTTATGCTTCCTTAAATTAATTTGGGGTTTATGTTTAGACATATGGTGTTTAAAGCCACTTTCAACAATATTTCAGTTATATCGCGGCGGCCAGTTTTATTGGTTGAGGAAACCGGGATACTTGGAGAAATCCACCGACCTGTCGCAAGTTACTAACAAATTTTATCACATAATGTTGCATCGATTACACCTCGCCATGAGCGGGGTTCGAACTCACAACTTTAGTGGTGATAGTCACTGATTGCACAGGTAGTTGTATATCCAACTACCATACAAGCACAACCACGACGGCCCCACTTTTTTGGAATTAGTAAATGACAACTGAAGCAATAAAAAGGACAAGCAACTCGCAACTCGTGTGTTTTTTTGTTGTTGTAATAAATCGATTACTGTGAATAGTTTCTAATATTAAATTTGTAAATCTTTGAGTAAATAAATCATCCTTCCCTTCATGGCTCAGTAGCTACGATGTATCGATTGGATTTTGGAACTATTCTGACAGTGTGGTATTTGTTGTTTTTTTTGTGTGATTTCATTTTAAGGAGGGGCTACACCTTTTCTATAACTTTTAGTCTAACAACGCTGCCAATATGGAACAGAAATTGATTATCCTTCCGAAGCACCCCGGTTTAAAATAAAAATCCATTAAAAAAATAATAATTAACGAGTTTCCGTTTTCTTAATTTTCAAATTTTTTCTTTGCTTTGTTTCCCCGTGATGTTTGTGCTATCTATTATTGTTGTATGCGGTTGTTGCTTGGCTCGAAATACCTTTCTGATTTTGGTACAATGCATGCGTCACAGACTTACTCCTGCCGAGAACAGTTTACAAATATATATTGTCACTTGATATTAAAGGTGAAAATAGCACTAGATTGTCCTATGTGTCGCCATGGATTCGCGACATAACTTAAAGAGGAGGCAATCTATATGGGTAAAAACATTTTACATTGTTACGAACCAAAAATTGTCATGCATGCTATACACATGGATTTGTTCTAAGTTTATCCTTTATGTTGTGCGCTATATCGTGGGTTAGAACCCCGATCGGGCCAAACCAAAGACTATAACATTGGCGTGTACTGCTTTTCCACCAAGCACGCAGCATTAAGGAGAAATAGCAAACACTTAATGGTTCGGAATCAGGATAATGTGTCCGAGTTTGGCGACAACTCTATCTGTGGACTGTTGTTTCAGTGAGCTAGCAGTATGAAAATGCAACTAAGCGTGTTGGTCTAGTACAAAGCGGATAAAATTGTCATTATCATTTCATTAAATGTAACTAGTTCTCAACGATATAGCTGCCAAATTATTCACGTGGCGTTAAGCAATGACCACTCACTCACGCACACTTTTATGTTAAAACAGAGTGATATTATTTGCAGACCATAGCTATGGAGAGTTTATACTTGATACAAGGAACCATTTCGGAGGGGTTATACCGAAAAGAAAGTTTTTTTTACATTACCCAGGATTCTATTGGGTGGGTTGTTTATGGCGTTTAACGATACTTTCAACTATAGTTTAGATATATCGTGGCTATCAGTTGTATTGGTGGAGGAACCCGAAGTACACCGATGTACCGCAAATCACCGACAAACTTTATCACGGGATGTTGTATCGAGTACCCCTCGTCTTAACGTGATTCTAACTCACAACGTTAGTGGTGATAGGCACTGACGGAAAGGCAGTTATAAATCCACCTACCATACGATCATGATCACGACATCATCTTGATTCTATTGGGATTCCTATGTTGAATTAAAATAAATAATATGTGTAGATTTACAGTTTTACATTTCGCTGCAGGGGGCATATATCTGGGAACCAGACGTGATAACAACATGTTGTTTACTATTGTTAATAACCCACATAGAACCCTAACGGTTTTAGAACCAGGACATCCGGGTGGTTGTAGGACCAATACTATGTACACTGTTATGGAGACAGCTAAGCAGAAAAATTGTCTGGTTGCTGTAAATGGAGGCTTCTTTGAACATATCGGATTCTTTGGTGATCACCTTCCATGTTTAGGTAGATAAATGTAATGATAAGTCGACTGACATAGATATTACATATTTTGGGTCACGATAAAATAAAAAATAATGAAAATGCCAGGCAGTCGAAACAGTTCCAAAATCCAACAGACAAAATCGATATCACTAACACATAAACACTACACCATTTACTTACCACGTAAACACTACACCATTTACTTAACACATAAACACTACACCATTTACTTAATACATAAACACTACACCATTTACTTAACACATAAACACTACACCATTTACTTAACACATAAACACTACACCATTTACTTAACACATAAACACTACACCATTTACTTAATACATAAACACTACACCATTTACTTAACACATAAACACTACACCATTTACTTAACATATAAACACTACACCATTTACTTAACACATAAACACTACACCATTTACTTAACACATAAACACTACACCATTTACTTAACACATAAACACTACACCATTTACTTAACACATAAACACTACACCATTTACTTAATACATAAACACTACACCATTTACTTAACACATAAACACTACACCATTTACTTACCACGTAAAGACTACACCATTTACTTAACACATAAACACTACACCATTTACTTAATACATAAACACTACACCATTTACTTAACACATAAACACTACACCATTTACTTTCCTGGATTGGTATTGATACTTCAATGAAATATGGCGAGGCTAGGCTAGCTTTTTGTGATGGTTATGGTGTTTAGCGCAACTTTCAACAATATTGCAGTTATATCGTGGCGGTCAGTTTTATTGGTGGAGGAAACCGGGGTAAACAGAGAAAACTACCGACTTGTGGTCGCAAGTCAATGACAAACTATATCACATAATGTTGTATCGAGTATGCCTCACCTGGGTGGGATTCGAACTCACAACGTCAGTGGCGAAAGGCACAGATTGCATAGATAGTTGTAAATCCAACTACCATACTATCACGATCACGACCACGACGGTCCCTAGTTTTTTTTACCCATATCTACTATATTAGTGACGTTAACGATTACATATTTTGTGTATTAATAGATGTTAAATAAAAGTTCAGGGCGACACTGTCCGCTACAGTATTATCAGAGGCACACAAAATGAAGTTTAATTTCCTTTTGTACAAAATATTACTTAGAGGTGAAAGGATGGATGAACACCTTTTTGGAAATGGCCAACAAACTATTTCTCATAAGGAAGTATTGCGAGTGATTGATTGCTACCGAGCAATATTTCGGCTATACCATAGCCAGAAGAAGTTAATAATCAATGAGATGATGATGAGGTCCGCTTTGTACCAGACCAACACACTCAGTTGGATTTTTATAGTGCTAGTGCACTGAAACAGTAGTCGGTGGGTAGGCATGCCACCCCACTCGGACACATTATCCAGATTCCAAGCAAACTAGTCTTTGCTCTTTGTCCTTAACACTGTGTGCTTAGCGGAGAAGCAACAAATACCAATTATATAGTCTTTGCTTTGACCCGACCGGGACTTGAACCCACGATCTACCGCACTCGAGGTGACCACGCTAACCATTATACCACCGATGCGGTGAGGAATTAATGCATGTTGTCTTTTACGAACAAAGGGCCATACTCGAAGCACACATGGGTGTCTTGACGATGAACGATCAACTCTGTATATGATTCGTCGCACACAACTATCCTTTGTAAGGGGTTTTAGCATATACCCCGCGGTGTAGAACCTAAGCTCTATTAATTTCTACACCTCAATTGTGTGGAGGGTAGGGGGGTGGGGGTGGACTGGATTATCACTCAATTAGATCCTCCAATTTATTTCCATGTCACTGTAGCATAACTTCTTCTAATTGTCAATAGAACATTAACACATTTCAGACTGATTTGACTCTAAAATTATACGTTCTATAGGAGTTATTTCCCTTTAATGCGTTGAATTTCATGCAAAGTTTATACGAAACTAACATATATGTTCCCCATAATATGTTCAAAAGTTTAATATTTAAAGTAATAACTTGTGAATTTCTATTTGTTATAAAATTATCCTCTGATTTTTTTTTATCATATTCAAATATCTTCATATTATAAGAAAATTATGCTAATATTATTTGTCCTCTGTGTTGCTCTTTCTCATTCTCTATCCAGAGTTGTCGTTCCTGCTACGTTACACAACATCTCTGTCAACGCTCATTTTACAAGATTTTTGTAAAATTTAGAAACAGTAAAAAAAATGTACTTAAAATTTTTCACGTTTAAAAATTGTATATAAACCGTAATTATTCCCGGGTTAAATATTTCAAAAGATAAGAATTCTTATTGTATTCACTTATAATTACATAATTATAATATTTGAAAGACGATTATTTAAAACAGGTGCTTAAAGAATATCGCCAAAGCTGATTAAGACCTTAATATCTTCGGGGACATTTTAATGAGTGAGTGAGTGCTGCTAAGCGCCAACTCAGCAATTTTTCAGCTATATCATGATGTGAACAAGTTAATTTTTAATGAGATGATCATGAGGTCCGCTTTGTACTAGACAAACACGCTTAGTTTGATTTTTATAGTGCTAGCTCACTGAAACAACAGTCCGCGGGTAGACATGTCGCCCCACTCTAGACACATTTTCCTGATTCCGAACCAACCAGTCTTTGCTCTTTCTCCTTAATGCTGCATAGCGGAAAAGCAACAAATACCAATGATATAGTCTTTGGTTTGACCCGATCGGGGCTCGAACCCACGATCTACCGCACTCGAGACGAGCACGCTAACCATTACACCACCGATGCGTCGACATTTTTAGCATAAATATAAAAGATATATTCAAATTTAATCATGACATTTTCCATATCGGTCTACCTATCATCTCTCAACCCATATCGCACCTCGGCTTCGCCTTTGGCAGATATGGGAGTCTCTTGATAATAACCAGGCAGATATGGAAAAGGTATTGTTTTAAAGGCATGCATGCTGTAAATTCGATATATTTGTTGAATCACATTTTCATTACTTTTTTACAATTCAAATCAATGATAAAACATTATTTTTAATTCAATGATAGTCTAAGCCACCATTCTTTGAAAAATATAAGTCGTTTTCAGGTTTGTAATCTTCCCGAATAAGCAACGCAATGCACCAAGCGTGTAATAGTATGCATATGACGTCTGATTTGAACACATTCAGAGATGCAACTACACATCAGCAATTCCAGTTGATGAGAAAAAATATAATTTCAACAATTGTTAGTGATTGGAACAGAAAATAATTAATTGAATATGGAAAGAAACATCAATTGTTCATGATTATTGAAATATATTCTATCTCACCATTCATAATCAGGAATATGGGTCAGTACCCCACATTTCTTCTGTACACAGCGGAACTCCGGTCGACGCTTACATGTAATTAATGAGGATTCTATCAACAGATGACGAAACATGCTCACTATGCTTTTTCGACACATTATATTTTGACAAGGAATAGGAACATATTTATTCATTTTATACTTTACATGTACCAACACGTTTATAACAAGAAAATTTAGATCGAATTTGACGACCTGTATGCCTTCAATCTGTATATATTATACTAATGTACTGCATCAATTCTTTAAATTTGCAGGTAGCATATTCAATGATGGAAGACTTAGTGTTGACTCGAAGGGAGCACAGAGCGCACATTTTGGCATCACAAAGAATGGTTATCTACATTTTGGGTAACGAAACACAGTCATTAATAATTTGTGTATCACTATTTACATAAAAAGTGTTGATGTCTTATTATAGTGTTGTTTGTGTGTGTTGGCGTATAGTGGTGTCCAACATTTTATCCTATCATATGTCTTTGCGTTCTTAGTTCCATGTGATGACCGCTACGAGTTCGGTTCGTCTTTATCATAGTTGTTTGTAGGAGGGTTTATGTCTAATATTATTTATATTATTCGTGTTTGCGAATAGTGGAGTCCAATACGTCCTGACTCATGATATCATTAACATTGAGGGTGCTTCATAAGACGCAATAATTGCTTACCCTCCGCGGACACCTAGATTCAACCCGGTTTTTGGTGGGGCCGGTGTTGCTCAACTGTTCCGACTGCGTGGTATTTTTTCCATCTTATTTCATCAATGTCATTTGATGTTGATAAAAAATGGAATTCCAGTCAGATGGGTCAGTTTTAGAATTAAGATATTCGTCGTAATTCTCATGTTTTTACAACAATACATCTCTTTGGCGAAAAGACATGACTGGCATTATTTTAATTCTATCTACCTACATAATATCAGGAAACGAAGTTCTATACTTCATCCGAGAAAAGTATATTGTTCATTAAAATTTGGTTTTAGCGATGCTCATTTTCTACCAATAAATAAACGTTAGAGAAAACGGATGTGCAATCAAAAATTGACAATAATGCAACATTGGGTGCACAAGACACAGGACGAAGACAAACAAAACAAAGACATAAACAGAAACACAACAGAGAAAACTAAAAAGTTGGGCAAAATGAACCCATCAAAAACTATCGGTGAACCCAGGAGGTCGCTAAGGGTAAGAAGTTCCTGTCTCTTATAAGATAAACACCATGTCAAGACGTGTTTAACACCAGTATGCTAAAAAAATATATATATATATCACAAATAAAGCATATTTACGTTTACTAATAATTGGAGATAGTTCGTATTCCTTTACAACTGAAATGTGAATGTTCCCAAATGCTTTAGAATTACAATTGGCTTTCAAATCTTCTGACAATCAGCGCACCTAATGAAGGTTCTTCCAGAAACACTTCGTGCAACCTAAATTAGATATTTACTTTTTTATTACTATAACTGTGTCGAAACCTCTTCTGGTAGACTATTAGTTCCCTAGGGTATCATCAGCTCAGTAGTCGCCACTGACATGCTTTATTAAGGTAGATTTATACTCCGGGTGCTACAGCGATGCGACGAGCAATAAAATTGTTGCGATGGAGAAGCGATACTATTGCGAAATCATTGCCTTTTTTGTCGCGTTACTACTATCGTTTTTAGTTCGTGTTGCCTAGTGAGTTTGGTCATATTTTGTTATTATTTCAGATGGCAATTACTTAGCCACGGTAGCGATATCGCTAGAAAGTTAAAATAATTTCAATTCTGCTGCTAGCGATGATCCTTGCGACGAAAATATTCGCTAGCAATGGTCAGTGATGACGTACGTTGTCGCTGCGATGGGGTAGCGATGTTGAAAGCGACATCGCAAATCCGTCGCATCATTGTCGCACCCGGAGTATAATCCCACCTTTAGATATATTTATTATTGAAATGTACAGTTCCTATATAATGTATAGTTATTTTTAGAACTAAGGTTCTACTCACTCAGGCATATATGACCTTAGCCTATATTGACTATCTTGTTTAGGTCCATTGGTTTTCGTGCTCCAAACGTCTTTTAAAATATTTGACTTCCCGATCTTTCGACTTTGTGCGTACCCGATAAAGGTTATTCCAAAAATGCGTCGTTTATTGCAGATATTTATCAAAGTCAGATCTAGAGGTTCATCAATACGAGGAATTAATAGGCGGAGCATTTTGGATAATCAGAGATGGAGAGGTTTATATCACAGAAAGTATAAATATTTATGTTGGTGTTCGCTTGTACATTAAAATCATTTCCTATAAATCGGCCATGTCATTTTATCAGCTTACGCTTACATGGTGATTTGTGGAAAAATAAATGGTGCCTGTAATAGATCATTGCCAGTCTCCGACTTGATTCTAAAATTATTCGCTTTTTCCACGGTTTTGTTAGTAGTTGCCTCCTTTTAAGCCGGACAAAGCAATGTGCAACCAAAATAACAATATGTTTTCTCATACTCTGTATAAAATTAAAATGTTGTAACGACATATAAGTTTGTTATTCTTTATAAAAGTTAACCTCTGTTATTTTACAAGGTTCAAATATCTATAGGTTTTAAGAAAATTATGCTCAAATTCTTTGTCGTTTCTGTTGCTCTTGCTTTGAATGGGAACCATTTTGTCCTCAGTAAGGGAACTCAAATTTTAAAAAATGTCTAAAGGGTCACATTGCTCAATGAAGAAGGCGAGTAAATTTTGTTTATACTCGAATTCTTTTATCTCTTTTTGTGACGCCGTGTATTTTAAAGTGTGGCATCAAATTAAGTTAAAATGCCGAATCAAGGATTGATGATAAATAATAGCCAACCAGAAACAATAGATTTGTGTCAACAGAAAATAAATAAATATATAAATTCAGTATGATAAGTAATCTTAAATGCACTCTAGAAGTTAGTATTAATAGTATCTTGATAATTGCAAAGCTATTGACATATTAAAGGCACACAGGCCGTTATTTTAATCAAACAAAATGTTTCCCAATATAAGACCTAAACTTTGATTTAAAAAACCATAAAGATATATTGCAGTTGAAATTGTTCATGATATCATACGTAAATAGCCTAGAACGAAGGAAATACGTCGCTGTTTGATTTTCTTCCATTCAGGAAAGAATTCGATGTTGACCCGCCAAATGCTAAATATTCGAATTCTTTTCACTAATTACGACATTATAACAGATATTTTAAACCTGGCTTTTTGTTCAGAACATTTTATTAGTATAAAATATCGAATATTGGCAACTTTTAATATAAACAAAATTTAATTCTGACAACCTGTATTTTTCTAATGCAACTACGGATTTCTGAAAAAATACATTATACTAGTTTATACAAAAGAAAACATCTATGGAAAAGGGAAAAGATCTATTGCCATCTGAGAAATGGATAATTCGTATCGATCAAGCAGCTCGTAATGACGACCGTAGAAATTTTTGTAGCGATGAGTTCAACCTAGAACCAACGTAGCCTTGTTGTTTGAGTTGCTTTAACGCCACTTCCATCAATATTTCAGCTATACAATCATGACGATCAGTTTTATTAGTGATGGAAACGGGAGTACTCGGAGAAAACCACAGACCTGCCGCAAGTCACTGACAAACTTTATCGCATACGGTTGTATCGAGTACAACTCGCCTGAGCTAAATTCGAACTCACAACCTTAGTGGCGATGGGTACTGATTGCATAGGTAGTTGTAAATCCAGCTACCATACGATCACGACCTTGACAGCACTAAAGTCTCCTGAAATTTTTAATATCCTAAGTTGATTAACACCACTTTCAGAAAAGCTGGTACATTTGTATTATGATACCTCTGGATACCACTATTGACCGCTGTAAGAACAAAAGCTAAAAGTTTAAAAGAGAGACTTGGTTTTCCAGTTGGCAGCTCCCACGATATAGCGTTCTTTGTATGAACACTTGTGTAATTTTGGTTTCCAGTACAGTGAGGGAAGATCATATTCCTCATCTTTCATGTAAGGAACAAAAGAAGACAAGACTGGCATGTGATTATCAATCGTATCCACATTTGACAATACAGTTCCTGTCCATGTATGATTACATCGTGAGCTATCCAAGCTTAATTACATTGTGAACTATCCAAGCTTAATTACATCGTGAGCTATCCAAGCTTAATTACATTGTGAGCTTTCCAAGCTTAATTACATCGTGAGCTATCCAAGCTTAATTACCTCGTGAGCTATCCAAGCATGTGATTATCAATCATAGCTACATTTTGACAATACAGCTCCTGTCCATGTATGATTACATCGTGAGCTATCCAAGCTTAAATTACATCGTTAAGCAAACAATGTTATACTTTTTGCAGATAAGACTGATGTGGTATAAGGAATACAAACGTAGATATCACATTTAGTGCGCACGACGCGTTTCTCGAATAATCTTCTTCAGGTACGGTCAAAATCGAAATATTTGAAAGCCAAATTATATGAATGTTTTGGGGGTTCATTCATCTACAGAGTACATTAGTTTTTGAAGTTGTATTTTCAATTTATGGACTTCGACTAGCGATATTTAGGACCTTTTGCAAGGACTTCACGGAGATTCTCATTCTCTATTATGTTTCTATAACAGTAATGACTTGGTCAGCGGGACTATATGTGAATGGGTAATTGTGGCAAGAACAATCGGGAGGTTTAGCTTTGAGGTCATCAATACTGAAGTCCTGCTATGCACGTCTATATTTTTAAAAGATTTTGGGTGCACTTCAAAGTGGAGGAATATGAAATGATAGGAACAGATTGATATTTAAAATATGATGGAAGCATGGCTCTAACAGATTTATGGTGTACATTAGTTCTATAAAAAATTGTTCTCTTTAGTTTTCTATGTAGCGTTTTAGCGGTTGGAGAGTAGATAATTATCGAGTAATTATACTACAAGGAATCTTTTGAAGATTTAATAAAATTGAAAACGTGTTTAATGATATTAATATTTTCTTCGTATGGTAAATCATCCGACCCACGGGTTAGTAGATTCAAATTCAAATCGCTTGTCTGTACCCAATTTAAGTTGTTCATCATAATACGTCTTATTTCAGTATAATTAGGACAGGTAAAAAAATAATGGAATGCATCTTCCCTTGGAGCTCCACAGGACCACGCAGCATCATTTACTATATTAACCTTTGATAGATCGTAATTTAGAAAGGAATACGAGTTACGAAGTTGAGTAAGAATAATATTAAGTTTTCTGGGACCATAATAAAAATGTTTCGGGATACGTTTTGTGTTATCTGACTGTTCCTTTCTAATGGCTTTTTTGAATTTAGTTAATGTGTCAAGATTACGATCAAATTGATCTAGCCGGTTCCAGAGTTTAACAGTAGATGGAATAAAAGATTCAGTTGTAATCGAGAGTCTACCAAAAGGTATTATTAAATCCGAACCGTTTCTTAAGGGGTAAATAGTTGTGCTTTGTACAGTAGGAGGAATAAGTTCTCTAAGATAATTTGGTGCATGTCCATTCTTTATATTATAAAATAACTGGAGTTTCCTATTATGCCTTCTACTAGAGAGAGTAGTCCATCCTGTTTCTGAGTATACTTTATCTGTTTTTGTGAAAATTGGTAATCCAGTTACAATCCTTGCAGCATCTAGTTGCAATTTTTCAAGTTTGGTTGAATAACACACTCCACAATTATCCCATATTTCACAGGCATATTCAAAAATTGGGCGGATATATACTAAGTACAGTTTTTCTAGATTTTGTCTACTTAACCTATATTTTAATTTTCGCAGAATACCTAAATGTCTTGATACGCTTAAGATTATATTTTCAATGTGGTTATTCCATTTAGCATCACTTGACAAGGTTACACCCAAGTATTTATGGCTCGTTGTTATAGGGATATTGTTTCCATTAAATGTGAAATTAAAATTATATCTAACGTCTGTATTGGAAAATAGCATAATCTCAGTTTTATCTGGATTAAAAGACATTAACCATTTTGTGGACCAGGTATTTAGTTCACACAAATCATGATTTATAACATTTTCAATTTCAACAACATTTTGACTTGAATAACCTAAAGAAGTATCATCTGCAAAGAGTCTACTGAGAGAGAGGAGCTTCTCTCCAATATCATTTATATAAATTAAAAATAGTAAAGGGCCTAAAACTGACCCTTGGGGGACTCCAGCAGTGACTTCACAAACAGTTGATGATGTTGCCCTGTTAATCACTTTTTGCTTTCTTTGATACAAATAATTTTCAAACCATTTGATTAAAGGACCTTTTATACCATAAGAATTCATTTTATGTATTAAACCCCTGTGCCAAACTTTATCGAAAGCTTTGGAAAAGTCACAGAATAAAAAACAACTAAATTCTTTTTTTTCTAGTGAATTGAGTATAGAGTTGTATAGTTCTAGCAACTGGTGGATAGTAGAATGTTTCGGAAGAAAGCCAGACTGATACTCATATATAAGTTTGTTTCTAACAAGATAATTATAAACATTTTTATAAACTACTCTCTCCATAATTTTACCAACACAACTTATCAACGATATCGGACGGTAATTTGAAGGCAAAGAGGCATCACCGTTTTTTAAAATAGCTATCACGTGTGCAGTTTTCCAGCTTGAAGGATACTTGCTTTGTCGTAAAGATTTGCTAAAGATAATTTGAAGTGTTTCGGCAATTTTTTCTGGGGCTATTTTGAGCATTTTATGGCTGATTTTGTCAGGACCGGACGCTTTTTTTAGGTCTAATATTTGAATGAAATCTACAATTTCACTAGCAGTCACACAAATGTCAGTAATTGAGTCATTAGTTTTACTTTCAAAGGGGGGTACTGGTATATTTTCTTCCTCCAAGCTAAAATATTTATTTAATAGTTCACATTTTTTGTCGTCGTCATATACCATTTCATCTAAATGTTCATCATTAATTGTGTTTCGAAGCGGAGGGATACAGTTACTTCCCTTGTTATATTTAATTAGCATTTTCATTATTTTCCAGTAAGTTTTAGGGTTCGTCGAATATTGTCTAAGTTACTTTCAAAATTTTCTTTAGCTTTCTTTTTCATATTATTGACCTTCTTCCTTTGTTTTTTATATTTTAAAGTATCACTTTCCCTCCCAAATTTGAAAACATTTTTTCTCAGACGATCGCGTAGTCGAATTTCTTTTCTAATTTCGTTATTAAACCATGGATTGTCATAATCCCGTACAGTTATAGTTTTCGTTGGAATACTTTGCCTTGCTATGTCCAAAAATAATTTTGTAAATTCTTCAACCATGTCATCTACGTCGTTTAAAAAGCCTATCATTTCATTCCAGTTAATTTCGTTCATTTTGTTATTAAAGAGTTCTAAATCTATATTCTCATACTGCCAAATTTCTCTGGTAAATGAACATGAAGTTGATTTTGGACATTTGAGAAAAGCAACTGCTGCATCGTGATCACTAATTTCTGATGGCATCTTAAAAACATCAGAATATAGTGGGGTCATGGTATCGGAAATTATAATTGGGTCTAATAGATTATTTAATCTTGTTGGTTTTACTATAACATTTCTAAAATTAAAGGTGGTCATCAAGTCAACCAGCTTGTTATTATTTACATTAAAAAGATTAGAATTCAGGTCGCACGAAATCACGATATTTTCGTTTATCTGATGAGCTAATTCAATAGCATGCGTTAATCGTGACCAATACTCGTTGTCGGTCCACTGTGGACGGTATGTATTGCAAAAAAGAAAAGATTGACCCTTCGCGTGAATCTGAACCCAAAGACTTTCATCTAAATTATTCTCTAGTTGGATTATCCTTGAAATGTTTACATTTTCTTTCGTATAAATCAGAAGCCCCCCTCCCGTTTGATTCTGTCTGTCGCGGCGTTGGATATTTTTTGTGAAGGAACACAATTCAATATCGTCGTTCTGAATACTGTTATCAAGGTGCGATTCAGTTATTACTAGAATATCAAATTCATCTGCAAATTGCTGGACGAAATTTGTTTTGTTTCTGATACTACGTATATTGATATTACACAAGGAAATGGAATTATCGTTTGAACTATTGTCTAAGTTAGGCGGTGAACTAGATATGTAAGTTTCCGGACCAGGATTTAGTTCGACATTACCGATCATTAAGATGAAGTGAAGAACGAATAAAAGAAAGACAACATTTACATTTGGATTTAAACTCTGGAGGACAAGGAGGGACACGAACAAGAAAGAACACCGTAAGTTTGTTAACAAGATATTTCTATAAGAATCGGCTTGTACAAGCACACATTTACTTGAGATCCTTGAACAGTTATAAAACATGCCTATGACTGATCTGTAAGCTTCTAATGAATTACCCATTGGGTTTCAGAAGAAGATAGATACAGAGACAGCCACAGTCATATTTTATATGTCGTAAAGTAAGAATGTGCTCGCATCCACAAAAACACAGGTATATGTACAGGTAAGTATAAAACATATATACAACATTGAAGAAATTGGAGATGAACAATGAACAAAAAAGTATAATAAAAAACAATATGTACACAGTTACATATGCTGATGTCATATATTGGATTTATTTCAGGCAAAGCTGAAAAACATAGGAAAAATATTTCATAATTATTTTTGTTATTCCAAAAAGCGCGAATAGGAAGATTTACTGAGTAAGGAACAATTAAGGGAAGAAATGAAGAAAAAAAACAAAAACAAAAAAGAAAACAAAAAAAATGTGTCTGGTGTGTTTTATGATGACATTAAATTGATAGAGATATTGTAATGCTTGGGATGTTATGTGAATTTTTTTTATGAAGAAGAGAAAAAAAAAATTCCAGTTAGCAACAGATGAATTTGGAGGATAAATAAATGGTTTCTAAGTGGGTTAAACAATCATTCGATGCAGCTTTTGTTACCAACATAATAACAACGAACACCACAATTGAACAACAACACACACACACACAAAAAAATACAAATTCCGGCAACAGCATATTTATTCATTGATTACTGTATTACAAATACATGTACACACCTATACAAACATATATACATATACTAATTTCATGTGTTATTATTGGAGTTGTTGAACAGTTTTAATTAAGCGAAAGCGATGGCATTATTGAATAAAAACAGTTCTACTTAACTTTATATATCGACAAAGACATCACAAAGTTATACATGATTAATAAAATGTATATTTTCCGACTGCAACAATGTATTTATATCAGCTATACATGTTTGAGAAATAAAGATATACCGGTATGTAGAAGAAATATGTAGGGTTGATGCATCAATGACAATTGCACTCCGAAAAAAGGGGAACCACGTATATTGGGTAAATGAGAGATAAGCAGCAATTGCACATGTATCTAGGTGACGAATTTGGTCGACAAACGTAATTACACACGTATTTGCTCATTATTTACTAAAAAGTTAATATTCCTTTTCTTTCGGTTCTACATGGGATTTTTTTTTAGTAAAAACTAAACAAGAAGCAAGAAAAACCCAAATTGATCCACTTATTTTCATGAATGAAAACGATAACAAACTGAAGAAAGATATATTTGCATTTATTTCTTGTTAACTTGGTTTTTGAAAGCCTTTTGAGTTGGCAAGATGGGTGGGGTAATTGAACGATATTTGTCAGAAATTAAAACTAAATATATCTACTCATTTTCATGATGTGAAAAGGTAACAAAGGGAAGACAGATTGCATGTATTTCATGTTAACTTGGTTTTTAAAGCTGTTTGAGTTAATGGCAGATGGATGTAAAGTAGATATGTGTAGGTTAAAAAATTGTTCAATATAGCTTTGGTTACATGTGTACCAACATAATAACAAAATACAACACACGTATTGAACGATAACATGTAAAAAATAAAAGTTCAACTTCGCATTTACTCTTTGCTTTGTACTGTGGTTCCGGCAAATATTGGTTACATACATTAAAAAAATAATAATAATAATAATAATAATAATAATAATAAGTAAATAAAAAAAAAAAACATTTTTGTTAATAATTTTTTTTTTCTTTCACGTTGAGGATTTTTTTTTACATCTTGTCGAGGACATCATAAGTATACATAGAAATTATATGCATACTACCGGCAAACACAACACATAGTCTGTACAAATGATGGAAACATGTCTCTACGAAACAAGCACATTTCATATTTACCGACAGTGCATACTCAATGGTTTATACTGCAGTTTCGTGTAATCAAAACATAAAGAAAAGCTTTAGAAATATAAATACACACACAAATGTAATGGGTGTCTACGGCGCGATGTGCGTTGAGTTAATTTTTTTTTCTATATAATATCTTCACTCCAAGGAATTATTGCAATAAAGATGTTTCCTTTGGTTTAACTTACCAATTGATTTCTTTTAAATTTTTGTTTACTTATTAGTTATATCAAAGGTTAATAGGGTTGAACTAAAAAAGTTTGAGCTCGTATATTTTGGTAGAGAGGGAATATGTTATTTTATCAATACACAAATATGGTAGTATTATAGTTGAACTATATTTTTAGTGGGGTGGGAATATGCAATAAACAAATAAACAAACATTTGTAGAGTGATTATGGTTACTGTATCAAAGATTATAGTCTAAGCTTAAATGGTTTGAGCTTGCATATATTTTTTTTTTTTTTTGGTGGGGGGGGAGGGGGGAGCCGTATGCAATTCTATATAAACAAGTGACCAATTTTGGAGTAATTAAGTTTGCTGTATCAAAGTTTTTATTTGAACTATTATGGTTTGGGCTTGTATTTGTAGGGGGTGGCAGGGAATATGCAATTACTGTCTCAAAGATTATAATTGAATTGTAAATAGGTTGGGCCTGGATTTTTTTAAGTATGGAGGGAATATGCAAATGTACCCACACAAATAAGCAAATTTAGAGTAGTTTTGGTTTACTGTACTAACTTTTGTATTTTAATTATAAATGGTTTGAGCTTGTATTATTTTGGTGGAGTGTGATATACAAATATATCAATACATTGAATTTGTAGTATACTGTTTCATAGATTACATTTGAACTATATATTTAGGGAGGGAATATGCAAATATACCAGTACACAAATAAGCATTTGTAGATTGAATATAGTTGCTTTATCAATAGTATACTTGAACTAAATGGGTTTGGCTTGTATTTTTTGTGAGGAGGGAGTATACAGATATACCAATACACAATTAGACAATTTTAGAGTCATTTTAGTATACTATATCAAGGTTTATATTTGATTATAAATGGTTTGAGACTGTATTTTTGCTTGATGGTGAAAGGATATGTAAATCTACCAATACATAAGCATTTGAGGTGATTGTAGTTTACTGAAACATATACAAAATTAGTTCATATCAACTATTTGGAGAAGTAACAAACAATCAAGGAAAAATTGTTTAATTGGGATTAATCACCGACTCAACAGACACATGGTCCTCGAAGATACGATCCACACCTATGTCCAACCTGCGCAACATATCCATAATATCATCATGATTTCAGATTTGCATTTTCCTACTGTTCTCATTAGTTTTTAGATAGATTCTCCCATCAGTTGTCCAGTAAGCGTGTATCTTACGACTATACTTGAGTTCCGCCAGTGCTTTTACAAGATTTGTTCGATATTGGGTTAAGTTCTCAGTAATAAATATTTTATCTGGATGACGTTTATGTTCTTTCTTTTAGCTATATACCTTCTCACGGACACGATAGGATAGGAAACGAACGATTACTTGGGATTTCCCGTCCTTAGGTTTGCCTATGACATGGGAACGACCTATATCTTCCTTCTTCATGTCAGTAATACTTAGGTTATTTTGGCATATATCTAGTATTATGGAATCAGTATCGACAGGGTGCTTAATCCTACCCATGTTGTTTAGTGGAACTCTGATGTTGTGAAAACGCAGGCTAGTCCTGCGTGAATATTGTTCTTGGTTCTCAACCCTGAGCTCCAACTCATTTATATTCCTATAGAGTACCTCATTTTCACTTTCCCTTTCCTTTTTTTTTTGCAGATATGGACGATCATAGACGCTTGTTTTTGCATCATATCTTTCTGTTCTACAATTGTTTTATCCTGATCATTGATTTTTTTTCTAATGGTTTAATATGATCATTATTTTTTTTCTCTAGGGCCTTGTTTATGGACTCGGCTACTGATTCTGCAATTTTTTCTGATAAAATTGGGACATTTGATTTAGTACAGTAGGGTTTATAAGGGCTTCAATAACTTTGTCTGCCATAGTTTGTGTTTTTTTCTTCTGACTCAGGTCCCCAACTGAATTTCGACGACGAGTTTGCTTCGTCTCTTGTTTGAGAGTGGCTACAAGATCTTATGGGCTATCAGGGCTAGGCCTTTTTCTAGAGTTTGGAGTTTCCTTTATGTTTACAAACGATTCTATTGTAGTTTCTGAATTGAGACTAGGTTGAGAGCTGGCTATCAAGGATGTCAAGAATGATTCTGTGTTATTATCCATGACCTCGGCCATCTTGAATTTTTTGCTTACAGGTACAGGTTCAATAGCGGAAAGAGTATTACACTGTTTCCTTCCAAAAATACCGTTAATTTAGTGTCAGTTCAAAGTACAAGTGATATCTCACCCTCTTGGAATAACATTTAGGTAATTAGCATGTAGTTACCCAGAGCATTTTCGTACTTTTTTCAGGAGGACTCGATTACCCTACCATTAACGTTGGCGCATGCTCTCTTTGAATACCACCGTATTGTCGATTGAAGAGGCAAATAATGTAGTTTTTTATGTTTTAGAGTCAACTCTTAACAACCTTTTAAAGTCAATTTAATCATTAAAGCATACAAGTTGGCATCGTGCCAACTTTCCAAATAAGGAGAGGTAAAAAGGGAATGATTTAGTATGGTTTTCCAAAAGGTTAATAACTTGTAAGGTAACGTCTAAAAAAATTTTTCATAACAGACAGGGATAAAATATTCAGTATTTAGAAGGTTTTGCTTTGCAAATGAGTATTATAGTACTTTTTGAACAAATGAAAAGTGGTGATTTTAAAGACAAAAGTGGGAAAATTTCTGACTGATAGTAGGATTTTTTTCTGAAAATAATCCACCAATACTGATTGGAACTCACATATTTAAATTGAATCAATTACATAAAAATACTTGATAAATAATATATGTTGTAGTTGGTGCAAATATAATAAAAGGGATGAAAAGTTGCCGTAAGGAACTCCTTTTTCAATTACCAGAGTAAAATATTCCTATAATCATAAAAATATTCTTCATGTTATGTACCACATATACACTTTCCTCTCTAATTATGTAAACTGGCACTTACACTGCATTAGTTTTTGTCTTAATTAACAAATTATTACAAAATTTAAACAAAACATCACTAAAATACCCTTCATGGTGCCCCTTTTTGTAACTTAGTTACCTTAGACAACTCGGACCATAAGCGAGGGCAAGTCGCCCCGTAAACAAGGACAAGTCGCCCCGTAAACGATGACTAGTCAGCTCGTAAGCGAGGACTATTCGACCCGTATGTTTAGACAACTCGGACCGTATTATTGTTTTATAATATTGTTCAATATTTATATTTATTACATAATGATTTTATTGAAACAATTATATTGGCTATCATGCTGTCACCTGACATTCCGTAAAATTTGATATTGTTTGATTAAAACTCGTATTGATTTGGTTTCACTTTCGTTTTCGTTTAATGTAATAAAAGAATTACAGTCTTCTAATATGACGTCCCGTATTCGGTATACAAATAAAGGCATATTTGAATAACAATCAAATATAGGCCACACATGCGCGTTGAGCTAAAAAAAATGTACTTGCATAAACACTATTATCAGAAAATTCCTCTTGGTTAACGATTTTCTATTATTGATTATCTAAAAATTGTTGAAATAAATGAAGCTAAAATTAAATAAATCCTAATCAAGTCTTATCATAATTAAACTTTTATAAACGCGGCTTTGTTTCGTTCACTGTCTCCATGTTTATCTCCCTTTATCTCCGATCCGACTGACTGCGTTCAACTGGTAATTTCGTTGTTAATCACTTAAAGTTGTTTATTTGTAATAAAATTTATATTGAACCTTGTCAATACAATTCTTTTCGGCATTTTAAGCCACAGTTTCAACCACAATTTCGCTTTCCATCTCTTAATTCCCAATTTTACCATTTTTATAATTCCGTAGGAGATTGATGGAATAGCCACTACCAGCGCATCACCTTGACCGCTTCGAATTTTAAAATTACCGTATTTGTCCTATTAGAATCGAAATAATTCATGCCGGCCATACTTTATCGTTATTCAAATATGGGTTGGCATTATGTTCATGAGATTAAATCCCTCGCTTTCGCTCGGGGTTGAATATTCATGAATATAATGCCTACCCATATTTGAATAACAATAAAGTATGGCCGGCATGAATTATTTCTGATTTCACCTCAGCCTAAAGTCTTCGGTGAATATCGTTTTTAAGATCCATAGAAACTCGTATTGACCTCAAAAAAAGAATATAATGGTATAGTGTATAATTATTTATTTATTTAAAAGACAATTATTATCTTTTAGTGAAAATGAATTATTTATTAAATGATAATATTACTTGTGACCAAAAATTTGATTAGGACGTGATTTTGTTCTCATTACATGGTCTATTACGTATCATTTACAGGAATAAAATTAATATAAAAAATTAAGAATAAATAATTTAAGAAAAATTTATTTAGAGCTGATAAATTATGAAATTTCATATAAGCATTATGTATTATTTTTGTTTGTATAAGCTTCATGGTTGTTGGAAAAGTTGCAAATAGGTGTCATTAAACAAAACATCAATTTCAAAAAAAATATATCTTAAAGATGACAATATGTAATATCAGTTGTCTTTGATAAATATAAAAATAAAAAAAAATAAACTGTTAACAGGATTTTGTCAAAATTGGGTTTTGTTGTCCATTAATTCAGTTTAATTTTTTATACATTGTATTTTCGCGGCTACATAATTTCTTTTAAATACATGCCTGTCAAATTATTTTTAGTTGCTGAAGTATTAAGATAGTTTAAGATATTCTTAATTATTAATTTAAAATTCGGTTCATTAATTTTCTAATTTTATTTTTCTTTTGAAAATCATTTTATCCACAACTAGGATTTTTGTTGGAAAGTTCTATCGAACAGATCATTAGTTGAAAGACTTTAGTTATTGTCATTATGATTAGTTCATCAATGTTTTATTATCAATTTAATACACACCTACTAATGGGGTATAGATTTGTTGACAAATAGCAACGACCAGATGGCCACTATTGCTCAATTATACACAGACAGGAAACGAAAAAATCCAAAAGAAGTCATGCCACACTTTTTGACATTTTAAAGATTTCTCAAATTTTCCATATTGCAATTGCAAACTGAGACCATAAATTACTGAAATGAAATATGGTTTTGGTTGATTTGATAGGGATTTGTTGTTTACATTTCACAATACTTTTGACAGATGACTGTATCTTTATGATTTCAGTCAATTTTATTAAAAACAAATCAGTAAGACAACAATAATTATTGATGGTCTGAGTAGTTTTTTCATACGGTCCGAGTTGTCTTAACATACGGGCCGACTAGTCCTCGCTTACGGGCCGACTTGTCTCGGTCCAAGTTGTCCGCGGGCCGAGTTGTCTGGTAACCCCCTGAAATACTCATCAATGTTTACATTGGAAATGCCATTCTCTATCCAGAGTTGTCGTTCCTGCTACGCTACACCACACCTCTGTCAACGCCCATTTTACAAGATTTTTGTAAAATTTAGAAGCAGTAAAAAAATGTACTTAACATTGCTTTATTTATTGTAAATATCAATAAAGATCAAAATAAATCACTCATTTCAAATCAATTCTCTCTTAATAATGATTTGTGATAGTTTTTAGCTTTTTAATTTTACCTCCGCAAAATAGTTCTCCAAGAAATGAGGGGGGGGATTATTTTAAAGAGAGAATTGATTTGAAATGAGTGATTTATTTTCATCTTTATTGATATTTACAATAATCAAAACAATTTTAAGTACATTTTTCTTACTGTTTCTAAATTTTCCAAACATCTTGTAAAATGAGCGTTGACAGAGATGTTGTGTAGCGTAGCAGGAACGACAACTCTGGATAGAGAATGTGGAAATGTATGCTTGAATGAAAGGCGGTAAATATGTCATTCCTGATGACCAAGGTTGGCTTAAATGTGCTTTTTAGTATAAATCACAGTGTGTTCCATCACAACATTATGCTTTTACTGCCATATGTGTCCCAGTTGTCCAATATAACAAGCCAATTCAAAGACATTTACGGCCTAGGTGCCCAACTTCTTGTAATGATCATGATGGCATGTGGTATTGACCTACCCAGAAGGTCTTCTTATTCTATATAGAAGTGGAATATTTGCAATAGACACTTCTATAGTAAATTTTCAAACATGTTCAAGACAGACATGATTTGGGAGTCTATTGGAAATGACAGAAGAGGACCTACCGATCTCCATCTCATCCTGCTAAGACTAGTAAGAGTTATGCGAAATGTTCAAGACTATATAAAGAGGCATATCAACATGTAAAGATTGTTGGTTGATATCCATAACATTTCTTACAGTTGCAGCAGGTAAACATTTTATCAATTGCTAATCTATATATATTTTAAAAATGGGAAGGATCTAGATTTACATAAAAACATTAAGAAAATTGATAACTTCAAAATGATTCTTGATTTGCTTATCATTCCCCTAGACCTTTTGCCTTTACTGAATATTAAAATTGAAGGGAGTTACTACAACCACACAGAAATGTAAATGTACACAGGATTTGCAGTACAAACTTTTACATGATTTACATAACAATAAAGAAAATACATCGCCAGACTAGCTGTATGTTTGCAACAAGTAAAGCTCCATACAAAGCCAATATTTTTCGAAATATTATTATGATGATATGTATACTATAGACGGCAGTGATAACTGAGCCGTTTTATCATCTTGGTAGATGTATGGTAGGTTATTACTGAACAGATTTTGATGGGGTTTATTTCATCAAATTCTGTATAAATCTAGCTTTCACTTTAGTATGAGTTGTTTTGATCTAGCTATTATGCTTTTCAAGATATAAGGAACCAAACGGGGGTCATTTTTATAAAATATCAAATAAGACTATAGAGATAACTACCTATGAACCATAACCATACATATTCTGACTTAGTATCATGCGAACAGTTGAAAGCAGTTGATATTATATCCAAAGAAGAAGATCATGTCTGCCCTACCAGCCCCCTACCCCCTCCCCCACACACACACAAAAATAAACAACAACAAATAAACAAACGAAAAATATACAAATATTGTACAACCTTGCGGTACCAGCAATAACACTTCTTGAATTATTTGGGAGTCCAGCACATTATGTATCGAATGACTTTCGGTGTCCAGCTAATTAGTGTGTCAATCGACTCTGTGTCTACGCCTGCTTCAATGTTCCGAGTTGACTTGTTGCTGTCTCATTATTCTGTGCTATTCGATGCTGTTAATTAAAAAGAATCTTCTCCTTACTGTGTACTATAAAGAGAACTTTATGTGGAATTCAATAATTGTTACCACTGTCAGATGGATTGCAATAAATGATTTAATATTGGGTTTTTTTTTTCTCAAATTCGGACATTCAGCTGTCATCACAATCTATAGATGTATTTTCCCAGAGAACCCAAATACTCTGACTGAGAGGAAGACAATATGGCCCAAAAAGAAATATTTAATTCTGCAATGAAAACATTGTCCAGACATTTTCCACCGCTAAATTCACAGATTAGTTTGCTTTGGGAAAGTCTATCTTAAAGTTCAATGTCATATTATTTGAGAATGATAACAGAAGCTTTTGAAGTTATTCTGAAATATGTTGCACCAGGTCAAGAAAACATAGTTATACAGAATATTTGTAAGAAGTTATCATTTGCATCTAATGATTCTGAGGAAAACTTGACACAATGAAGCTTATCAACAGCAAAATGACATGATAAACCAGCTTCAAATTTTGTTTCTATTTGCACACTAACTCACAAAGTAATAATTACTGAAATCAGTAAAAGGACTGACTGTGCTTAAAATTGATGCAGAATGAAAACATGCAGCACTGACATCTCCAGGACAAATTTTAAATCCTCCAAAGATCTACCATTCTTGTCAGTTCAATTCCTTCAATATTGTCCTGTGGATTTTATGAATTATTACACAATGAATGTTCATCATATGTAGATGCCCATAAATTAATTTGATTTGAAATTGAGAATTTTAAATTCTGATGTTATGTGAAGAAAACATTAATTTTTCTATTGATTTCTAAGCAAATTATCTCCCTTTGATGATATGAAATTTGGTTAAATCTAAAAATTATATTCATTTGCTCAAACAAACTTTGCTATGTTATGTACATGTAAATGTCAAGAATGTGTAGTTATCATTGAACATGTTGAATATGTCATTTTCAAAGCAGTTTCATATTTTTGCAAGGATTTTGTTAGGACAATCCTGGCCATACTCCAGCACTACCAAAATCATAAGTATTGACATTTTAAGGATATTGGTATATTTCATGTAGTCATTTTATTTTGCGCAAAGTCCTAACTCAATCATCAGTTGCAAATTGTACACCTTTGACATAATTCGACAGTAAATACATGTATGAGTAAAGATTGCGTTTTTTCTCTCAAATTAGGAAATATTACAAAAAGGGGGGGGGTTCGGTAGCTCATATTGCAGATGATATTCAAAAGCAAAGTAAAACATTTTATATGCTATATATTTAGTCTAAGAATATTGCTCAACAACCAAAATAAAACAAATTAAAGTGTTACCTTAGTAGATATAGCCATCAGAACATAGCCTATTTTTGCAAATTAGGAAATATTACAAAAAGGGGGGGTTTCGGTAGATCATATTGCAGATGATATTCAAAAGCAAAGCAAAACATTATATCTGCTATATATTTAGTCTATGATTATTGTTTAACAGCCAATATAAAACAAATTAAAGTGTTACCTTCAGAGATATAGCCCTCAGAACATAGTCTACTTTTGCAATATTGAAAATTTGGAAATTTGCCAAGTTTTCGGAGTTATCTGTCCTTGGATGATAAAGAAATAGGTCCATTTAAGTATTGACCATATAAAGTTCCTTATGCATATATTTCATTACCACTAAGGTTTAATTAATGATGTTGTGTTATAAGTAATAAAATATGTTTCAAAACTGAACTTTTTGGGCTAGTTTTTTGTCATATTAATGGGAAGATTGTAGAAATATAGGTGGGGCCTCCTATGGTCATGATATTCGAAAATTTGAAAAAAAGGTGATGCATTTTCAAATGTTGTGTGGTCGTTTACCTACCAACAAATTTTGAAAATGATTGGCCGACCTTGCTTCCGGACTGTTTTGCATGGCTTTCTCATAGGCAAGCTCTTAAGACAAATCCCTATCGTATGAAATGTGCGTACAACAATTGTTTTTATTTATTCCATGTATTTTGTCTGCTATTCCGTTATTTATGTTATAATTTCGTGAAACTAACAAGATTTGTAGACGGCGATGTCATTAATATTACTCTCATTTTGTGCTTATTGAAATTATGTATTCCTTTATCGGGCGACGTTGAGATGAACCCAGGACCCACTCATGGGGATGTTTTTAATCAATCTATTAGTATTCTTCTTCACAATATTAGAAGTCTGAGGAATAAAATTCAAGATATTGCGAATATTGTAGATGAGCTTGATATAATCTGTTTTACTGAAGGGCATTTGGTCCACAGCATTTCAGATGTAGACATATTTCTCCCTGTTTTAATACTAAACCATTTAGATTAGACAGAAATTGCCATGATGGGGGTATAATTCTTTATTATAAGGAAAATATAAACATCAGTATGCGCCCGGATCTACAAATAGACGGGACAGAGGTAATGTGGTTTGAAATAAAAACCAAAGTAGGTATAATTCTGCCCAATATTATTTACCGATCTCCAACTGTAACCGGACCACTTTTTTTGGAATAGCTATCGCAAAATGGTAAGTGATGCACTGGACTGTTCCAGTAAAATAATTCCATTGGGAGATCATAATGTTGATTGTTGAAGACCACTACCTAAAAAAGTGAACGATATTATACACGTATATGGGTTAGAAAACAAGATTAGTGATCCCACTAGATTTGGTCATAACTCCTCCTCCCTATTGGACCCATTCTCGTTACTGATTCTATAACAGTATTGGAAGCGAACACGATTCCCGTTGATCGCAGTATTAGTGATCACGGCCATACCTACATAGTTGTTGACTTCGGTTATAAAAACTCGAAGTCCTATACATGGACAGTCTGGTTATATAACCAGGGTAATTATACCTTATTTAGATATCTAATTTCCAACACTGATTCGGAAACTATTATTTCGGAACAACCAACTGTAGATATAACTTGAGAACTATTCACTGGTAGGTTTATGGAAATTGCACTTGAATGAATCGGAACAAATACTGTCACTTGTCGACGAAACGATAAGATCTGGAAGCCTTCTGAAATTAGAAGGGAATTGAGGGTAAGAGACCGTTAACAGAAGAAATTAATTGAAAACAATTCCATATTTAATGAACGTAAGTATAAGGATCAGTGCAACAAGGTAAACAATTTAAAGAAATGAGCAAAAATTGAATTTTATGTAAGTATAAACGAAACACTATCTGACCTAAGAAAATGTTAACAGTAAACAATACTGGAAGACCATTAAAATGTTTGTCAAAGGTGAATGTAACTGCTCGGACTTACCACCCCTACGACAGCCAAATGTAATATTTTAAACGATTATTTCTGTTCTATATCAGACTTTCAAGACGAGCATACCGAATTACCAGATTTTGATGTCAGAGGACGAAATAAACTTACTGAAATGAATATCCAATATCAGGAGATAGTTGATATCACTACTTAGCTGTAGGTCCCGATCGTATTAGCAATCGCATGCATAAGGAAGTAATACACGGGGTTGCACACCCACGTTGTCTACTATTCAACAAATCTCTTCAAAACCGTAAATTCCCTAAGGACTAGAAGTTAGCCCATGTTATCCCCATATATCAAAGTGGAGACAAATCATTGGTTTCTAATAATAGACCTATTGCACTACTTTGTACTGTTAGTAAAATTTTCGAAAAAGTAGCATACAAATATATATTCAACTTTCTGGTTAATAATTCCCTTCTCTATGAATTCCAGTCAGGATTTATGCATGGTCACTCCAAGTCACACCAACTAATCGAACTTACACACGAAATTATGCAATCCCTTGATAATCAAGAATTGATCTGTTTAATTTTTTGTGATGTCAGTAAGGCCTTTGACCGAGTTTGGTTGAGGGGCTTACTGCTAAAATTAGAACCGTATGGCATTAAAGGTAGTCTTCTCCGGTGGATAGAGAGTTACATCTCGAACAGAGAACAACAAGTTATTATCAAAGACCCCCATCTCATTGAAAGAAAATTTAAAAGCTGGATTTCTCCAGGGGTCAACCATTGCTTCTCTGGTATTTTTGATATTTATTAATGACATTGCCGATGATATGCTTGGATTGTGTAGATTGTTTGCTGATGACACGTCCGTTGGCGAAAGAGCACTTGAAATTAATAATCTGCGTTCTATGGTTAACATTGATATAAATAATATTACGCATTGGGCGAAACAATGGCTAGTCAAACTAAATCCGGAAAAAAACAAAAATAGTGTACTTCAGTACCAGGCCCTGTCCAGTTGATCTATACTTCTCTTCAGATAATATTTAAAAAAAAATTAAACCTGTTCATGCTCACAATCATCTTGGTGTTACTTTCAGTGCTGATGTAAAATGGTCTAAACATATAAATAATGTTGTCAAAGCATCCAGATAAATAATTAATTAATTAATAAAGGTAATAACAAAATTACCGAACTCCGAACAATCTTACAAAGGGAAAGTCAAAACTCATAATTATATAAACAGATAAAATCAGTCAATCAAATTTGAGATGTCTAGAAACTTTTTAGAAAATATTTACATGACCTTCATTATACCACTTCTTGAATATACTTGTGAAGTTTGGAACAGTTGTACTGATGTCGATGATGGCCGACTGAGCAACTTCAACTTGAGGCTGCTATAATCTTCACAGGTCTGACAGCTTATGCAAGTTTGTCTTCATTATATGCAGAAACCGGGTGGGGAAAACTTAATCCCAGACGCAAAATCAGAAAGTTGTCACTTTTTTTTATAATATAGTTAAGGGTGATACCCCCGATTATTTAAGTAATTGGCTCCCCCGGACTGTCAACCAGGCAAAACTACAATTTACGAAATGTGAATACATGTAATTTCACTATTCCCCGTTGTCATCTAACCCTATATCAAAATTCATTTTTTCCAGCCACTATACATCTATGGAATAATTTACCCCAATATATCAGAGATTCACATAGTAATTGCATATTAAAATCTAGATTAAAGACTTAATACAACAATCCAGTAAAACCTCCTAAATATGTTTCGTTTGCTTCTAGTCTGGCAAGTATTCTACATACACGTTTAAGGCAAATTTGTAGTGGCTTAAAAGGTGACCTCTTTAGGTGTAATCTGATCGATTCTTGTTATTGTAACTGTGACAATTATGTGGAAAACTATGAACACTACTTCTTACATTGCAAATTGTTTGTAAATCAGAGAAATGTAATGATGAACAATATTAGAGATCTTGGGTTAGATATATCCATTAACAATATATTGTATGGAAATTCAGATTTTGCGTCAACTGCTCACTTTTTGCAACTGTTCACAAATACATACTAGACACTAAAAGATTTGTCTAATGATTATGTATTCCTAACTCATCTCACGGCAACGACTCAACATCAATCACAATATATCTTGCAGTATTATGTCATCTTTCTCACATGATTTTGAACGAAATAATGCTATGTTTTTGTAATATATTGTCTACTTAATGATTTATTTGTAACGGAGAAGACCTCGTAAGTTTATAACTTGTGTCTGATCCATTGTCTGTATTTGTTTGACAATGAAATATGTTTAAGGTAGCCGCACAATGAAAATGTCACACCAGAAATGTACTACAATAGTACCAACATAAGGGTGTCATAAACCCTTAAAATACACAAATTATACACAATGTACGTACTAAATGTTAACGTTTTGCAAATGACACAAAAAGAAGCGATACTAGCGATTATACCTGGCTCGATGTCACAAGAAGAGTTTGAAGGCACCAAAGGGGTAATCAGAATCCGTAAGTCAATGAAGGAGACAACACAATTGCCAAAAGAAAAAGGACAAAAGGACAAAACGATCTATGAAATACTACACAGAAAACTAAAGATCAAGCAACACCCCACTAAAAACTAGGATGAACTCAGGTTCTCCGGAAGGGTAGGAAGTTCCTGCTCCACTAGTGGCTCCAGTCCTGTTACTTTCGTTGCAAGGCCGATGATAGGTCATGAAGTAGGACAGAACCGAGAAGTGCTGACGTCAAGTGGAACATATAACGCCACTTTCAGCAATATTTCAGCTATATCATGGCGACCTGTTTTAGTGGTGGAAGTAGCCAGAGTACCCGGAGAGAACCACCGACCATGGGCAAGCAACTGGTAAACTTTATCACTTGCAGCTGTGAGTCGAGTGCACTCTTTTTTGTAATTTACAAAGCCGGGCGCGAACCCACACCGTATTGGTGATAGGCTTGTATGAGTTGTTAGGTAATCCAACTACCTAACTCATTGAGCCACCCAGGCCCTTATTTATCGTGAGTACGAATATCAGGTAAAATTGTACTTATAAATATTACCATATACATGTAGCTTATATGTGACTTACGGCAGGTCGATGGATTTCTCCTGGTACTGTGGGTTTCTCCACCAATAAAGCTGACTGCCAAGATCTATCTGAAATATTGTTGAAAGTGGCGTTAAAAACCATGAACACACTGTTATTAAATAGCATCGGTTTCCATATCTATCTATAGGTAATAGTTTAGAATCAAACAACGGTCAGCCATTTAGTACCAAGGACCTTGATAACGCTAAATCCCCTCGTACGTGTTCATTTTATAGACATGAAGCATGGTGGATTAGGCGGTTGACGTGTAGAAATTCCAGTTTGAACGGAAAGTATACAAACAAAGCAACAGCCTCTCGCTACAATAGTGATGGTATAGCATGGTATAATTGGAAGAGAAACAGGAATTCACTGAAGAAAACATATATGATGATACGTCGACTTTAATTATCCATAAAAAGACAGGCGCATTTCATCAATATTAATTATTTTATGGTATGAATTAAATATCTTTAATTTGCCATTTTTATTTAAGAATTGAATGCATTCTTTTGAAGTTTCATTGGGGTATGAAAACGTCGACCGAAGTACATTTTCAATGAAGCGCGGTAGCGCTTTATGTTGAAAATGTAGTTCGGTCAACGTTTTCATACCCCAATGAAGCTTCAAAAGAATGCATTCAATTCTTATAATTATATTTAAATCACACCAAAATTTAATATAGTTGAATTTTTCGTTGTGAATTTTATTTGTGTTAGGACCGTGATAACGATCAACCCCCTCTTTCGTGTGCAGTTCGTAGACATGAAGCATGGTGGTTTAGGGGGATGATGTGTGGTGATTCCAGTTTGAACGGAAAGTATTTAAACAAAGCAACAGCCTCTCGCTACAATAGTGATGGTATAACATGGTATAATTGGAAGAGAAACAGGAATTCACTGAAGAAAACATATATGATGATACGTCGACTTTAATTATCCATAAAAAGACAGGCGCATTTCATCAATATTAATTATTTTATGGTATGAATTAAATATCTTTCATTTGCCATTTTTATTAAATAGACAAAATTGATTAGAAACTTATGATGTCTTCTCCACATTTTATGGTTATGCTTCGTTCTTTTAGCTGTTCGGACTCAAGCACATGTCTAGAAATTAAATATAGACATGATCATTTGGTGTACTAGATTTATATTGTTTAATGTTTTATTGGGCCAAGTGTATTATGAGAAACAATTTACATTAATAAAATTAACACATGTAGCGATGTTTATTGAGTATTATGAAAACAATCTACATGAATAGAGGGTGAGGGTTGTAGCGTTTTACGCCACTTTCAACAATATTTCAGTTATATCGTGACGGTCAGTTTTATTGGTGCAGGAAACCGGAGTACCCGGAAAAAAAACACCGACCTGTCGCAAGTCACTGACAAACTTTATCGCATAATGTTGTATCAAGTACACCTCCCCACGAACGGGACGTTAAACACCATAAGCCAATCATTTCCAATTTGACTCTAAATTTATTCGTTCTTATGTTTTTTTACGAGTTATTTCCCTTATAACAGTCAAATGCTACCAGGTGTAGCAAGAGCGACGGAAAAGGACAACGAATTTGAGTGTAATTTACTCATAGCTTATAGATATTGAACCTTATAAAACCAAAAGAAAAATATATAATTAACAAGTTGTTAAAACATTTAAAAAACTGCTGTAAAAGTTATAAATTTAGAATAAAAGTGGAAAATGTACAAATGGTATATTACCTATTGATTGATTGATTGATTGATTGATTGATTGATTGATTGATTGATTGATTGATTGATTGATTGATTGATTGATTGATTGATTGATTGATTGATTGATTGATTGATTGATTGATTGATTGATTGATTGATTGATTGATTGATTGATTGATTGATTGATTGATTGATTGATTGATTGATTGATTGATTGATTGATTGATTGATTGTGCAAGTGGAGCTCTTTTTTTATATAGAACAACATATTTTATGTGTAATTAGTGGCTTATTGCAAGACATATTTTTTCTATCGTACTTATTATGTATATATTTAATTTGTTTTCTTGTATGCAGATTGAGTCTTGCTGTCATGCTCGTATCATAAATGATGTTCCGAACTTATCGAGACCGGTGTCTAGATATTTACTGAATAGATTGTGAATAATTAGCAATAATGTTCAAACAGAATAAAGATATCCAAAATACAAATATGAAATTTAATTCTTGGTTCAACGAATGCAACTTCGACTGGCCCCATTCTTTTCTTTGCCTTCAATGACTATTAATTCAGAGAACCAGTACTTGAAATAAAGTCGTCTCGCTTTAATCACAAATGATATTGTTTATACATGAAGGGTTTGAAGATACCAATAGGGATAATCAGAATCCGTATATCGAAGAAGAATAGACAACACAATGGCCAAAGGAAAAAGGACAAAAGGACAAACAACGATCTACAAAGCATACACATAAAACTAACGAACCCCACTAAAAACCGGTGGTGAACGCAGGTGCTCCGGACGGGTAGGAAGTTCCTGGTCCACTAGTGGCATCCGTCGTGTTATTCTAATACATAATGTACATAAATTTACCAACAGAGAATAATATTTTCTTTTGAATTCAGTAAATCAATGAATTATTGTTCCATATCTATTATTTGTATTTTGGGAACTTTATTTAAGATACGAGAAAGACAGCAAGACTGCTATATCTCATCCATTACATATCCCCACACTTTACCAAATAGAAAGAGGTGAAGAGGGAAATGGTGGGGCGTTTGATTTTTGTTAGTATTTTTTGTATTTTAACTATATAATGTAAAAAGAATTTAATCTAAAAAATTAAGATTATGTTGCATAAATATTGATTGATTGGTGTTTAACGCCAACAGTAGCAATATTTAGCTATATCGTAGCGTTACAATAAACACATCACCATCATAGATTCCATGTGAAATTCAACAGAAATCCCATTCCTACGATATCCCTACTCTTTCTCGAAAATCTACAAAGGAGATCATTAACGTTCAGGATACACATTACCCACAATGGTTTACATCACGATCAGGCTTTCCGTATTATGACCCGACACCCCCCCCCCCCCACAAGTCGAGAAAGTTCCCCCTATCCGACACCCGGGGACGTGCTGAGCAGCGTCATGGGTATGAGCCCTAGAAACGTTGTCCAGAACCCAGCACTTCATTCATAGTAATTTACCTGACATCATGAACTGATGAACAAATGATTAAAATTCCCCACATAAGACTTTGTGTGTAACAGTAATCGCCTTATATACAAATCGACGAGAACAAAGTCAGATACCACTATGTTAACAGAAAATACGGTGAAACTTTTCTAAGCCGCACATTCTTCAGATAAACTGTTCTGCTCGGAATAGACAAGCGTGCGGTTTATTCGAAATAAACAAATATTTCCTATATTAGGACTTTATTACAGGGTTCCAGTTTAAATTCAGGGTTTGATTTATACAAGTTTGAGCTTCACTGTAAAGTTCTGCCACTGGATATTTATGGTATGATGCTGTCATCATCGTCCTCGTCGTAATCGTCATATTATAGAAAGGAAAATTTCGCGCGATTTCTTTATTTCTAGTTCACCAATCCTTGTGAATTTTGAAAACAAATAGCATTGGTACAGAATTAAGGTTGGAATTGATTTTGGATATTATATTCCCATCCAATTATAAACAAGAGGCAACAAGGTACAAAAAATAGTTGTTTCTTTTTTTTTATACTTGGAGAGTTTATTTTTTATTTGATTTTGATCAACTATTTCTTTTCTAAAATCCTTTAAAATTCTTTCAAAGAATGTATTATGTTATTATGTATCTATCGTCGTATTTTGACATGAAAGGGACGAAACTTGGTGAATTTCAAAATCTGACCTTTCTTATTTCTCATCCGATATTAATGCAGTTCTTTGAGAAATGATCATCATAATGGGTTACTATTATAAATTTGCTATTTTATTCAATATACATTGTAATATTGAATTAAACATGATTATGCAACAACGCCAAAAGTCGTAAGCGCATCTCGAAATGAAGGATCCCTCATTTATTGTTAAGGATGTGAGTGATTATTGGGTACAGATGTTGTCAGTTTTGATAAAAAAAAATTATGATAAAAAAAACAATTTCTCAGAATTTAACTGCAAGTATGAAACAACCTCAAGTCCCAGTGTATCCTGTCTGTGGTTTGTATGAGATGTAATTATTCCTTACAAACAAACAATGACATAATAATTGTCAATTTGTAATTAAACAAATATCTACCTCATCAAAATAAAATGGTATAAATATCTTACATCTGCAAAATAAAGCGATATACATATTATGTTGATTTTGGAAAGATTATAAAGTACATTTTGACAAAAGATGATTGCATTGACTGTTGTAGTGTTTGTGTGTATATTTGGTAAGTAATACTTATATATTCCTTATGAATAATGTAACATACTTCCGCGTGCATCTCAGCTACAAAACTCATTCGTAGTTACTTTGGGAAGATTATAAACAATATTTTGATACAAGAGGAATTCATGGACTGTTGTAGTGTTTGTGTGTATATTTGGTAAGTAATATTTATACACTCCTTATGAATGATGTAACATACTTCTGCGTGTATCTCAGGTGGAGAGATAAAAATTACTTTAAAATGCAATTGCATTGGTCAATCAAATCGCAGAAATTTTCAAAGAAACAGAGAATGATATTGAAATGAAAAAAACACAAAAGTACATTCACGTCTGCCATTATCGTTTGTCTTAAGAACTGTTTGAGGATACCAAATGGACATTCAAACGCCGTACTTAGAAGAATGACAGACAATACAATCATAGTCGACGAAAATTGGAATTTCGTAACAGTACGAAATTTCAAATTTAAACGTCAAACCGTTTTCCTAGGAAACGAAATTTAAAATAATAACTTTTGTTCAGTCTTTCCATTTAATGCATGAATAAACACGTTTTTGATATGCGGACTTCAGAAGGAGATGTCATCTAATGAGAACACTAAATCTAAATATAGTACAAGCTGAAAATAAGTTAATTACAAAATAATAAACAAAAACATCCTATCATTCAATATCATAATGAGCTCACTTTCTTAATAAATATTTATTGTTTGATTGTTCTGGCTGGTATGTTTTCTACATGATGTACTTATCATTAAGAGTATAACATCCCTTGTGTATGTATTCATCGATGGAAGAAAAGGGGGAGATAAAATGCTCTAAAATGCAATTGTATTGGTCAATTACATCTCAGAGATTTTCACAGAAACAGAGACTGATATTGAAATGAAAAAAACACAAATGTACATTCACGTCCACCATTTTTGTTTGTCTTAAGAAATGTTTGAGGATACCAAAAGGGTCAAAAGCCGTAAACAGAAGAAGAACAGACAATGCAATGGGATAATCAAAAGCCGTAAACAGAAAAAGGAGAGACAATACAATGGGGTAATCAAAAACCGTAAACAGAAGGACAGACAATACAATGGTCAAAGTTACAAGGACAAACAATGATCTACAAAACACTACACGGAAAATTAAAGATCGAACTACTCTAACACTGGGGATGAACTCAGGTGCTCCGGAAGGGTTAGCAGATCGTGTTACCGCTTAGCGACAGATATTGACTTGTCATAAAGGTACGACAAGTGTTAAGATACCTCTTATCTAACGACAGTATAAAGGTACCACAAGTGTTAAGACACGTCTTATCTAACGACAGTATTGTAAAGAAAATTGATATTTGTTTGTTTGAAGGTGTTTAACGCCACTTTCAACAATATTTCAGGTATATCGTAGTGGACAAATTTATTGGTGGAGGAAACTGGAGGACCCGGAGAAAACAACAGACATGTCGCAGGTCACTGACAAACTTTATCACATAATGTTGTAAAGCAAATTGGGACAGACATCAATCATACCTTAGCTGCGAGAAATTGAACCCATGAAAAAGTGTCAGATCATAGGGTACATGTCTAGCTTTGATGACTGTATCATTGAGCTTGTAATTCTGGTCTAGTACAACACAGACATAATTATCATCCCGTTAAAAACGTGAAAATGTAACTTGTTCTCGTCATGATAAAGCTAATTAAAATCCTCGGTGTGCTAAGCAACAAACACTCACCCATTCTTTACTCTCTTCTTTTGTGTTTAAAATATTTGGTTTTTTCTTTAGATATTGGTTTTCCAACGTCGGGTCAATGGCAACACAGATGTCTGCAGAAGTTGGTTGGAATATCAGAAAGGCTTTGGTAATTTAGAAAAAGAATTCTGGTTAGGTTAGTAATTTGTGCCAATACAAAAATCTAGAAATCTTCAACAACAGCATTTTTTTTTGTATTTAGTATTATCATTTTTTTAATGATTATCTTTAATGATTGTCGCCAGGGAAATGTCGGCGATTGATTGCATTCTTCCCGTGTCTCAACTGTGTGGCAATAACTTCCAAATATAAACGTTAATATACTGCTTTGTTTGGCCCGATTTGTACTATATGTCGCCATCACGACGCCTCTCATGACTGTGGCAAAAGCTTACCATTTGGAACGTATATTATGTACATATCTTGTGGGGGGGTTTGTGGGGGTTGTCGTTTGATGTTTAGTGCATTTGTTCCTCTAATTCGTATTTTTTTCTTAATTCAGGAAAAACAACAACTCTGAAATGATATATAACATTATGCTTCTCATAGGTAACGACAAACTCCATACAATGACATCGCTTTACCAATACGAACTCAGGATTGGGTTAGAGAATTTTAAAGGACAAACAGGTTATGCTAAATATACAACATTTTCTATTGGAGATGATTCCAGTCTTTGTAAACTGTCAGTCAGCGGCTTCAGCGGAACTATCGGTTAGTATACTAGTACATAATTGAATACATGTCAGATACTAATTTCAAATTATATTGGATATTCTATCAACACAGGAAATATGTTCAATACCAAACTAACACAAGCGTCCACAGTTCACATAAAGAACGACCTAAATACTCGATTTCCACAAAAGGAACGCACTGAATACCCACACAATTCAAGTCTAAACATCAGGAACTGCTTACACTCACGGAGCACCGGAGCTCGTCTCTGTTTTACGCATGTCTTACTTGGGTTGGTGATGGTCTGTTTGTAGAATTACATGTATTCATGTTTTTAGTTCCGGGTAAAAAAGATGTTCTGTTCGTCTTTACTCCCATTTGTTTTGTAGGATGTTCATGTTTTATTAATGTTATTTGTATTGTATACTGATTACCAAAACACATTCAATATCATAATATGTTCCTCTGATTTTATAGTAACACGACAGTTGTCACCAGTGGAGCACGATCTGCTAACCCTTCAAGAACACACCCACTTTCACTCCGCATTGGAGTGGTGTTCGTGTTGCTCCATATTGTCCAATTTCATTTGATCATTGTGTTGTCTGTCATCTGACTAACAGTTTCTGCTTACCCCTTTGTTATCTTTAAACTGTTTGACAATGCAAATAAAGTCAAAAATACAGAATTACTGAAGTATTCAATATCTAAGAATATATAGCATACTAAGCTTAGTTAACGCAATTGTTAACACACAAATTCCTAAATTCGCAATTGACATAACAAGATTGTTAACACAAACAGCACAAAGGAAATGTCACACCAGAAATGTACTAAATACCAAAATTAATGTACAATAATATTAGCATAGCGGTGTCATAAACCCTAAAAATACACAAATTACACACAATGTACGTACTAAATGTTAAGTTATACAAATGAACCAGAAAAGGAGCGATAATAGCGATTATGTCTGTCTCGATCTCACAAGAAGAGTTTGAAGGCACCAAAGAGGTAATCAGAATCTGTAATTTGAAGAAGGACAGACAATTCAATGGCCAAAAGAAGAATGACAAAAGAACAAACCACAATTTACAAAGCACTACAAAGAAAACTAAAGATCAAGCAACACGAACCCAACTTAAAACTGGGGTGAACTCAGGTTGATCCGGAATATTGTAAATAATTTTATTCTGTGATTTTATCACCTGGCTTAATTGTGTACACCGCCAATAAGATTTTGTCGTCGAAATAAATCATTCGATTGCTTACAAAACGAAAGAAGGAATTAGAATTCATGTTTATTATCAAGAGTATGAGAACCAGATTACATGATTAACCATCTATATAAACCGCCATATGGCATACTATATCAGCAACTAAATATTGATTTGTCAATAATTTCAATTTGATTTTGTAATCAGTGATTTGTCCACAATATATGCACTTAACAATGATTATTGTTTGGTTTTGTAATCAGTGATTTGTCTTCAATAAACACGCTTGAATATGATTCTCGCCTGGTTTAGCAATCAATGATTTGTCTTCAATAAACACACTTGAATATGATTCTTCTCTAGGTTTGTAATCAGTGTTTTGACCTCCAAACGCGCACTTAAAACTGATTACTGTTTTGCTTTGCAGTCAGTAATATGACCCCAAACACAGTTGACGATGATTCTTGTCTGGCTTTGGAATCAGTGATTTGTCTTCAAAACACACACTTAACAATTATTCTTGTCTGGGTTGTAATCAGTTTTTCGACTTCCAAAACGCACACTTGACAATGATTCTTGTCTTGTTTTGCAGTCAGTGATTTGACCCTAAATACACACTTTACGATGATATTTGTCTAATTCTGTAATCAGATAGAAAACACGTCAGTTCTAAAAAATTAATTATTTATTTGTCCTTGAACAATATTTCTATTTATTTTTAATTTATTTCCAATCAGCAATAAAAACAATATAAAAATGAAAATTTCCAACATATGTATAAAATGGTCTTAGTGCAACTTTTAAGGTCTTAGTGCACTAAGACCGGTCTTTGCGGTATTTAGACGAACCGCATATTTCATAAATATCCATTTTAATATCTGGAAGCATGTGCTATGCTTTGTCCGACGAGAATGATATTTGTAATGGCTTCGGAAACAAAACAAGATGTAATATACCAAATTATAAAGATGCGTGATAACACACGTACATCAATTACCACGTAATTCGTATTTCGTGTCATATTTTTTGTCGTGAACAATTTGTATTTCTATGGATATTTTTCGCACTATTAACAACTGTTAACAATTTGTTGACCTTTGAACCCGAAACTTCAAGCTAATTTTGTACGTTACTATGACGGTTTAAACTGACGTTTTCGGTAAAATCCTCCATGAATGACATGAACATCTAACAGATCTAAAAGGGTTGGTATAACATGTTTAATGATTACACACGATGCATTACTACATGACATGAACATCTAACAGATCTAAGGGGGTTGGTATAACATGTTTAATGATTACTACATCAAATTGTGAAATATTTCCTAAGAGTAATTTAGTGTAAAACAAACAGATGCTACCATTTTATTTATTTTTACAATATCATACGATCATATTCTAGATTCCTAATTGTTAGAAAAGGTGATAAACTGTATATAAAACAAGCAAAATCTTCAAAGAAAAAGCGCCCTAAAAATTACAAAATACGCCACTAATCATTGATATACTTCGGTTCATAAGATGCACTTTATACAAACACGAAAAGTGCATAGCAAAACTTTTTGAACTGCCACTAGCGATGTCATTAAAAGAACCCTTTCTGATCAGAAACAAAAAAGATATAACTCTTTAACAATGTGTACAAATAATATATATCATGGTCGTGATCGTATGGTAGTTGGATTTATAACTATCTTTTCAATCAGTTCCTATCACCACGAAAGCTGTGAGCTCGAATCCCTCTCATCCGATGTGTACTCGATACCACATTATGTGACTTGCGGCAGGTCGTTGATTTTCTCCAGGTACTCCGGTTTCCTCCACCAATAAAACTGACCACCACGATATAACTGAAATAATATTGAAAGTGGCGTTAAGCACCATACCCTAACCCTAACCTAAACCTTTCTATGTCGCCAAAAAAAGAAGAAATGAAAAAAAACAGTTCCATTTCATTAAGCCAAAAGACGAGCAAAGAAGTGGCAATAAGCACCATAACCCTTATCTCTCCCACTTTTCCTGCCCAATAAACTGCAGCAAGCATAGTGGTATTCAGTTGTGTGGATGGATGGAATATGGCAAAACAAACTGACGTGCCACTTGTAACTTATAAGTTTTGTCACACCGAACACACCTAGCAACGGGTGGGAATTAATTAAAAACCCTTTGTGGCCGTGTACACTGAGCGCATACAGTGACGGATTTACCTATAGGCTCGACAGGCTGAAACCTAGGACCTCAAAATTTAGGGGCCTCCGGCCAAGATGCATTTTCTTTTTAACACCGTTATTCTACTTTCATACTTATGGTGTCATACCGTAATCTCTAATCTACCCTTCAGTAAATTTCTTTACACTGTTGCACTCCATTTCAGAATATTGTAGAATTTTAAACACCACTCATCATCCTCGCCTTTATTGAAATTGATAAAACACATTTCCCTCTTCCTCTAGTCGTGAAGGTGGGGGATTTCACACGAGTGGAATAACCTAGGGCCTGTCTTTATCTAAATCCAGCACTGAGTACATAGATAAATGAAAATCTAACTACCATATGTTCGAGCCTATTGCAAGGCGCACTACATTACCGAGCCAATCAGTCTTAGCTCTTACTCCTTAAAGTTGCATGCTTTTAGTGGAGAAGCAGGAAATACCAATTTAATATAGTCTTTGGTTTGACCCAACAGGGGCTCGAACACAAGATCTACCGCACTCGAGTCGAGCATGCTAGCCAATACACCACCGATGAGAAGAAATTTCAATTATAATGATTTCTGAAAATGAAGAAGACCTTTAATTTTCTTAAAATTCAGTAGTTCACGGTATTCTTAAAACCCTTTTTCATCTCGGTAAAAAAGTTTTTTAGAACACCCAGAATGTCTTTCGTACGAACACTTTTATAACCTGAAAGAAAATATGCTTGCAAACTTATCTTCTGTTTTAATGCCAAATGATTAAGTAACACACATGTTATTATTTATAGTTTTATCATTGACAGAAGGCAGTACATTTGTAAGACTATCTTCAACTGGTTGTGCTATCTATAATCTAATGTCGTTTTTAGCAAAGTTGTAGTTTATATGAATGGCATTTCCTGTATGACAACTTGTTTACAATTAAATCTGTAATAAGATAGAATTTAAAAACAGCTGTAACTGGCCCACCCAGAGTACATTTAAATGCACGTACGTTGTAACATATGGTAATTAAAAATATGACACAAGCGTTTTCCTTTTTTTTCTTTTTTTTCTTTTTTCTTGTTTTTTAACGATTAGTTTTGTTGTTTTTGGCAGTATTAAGGATTATTTACTAATAATTCGCGTACTTGCTGTTGTTCACAAATGAAATGACATTAGAAATCGGTCTCAAATGCTACCAACAATTTCTCGTTGAAAACTGCATGGTCAGATTATTTATTTTTTGTAATCTTTCAGGTCAATTTTTTCTGTACATTTGGCGACAGAATTTTATTTTTTTTAAATATGCCCCTAAAACTAAGCCGTTCCCCCTTATCTACAGTCAAGTCGCCTTATGTTAAAACAAGGATGTGTTGGAACAATAGGTTTTCACCAATTTCACTTATTTACTCTACAAAATGTTACCATTCACAGAATTGCACATTATAAGCAGATCTACAAAGAAGGAATATTTCATTTAAAACTTAAACACGATTGTTTTAACAATAGATAAAAAGTCAACAAAAACACAACAGACAACATGCTGCATCACACATTGATGCCTATTGACTTTACCAACGCCGGGTAATTGATGATTATAAATTTATTTATTCGAGAATTGCAACATGTAATGACGAAGATAAACATAACATACAACGTACACAGAAGTGTACATTTGAACTACACAAGAAAAAAGTTAAGCACCCCATGTTTTTTTTTAAATGACAAATGATACGACAATTATCACGAGATTACTGACCAGAAAATCTCAAGAACGCAATGGTGACCTATTAGGACATTACATTGGCTGTAAGAAACCACCCACAAAAAATCAAGAACAAATTTAATTTAATGAATATTTAATCACAATATCGCAAGGACAGTTTTGCATTAAAACATGTCCATTTTAAGCATTGACCTTCACAGTTCAAAAAGCATGATAAGATTGTCATTTCACTTTCTAAACGTCACTTATGAATCACTTGACGACATCTATTGTTCAAAGTTCAGTACCGGGTGTAACCTCCACGTGCTTGGATGACGGAATCAACCCTCGTCTCATCCTTCCAGTTAAACGTCGGATGTCCTGTTGTGATAACTGCTTCCATTCCCGATGCAATGCTGCTTCCAACTGACGAATGTTTTGCACAGGAGGTTCACGAGACTGCATACGACGGCCTAAAATTGTCCCAAATATACTCTATGGGATTCAATTCCGGGCTCATGGCTGGCCAAGGAACATAAGTCACGGCTTCGCTTTGGAGGTAGGCGGTTATTGCTCATGAACGATCAGGCCTGGCGCTATCATCCATATGCACATGACTTGTAGCTAGTTGGTGGTTGTTGAAATGGGGGACAACAACTGGTTGCAAGACGTCTCTGATGTACTGATCACCAGTTAGATTGCCTTGTATGGTGACTAAATCCAGCTTGCAGTCATGAGAGATACACCCCAAAACCATTACCGAGCCTCCATCGTAAGGGACAGTTGGCAGCATGTTCCTTGGGATATAGGCTGTATCTTTGTGTCTCCAAATCCTCATCCGGCAGTCGGTTACAAGAAGCAGAAACCGGCTCTCGTCTGACCAATGGATCTTGCGCCATGTCCTTAAATTCCAACCACGTCGTGCTAAACACCATGCCAAACGTGTTGGTCGATGTCGGTCTGCAAACAGTGGACGTTTATTGACTCTCTTTGTCTTAAGGCTCGCTGATTTCAGACGGTTTCTAACTGTTCTTGTTGACAAACGTCTATTGGGCAGCCGGTGTTGTTTGAGTACGGGATTGGTTGCAATGGCATCCGTCTAACCAAACACTGCAATGCCTTGTCGTCAGGATCAGATGTTACCCGTGGTCTGCCGGGTTTTGGCAAGTCTTTCACATTGTTGGTTTATGTGTGTTTTCTCACCAGTCGGCTGACTACAGTATAGTGGTAGCCCATCTGACGTCCAATAGCTTTGAAGGACATCCCTGTTGTATGCATACCGATTATTTGCCATCTTTGTGTTTCTGATATTCGCCTTCGTACCATGCTTACTGAGAATGAATAACGTTTTTAAAACACCGGAATTAAATACCCAAATTCGAAGCGTGAACATACTGAATATTGAGTAATGCGTGAGAGGCATGGTTCACGTGCATGACTGGTCGATATTAGACATAATGGTCACACCTGTGTGAACACATCTTTTTAATGGAACATTATTCTTGCTATAATCAATATAAATATTAGAATCTCAACTTAGTGTGACTTATTATATTTTGATATATCAGCGGGTGCTTAATATTTTTCTTTGTGTATATATTAGCTTGAATGATTCAGATGTTCCGACATTGCGGTATTTTTTTGTTTTCATTTTATTACCACAAAATAAGAACAACAAACAGTATATAATTGAAACTAATGCTAGTTCATTTTTTAAGTGGGAAGACGTCAAACGTCTGCCTATGTTTCTGCTTTAAATCTGTGTTTTGATGTTGGTGAGCCCATTTTTCATACTGAGCATGCGTCTTTGGTAACGTTCCGGTATATAAAGAACAGCACGCCCAGTGGATAGCAAACCACACTATTCTGTCAATAATAATAATACAGTATTTGTATTTCTAATGGAATACTTGATAATTATAGTTCTTTTTTCTACATCATTTTCAAAGTCAGTTTCGAAAACTCGAATGAATTTATTGGATGATTTAAAGGCCCCACTTTTTGCGGAGTTGGACGTTTCTAATGTGCAAAATTATATAGATACAAAAATTGACACGCGCCTCGACCATATCAATGATACTCTCTACGACAAGATAGAGGCTCTTATCGACAACAAAATGACTGTAGACAATTTGGATAAAACAAAACTTGACAATGATGAAAGAGTGTCAGGATTTATTTCAGATTTGAAATCTCTTGAAGAGATAGTGAAAAACTTAACGAATGAAAATAACCAATTAAAGGAAGACTTTACAGAATGGAAGAAACATGGTAAGTGGTACTGTAGACTGTACAACATAGTTTATTATTGAATGTTTTATTTTCATTATAGGGTCAGATTTATTTTCGTTATAGCATAGGATTTATTTTGGTCATAGTGTATGATTTATTTCGGCTATAGTGTAGGATTTAATTTGGTTATAGTGTAGAATATATTTTGGTTATAGTGTATGATTTCTTTTGGTTATAGTGTAGGATTTATTTTGGATACAGTGTAGGATTTATTTTGGTTATACAGTAGGATTTCGTTTTGGTTATAATGTAGGATTTATTTTGGTTATAAAGTATGATTTATTTTGGTTATAACGGATGATTTAATGTGGTTATAGTGAATGATTTATTTAGGTTATAGTGTAGGATTTATTTTGGTTATTGTATATGATTTATTTTGGTTATAGTGTATGATTTATTTTGGTTATAGGGTAGGGTTTATTTTGGTCATATTGTAGGATTTATTTTGGTTGTAGTTTAGCATTTATTTTGGTCATATTGTAGGATCTATTTTGGTTATAGTGTAGGATTCATTTTGGTTATAGTGTAGGATTTATTTTGGTTATAGTTTAGGATTTAATTTGGATATATTGTAGGATTTATTTTGGTTATATTGTAGAATTTATTTTGGTTATAGTGTAGGATTTATTTTGGTTATAGTGTAGGATTTATTTTGGTTATATTGTAGGATTTATTTTTGTTATACTGTAGGATTTATTTTGGTCATATTGTAGGATCTATTTTGGTTATGGTGTAGGATTTATTTTGGTTATAGTGTAGGATTTATTTTGGTTATAGTTTAGGATTTAATTTGGATATATTGTAGAACTTATTTTGGTTATATTGTAGGATTTATTTTTGTTATAGTGTAGGATTTATTTTGGTCATATTGTAGGATCTATTTTGGTTATAGTGTAAGATTCATTTTGGTTATTGTGTAGGCTTTCTTGTTATAGCATAGGTTTTATTTTGGTTACAGCGTAGGATTTGTTTTGGCTGTAATGTAGAATTTATTTTGGTTATAGTGTATGATTTATTTTGGTCATAGTATAGAATTTTTTGGTTATAGCGTAGGATTTAATTTGATTATATAGTAGGGTTTATTTTGGTAATACATTAGGATTTATATTGGTTATAGTGTAGGATTTGTTTTGGCTATAGTGTAGGATTGATGTTGGTCATAGTGTAGGATTTATTTTGGTTATATTGTAGGATTTAATTTGATTATATAGTAGGGTTTATTTTGGTAATACAATAGGATTTATTTTGGTTATAATGTAGGTTTTATTTTGGTAATACAATAGGATTTATTTTGGTTATAGTGTAGGATTTATTTTGGCTATAGTGTAGGATTTATTTTGGCTATAGCGTAGGATTAATTTTGGCTATAGTGTAAGATTTATTTTTGTTATAAAGTATGATTTTATTTTAGTTATCAAGTATAATTTATTCTGGTCATAGCTTATGATTTATTTTGGCTATGCCGTAATGGTTATATTGGTTAAGCAGTAGAATGTATGTTTGTTATATTGTAGGATTTATTTTGGTTATCAGCTAGGATTTATTTTGGATATAACGTAGGATTTATTTTTGTTATAGTGTATGATTTATTTTTATAAAGTATAATCTATTTTGGATATAAAGTATGATTTGATTTTAGTCATCAAGTAGAATTGATTTTGGTCATAGCCTATGATTTATTTTGGTTATACCGTAAGGGTTATCTTGGTTATGCAGTAGGATTTATATTTGTTATATCATAGGATTTATTTTGGTTATAGTTTAGGATTTTTTGGTTATCACCTATGATTTCTTTTGGATTTTATTTTGGTTATAGTGTAGGATTTATTTTCCCTATAGTGTAGGATTTAATTTGGTTATAGTGTAAGATTTGCTTTGGTCATAGTGTAGGTGTTTTCATTATAGTGTAGGTTTTAATTGTGTTATATTGTGGGATTTATTTTGGCTATAGTGTAGAATTTATTTTGGTTATAGTGTAGGATTTATTTTGGCTATAATTTATTATTTAATATAGCGTAGGTTAATTATTGCTATAGTGTAGGATTTATTTTGGTTCAATTGTAGGGTTTATTTTGGTTATAGTGTAGGATTTAATTTGGTTATATTGTAGGATTTATTTTGGTTATACAGTAGTATTTATTTTGGTTATAGTGTAGGAATTATTTTGGCTATAGTGTAGAATTTATTTAGGCTATAGTGTATGATTTGTTTTGGTTATACAGTAGGATTTATTCTGATCATAGTGTATGATTTATTTTGGATATAGTGTCCAATTTATTCTGGCTATAGTGTAGGATTTATTTTGGTTATAGAGTAGGATATATTTTGGTTATAGTGTATGATTTATTTTGGTTATAGTGTATGATTTATTTTGGTTATACAGTAGGATATTTTTTTCAGCTACAGAGCAGGTTTTATATTGTTCATAGAATAGTGTTCATTCGGGGGACATTTACCTTCCTTTAACGTATATATATATTCGTACTTCTTAACATATTTGCTGTCTATTTACATTGTCTTACACATAGTATATCTAAACTAAATGATTTAATCCTATGTTACATATAACTACCATTTGGAATTCCGTTGTACTTTCCGTGCTTGTTATATACAACTCTTGGCATATGATAAAAACAAATGTAAATATAGTCGTGCAAACTATAAATAAACACGTAGAAATGGAATCGTCATTCCAATCGTTATCAATACATAGTGTCCCTCTCCTTTTTGTACGTGTTAGACAACCTTAGTCAGATCTTGGTTTGATTTATGGTGTTTAACGCCACTTTCAACAATATTTCAACTATATCGTGGAGGTCAGTTTTATTGGTGGAGGAAATCGGACCTGTCGCAAGCCACTGACAAACTTTATCACATAATGTTGTGCACCTCGCCCTGATCGAGATTCGAGCTCACAACATCAGTGGTGATAGGCACTGATTGCATAGGTAGTTTTACATTCAACTACCATATGATCATGATCACGACGGCCGCTCAAATAATTGATAGATAAGAGTAATGCACGTTGTACTTTTTGTTCTATTTAGATAAAAAGCAGATTTCTGTACGTGACTGTAGTGACATCTATTCCGGAAGCGGAAATGGAGTTTACCAGATATATCCTATTCAGGGAGCTAAGGCTGGATATAAAGTCTATTGTGACATGGAGACGGATGGTGGAGGATGGACAGTAAGCTAACACTGTACACAAAACCGGTTCATTTTCAACTAATTCATTTTCCCAGTTTTCCGGTTGTTGCCTGATTTTGTCTGTTTATATAATTATGAGTTTTGACCTTCCCTTTGGAAGATTGTTCAGAATTCATTTTTAGTTAGTGATTGCCAAAATACAAGGCTTAGTCGACAACAACCATTCGCTAAAAGATAAATGGTCGGTCCTTTATAATTTGTTGTCCAAAATTGTCGCAACTGTAAATATTCCATTGTTGGTTTTTTATTTTTATTTTAACGATTTTTCATTCAGACTACGGGGGGATTAGGGAATAACACATGCAATCAAATACTAATTTGTAGAAAATTGACTTTAACTAACGTTCTCCATGGACTATATATTTAACACCTTTAACATAATATTTAGTTTTTATTTTTCCATTTTTTTAATTTTGCTAATTTATTTTTTAAAAGTCAGTTATAGTCGGCGAAATTGAAATGTTGTAGAAGTACGAAATTTCAAATTTTAACGTCTGACCATTTTCCTAGGAAACGGAACTTAAAAAGTGAACGCATGCTCCGACATTTCATTTAGTCAGCACATTGTTTCTATGCTGACTTGGGAGGGAGACTTCATCTAATAAGAACACTTAATCTTAATCTAGTACAAGCTTAAAATAAGTTTATGATAAAATGAAAAACAAAAATATGTTATCATTTTATAACATATGAGCTGGGTGTAATATATAAAACACATCGTGTAGTGCGACATGTAATATTTCAAAAATAAACGTTAGAGAAAACCGAAGAGGCAATCAAAAAGGGACAAACCAGAAAATCTGGCAACATATGGCACACAGGATGAAGAAAAACAAAACAAAACAAAAACGTAACACAATATGTGTTGGACACCATTATACACAAACAAGACATGAGCCATCTCATACATAACTGGGGGTAAAGGCGAACCGAACATTATTTGTATGCGTACAACACGGAACTCAAGAACGAAAAGACACAATTAGTATTAAAAGATTCAATAATACAAGTCCGTCCAAAATTAAAATTGTTTATGCAAAACGCAACTCACTTTGCTAATAAATATTTATTGGTTGATTGTTCGGTCTGGTTAAACTTAAGAAGAATATCTCCAAGAGGCACATATCATTCAGGAGTAAGATATCCCTTGCTGTATGTATTCATCGATGGAAGAAAAGGGGGAGATAAATCGCTTTTAAATGCAATTGCGTTGGTCAATCAAATCGCAGAGATTTTTACAGAAACAGAGACTGATATGGAAATGAAAAAAACATAAAAGCACACACACGTCGGCCATTATTGTTTGTCTTACGAAATGTTTGAGGATATCAAAGGGATCAAAAGCCGTAAACAGAAGAAGGACAGACAATACAATGGCGAAAGGTACAAGGACAAACAATGATCTACAAAACACTACACCGAACATTTAAGATCGAGCAACACGAACTACACTAAAACTGTGAATGAACTCAGGTGCTCCGCAGGGTTAGCAGATCGTGCTCCACTAGTGGCGTCCGTCGTATTACCGTTTAACGACAGATATTGACTTGTCATAAACACGTCTTATCTAACGACAGTATTGAAAAACAAATCGATGTTTGTTTGTTTGTTTGTTTGTTTGTTTGTTTGTTTGTTTGTTTGTTTGTTTGTTTGTTTCAACAATATATCAGTTATATCGTAGTGGTCAGTTTTATTGGTGGAGGAAACCGGAGGACCCGGTGAAAACCACCGACCTGTAGCAAGTCACTGAAAACCTTTATCACATAATGTTGTAGATCAAATTGGGACAGACTTCAGTCATACCTTAGCTTGGAGAAACTGAACCCATGATAAAGTGTCAGAATATAGGGTACATGACTAACTTTGAGGATTGTGTCATTGAGCTTATAATTCTGGTCTAGTACAAAACAGACATAACTATCATCTCATTAAAAACGCGAAAATATAACTTGTACTCGCCATGATCAAGTTGAATAAATCATTAGTTTGATAAACAACAATTGTTCACTCTTCTAGTGGTTTTTATTTTATTTTTTAATTTAGGTGTTCCAACGTCGGATGAATGGCGAAACAGATTTCTTCAGAAGTTGGTTGGAATACCAGAAAGGATTTGGTGATTTAGAAAAAGAATTCTGGTTAGGTTAGTAATTTGCGCCACTAAAAGAATCCAGAAATCTTAAACAACAAAAATAGCAATGTTTTTTTGTTTGCATTTGCATTATTATTATTTTTTAGAATTATCTTTAATGATTGTCGCCAGGGAAATGTCGACGATTGATTGCATTCTTCCGGTGTCTCACCTGTGTGGCAATAACTTCCAAATAAAAACGTTAATATACTGCTTCGTTTGAATCAATTTGTACTATATGTCGCCATCACGACGCCTCTCATGACTGTGGGATAAGCTTACCATTTGGAACGTGTATTATGTACATATCGTGTGGGGGGTTGGGGGGTGTCGTTTGATGTTTAGTGCATTTGTTCCTTTAATTCGTATTTTTGTCTTAATTCAGGAAAAACAACAACTCTGAAATGATATAAAATATTATACTTCTCATAGGTAACGACAAACTCCATACAATGACATCGCTTTACCAATACGAACTCAGGATTGGGTTGGAGGATTTTAAAGGACAAACAGGTTATGCTAAATATACAACATTTTCTGTTGGAGATGCTTCGAGTCTTTATAAACTGTCAGTCAGCGGTTACAGCGGAACTATTGGTTAGTATAATAGTACATAATTGAATACATGGCCGATACTAAGCTCAAATTATATTGGATATTCTATCAACACAGGAAATAAGGTAAATACCAAACTATCACAAGTGTCCACAGTTCACATAAAGAGCGTTCTAAATACTCGATTTCCACAAAAGGAACGCACTGAATACCCACACAATGCAAGTCTGAACATCAGGAACTACTTACACTCACGGAGCACCAGATGTCGTCTCTATTTGTCGCATGTCTTTGTTGGGTTGGTGAAGTTCAGTTTGTAGAATTACATGTATTCATGTTTTTAGTTCCTCGTTAAAAAAAAGATGTTCTGTTCGTCTTTACTCCCATTTGTTTTGTAGGATGTTCATGTTTTATTAATGTTATTTGTATTGTATACTGATTACCAACACACATTCAATATCATAATATGTTCCTCTGGTTTTATAGTAACACGACAGTTGTCACCAGTGGAGCACGATCTGCTAACCTTCCAGAGAACATCCCCGCCTCCACTCCACTTGTTAGTGGGGTTCGTGGTGCTCCATATTTACTTTTCTGTGTAGTGTTTTGTAGATAATTGTTTGTTCTTTTGTCCAACTTCTTTTGGTCATGGTGTTGTGTGTCCTTTGATTAAAGGTTTCTGCGTACCCCTTTGGTATCTTCAAATTGTTTGTCAATGCAAATAGTCAACAATACAGAATAACTGAAGTTTTCAATATCTAAGAATATATAGCATACTAAACTTAGTTAACACAATTGTTAACACACAAATTCCTAAATGCACAATTGACATAACATGATTGTTAACACAAACCGCACAATGTGCTATAACACATTTCAACATGTAACAATATTGAAAGTATTGTAATTTGATATTATTCTATAAAATTAACACACTCTTGCAAATGTGTGTTAAAAGTATCACATATCCATATATTCTAGAATACAAACATGTACAAATGTATGTTATATTCAATCCTTTGGGTATTATGTTTGTGATTGTGTGCTTATTTTGCTTATTCTTTTTATTTTTTTTTATTTTTTTTTTTTTTTTTCGTTCACCCGACTCGAGCATTCCGACAGTAATAATAGTAATAAAAACTCACCTTTCAAGTTGTAGTAAAGTTATTCACAGTTCAGCTCCTTTGTTTTAGTAATCATTTTGATATGACCTTACACATGTGACATTCCAATCCAACAATGATTTTTGTTAACAGTATACATTTAATCCTTATTTTTCATTTTTCATTATTCATTTTTCATTTATCGCACAAAATTAGTTCAATTCCATTTTTGCACTTATTAAAGAAAGAGTCGTTGCCGTCCGTTGAGTATATATTTTACTGTTATGTGCTTTACTTACAACAATGGGTAACAATGTACATGCAACCAGCAATAGAGTGGCAATTTGCTTGTTCTATTTAAAGACAAATCCCTGTCGTATGAAATGTGTGAACAACAATTTTTTTTTATTTATTCCATGTATTTTGTCTGCTATTCCGTTATTGATGTTATGATTTCGTGAAACTAACAAGATTCGTAGACGGTGATGTCATTAATATTACTCTCATTTTGTGCTTATTAAAATTATGTATTCTTTTATCGGGCGACGTTGAGATGAACCCAGGACCCACTCATGGGGATGTCCTTAATACATATATTAGCATTCTTCATCACAATATTAGAAGTCTGAGGAATAACATTGAAGATATTGCGAATATTGTAGATGAGTTTGATATAATCTGTTTTACTGAAACGCGTTTGGTCCACAGCATTTCAGATGTAGACATATTTCTCCCTGTTTTAATACTAAGCCATTTAGATTAGACAGAAATTGCCATGATGGGGGTATAATTCTTTATTATAAGGAAAATATAAACATCAGTATGCACCCGGATCTACAAATAGACGGGACAGAGGTAATGTGGCTTGAAATAAAAATTAAAGTAGGTATAATTCTGCTTAATATTATTTACCGATCTCCAACTGAAGCCGGATCACTTTTCTGGAATAGCTATAGCAAAATTATAAGTGATGCACTGGACTGTTCCAGTAAAATAATTTCATTGGGAGATCATAATGTTGATTTTTTAAGACCACTACCTAAAAAAGTGAACGATATTATACATGTATATGGGTTAGAAAACAAGATTAGTGATCCCACTAGATTTGGTCATAACTCCTCCTCCCTATTGGACCCCATTCTCGTTACCGATTCTATAACAGAATTGGAAGCGAACACGATTCCCTTTGATTGCAGTATTAGTGATCACGACCCTACCTACATAGTTGTTAACTGCGGTTATAAAAACTCGAAGTCCTATACAAGGACAGTCTGGTTATATAACCAGGGTAATTATGCCTTATTTAGAGATCTAATTCCAACACTGATTGGGAATCTATTATTTCGGAACAACCAACTGTAGATATAGCGTGCGAACTATTCAATGGATGTAAAGGAACAAATACTGTCACTATTTGACGAAACGATAAGATCTGGATCACTTCTGAAATTAGAAGGGAATTGAGGGTAAGAGATCGTTTACGGAAGAAATTCATTCAAAACAAATCCATATTAAATGAACGTAAGTATAAGGATCAGTGCAACAAGGTAAACAATTTGAAGAAATCAGCAAAAATTAAATTTTATGTAAGTATAAACGAAACACTATCTGACCTAAGAAAATGTTAACAATAAACAATACTGGAAGACCATTAAAATGCTTCTCAAAGGTGAATATAACTGCTCACACGTACCACCCCTACGACAGCCGCACAAAATATCTCCTAGTTCATTTGACAACACTGACAAATGTAATATTTTAAACGATTATTTCTGTTCTATATCAGACCTTCAAGACGAACATACCGAATTACCAGATTTGGATGACAGAGGACGAAATACATTTACTGAAATGAATATCCAATATCAGGAGATAGTTGATATCACTACTTAACACGAATAAAGCTGTAGTTCCCGATCGTATTAGCAATCGCATGCTTAAGGAAGTAATACACGGGGTTGCACACCCACTTTGTCTACTATTCAACAAATCTCTTCAAAACCATACATTCCCTAAGGACTAGAAGTTAGCCCACGTCATCCCCATATTTAAAAGTGGAGACAAATCATTGGTTTCTAATAATAGACCCATTGCAGTACTTTGTACTGTTAGGACAATTTTCGAAAAAGTAGCATACAAATATATATTCAACTTTCTGGTTGATAACTCCCTTATTTATGAATTCCAGTCAGGATTTATGCATGGCCACTCCACGTCACACCAACTAATCGAACTTACACACGACATTATGCAATCCCTTGATAATCAAGAACTGATCTGTTTAATTTTTTGTGATGTCAGTAAGGCCTTTGACCGAGTTTGGTTGAGGGGCTTACTGCTAAAATTAGAACGGTATGGCATTAAAGGTAGTCTTCTCCGGTGGATAGAGAGTTACATCTCGAACAGAGAACAACAAGTTATTATCAAAGAAACCATCTCATTGAAAGGAAATTTAAAAGCTTTAGTTCCCCAGGTGTCAACCCTTGCTTCTCTGGTGGTTTTTATATTTATTAATGACATTGCCGATGATATGCTTGGATTGTGTAGATTGTTTGCTGATGACACGTCCGTTGGCGAAAGAGCACTTGAAATTAATAATCTGCGTTCTATGGTTAACATTGATTTAAATAATATTACGTATTGGGCGAAACAATGGCTAGTCAAACTAAAAATTCTGATTTTGCATATGATGTCAACTGCTCACTTTTTGCAGCTGTTCACAAATACATACAGGACACTAAAAGATTTGTTTGATGTTTATGTACTCCTAACTCATCTGAGGTCAACGACTCAACATCAATCACAATATATCTTGCAGTATTATGTCATCTTTCTCACATGATTTTGAACGAAATAATGCTATGTGTTTGTAATATATTGTCTACTTAATGATTTATTTGTAACGGAGAAGACCTCGTAAGTTTATAACTTGTGTCTGATCCATTGTCTGTATTTGTTTGACAATAAAATATGCTTAATGTAACCGCACAATGAAAATGTCACACCAGAAATGTACTACAATAGTACCAACATAAGGGTGTCATAAACCCTTTAAATATACAAATTATACACAATGAACGCATCAAATATCAAAGTTACACAAATGACACAAAAAGGAGCGATACTAGCGATTATGCCTGTCTCGATCTCACAAGAAGACGTTGAAGGCACCAAAGAGGTAATCAGAATCCGGAAATGGAAGGAGAGACAACACAACTGCCAAAAGAAAAAGGACAAAAGGACAAGCAACGATATATAAAACACAGAAAACTAAAGATCAAGCAACACCCCACTAAAAACTAGGATGACCTCAGGTTCTCCGGACGGGTAGGCAGTTCCTGCTCCACTAGTGGCTCCAGTCATGTTACTCTAGTTACAAGGCCGATGATAAGTCATGAAATAGGATAGGACCGAGAAGTGCTTACGACAAGTGGAGCATATCGTGGTCATTTGTGACACAGATATTCCATAACTGTTAACCATCAGCCGTTATTCTATATTAATCGTGATTTGATTTGATTTGATTTAAATTTTGGCGCTTAACGCCACTTTCAGCAATATTTTAGCTATATCATGGTGACCAGTTTTAGTGGTGGAAGATGCTAGAGTATACGGAGAGAACCACCGACCATGGGTAAGTAACTGGTAAACTTTATCACTTGCGGTTGCGAGTCGAGTGCACCCTTTTTTGTAATTTACAAAGCCCGGTACGAAGCCACACCGTATTGGTGATGGGCTTGTATGAGTCGTTAGGTAATCCAACTACCTAACTCATTGATCAACCCGAGTCCTTATTTATCGTGAGTAGGAATATAAGGTAACATTTTACAAATTATCGATTACTTATAAATATTACCATATACATGTAGATTATATGTGATAGCGTTTGTCAGTGACTTGCGGCAGGTCGGTGGTTTTCTCCTGGTCCTGTGGGTTTCTCCACCAATACAACTGACCGCCAAGATATAGCTAAAATATTGTTGAAAGTGTCGTTAAACACCATTAAACCAAACTATATGTACATACTGTTATTAAACTGCATAGTTTAAGTAGCAGTCTGTCATCTACTACCAAGGACAGTGATAATGATCAATTGTCTCGTTATTGTGCATATATTAGACATGGAGCATGGTGATTACTTATAAATATTACCATATACATGTAGATTATATGTGATAAAGTTTGTCAGTGACTTGCGGGAGGTTAATGGTTTACTCCTGGTCATGCGGGTTTTCTCCACCAATAAAACTGACCGCCAAGAAATAGCTGAAATATTGTTAAAAGTGGCGTTAAAAACCATTAAGCCAAACTATATATACATACTGTTATTAAACTGCATCTGTTTTCATTTCTCTAGGTGATGATTTACAAAATAGCAACAGTCGGCCATTTAGTACTAGGGACAATGATAACATTGATGAGTGTGCAGATCAGAGACATGGAGCATGGTGGTTTGTTAGTTGGTGTAGAAATTCCAGTTTGAACGGAAAGTATTTAAACAAAGCAACAACCTCTCGCTACAAGAGTGATGGTATAGCATGGTATAGTTGGAAGAGAAACTGGAATTCACTGAAGAAAACATATATGATGATACGTCGAGTTTAATTATCTACAAAAAGACAGGCGCATTTCATCAATATTAATTATTTTATGGTATGAATTAAATATCTTTAATTTGCCATTTTTATTAAATAGACAAAATTGATTAGAAACTTATGAATCTTCTCCAGATTTTAAGGTTATATTTGGTTCTTTTAGCCGTTCGGAGTCAAGCACATGTCTAGAGGTTAAATATAGAAATGATAATTTGGTGTACTAGATTTATATTGTTTAATGGTTTATTGGGCCAAGTGTATTATGAGAAACAATGTACATTAATAAAATTAACACATGTAGCGATGTTTATTGGGTATTATGAAAACAATCTACATGAATAGAGGGTCAGGGTTGTAGCGTTTTACGCCACTTTCAACAATATTTCAGTTATATCGTGGCGGTCAGTTTTATTGGTGCAGGAAACCGGAGTACCCGGAAAAAAAACCACCGACCTGTCGTAAGTCACTGACAAACTTTATCGCATAATGTTGTATCAAGTACACCTCGCCACGAACGGGACGTTAAACACCATAAGCCAATCATTCCCGATTTGACTCTAAATTTATTCGTTCTTATGATTTTTTACGAGTTATTTCCCTTATAACAGCCAAATGCTACCAGGTGTGGCAAGAGCGATGGAAAAGGACAACGAATTTGAGTGTAATTTACTCATAGCTTATATATATTGAACCTTTTAAATCCCAAAGGATAATATAAAATTCACAAGTTGCTAAAACATTAAAAAAAAAACTGCTGTGAAAGGTATCAATTTATAATAAAAGTCGAAAATGTACAAATTGTATATTACCTATTGATTGATTGATTGATTGATTGATTGATTGATTGATTGATTGATTGATTGATTGATTGATTGATTGATTGATTGATTGATTGATTGATTGATTGATTGATTGATTGATTGATTGATTGATTGATTGATTGATTGATTGATTGATTGATTGATTGATTGATTGATTGATTGATTGATTGATTGATTGATTGATTGATTGATTGATTGATTGATTGAAATCACTTGCCTTTTGAGGAATTATTTTATTGGTACAAGTGCAAGTGGAGCTTTTTTTTTTATAGAACAACATGTTTTATGTGTAATTAGTGGCTTATTGCAAGACAGAATTTTTCAACGTACTTATTATGTATATATTTCATTTTGTTCCATGTATGCAGATTGAGTCTTGCTGTCATGCTCGTATCATAAATGATGTTCCGAACTTACCGAGATCGGTGTCTAGATATTTACTGAATAGATTATGAATAATTATCAATAATTTTCAAACAGAATAAAGATATCCAAAATACAAATATAGAATTTCATTCTTGGTTCTACGAATGCAACTTCGACTGGCCCCATTCTTTTCTTTGCCTTCATTGACTATTAATTCAGAGAACCAGTACTTGAAATAGAGTTGTCTCGCTTCAATCACAAATGATATTGTTTGTACATGAAGAGTTTGAAGATACCAAAAGGGGTAATCAGAATCCGTATATCGAAGAAGAACAAACAACACAATGACCAAAGGAAAAAGGACAAAAGGACAAACAACGATCTATAAAGCATACACATAAAACTAACGAACCCCACTAAAAACCGGCGGTGAACGAAGGTGCTCCGGACGGACAGGCATTTCCTGGTCCACTAGTGGCATCCGTCGTGTTATTCTAGTATATAATGTACATAAATTTACCAACAGAGAATACTATTTTCTTTTGAATTCAGTAAACCAATGAATTATTGTTCCATATCTATTAGTTGTATTTTGGGAACTTTATTTAAGATACGAGAAAGACAACAAGACTGTAATATCTCATCCATTACATATCCCCACACCATACCAAAAAGAAAGAGGTGAAGAGGGAAATGGTGGGGCGCTTGATTTTTGTTAGTATTTTTTGTATTTTAACTATATAATTGTAAAAAGAATTTAATCTAAAAAAATTAAGATTATGTTGCATAAATATTGATTGATTGGTGTTTAACGCCAACAGTAGCAATATTTAGCTATATCGTAGCGTTGCAATAAATACATTATCATCATAGATTCCAAGTGAAATTCAACAGAAATCTCATTCCTACGATATCCCTACTCTTTCTCCAAAATCTACAAAGGAGATCATTAACGTTCAGGATACGTGAGACTCTTCAAAAACATTACCCACAATGGTTTACATCACGATCAGGCTTTCCGTATTATAACCCGACACCCCCTCTCTCCCCAAATTGAGAAGGCTCCCCCTATCCGCCACCCAGGGACGCGCTGAGCAACTTCATGGGTTTGAGCCCTGGAAACGTTGTCCAGAACCCAGCACTTCTATAGTAAATTAGCTAACATAATGGGCTGATGAACAAATGATTAAAAATTCTCCACATAAGACTTTGTATGTTATAGTAATCGCCTTATATACAAATCGATGTGAAAAAAGTCAGATACCACTATGTTAACAGAAAATACGGTGAAACTTTTCTAAGCCGCACCTTCTTGAGATAAACTGTTGTGCTCGGAATAGACAAGTGTCCGGTTTATTCGCAATAAACAAATCTTTCCTATATTAGGACTTTAATACATGAGTCCAGTATATTCAGGGTTCGGTTTATACAGGATTCCAATTTAAATTCAGGGTTCGATTTATACAAGTTTGAGTTTCACTGTAAAAGTCTGCCACTGGATATTTATAGTATGGTGATGTCATCATCATCCTCGTCGTAATCGTGCTATTATAGACAAAAAGATTTCGCGCGATTTCTTTTTTTCTAGTTCACCAATCCTTGTGAATTTGAAGACAAATATCATTGGTACAGAATTAAGGTTGGTATTGAACTTGGATATTGTATCCCCATCCAATTCTAAACAAGAGGCAACAAGATACAGAAAATGGTTGTTTCTGTTTTTTTGTACTTGGAGAGTTTATTTTTTATTTGATTTTGATCAAATATTTCTTTTCTAAAATCCTTTAAAAATTCTTTCAGAGAATGTATTATGTTATTATGTACCTATTGTCGTATTTTGACATGAAAGCGGCGAAACTTGGTGAATTTCAAAATCTGACTTTTCTTATTTCTCATCCGATATTAATGCAGTTCTTTGCAAAATGATCATCTTAATGGGTGACTGTTATAAATTTGCTATTTTATTCAATATACATTGTAATATTGAATTAAACATTTTTACGCAACTACGCCAAAAGTCGTAAAAGCATCTCGAAATGAAGGATCCCCAATTTATTGTTAAGGATGTGAGTGATTATTGGGTACAGATGTTGTCAGTTTTGATCAAAACAAAAATAAAAATTCTCAGAATTTAACTGCAAGTATGAAGCAACCACAAGTCCCAGTGTTTCCTGTTTGTGGTTTGTATGAGATGTAATTATTACTTACAAACAAACAATGACATAATAATTGTCAATTTGTAATTAATCAAATAGATCTACGTCATCAAAATGAAATGGTATAAATATCTTACATCTACAACATAAAACGATATACTTATTATGTTAATTTTGGAAAGATTATAAACAACATTTTGACACAAGATGAATTCATGGACTGTTGTAGTGTTTGTGTGTATATTTGGTAAGTAATACTTATATATTTGTATATTCCTTATGAATAATGTAACTTACTTCCGTGTGCATCTCAGCGACAAAACTCATTCGTAGTCAGTTAATAAATCATTAGTATCGTAAAATTAGGATTTAAATAGAAGAATGTTAAGCTCTGGAAGAAACTGAACAACAATACCGTGTACATAATTTTAATTGTAAATCGGAGATTGTTTTAAATGTAAATAGCATAGAGAGATCTTGCTGTATTGCCCGGCACTGTGCAAAGTTTTCAAGCGGAACCAAATACATTCGTCTAACGAATCCGGTTCCTTACCTGGGAGAAGTACACTAGTAGAAGAAGAAAAAGAAGAACGTAATAATCTTAAAGCGTTTGAACAAAAGTATATTTTAAATGTATTTAGTAAATATATTTTGATGTAAAGAAGAATGATTATTAGCCCTTTTTGTTATTATTATTGTTATTTAATAACGTCCGATCCGTTATCTGGACAAAACGTTCGTTCTATAGTATTTTTCACCGGAACGTGTCACTGTAGTGAATTTTCCACACTTTCGTCGAATTAATCCCTTCTTACATACAAATAAGTTTGTTTGTTTGTTTGTTTGTTTGTTTGTTTGTTTGTTTGTTTGTTTGTTTGTTTGTTTGTATGTTTGTTTGCTTGTTTGTTTGTTTGTTTGTTTGTTTGTTTGTTTAATGGTGTTCAACTGTATTTCAGTTATAGCGTGCCGGTCAGTTTTGTTGTCGGAGGAAACCGGAGGTCCCGGAGAAAACCATCCACCTGTCGCAAGTCACTGACAAACTTTATCACATATTAGTATACCTCATAGATATAAGAGTGCCTGTGATTAGATAAGAAAGGTCACATGTCAGGAAGACAAAACTTCATGTATCCCTAGACCGCGTGCTCCGAGGAAATAAATAGCATGTATTCCTCTGCCGCGTGCCCCCATGGCGACCCCCACAGGAAGTACACAAAGAGTTGTCGCCCTTCGCGTTTCTATTGTGAACAAATCGTTGCTGTGTGTGTAATTTCGGTATAATAAACAATGTATGGCCCTTGTTGTAGGGAGATATGAAACTTTATTCACCCGAAGAAGTCATATTTCTCGAGGAAGTCATATTTCTTCTTCGGGTAAACAAACCTTCGAGAAATATGACTTCTTCGGGTAAACAAACCTTCGGGGAATATGACTTCTTCGGGTAAACAAACCTTCGAGAAATATGACTTCTTCAGGAAAACATTGTTTCATATCTCCGTACAGCAAGGGCCATAAATGTACAATGTTGTACACCTCGAAAATAACGAGATTTGAACACATTTTTACTTTTCACGAACAGGTTTTGCTTTTTCGCAAAGAGGGTGTAGAGTTGATATCGATTGCGATCCGTGTTCGCTACCCGGGGAGCCTCATTGTCATAATGATGGTGTTTGTTATTGTGAAGTTCCAAAAGAATGTCTTGGACCGAAGGACCAAAAAACCTGTAGGCATATAAGCTGTGTCAATTATCAAACATCGATATGTAGAAAAGATGGAGTACATTACCATTGCACGTGTTCATCTAGTTAATAAAAAAACACAGGAATATGAGGTAAGAAACACTAATTATAAGTCACATTAATTAGCAACTTAATTAAAATTAGATTTTTGTTGTATCATTTTTTTATTTTTATTTTCTTTGGCGATCTATTAAAATCATGTATGGGGTCACATCAAGGTTCATATTTCCAATCGACCAATCACCGATAGGGCTATTAAATCTATAGGTTTCAAAATTACAGTTTTCAAAGAAAATGCTTTGGTAATATTTCGTGTTCAATAAAAAAAAATGTAATTTCTGTTTTGAGTGTGTTTCTTTTGTTTTCTTTTGGTGCATGAGAAAACATAGCTCCCACTCCACTCTATGGGATAAATGAGGAGCCCACTATACAATATTTTATATTTTCAAAGCCTTTAAAAAGTAATATAATGTACACCATCTTCCAATGAAGTTAGTAGGTGATTGTTGTTTAACGCCACGGGATCAGTTTGTCAGGTATATTATGACGAGAACTAATAACATTCCAATGAGATGATGATATTCGATTTTTATTATACTACTATCCTTAGTTGGGTTTTAATATTCTAGCTCACTGACACAACAATCCACGATTAGACATGTCGATTCACTCGGACACATTATCATGACCCCCAGCCAACTGGTTTTTCTTCTTACTCGTTTATTAATGCTGCATGCCAAGCGAGGAAGGAGTAGTCTTTGGTTTGACCTGACAGAGGGATCGAACCCATGATCTACCACACTCGAGACGAGCACGCGAGCACACTCACACCATCGACGCGGTTCTCATTAAATAAAAAAACATACATAATACACTAGTGAACACATGATAGAACAATGAAAAGTGAATGACAGTTACCGAAAATGGGATGGGTGGGTTATGATGGTTTAAAGCCAATTTCAACAATATTTCAGTTTTTTCCGGGTACTTTGGTTTCCTCCACCAATAAAATTGACCGCCACAATATAACTGAAGTATTGTTAAACACCACAAACCTATCCCCATTGTTAAGGCTTTACTCATATGCTAAGTAACGTGATGATGTCTACAAGATTTCTTGAGATTGTTTTCCTTGCTTTAAACTTACATAAACTCTTTTTTTTTCAGAATATGTTGTTGGAGGAAGAAAAAGTGATATACGATTTCGTTTATATTTTATAATAAAATTAATTGATTGATTGATTGATTGATTGCTGTTTAACACCAAATGATCAGTAGTGTACCTATATTAATGGATAGTTCACAAACAATAATTCGACATGCTGGTAACCTCTGTGACGTAATTGATTGCGGTCGGCTCAAACCAAAGACTATAAAATTGGTGTATGCTTTTCTCTGCTCAACATGCATCTTTAAGGAGTAAGAGCAAAGGCTGACGTTGGGTCGAATGTCCGAATGCGGTAGATCGTGGGTTCGAGTCCTGATCGGGTCAAACCATCCCATAGAATTGGTATTTGTTGCTTTTTTCTGCTCAGCACGCATCACTAAAGTGTAAGAGAAAAGACTGGCTGGCTCGGAATCAGGATAATGTTTACGAATGGAACGACATGTCTAACAGTGGACTGTTGTTTCAGTGATCTAGCACTATAAAAATACAACAGGAAATCAACAAAGGAACATGTGTTAAAAGGGTAATCATTCAAATAGATTTATGAAACTTTTGTTGGCAATTTTACTACATATGTAGTGATGTACGTAACTTCGAACAAAATTATTTTTAAATTCATTCATGCAAATACAATAATTTCAGCAACTTTTATCTAATTATATAGCTGTATTCATTAATATGCTCTCAGTGTCATATTAGTGATTTGAAGTCAAATGTGTCAAATTAAGGAGATTAAGTTTCAATTACCCACTTTTAGTTAATTTTATTTCTATTGTTATACTTGGCACTTAATCCGATACTTTTCGACATGTCATTTCACGTCTCACATGTTAATTTTCTAAACACATTACTTAGATTGACTTGTTCATATCCATGATCTACACTTCACAAATCCAAGATCTGAATACCAGTGTCACAAATGACCATGGATATGTAGCTTGTCTCCTAGCATCATTAAATATGTCCCAATTTCCGAATTACATTCGCAATGGTACTGATGTTTACACTTGGGCATGAGTTTGAACTTTCATTGCTTCCTTCAATTCCACCCAACGGCTTGTGTTAATTCTTGTTTTATTACAATTCACTAAAACTTCTTTCCTGTATCTTTTTCTAGCAGAATCGATAAAAATTCTCGTTGGACCGCGTGCAGGTTTTCCATCGCCTGGCATTTTCTCCCTACAACTTCGCACACATTATACCTTTAATGTAACAGTGTTCAAAACAGTTTTATAGCATACTAGTACTGATAACATTTAACTTATGAGTGATCATGATCGTGTGGTAGCGGGATTTACAACTACCTGTACAATCAGTGCCTATCACCACTAAAGTTGTCAGTTCGAATCCTGCTCGTGGCGAGGAGTACTCGATACAACATTATGTGGTAAACTTTGTCAGTGACTACATTATAGATAATTTGTCAGTGACTTGCGACAGGTCGAAGGTTTTCTTCGGGTATTCCGGTTTCCTCCTCCAATAAAACTGACCGCCACAATATAACTGAAATATTGTTGAAAGTTGCGTTAAACACCACAACCGTAACCTTAACCTCTACTGACATGCTAATATCATACCCACATGCCGCGTGTCTTACTAGCATAAAAAACTGATATCTTGCTGGTCCGTTTATCATTCATAAAACCAGAAATTGATAAATTGTTTATCCACTGGAGAAAAATGTATTAATTTTTATGATAATTATTCAGTAAATTATGACGAGTGGCTATTCGTCCTACCCTTGTAATGTGGATCACTAGCAGTATTCCAGAACAATTGCTTTATTTGAGAGGATTATGGTGTTTAACGCCACTTTCAACAATATTTCAGTTATATCGTGGCGGTCAGTTTATTGGTGGATGAAGTTGTAGTTACTCGAAAAAACCCACCGACATGCCGCAAATCACTGACAAACTTTGTCACATGATGTTGTATCGTGATTTATGTGAAGAAGAATGACAGACAAATACCAATACTCAGTAATAGCGCTCTACCAGATTGACTATAAATAGCGCTCTACCAGATTGGCTATAAATAGCGCTCTACCAGATTGGCTATAAATAGCGCTCTACCAGATTGGATATAAATAGCGCTCTACCAGATTTGATATAAATAGCGCTCTACCAGATTGGCTATAAAACAATGCTACCGATGATGATATCAAATGGCTTGCGGAATACAATGGTCAACTTAAATCATGTAGAAGGTAAAGGAACTGACTACCCTTCCGGAGCACCCGAGTTCACATCCGATTTTTAGATATGTTCGTGTTGCCCGATCTTTAGTTTTCTATGCAATATTTTGTAGATCTTTATTTGTGCTTTTTGTCCTTTTTCTTTTGGCCATTGTGTTGTCTGTCCTTCGATTTACCACTTCTGATTACCCCTTTGGTATCTTCAAACTTTTCTTAATTTGATTTTTAAATAACTTAGATGGTAGTCCCCCCTCTTTCCACTTTCGGTACTCCACTTACTAACCAACAATTCACTCGTTTGAGGTTATCATTACTGTTAGTTCTGCTTGGCTAGTCAGCAAAATCGCGGTACAGCTACTAGTCGGCACGTGTTGATGAAAATAGTAGCATTCTTTTTTTTTCTTCTTCTTTTTTCAATCTATTATTTAGTTTTCAAAGAATAGGTTAAAATTCTATAACATTATGATATACATCTGGGAGTAATTAAACACAAATAAGTGTATCCTCACGGTATAGCAAACTAATTCAGTCGAAAATTTGTGCCGTTCGAAGACCTCTCCAGATTTCACGGGGAATAAGGCGACAATGCCACAGGCCCTATTACACGGTAAAACAAATTGCACCAATCTTGCCGTATGCAACTTATGTTTCATAATATATGTGTGTTTACACAGTATATCAAGTTGCATGTTATTTCACGCTATTTGCTTACTATCAGTTTCCGATGTGAACTTCATGACCTCAAACCATGATTTCTCATTGGTCAGAAATAAAATGTTGCATGAAACTTGCTGTACTGAATAGAACATGCTCTATCCCAAAGTGTCTATCGTGCAACACTTGAAAGTTGTATGACACAGAGAAATAGCACTGTATACATGGTATTTTTTGGTTTATGAAACAAGGCTTATGCAATTTTCCTTACCGTGTAACCTGGTCTTACCGAGTCTATTGAGGCCATTTTGGTCATGAAGCATCGCCGGATATAAACTTGTGTGTTTATATGGATAAATTCGAAATTTAGCTATTGGTCGAGATATTTTCTGTTGTTTTATCATAAAACTATAATGTATTTATTAACAATTTCAGATATTCTAAATTCGCTTTATTGGATATTTGTCTTTTTTTAGTGACCATTCTCTAGTCGGATGATTGAATCGGGGTATAGATTATCTTCAGACCTTGAAGGGTACATAGCTGGAAAAATTAGGTTTTAACACTGAAATTTGCTTGGATTTAATTGTAAAAAATTATGTTTCTTAATCGAGAAATTCTGAAAATTGAAGATACAAATGACTTGGTTGACCGTTATGGAACATCTGTGTCACAAATGACCACGGATATGTTCCACTTGTCGTAAACACTTTCCAGTCCTTTCCTCATTCATTATTTATCACCGGGTTTATAACTAGAGTAACACGACGAATGCCACTAGTGAAGCAGGAACTGCTTACCCTTCCGGAGCACCTGAGTTCACCCCCGGTTTAAGTAGGGTTCGTATTCCTCGATCTTTAGTTTTCTCTGTAATGTTTTGTAGATCGTTGTTTGTCCTTTTTAATCGCCATTGTGTTTTCTGTCCGTCTTTGATTTCCGGATTATGATTACCCCTTTGGTATCTTCAAACTTTTCTTATGAATAAATCACTGAAATAGTTATCCATTTTCAGTAAGTTCACTTTTACAAATGCCTCTGGGGACACAAACACAATAATGACATCTATCTATTAGTCCAACGTGCTGATTTTCTCGTCCTATTTCCAATTGAAGAGGCCATGTGTTTGTGTGTTTGGAGTATCTATTTTGCCTCTTTCTACGATTTTGATATTTGATTTTGCAATTGTTCCGACGATGTGGTATATTTTGTTTTCAGTTTTATCCAAAATAAAAGTACATAGATTAAATTTACACTGTATCATGTTAAACTATTAATTAAGAATTTGTCTTGAAAATAAAGAAGCTGAACGAGTGTGTAGAGATATAACTCATTGATATATCACACCTTAGAAATCCCCACCCATTGATATATCATACCTTAGAAATCCCCACCCATTGATATATCACACCTTAGAAATCCCCACCCATTGATAAATCGAAGTGGAAAATTAACGACCCAATCATATTTTTGAAAACTGAAAAAGTATATCCATTCCAGCTGCACGTCTGTAATATACCTCTGTGGGTGTGACACATGTTGAGATTATAACAGTTTAATGCAATTCTTTGACGTCTACTGTTGTTCGAACAGTGGATTATTTTTGATAATCTATCATTTATTCTTTTGTTTCTGGTACTTGTAAATCTACAGTTAGAGTGTATTCTCCATTACATATTTCTTTAGTGACCACATGTAAATATATACATGTTAAAGAATTCGTCTTAGGTATACCGAAGCTACATGGGCTTCTAAAACTATGACCGATTGATATATCATAGTTCACAATCCCCACCCATTGCTACATTTAAGTGGACAATTTACAATCTAATCATGTAACTATTAAAAAAGCTGAAAAAATTCAGGCGCACGGCTGTATATACCCTTATATAGGAAATGACCCTTCCCCCTTCTCCGGGGTTATACTGACACAACTGTCGGACGGCTTTTAACCCCAGCGGAGAAATATACACCCATGGCTTTCAACGGAGAACACAACTGACATGTATCGCACTCAATTATTTGTTTAACTAAGTAAGACTTTTAAATAGATATAAAGCTAATTAAGTGTAAATATGTATCTAACAATATCACGGTTGAACACCACAAATGAAGCATAAATAAAAATATTAAAAGGAGAGAAAAAGAAAAGCGCAATGGAAAAATCTTAAAATCAAATTTATTATTTTCATAACCATTTAAAAGGATACAAAATTTAATGAACCAAAACTTACCTTTAAAAACTATAAAGTACTGTACAATTGTGTTCTTACAAGCCAGTGTACAACGTCATGTGATTTTAAAAGACAGTACTGTTAGTAGTTTACTATCGTCCTGACTTGACGTCGTCAAACAGCCTCAATCGCGACTATCCTCATTACTTAGACTCGATATATAATTAAGCAGCATAACACAATGCATCTCTGGATAACTGTTCTCGGCATTTTTATCAGATTTGATCTAGTAACGAGTTGTGCAAAACACAGAGAAGTTAAAACACCACACGGTTCACCTGTACTTCTAACTAATGGTTCAAGGTAAGTCTCATTTCCTGATTTCATACATTTATCAATTTTATTGCAGATTTCGTAAGAATTGAATGCAATTTTTTGTAGTTATTTGAGGGTTTTTGGGTGACCGAAGTATGAAGCGCGGTAGGAAATAGAAAATGGTAGAAAAAGAGGCAAGGTCGACACCCCCTAACACACATATGCATGACCGTCCACTTCCCTGGCTTTGTGCATGAACATCAATATAGGTGGCGGGTTTAAGCTAATTTTATCGGCCAAGACTTCCCGTCTTAGCGAAATGATGTTTCATGTAATTAAAATCAGGTGTTTGTTGTATTGTTTTATACGGGCACCAAAAAAATATGGGGTCGTATTATGTTGTGGCTTTGTCGTCGTCGTCGTCATCGTCCGTCAGTCTGTAGACAGAATGGTTTCTAAAGTTGTAGCTGACGGATACTTCTTCATTTTGAGTGCAATGATCCTTGGCACAGAATAAAGCTTGGTATTTATTGTGAATATTGTAACCCTACCCCTTTTCAAACAAGAGGCCCAACATCTCTATAGGTGCAAAAACTGATGTTTCAGTTATTTGTACATGAAAATCTTATTTTTTACTGATTTTGATGTTTTTTTGTAATGTATTCATTAGGAAAACCCTTTTCAGATTATGGGAGAAATATATGCTATTTTCATGGAACTTTACATGCAATGGAATCCTTTTGCCCACCTTAAGGGGAAATAACTCATATAAAACGTAGAATCTTAGAATCGATGTGTGAAATGTGAAATTGATCTATTGTCATGTAATGCTAAATCATTTTTTCAGGTTTATATCTCCAATGGGACGATGAAAAGAAATATGCATGTAAAATGACTTTAAATAGTTTTTTAAGTAAGATGTCCTATTTAATGATAACAGGTATTTCTTGTAATTTTATTTTGTACTCTAAATTTACTGCTCCCAATACCGTAACCTCTATTTTAAACTCTCATACTTGATGATTTACATAAACACCACAGTTTTGTGCCAAAAGTATTTAAAGGTTTCAGATTTTCTGCCACCCAATCATACAATACCACGATTTGTCTTCGAGCCCCGATCATGGCGAGGTGTACTCGATACAATATTATCTGATAAAGTGTGTCAATGACTTGTGACAGGTCGGTGGTTTTCTCCACCAATAAAACTGATCGCCACAAAATAACTCAAATATTGTTGAAAATGGCGTTAAACACCATAAACCTAATCCTGCAATGCCATAACAGGTAAATAAACTGTAATATTGTTACCAATTATTTCAACATTAATATAATTTTCATTCCGGATCATCCATTCCCTCGAAAATTTGAATAATCTGTTTTTATCTCGCATTGATCCTCGAAAAATGCGGCTTATTCCAAAACCCTGTTTTTGTCTCGCATTGATCCTCGAAAATTCCGACAGACTCTAATATCCTGTTTTCGTCTCGCATTGATAGTCGAAAAAATGCGACATACTCGAATAACCTGCTTTCGTCTCGCATTGATCAATCGATGTTTTGCAGATATACTTTAGCTTTTCGTCAACAATATAACATACTTACTGTTAAATCGATGATGTAATCTCAATTTAACAGAGGAGAACAGTTAATGAACATAAAAGATATTCCAGTATCAATGTGTCTGGCGAGCCACAAGACTAATCCCCATAGCTATAAACGTACAATAGAATTACAACATCCCAAGTATGCCAACATCACTAAATCAGAACAGAGAGCACACGGTTATGGCAACGTAAACATTACAGATCCCGTAGCTGAAACTAGACGTGTTGTTATTTCTGAAGGTGAGTGTTCTATTTAACATCTGAAACTAGACTTTTATCATTTCTAAAGGTAAGTTTTCTACGTTACAACTGAAACTAAACGTGTTGTTATTTCTGAAGGTGAGTGTTCTATGTACCATCTGAAACTAAAGTTTTATCTTTCTCGAAGTTAAACTTACTACGTTACAGCTGAAACCAGACGTGTTGTTATTTCTGAAGGTGAGTGTTCTATGTAGCATCTGAAACTAGAATTTTATTATTTCCAAATGTAAGCTTACTACGTTGCAGCTGAAACTAAACGTGTTGTTATTTCTAAAGGTGCGTGTTCTATGTAGCATCTGAAACTAAAAGTGTGTTATCATTTCTAATGGTAAGGTTACTACGTTACAGCTGAAGCTAGAGGTGTTCTTATTTCTGACGGTGTATGTTCTATGTAGCATTTGAAACTACGTTTTTTTATTTCTAAAGGTAAGCTCACTACGTTACAGCTGAAGCTAGAGGTGTTCTTATTTCTGACGGTGTATGTTCTATGTAGCATTTGAAACTACGTTATTTTATTTCTAAAGGTAAGCTTATTATGTAACAGCTGAAACTAGACGTGTTGCTATTTATGAAGGTGGGTGTTCTATGTAGCATCTGAAACTAAAGTTTTATCTTTCTCCATGGTAAGCTTAATACGTTGCAACTGAAACTAAACGTGCTGTTATTTCTGATGGTGGGTGTTCTGTGTAGCATCTGAAACTAAAAGTGTGTTATCAATTCCAAAGGTAATATTACTATGTTACAATTGAAACTAGAAGCGTTTTCGATGAGATGATAATCATGTCCACTTTGTACTAGACGAACGCTCTTAGTTGAATTCCGTTAGTGTTAGCCCACTGAAACAACAGTCTGTGGGTAAACATGTCGTTTTACTCGTGCACATTATCCTGATTCCAAGCCAACCAGTGTTTGCTGTTTCTCCTTAATGGTGTGCGCTTCTTAGAGTAGAAGCAACAAATACCAATTGTATAGTCTTTGGGTTAGCACGACGGGACTCGAACCCACGAAACGAGCACGCTAACCGTGACATCACCGATGCGGTTGATAATATTTATAGTATATAGTAGATATTTGTTTGTTTGTTTGTTTGTTTGTTTGTTAGTTTGTTAGTTTGTTTGTTTTGTGGTGCTTAAGGCCACTTTCAACAATATTTCAGTTATATCGTGGCGGTCAGTTTTGTTGGTGGAGGAAACCGGAGGACCAGAAGAAAACTACCGACCTGTCGCAAGTCACTGACAAACTTTATCACATAATGTTGTACACTCCGCCCTGATCGAGATTCAAACTCACAACATCAGTGGTGATTGGCACTGGTTGCATAGGTAGTTGTTAATCCAACTGCCATACAATCACGGCCACGACGACCCCAGTATACAGTAGATGTACAAGTAATACTACCACATTACTATGATATAAACTGTTTACACTTCAAAATATACATGGATGTAAGGGAAGGTCTATAAAAAGACGAAGATTTCACAAGTGTGAACAGAGACAAGTCTAACTTCCTTTGACAAATCGAGATATGTAGTAAATATAGTGCCATACTTGGAATGTTATCTTCATTTGGAGCTAATATATAAAACATATTCCACCGTAGGAATCTCGAGTATGTATAAATACGATTTATCCAAGGGGCCGTCGTGGCCGTGATCGTATGGTAGTTGGATTTATCACCACTGATGTTGTGAGTTCGAATCTCGATTAGGGCAAGGTGTACAACATTATGTGATAAAGTTTGTCAGTGACTTGCAACGGGACGGTGGTTTTCTCCGGTTTCCTCCACAAATAAAACTGACCGCCAAGATATAATTGAAATATTGTTCAAAGTGGCGTTAAGCATCATCAAACAAACAAACGATTTATCCAGCAATTATGACATTTCTGTTCATAATAAATAGATTGAAATAAACTGCAGTTTTATCATGGCATTGTCATAATAACACTTCATATTGTTGTATTTAGCTTCTCAATCATGAATGTAATGTACAATGTACTTACAACCAACTCGTCTTAACACCGGGGGGGGGGGGGCGAGCTGGGAGAGAACAGTAGATTTCGTGATCATCTATGATTTTGTGCGCATGCTTGTTTTCGTCATGAATACAGCTGAAATAGTGATCATCTGATCTTGGGGGTAATTTAGTTAAGAGTCATGTGATAATATTCTCAATATGGCAGTGCGTTCTTTTCATTCGGAAATCTGTCAAAATCCTAGTCTTTCAAATGTTTTCAGATATGTATCCAAAATGAATTTTGCAATTTATGCTTCTTTAATTTAATTTGGGGTTTATGTTTAGGCATATGGTGTTTAAAGCCACTTTCAACAATATTTCAGTTATATCGCGGCGGCCAGTTTTATTGGTTGAGGAAACCGGGATACTTGGAGAAATCCACCGACCTGTCGCAAGTTACTAACAAATTGTATCACATAATGTTGCATCGAGTACACCTCGCCATGAGCGGGGTTCAAACTCACAACTTTAGTGGTGATAGTCACTGATTGCACAGGTAGTTGTATATCCAACTACCATACAAGCACGACCACGACGGCCCCACTTTTTGGGAATTAGTAAATGACGACTGAAGCAATAAAAAGGACCAGCAACTCGCAACTCGTGTGTTTTTTTGTTGTTGTAATAAATCGATTACTGTGAATAGTTTCTAATATTAAATTTATAAATCTTTGAGTAAATAAATCATCCCTCCCTTCATGGCTCAGTAGCTACGATGTATCGATTGGATTTTGGAACTATTCTGACAGTGTGGTATTTTTATATTTTTTTTTTGTGATTTCATTTTAAGGAGGGGCTACACCTTTTCTATAACTTTTAGTCTAACAACGCTGCCAATATTGGAACAGAAATTGATTATCCTTCCGAAGCACCCCGGTTTAAAATAAAATCCATTAAAAAAAAAATAATTAACGAGTTTCCGTTTTCTTAATTTCCAAATTTTTTCTTTGCTTTGTTTCCCCGTGATGTTTGTGCTATCTATTATTGTTGTATGCGGCTGTTGCTTGGCTCGAAATACCTTTCTGATTTTGGAACAATGCATGCATCACAGACTTACTCCTGACGAGAACAGTTTACAAATATATATTGTCACTTGATATTAAAGGTGAAAATAGCACTGGATTGTCCTATGACTATGTGTCGCCATGGATTCGCGACATAACTAAAAGAGGAGACAATCTATATGGGTAAAAACATTTTACCTTGTTACGAACCAAAAATTGTCATGCATGCTATACACATGGATCTGTTCCAAGTTTATCTTTTATGTTGTGCGCTAGATCGTGGGTTAGAACCCCGGTCGGGCCAAACCAAAGACTATAGAATTGGCGTGTACTGCTTTTCCACCAAGCACGCAGCATTAAGGAGAAATAGCAAACACTTATTGGTTCGGAATCAGGATAATGTGTCCGAGTTTGGCGACAACTCTATCTGTGGACTGTTGTTTCAGTGAGCTAGCAGTATGAAAATGCTACTAAGCGTGTTGATCTAGTACAAAGCGGATATAATTGTCATCATCATTTCATTAAATGTAACTAGTTCTCGCAACGATATAGCTGCCAAATTATTCATGTGGCGTTAAGCAATGACCACTCACTCACGCACACTTTTATGTTAAAACAGAGTGATATTATTTGCAGACCATAGCTATGGAGGGTTTATACTTGATATAAGGAACCATTTCGGAGGGGTTATACCGAAAATAATGGGGTTTTTTTACATTACCCAGGATTTTATTGGGTGGGTTGTTTATGGCGTTTAACGCCACTTTCAACTATATTTCAGATATATCGTGGCTATCAGTTGTATTGGTGGAGGAACCCGGAGTACACCGATGTACCACAAGTCACTGACAAACTTTATCACAGGATGTAGTATCGAGTACTCCTCGTCTTAACGTGATTCGAACTTCGAACTCACAACGTTAGTGGTGATAGACACTGACGGAAAGGCAGTTAAAAATCCAACTACCATACGATCATGATCACGACATTCCCTTGATTCTATTGGAATGCCTACGTTGAATTAAAATAAATAATATGTGTAGATTTACAGTTTTACATTTTGCTGCAGGGGACAGATATCTGGGAACCAGACGTGATAACAACATGTTGTTTACTATTGTTAATAACCCACATAGAACTCTAACAGTTTTAGAACCAGGACATCCGGGTGGTTGTAGGATCAACACTATGTACACCGTTATGGAGACAGCTAAGCAGAAAAACTGTCTGGTTGCTGTAAATGGAGGCTTCTTTGAAAATACCGGATTCTTTGGTGATCACCTTCCATGTCTAGGTAGATAAATGTAATGATAAGTCGACTGACATAGATATTACATATTTTGGGTCACGATAAAATAAAAAATAATGGAAATGCCAGGCAGTCGAAACAGTTCCAAAATCCAACAGACAAAATCGATATCACTAACACATAAACACTACACCATTTACTTTCCTGGATTGGTATAGATACTTCAATAAAATATGGCGAGGCTAAGCTAGCTTTTTGGGATGGTTATGGTGTTTAACGGAACTTTCAACAATATTGCAGTTATATCGTGACGGTCAGTTTTATTGGTAGAGGAAACCGGGGTAAACAGAGAAAACTACCGACCTGTGGTCGCAAGTCACTGACAAACTATATCACATAATGTTGTATCGAGTATGCCTCACCTGGGTGGGATTCGAACTCACAACGTCAGTGGCGAAAGGCACATATTGCATAGATAGTTGTAAATCCAACTACCATACTATCACGACTACGACGGTCCCTAGTTTTTTTACCCACACCTCCTATCTTAGTGACGATAACGATTACATATTTTGTGTATTAATAAATGTTAAATAAAAGTTCAGAGCGACACTGTCTGCTACAGTATTATCAGAGGCACACAAAATGAATTTTAATTTCCTTTTGTACAAAATATTACTTTGAGGTGAAAGGATGGATGAACGCCCTTTTGGAAATGGCCAACAAACTATTTCTCATAAGGAAGTATTGCGAGTGATTCATTGCTACCGAGCAATATTTCGGCTATACCATAGCCAGAAGAAGTTAATTATCAATGAGATGATGATGAGGTCCGCTTTGTACCAGACCAACACACTCAGTTGGATTTTTATAGTGCTAGTGCACTGAAACAGCAGTCGGTGGGTAGGCATGCCACCCCACTCGGACACATTATCCTGATTCCAAGCAAACTAGTCTTTGCTCTTTGTCCTTAACACTTTGTGCTTAGCGGAGAAGCAACAAATACCAATTATATAGTCTTTGCTTTGACCCGACAGGGAGTGACTCGAACCCACGATCTACCACACTCGAGGTGACCACGCTAACCATTACACCACCGATGCGATGAGGAATTAATGCATGTTGTCTTTTACGAACAAACTGCCATACTCGAAGCACACATGGGTGTCTTGACGATGAACGATCAACTCTGTATATGATTCGTCGCACACAACTATCCTTTGTAAGGGGTTTTAGCATATACCCCGCGGTGTAGAACCTAAGCTCTATTAATTTCTACACCTCAGTTGTGTGGAGGGTAATGGGGTGGGGGGTGGACTGGATTATCACTCAATTAGATCCTCCAATTTATTTCCATGTCACTGTAGCATAACTTCTTCTAATTGTCAATAGACCATTAACACATTTCAGACTGATTTGACTCAAAAATTATACGTTCTATAGGAGTTATTTCCCTTTAATGCGTTGAATTTCACGCAGAATTTATACGAAGCTAACATATATTTTCCCCATAATATGTTCAAAAGTTTAATATTATTACAACTTGTGAATTTCTATTTGCTATAAAATTATCCTCTGATTTTTTATTATCATATTCAAATATCTTCAAATTATAAGAAAATTATGCTAATATTATTTGTCCTCTGTGTTGCTCTTTCTCATTCTCTATCCAGAGTTGTCATTCCTGCTACGCTACACAACATCTCTGTCAACGCTCATTTTACAAGATTTTTGTAAAATTTAGAAACAGTAAAAAAAATGTACTTAAAATTTTTCACGTTTAAAAATTGTATATAAACCGTAATTATTCCCGGATTAAATTTTTCAAAAGATAAGAATTCTTATTGTATTTACTTATAATTACATAATTATAATATTTGAAAGACGATTATTTAAAACAGGTGCTTAAATAATATCGCCAAAGCTGATTAAGACCTTAATATCTTCGGGGACATTTTAAGGAGTGAGTGAGTGCTGCTAAGCGCCAACTCAGCAATTTTTCAGCTATATCATGATGTGAACAAGTTAATTTTTAATGAGATGATGATGAGGTCCGCTTTGTACTAGACAAACACGCTTAGTTGGATTTTTATAGTGCTAGCTCACTGAAACAACAGTCCGCGGGTAGACATGTCGCCCCACTCGGGACACATTTTCCTGATTCCGAACCAACCAGTCGTTGCTCTTTCTCTTTAATGCTGCATAGCAGAGGAGCAACAAATACCAATGATATAGTCTTTGGTTTGACCCGATCGGGGCTCGAACCCACGATCTACCGCACTCGAGAGAGCACGCTAACCATTACACCACCGATGCGGTCGATATTTTTAGCATAAATATAAAAGATATATTCAAATTTAAACATGACATTTTCCATATCGGTCTACCTATCATCTCTCAACCCATATCGCACCTAGGCTTCGCCTTTGGCAGATTTGGGAGTCTCTTGATAATAACCAGGCAGATATGGAAAAGGTATTGTTTTAAAGGCATGCAAGCTGTAAATTCGATATATTTGTTGAATCACATTTTCATTACTTTTTTACAATTCAAATCAATGATAAAACATTATTTTTAATTCAATGATAGTCTAAGCCACCATTCTTTGAAAAATATAAGTCGTTTTCAGGTTTATAATCTTCCCGAATAAGCAACGCAATGCACCAAGCGTGTAATAGTATGCATATGACGTCTGATTTGAACACATTCAGAGATGCAACTACACATCAGCAATTCCAGTTGATGAGAACAAATATAATTTCAACAATTGTTAGTGATTGGAACAGAAAATAATTAATTGAATATGGAAAGAAACATCAATTGTTCATGATTATTGAAATATATTCTATCTCACCATTCATAATCAGGAATCTGGGTCAGTACCCCACATTTCCTCTGTACACAGCGGAACTCCGGTCGACGCATACATGTAATTAATGAGGATTCTATCAACAGACGACGAAAAATGCTCACTATGTCTTTTCGACACATTATATTTTGACAAGGAATAGGAACATATTTATTCATTTTATACTTTACATGTACCAACACGTTTATAACAAGAAAATTTAGATGGAATTTGACAACCTGTATGCCTCCAATCTGTATATATTATACTAAGGTACTGCATCAATTCTTTAAATTTGCAGGTAGCATATTCAGTGATGGAAGACTTAGTGTTGACTCGAAGGGAGCACAGAGCGCACATTTTGGCATCACAAAGAATGGTTATCTACATTTTGGGTAACGAAACACAGTCATTAATAATTTGTGTATCACTATTTACATAAAAAGGGTTCATGTCTTATTATAGTGTTATTTGTGTGTGTTGGCGTATAGTGGTGTCCAACATTTTATCCTATCATATGTCTTTGCGTTCTTAGTTCCGTGTGATGACCGCTACGAGTTCGGTCCGTTTTTACCATAGTTGTTTGTAGGAGGGTTTATGTCTAATATTATTTATATTATTCGTGTTTGCGAATAGTGGAGTCCAATACGTCCTGACTCATGATATCATTAACATTGAGGGTGCTTCATAAGACGCAATAATTGCTTACCCTCCGCGGGCACCTAGATTCAACCAGGTTTTTGGTGGGGCCGGTGTTGCTCAACTGTTCCGACTGCGTGGTATTTTTTCCATCTTATTTCATCAATGTCATTTGATGTTGATAAAAAATGGAATTCCAGTCAGATGGGTCAGTTTTAGAATTAAGATATTCGTCGTAATTCTCATGTTTTTACATCAATACATCTCTTTGGCGAAAAGACATGACTGGCATTACTTTAATTCTATCTACCTACATAATATCAGGAAACGAAGTTCTATACTTCATCCGAGAAAAGTATATTGTTCATTACAATTTGGTTTTAGCGATGCTCATTTTCTACCAATAAATAAACGTTAGAGAAAACCGGATGTGCAATCAAAAATTGACAATAATGCAACATTGGGTGCACAAGACACAGGACGAAGACAAACAAAACAAAGACATAAACAGAAACATAACAGAGAAATCTACAAAATGAGCAACACGAACCCATCAAAAACTCTCGGTGAACCCAGGAGGTCGCTAAGGGTAAGAAGTTTCTGTCTCTTATAAGACAAACACCATGTCAAGACGTGTTCAACACCAGTATGCAAAAACAAAACAACCCCAAATATCACAAATAAAACATATTTACGTTTACTAATAATTGGAGATAGTTCGTATTCCTTTACAACTGAAATGGAATGTTCCCAAATGCTTTAGAATTATAATTGGCTTTCAAATCTGCTGACAATCAGCGCACCTAATGAAGGTTCTTCCAGAAACACTTCGTGCAATCTAAATTAGATATCTACGTTTCTTGAACTGTGTCGAAACCTCTTCTGGTAGACTATTAGTTCCCTAGGGTATCATCAGCTCAGTAGTCGCCACTGACATGCTTTATTAAGGTGGATTTATACTCCGGGTGCTACAGCGATGCGACGAGCAATAAAATTGTTGCGATGGAGAAGTGATACTATTGCGAAATCATTGCCTTTTTTGTCGCGTTGCTACTATCGTTTTTAGTTCGTGTTGCCTAGTGAGTTTGATCATATTTTTTTATGATTTCAGATGGCAATTACTTAGCCACGGTAGCGATATCGCTAGAAAGTTAAAAATAATTTCAACTCTGCTGCGACAGCTAGCGATGATCCTTGCGACGAAAATATTCGCTAGTGATGGTCAGCGATGACGTGCGTTGTCGCTGTGATGGGGTAGCGATATGTTGAAAGCGACATCGCAAATCCGTCGCATCGCTGTCGCACCCGGAGTATAAACCCACCTTTAGATATATATATTATTGAAATTTACAGTTCCTAAATAATGTATAGTTATTTTTAGAACTAAGGCTCTACTCACTCAGGCATAGATAATAATAATAATAATAATAATAATAATTTTTATTGATCTAAAAATCCAAACAAAGGATTATCATCAATACAGAACATGACAAACACAACTAAGACAACTTTAAGTACACAATATTTGATAACATAACAGCTGAGGAAAGACAGAGTTATCTCCCATACAATACAAATGTATAAAATGTCAAGCCTATATTGACTATCCTGTTTAGGTCCATTGGTTTTCTTGCTCCAAAAGCCTTCTAAAATATTTGACTTCCCGATCTTTCGACTTTGTGCGTACACGATAAAGGTTATTCCAAAAATGCGTCGTTTATTGCAGATATTTATCAAAGTCAGATCTAGAAGTTCATCAATACGAAGAATTAATAGGTGGAGCATTTTGGATAATCAGAGATGGAGAGGTTTATATCACAGAAAGTATAAATATCGAATGTCAAGACAAACAACAAGCAGGTATTTAAATGAATTAATGAAGATCCACAGTGGCTGTCGGATGAAGAACAACACTGTTCCTTTACCTTTGATTTTTGCCTTTTGTTATGTATGTATTTATGTTGGTGTTCGCTTACATTAAAATCATTTCCTATAAATCGTCCATGTCATTTTATCAGGTTACGCTTACATGGTGATTTGTGGAAAAACAAATGGTGCCTGTAATAGATCATTGCCAGTTTCCGATTCGATTCTAAGATTATTCGCTTTTTCCACGGTTTTGTTAGTAGTTGCTTCCCTTTAAGCCGGACGAAGCAATGTTCAACCAAAATAACAATATTTTTCTCACACTCTGTATAAAATTAGAATGTTGTAACGACATGTAAATTTGTTATTCTCTATAAAAATTAACCTCTGTTATTTTACAAGGTTCAAATATCTATAAATTTTAAGAAAATTATGCTCAAATTCTTTGTCGTTTCTGTTGCTCTTGCGTTGAATGGGAGCCATTTTGTCCTCAGTAAGGGAACTCAAATTTTAAAAAATGTCTATAGGGTCACATTGCTCAATGGAGTAGGTAAGTAAATTTTATTTATACTCGAATTCTTTTATCTCTTTTTGTGACGCCATGTATTTTAAAGTGTGGCATCAAATTAAGTTAAAATGCCTCTTTTTGTGACGCCATGTATTTTAAAGTGTGGCATCAAATTAAGTTAAAATGCCGAATGATAAATAATAACCAACCAGAAACAATAGTTTTGTGTTAACAGAGAAAATAAATAAATATATAAATTCAGTATGATCAGTAATCTGAAATGCACTCTAGACGTTAGTACAAATAGTATCTTGATAATTGCAAATCTATTGAAATATTAAAGGCACACAGGCTGTTATTTTAATAAAAAAAATGTTTCCCAATATAAGACCTAAACTTTGATTTAAAAAATCATAAAGATATATTGCAGTTGAAATTTTTCATGATATCATACGTAAATAGCCTAAAACGAAGGAAATACGTCGCTGTTTGATTTTCTTCCATCCAGGAAAGAATTCAATGTTGACCCGCCAAATGCTAAATATTCGAATTCTTTTCACTAATTACGACATTATAACAGATTTTTTAAACCTGGGTTTTTGTTCAGAGCATTTTCTTAGTATAAACATCGAATATTGGCAACTTTTGATATGTATGATTACATCGTGAGCTATCCAAGCTTAATTACATCGTGAACTATCCAAGTCTAATTACATCGTGAGCTATCCAAGCTTAATTACATCGTGAGCTATCCAAGCTTAATTACATCGTGAACTATCCAAGCTTAATTACATTGTGAGCTATCCAAGCTTAATTACATCGTCAGCTATCCAAGCTTAATTACATCGCGAGCTATCCAAGCTTAATTACATTGTGAGCTATCCAAGCTTAATTACATCGTCAGCTATCCAAGCTTAATTACATCGCGAGCTATCCAAGCTTAATTACATCGTGAGCTATCCAAGCTTAATTACATCGTGAACTATCCAAGTTTAATTACATCGTGAGCTATCCAAGCTTTATTACATCGTGAACTATCCAAGCTTAATTACATCGTGAGCTATCCAAGCTTAATTACATCATGAGCTATCCAAGCTTAATTACATCATGAGCTATCCAAGCTTAATTACATCATGAGCTATCCAAGCTTAATTACATCGTGAGCTATCCAAGCTTAATTACATTGTGAACTATCCAAGCTTAATTACATCGTGAACTATCCAAGCTTAATTACATCGTGAGCTATCCAAGCTTAATTACATCGTGAACTATCCAAGCTTTATTACATTGTGAACTACCCAAGCTTAATTACATCGTGAACTATCCAAGCTTACTTACATTGTGAGCTATCCAAGCTTAATTACATCGTGAGCTATCCAAGCTTAATTACATCGTGAGATATCCAAGCTTAATTACATCGTGAGCTATCCAAGCTTAATTACATCGTGAGCTATCCAAGCTTAATTACATCGTGAACTATCCAATCTTTATTACATCGTGAACTATCCAAGCTTAATTACATCGTGAGCTATCCAAGCTTAATTACATTGTGAGCTATCCAAGCTTAATTACATCGTGAGCTATCCAAGCTTAATTACATCGTGAACTATCCAGGCTTAATTACATCGTGAGCTATCCAATCTTAATTACATCGTGAGCTATCCAAGCCTAATAACATCGTGAGCTATCCAAGCCTAATTACATCGTGAGCTATCCAAGCCTAATTACATCGTGAGCTATCCAAGCCTAATTAGATCGTGAGCTATCCAAGCCTAATTACACCGTGAGCTATCCAAGCTTAATTACGTCGTGAGCTATCCAAGCCTAATTACATCGTGAGCTATCCAAGCCTAATTACATCGTGAGCTATCCAAGCCTAATTACATCGTGAGCTATCCAAGCTTAATTACATCGTGAGCTATCCAAGCCTATTTACATCGTGAGCTATCCAAGCCTAATTACATCGTGAGCTATCCAAGCCTAATTACATCGTGAACTATCCAAGCTTAATTACATCGTGAGCTATCCAAGCTTAATTACATCGTGAGCTATCCAAGCCTAATTACATCGTGAGCTATCCAAGCCTAATTACATCGTGAGCTATCCAAGCCTAATTACATCGTGAACTATCCAAGCTTAATTACATCGTGAGCTATCCAAGCTTAATTACATCGTGAGCTATCCAAGCTTAATTACATCGTCAGCTATCCAAGCTTAATTACATCGTGAACTATCCATGCTTAATTGCATCGTGAGCTATCCAAGCTTAATTACATCGTGAGCTATCCAAGTTTAATTACATCGTGAGCTATCCAAGCCTAATTACATCGTGAGCTATCCAAGCCTAATTACATCGTGCGCTATCCAAACCTAATTACATCGTTAGCTATCCAAGCCTAATTACATCGTGAGCTATCCAAGCCTAATTACATCGTGAGCTATCCACGCCTAATTACATCGTGAACTATCCAAGCTTAATTACATCGTGAGCTACCCAAGCCTAATTACATCGTGAGGTATCCAAACTTAATTACATCGTGAACTATCCAAGCTTTATTACATCGTGAGCTATTCAAGCTTAATTACATCGTGAGCTATCCAAGCCTAATTACATCGTGAGCTATCCAAGCCTAATTACATCGTGAGCTATCCAAACCTAATTACATCTTTAGCTATCCAAGCCTAATTACATCGTGAGCTATCCAAGCCTAATTACATCGTGAGCTATCCACGCCTAATTACATCGTGAACTATCCAAGCTTAATTACATCGTGAGCTACCCAAGCCTAATTACATCGTGAAGTATCCAAACTTAATTACATCGTGAACTATCCAAGATTTATTACATCGTGAGCTATTCAAGCTTAATTACATCGTGAGCTATCCAAGCTTAATTACATCGTGAACTATCCAAGCTTAATTACATCGTGAACTATCCAAGCTTTATTACATCGTGAACTATCCAAGCCTAATTACATCGTGAGCTATCCAAGCTTAATTACATCATTAAGTGTAAACAATGTAATACTTTTTGCAGATAAGACTGATGTGGTATAAGGAGTAAAAACAAATTTAGCACTGATGTACCATACCATTGCGGCCTTGGCGATCCATGGCGATTAGAATGAATTCTGATCGATGAAATAGAGAACCCACATAGTCATGACAGGATCAAGATACATTTCACGGGTATGATAAATGAAGACCAGTGGTGATTTTCAAAAATTGACCGTCATAATTTACAAAAAAAACGTAATCGCAGATAAACAGTATTATGAAATCAGATGATTGATTCCTAGTCCGTAAGATTAGTTTTTTATGTTTATTTATGTCTTGTTCTTGGTATCTTCTGCTGTTCTGAAATTACAAAGAAATGTGTATATGCTGATTGTAACGACTTAAGTTGTAACACAATAAAGTTATATTTGTCATTTTAACTTTTAGAAACCATGGCTTTCCATGCCAATACAGTATCCGCCAGAACAGCAGTTGGTCAGGACAAAGATGGCCGTGTACTAATTATGCAAGTTGATGGGCGAACAGGTCAGACAGGGTAAAGCTACATCTCAATATTGTCAGATATTTTTTTTTTATTGTTTTATGTTTTACGTGTCTGGCGTTATCTTTATTGGATTTGGATTTTTTTTTATGTTTTGCAGCGTTTCAAGAATTCCAATAATATGACGTCATGAATAAGTAATCCGGCTGAGAACATCTCATGCTTTTACAACCTCTAGTATCAGACACCCTGTATCAGACAGGCTACTTTAATTCCAAACGAAAACTTGCATAATGTTACATATTCTAAGGTTCATAGTGGCTACTTCGACAGTTTTACGATTGCCACCATGACTTGGTTAACGCAATATATGTGTCACAATTCAAATGACTACGGATACGATCCGTTTGTCGTAATCACAATCCCGTCGTTTCTTCATTCATTACTTATCACCGGGTTTTGTAACAAGAGTAGCATGACGGGTGTCACTCTTTGTATAGGAATTGCCTACCCTTCTGGAGCACCTGACTTCACCCCCGGTTTTTTATGGGGTTTAAGTTGGCGAGTCTTTAGCTATTCTTGTATCTGGATTTCATTACTTAGAACACTATTTTGGTGGTAGTTTGCGTTAGTTAAAGTATCAGAAAGTGGGGTTGGGTAAGTTTTCAAAAGTGTCAAACAAATATATATATATATATATTGGTGTCAAAGCATACCCTTATCCCCTTGGTTAACTCGACAATAATTTTTGTTGTGCTTTCATACTTTTACAATTGGGGGGGGGGGGGGGGGGGGGGGGGTTGCACCCCGCCATATTTTGCCTCCGGGTCCGTCCCTGGATGTTATTCATTTTGAAAATACTGATTTCTGTTTTTATTGTATTCTGCACAATAAGAGGTGATTATAGTGATAAATAGAATATTAAAATTATGAAAACGTATTCGCGTCAACATCGATACATAAAATCAGTTACAAAAGGAGAATTAAAGGTTTATTGTTGTAGATTTACACTACATGAATTTGCTGAAATATTACTGGACTATGGTTTTGTTCAAGCTATTAATTTGGACGGAGGAGGATCAGCGACGTATGTTGTTGATGGCGTCTTGGCTAACTATCCATCTGATAAATGGTATGTATGTCTGTTGTCTCTTGGCTAACTATCCATCTGATAAATGGTATGTATGTCTGTTGTCTCTTGGCTAACTTTCCATTTGATAAATGGTATGTATGTCTGTTGTCTCTTGGCTAACTATCCATCTGATAAATGGTATGTATGTCTGTTGTCTCTTGGCTAACTATCCATCTGATAAATGGTATGTACGTATGTTGTCTCTTGGCTAACTTTCCATCTGATAAATGGTATGTATGTCTGTTGTCTCTTGGCTAACTTTCCATCTGATAAATGGTATGTACGTATGTTGTCTCTTGGCTAACTTTCCATCTGATAAATGGTATGTATGTCTGTTGTCTCTTGGCTAACTTTCCATCTGATAAATGGTATGTATGTCTGTTGTCTCTTGGCTAACTTTCCATCTGATAAATGGTATGTACGTATGTTGTCTCTTGGCTAACTTTCCATCTGATAAATGGTATGTATGTCTGTTGTCTCGTGGCTTACTATCCATCTGATAAATGGTATGTATGTCTGTTGTCTCTTGGCTAACTTTCCATTTGATAAATGGTATGTATGTCTGTTGTCTCTTGGCTAACTATCCATCTGATAAATGGTATGTATGTCTGTTGTCTCTTGGCTAACTTTCCATCTGATAAATGGTATGTACGTATGTTGTCTCTTGGCTAACTTTCCATCTGATAAATGGTATGTATGTCTGTTGTCTCTTGTCTAACTTTCCATCTGATAAATGGTATGTATGTCTGTTGTCTCTTGGCTAACTTTCCATCTGATAAATGGTATGTATGTCTGTTGTCTCTTGGCTAACTTTCCATCTGATAAATGGTATGTACGTATGTTGTCTCTTGGCTAACTTTCCATCTGATAAATGGTATGTATGTCTGTTGTCTCGTGGCTTACTATCCATCTGATAAATGGTATGTATGTCTGTTGTCTCTTGTCTAACTATCCATCTGATAAATGGTATGTATGTCTGTTGTCTCTTGGCTAACTTTCCATCTGATAAATGGTATGTATGTCTGTTGTCTCGTGGCTTACTATCCATCTGATAAATGGTATGTATGTCTGCTGTCTCTTGGCTAACTTTCCATCTGATAAATGGTATGTATGTCTGCTGTCTCTTGGCTAACTTTCCATCTGATAAATGGTATGTATGTCTGTCGTCTCGTGGCTTACTATCCATCTGATAAATGGTATGTATGTCTGTTGTCTCTTGTCTAACTATCCATCTGATAAATGGTATGTATGTCTGCTGTCTCTTGGCTAACTATCCATCTGATAAATGGTATGTATGTCTGTTGTCTCTTGTCTAACTATCCATCTGATAAATGGTATGTACGTATGTTGTCTCTTGGCTAACTATCCATCTGATAAATGGTATGTATGTCTGTTGTCTCTTGTCTAACTATCCATCTGATAAATGGTATGTATGTCTGTTGTCTCTTGGCTTACTATCCATCTGATAAATGGTATGTATGTCTGCTGTCTCTTGGCTAACTTTCCATCTGATAAATGGTATGTATGTCTGTTGTCTCTTGGCTAACTATCCATCTGATAAATGGTATGTATGTCTGTTGTCTCTTGGCTAACTATCCATCTGATAAATGGTATGTATGTCTGTTGTCTCTTGTCTAACTATCCATCTGATAAATGGTATGTACGTATGTTGTCTCTTGGCTAACTATCCATCTGATAAATGGTATGTATGTCTGTTGTCTCTTGTCTAACTATCCATCTGATAAATGGTATGTATGTCTGTTGTCTCTTGGCTTACTATCCATCTGATAAATGGTATGTATGTCTGCTGTCTCTTGGCTAACTTTCCATCTGATAAATGGTATGTATGTCTGTCGTCTCGTGGCTTACTATCCATCTGATAAATGGTATGTATGTCTGCTGTCTCTTGGCTAACTTTCCATCTGATAAATGGTATGTATGTCTGTCGTCTCGTGGCTTACTATCCATCTGATAAATGGTATGTATGTCTGTTGTCTCTTGGCTAACTTTCCATCTGATAAATGGTATGTATGTCTGTTGTCTCGTGGCTTACTATCCATCTGATAAATGGTATGTATGTCTGCTGTCTCTTGGCTAACTATCCATCTGATAAATGGTATGTATGTCTGTTGTCTCGTGGCTTACTATCCATCTGATAAATGGTATGTATGTCTGTTGTCTCTTGGCTAACTATCCATCTGATAAATGGTATGTATGTCTGTTGTCTCTTGGCTAACTATCCATCTGATAAATGGTATGTATGTCTGTTGTCTCTTGGCTAACTATCCATCTGATAAATGGTATGTATGTCTGTTGTCTCTTGGCTAACTATCCATCTGATAAATGGTATGTATGTCTGTTGTCTCTTGGCTTACTATCCATCTGATAAATGGTATGTATGTCTGCTGTCTCTTGGCTAACTTTCCATCTGATAAATGGTATGTATGTCTGTCGTCTCGTGGCTTACTATCCATCTGATAAATGGTATGTATGTCTGCTGTCTCTTGGCTAACTATCCATCTGATAAATGGTATGTATGTCTGTTGTCTCTTGGCTAACTATCCATCTGATAAATGGTATGTATGTCTGTTGTCTCTTGGCTAACTATCCATCTGATAAATGGTATGTATGTCTGTTGTCTCTTGGCTAACTTTCCATCTGATAAATAGTATGTATGTCTGTTGTCTCTTGGCTAACTTTCCATCTGATAAATGGTATGTACGTCTGTTGTCTCTTGGCTAACTTTCCATCTGATAAATGGTATGTATGTCTGTTGTCTCTTGACTTACCTATCCATCTGATAAATGGTGTGTACGTGTTGTGTTTCTTGACTAACATTCCATTTGATAAATGGTATGTACGTTTATTGTCTCGTGACTAACTATCCATCTGATAAATGGTATGTACGTATGTCGTCTCGTGGCTAACTTTTCATTTGATAAATGGTATGTACGTATGTTGTCTCTTGGCTAACTTTTCATCTGATAAATGGTATGTATGTCTGTTGTCTCGTGGCTTACTATCCATCTGATAAATGGTATGTATGTCTGTTGTCTCTTGGATAACTTTTCATCTGATAAATGGTATGTACGTCTGGTGTCTCTTGCCTACCTATCCATCTGATAAATGGTATGTATGTCTGTTGTCTATTGCCTTACTATCCATCTGATAAATGGTATGTACGTCTTTTGTCTCCTGACTAACTATCCATTTGGTAAATGGTATGTACGTCTGTTGTCTCCTGGCTAACTTTCCATCTGATAAATGGCATGTACGTCTGTTGTCTCTTGACCAACTATCCATCTGATAAATGGTATGTATGTCTGTTGTCTCTTGCCTACCTATCCATCTGATAAATGGTATGTATGTATGTTTTCTCGTGGCTTACTATCCATTTGATAAATGGTATGTACGTCTGTTGTCTCGTGCCTAACTTTCCATCTGATAAATGGTATGTATGTCTGTTGTCTCGTGCCTAACTATCCATCTGATAAATGGTATGTATGTCTGTTGTCTCGTGGCTTACTATCCATTTGATAAATGGTATGTACGTCTGTTGTCTCGTGCCTAACTATCCATCTGATAAATGGTATGTATGTCTGTTGTCTCGTGGCTTACTATCCATTTGATAAATGGTATGTACGTCTGTTGTCTCGTGCCTAACTATCCATCTGATAAATGGTATGTATGTCTGTTGTCTCTTGGCTAACTTTCCATCTGATAAATGGTATGTACGTATGTTGTCTCTTGGCTAACTTTTCATCTGATAGATGGTACGTATGTCTGTTGTCTCTTGCCTAACTTTCCATTTGATAAATGGTATGTACGTCTGTTGTCTCCTGGCTAACTTACCATCTGATTAATGGTATGTATGTCTGTTGTCTCTTGACTATTTATCCATATGATAAATGGTATGTATGTCTGTTGTCTCTTGGTTAGCTATCCATCTGATAAATGGTATGTATGTCTGTTGTCTCTTGGCTAACTATCCATCTGATAAATGGTATGTACGTCTGGTGTCTGAGAGAAGATTGCTCGTTTTGGTGATATTGGTGAAATTGATGACCATCACTATTTAAACTTTCTTTTTATAACTTGTACTATACCATACACTGAGCTAAATGTTTACATAGAGCTAGCTAATTGAAGCAACAGTCCACAGGTAGACACTTACAATTTCCGTAGTCGCAGTTTGCTTAATGCCAATTTCTTCAAATATTTGTTTTAAGTTTAGGCCGAACATAAGAAACGTTTGAAGATACCAAAGGATAATCAGAAGCCATAGAGCAAAGAACAGACAATACAATGGCCTAAAGAAAAGAACAGAAAATACAATGGCCTAAAGAGAAGAACAGACAACACAATGGCCAAATGAAAAAGAACAAAATGGCAAACAATGATATACAGAACATTACAGAGAAAACTGAAGATCCTTTAGAAAACTTTCTATATTATGGTATTTCCAAGAAGTCTCTACTGAGCTGGGGGTGAATCTGTTTTTGATAGAATAGTGTAAAAACGTAGATATCAAATATAGGGAGCACGATGCGTTTCTGGTATAGCTTTTCATCGTGTACGATCAGAGACAAAATATTTAAAAACCAAATAATTTAAAAGTATTTGGGAGGAAGCAAACAAAATGGCTTAAACACGATAGCAAAAATCTGCTACCCTCACCTATGACTGAGGGAGGGGTAAAACTTTAGTTTCAATAATAATGACATGATTTAGGAACTGTAAACATCGATAAAAATATATTTAACAAAACATATTGTATGAACAGATAACCAGTCAATATGGACTAATTGATTTTGATCAATAGATTTCAATTATACAGGGCCGTCTTAACAGCATCATAGGCTCCCGAGCAAAGCAATGCATTGGGGCCCATACCTACACAACCACTCGGGAATTAAAAAAAAAAGGTCGATAAAATTAAACATATCTATGTTATTGGAATTTTCCAACAAAATCAGCGTTTAAACATTACAAAAAACATACATATATTAGAATGGGCCCCTATGCTAGAGGGGCCCCCGGGCAACTGCCCAACGTGCCCATGCGCTAAGACGGCACTGCAATTATGAAATATTTATTTTCATTCTTTTACAGTAAAAGTGACCCCAGATTCAATTGTGCAAGAAATGTTTCAACAGTGTTATGCGTTCATAAGCCTGAAAATTTCCCATATAAGGAATCGGACCATATTAAAGATAACTGTAAGACAAGATGTGGATGTGACGTAGGGTTGAACACGCCTGACTGCATAACGTACAGTCAAAATAGGTCGTCAGAATATAATGATTTATTCAACTGAAAAACAGAAATGTTGATGTTGAATAAAAATAAATCTAGGACACACCATACTCACAAAACAATCAAATATTGTCTTCCGAATATAATGAAATATAAAAATTCTTCAAATGTGTATTGTCGTAATCCAAGAAATGCATTCTTTATCCAGAGTTGTCGTTCCTGTTACGCTACGCATCGTAGCAGGAACGACAACTCTGGATAAGTAGCGTAGCAGGAACGACAACTCTGTATAGAGAATGCCAAGAAATGGTGTAAATGGTACGACGAAGAACCGAACCATAGTAAAGAGTACGATAAAGAACAAAACGTTAAAACTAAACGTTAATGGAACGACGAAGGGCCAGATTTATAAACTTATAACTTGTAAACATATGCAAAATATGATGTGTTTTTTTATAAGAATTACCACAAAAAAGTTATTTAGTCTATACAATAAACATAAAAGGTACCTTTATATTGATCATTTCACAGTTAGAAAACCAAATTTAAAAACCAATTTAGACTTTTAATAAAATGTCCAACTCTAAAATTAAATTTATCTTTACACGGAGGCGATAAAAGTGAGATTATCAAGGATAATGTTGGTAAATTTATAAGATAGCATATCAAACTTTTTTTTGTTATCCCTGAGATCAAGACTACTGTAGTGATGATATAGAACTTGGTTTAGGTTCGATGATCTTATTTGTCGGATTATATTGCAATATATATTTAAATACAGTGCAAGAAGAGTTTGGTGATACCAAAGGGGTAATCAGAATCAGTATATCGAAGAAGAACAGACAACACAATGCCCAAACGAAAAAGTACAAAAGGACAAACAACGATCTACAAAATATACATATACAACTAAAGATCGAGTAACACGAACCCCACTAACAACCGGGGTGCGCATGTCCGAGAGGTAGAAGTGGTGTTTTTCCAAGAGCGCATTTTTTTTTGAAATAATGTGAAAAAAACACTTTTTTCCGAGGTATATAGTATGGCAACACATGGTTATGATATTGTGCTTCGATAGCTCTAGTGAAATATGTGACAATTGTGACAATTGTGTGTAAATAACAATTTTAATTTTGATTATATATACCTGGAGTTGGACATTGTTAAAAGGAACCCGGTGAACACTACTCACGAAATCAAAACAAAATCAGGTATTGATGGGTAATATGTCCGCCATTAATTCTGTTTACATCTTGAATACACATTGATTTGTTTGGTGTGGACATTTTAGTTACATTGAAAGTAAATTGACAATATATCAGATGTCCAATAATCAATCGACCCCGATACAAAAGCGATATATTCGCACTAGCAACCCTACCCCTCCTGAACGAGTAGACATAAAAAAGGCAAGATCCGAACCTTTCGATTCTCTGTCTGACTCTGAAACCAATTCCTCAAATAATAACGAGATGGCTGACGCGATTGAATGTGTACAACCACTCTTATCACAAAAGATGTCCATAACTGAAGAGGATATTATAAAAATATCCAAAGCAATTAAGGCTGAAATACTTGCTGATATCAACAAACTCATACATGCAAGAACAGAACCATTAGTCCAGAAAATTTCAAAACTGGAAACTGAAAATAAACAATTACAAAAAGACCTTGACGCACTGGAACAGGACTCGGAAGTTCCGAAAGAAAGTATGGAAGGTGTGATTTTCACTTGGCTGATAATTTTGTGATTTTTGACGTAAATATAACTTTCTAATAGATAAAATTTGAAAGCTGAATTCAGATATGTATTTGGGTCCTGATCCCCGACTTAGTTTTATCATTAGACTTGTAATTTTGAAGTTTTGAACGCCAACCCTGACACCTGAAACCCTTTGTTTGAAGTTGTGTATTGAAGCGTATTCATGCATGCATGAATGCGTAAGTGAACGAACTGCGACAGTGTTATTGAGGGCCTATACGAGGCGCCTTAAAAATGCCACACAATAGGGGGAATAGTGGAAACAAGGACAAACAGAAACAAACGTCTGAAGTATTAAATGAAAGTAGAGAAACTCTTTATGGTACAGATAGGCCAAATGATCCGCTTTCTAATAGTATGTTTTTCAAATTTATGACCAGACTTGATGACAGATTAAAAACAATAGAAACTAATGTAACAAAGTCAGTGGGTGAATTAGACGATATAAAAAAGACAGTACGATCAATTTCTGGTACTGTAACAACTGTTCAAAATGAAGTCAAGGAACTCAGTAAGAAATATGTCGATCTCGAAACACATACACAAGGCATGAGTAACATTTTTGATAACGTACGAAGTGAATGTTCAGATAACAGCAAAGCTATTAAGGAACTTGATCAAGACAATATTAGTATTTGCACACACATGGAGTCACTGGCGGAAGATCTGAAAGCTTTTAAATTAGAACGGAATGAAATGAAAAGCACACTGCTGGATTTAAGATGTCGTTCAATGAAGAACAACCTGGTATTCACAGGATTAAGGGAAACCGCAGGTGAGGAAACGGAAGTTAAATTGAGGGACTTTTTAGATGTGAGCTCAATATTGATTACTACATTGAGTTTGGTAATGTGCACCGTTTCGGATCCCGCCAGAATAACACCAACGGGACTGAAATAAGACCTCGCCCTATAGTAGCTCGCTTCTTATACTATAACGATTTGGCTTATGTGCTCGAATGTGCGAAGCGGCTAAGGGGGAAGCCATACGGAATAAACCAGCAATTCCCGGCAGAGATTGAAAACCGTAGACGGTCGTTGTATCCGGTAATGAAAGAGGCAAAAAACAGAGGAAAACGGGTAAAACTTGTACGGGAAAGACTTTTTATAAACAATGAGGAATATGTACCCGAAGTAGAGCAAATAACATTGCCAGCAGCAACCAGCATGAACTTTAAACAGGCACGGTCGACCACGCCTGTGGCCCCCCATCGTGACGGCCGGCCAGAGAAACGTCCTCGTATTGGATCTACCCCCGAGCGACCTACATACTAGGATCACCTAGGAGGTCAAACTGTAAATGTACATCAACAAAATTCTAAAAACTGTTCACTTATTAGTGGTAGTATTGTTAAAGGCAATTCTGATAATATATGTGATAATTCGAACTATAACCGTAAATCTTGTGTAAATAAAGGGTTAAATCTTTTGTCATTGAACTGTTGTGGTTTAAAATCGAAACTAAATTATCCAGAATTTCATGAGTTTGTTAATACCTTTGATATTCTTTGCTTTGTTGAATCAAAAACTGACGATTTAGATGAAATTGTTTTACCGGGATTTTTGATAAAGATGAAAAATCGTAAAAGTTTTTCAAATAGAAAATCAGGGGGAATTGTATTGGGTTTTAAGGAAGAATATGATAGTTTTATACATCCCATTCCCACTGATAGTTCGTATGTATTCTGGTTTAGAATATCTAGAGACCTACTTGGGTTAGATGAGGATGTTGTTTGTGGTATAGTTTATATTCCACCGGAGTATACGGTTTATTCCTCTGTAGACGCGTTTAGTGAATTAGAAAATGAATATTTGGCTTTGCAGAGGAATTATAAATATATATTTCTAAACGGGGATTTTAATAGCAGAACAGCGAAAGACCCTGATTTCATCTATATTGAAAACAATAATGATAATATAGATTTTTTCGAATTATCAGACGTAAATAGTGTAAATATATTAGAGTCATTAAATATACCTGTAGGTAGGATTAATAAAGATAGTGTCAAAAATCATTATGGTAGTAGATTGTTAGATTTATGTAAAGGTAATGACTTATTTATCATAAATGGAAGGATTGGAAATGACAAAGGTATTGGTAAACTGACTTGTAAGAATAGTAGTGTTGTTGATTATGTTATTTCGTCCGTTGATTTTTTGAAACATATTGTAAATTTTAGTATTTGTGAATTTAGTAAACTATTTTCCGATGTACATTCACCAATATCGCTGTCATTGACATGTGAAAATAAAGATGAGATAATGGTCACTGAAAATGTAAGTAATAATGCAGAAGCTTGTCGTGAGAAACCTAAAAAATGGGATGAGACATATAAGGTAGATTTTGTAAATAACATTGATGTAGATAGTATACAAAACTTGAAAATACAATTGGAAAACTTAAATATTGAGAACGTTGTACAGTCCGACATAGATACTCTTGTAGGTAAGCTAGGAGAAATATTTGTATCATCTGCGAAGGAAACATTTGGAATAGCCAGTAAACCATTTAAGAATAAGTAAAGAAAGGTATGTATTAGCTCAAAACCATGGTTTGGAGCTGATTGCAAATTTGCGAGGCAACATTACCGCAAACTTAAACGGAGAAGTAAAACTAACAATACTGAGGAAACACGAGAATTAATGAAAAAAGCTGAGAAGTATTATAAGAAACAAATGGATGTAAGTATAAAAAAACATAGAAAGGAAATGACGAAAAAGATTAAAAATTTAAGATCTAACAACAGCAAGGAGTTTTGGAAGCTGATGAGAAAAGGTACATATCGAAAACAGCCAAATATATCTATCGACACTCTATTTGATTTTTTTAAGACCCTGAATCAAAACCCAACAAATGATGGCGATGGTGCAACTGTACTACCGGAAATAAACGAAAATTTGGTTAACAATCTAAAAATAGAAATTAATGGGCATATTACAAGTGAAGAAATACTACATTGTGTTAAAAATTTGAAAAATGAGAAAGCTTGTGGCGATGATATTATTAAAAATGAGTATATCAAATCATCAATTGATGTCTTTTTACCCGTTTATTTAAAGTTGTTCAATTGTATATTTGACTCAGGTATTATCCCTGAGAGCTGGTTAACTGGTAATGTTAAGCCCATTTACAAGAACAAAGGAAATCATTTAGACCCGAAAAATTTTCGTCCGATCACGATTTTGAGCTGTTTTGGCAAATTATTTACAGCAGTATTGCTGACAAGATTAAATGCTTTTTCTGAAAAATTTTCTATCTTGAATGAAAACCAGAGTGGTTTCAGGACAATTCAACAATTGATAATATTTTTGTTCTATATGCCTTCTTTGAATTGTTAAAATTAAAAAAGAAAAAGTTATTTGTTACATTTGTGGACTTTGAAAAAGCCTTTGATAAGGTATGGAGGGATGGTTTATGGTGTAAATTACTTTTAAATAATATAAATGGGAAGATGTATAAAGTTATTTATAATATGTATCAGAATATAAAATCTAGAATTGTATATAATAACGCAGTGTCAGATTTTTTCGATTGTAATAATGGTGTGCGACAAGGGGAAAATCTTTCCCCTTTCCTTTTCTCGATGTATTTAAATGATCTGGAACAGTTTTTAAACGATCGAAATGTCAACGGTCTAACATCTATTACTGAGGATTTTGAAATTGAACTAGATGTATATTTAAAACTTTTTGTACTTTTATATGCCGACGATACTGTTATTATGTCGGAATCAAAAGAAGATATGCAAAACCAGCTAAATGTTTTTAATGATTTTTGCAAAAAATGGAAACTCAAAGTAAATGCTGAAAAGTCGAAAGTTCTTGTATTTAGTAATGGTAGATTACCTGCAAATTTAAAATTTACTTATAACAATAGAGACTTGGAAAATGTTCCAAATTTTTCTTATCTTGGTATAACATTTTCAAAGTCTGGATCATTCAACGCAGCAAAAAAAGATCTTGTAAATAAAGGTACGAAAGCTATGTATGAAGTATTGAAGAAAGGTAGACTTCATAATTTGTCAATACAATGTCAACTGGATATTTTCGATAAAACAGTAAAACCTATACTATTATATGGTTGTGAAACTTGGGGCTTTGGGAAAAACGATATTATTGAGAGAGTTCATCTAAAATTTTGTAAGCTTCTTTTGCATGTAAAAACATCCACACCAAATGTTATGGTCTATGGGGAATTGGGTCGATATCCAATTGACATTGACATTAAAGTTCGTATGATTTCATATTGGTCAAAACTCATTTTAGGAAATCAGTCAAAAATTTCATCATTATCATACAAACTATTGTATATAAAAGATTTTCAAAATAAAAATGTTACATGTGCTTGGTTAAATAGAATTCGTTGTATTTTGAATGATTGTGGTATGTCATATATTTGGAACATGCAGAATTGTATTTCTGATAAATGGTTGAAATTAGTAGTTAAAAATAATTTAGTGGATCAATTTAAACAAACATGGACTTCAATGATTGAACATTCATCAAAAGGGGATAATTATAAGTTATTTAAGCATGATTTAAAATTTGAAGATTATTTGGATGTATTAGATGATAAGGACAAATTCTTACTTGTTAAATTTAGGACTTCAAACCATAGGCTACCGATAGAAGTTGGCCGTTGGCGTAATATAAAAAGGGAAAATCGGATTTGTAACCTATGCATCGGAAGAAACTTAGGTGATGAATTTCACTATCTATTTGAATGTCCATCTTTGTCAAATGAACGTAAGAAGTATTTTGAACCACACTTTATAAATAGACCAAATATACTTAAGTTTTGTAATCTGATGAATTCAAAATCAGTTAGCGTTTTATGTAATATGTGTAAATATATCAGAATTGTAAATATGAGGGTATGTCCTCCAGGTTGATCCACCTTCTATCTTTCTTTAAATGTAATACTATGTGTTATATTGTTGTTATCTCTGTACCTTTGTAAAATTGGTTATGAGAAATAAAGATATATAGACACCAACAGTATGGACGCCGTAGTTTAATTAGAATTTCTGGTTTATCCGAGCGTGCGACAGGAGATGAAACAACTACTGCTGTTCGTAAAATAATGTCTGAAATCGACCCAGACCACAAACCAGAAGACGTCATCAGATCGCATTGGGTTGGTAAAAGTAGCGGTCCCCAGGTATCACACAGAAAGCCCAGACAAATAATTGTCCGTCTGTCCGACCCATCAGTTAAAATCAGACTAATGAAGTGTCGGAAAAACTTGAAGTCGTCAAGAGACCTTAAGTCTGTCTTCATCAATGAAGATCTAACTCACACTAGAAACAAAATATTTTTCTTAGCAAGACAACTTCAAAAGAACAAATCCGTAGAACAAGTGTGGACAACAAATGGCAACATTCGCCTGAAAGATAGCCACGGCCGAATATATGAAACGAACACAATAGATCGATTTCTACAGGTTGCAGTTCAACTAGATCCATTTCTACAGGTTGCAGTTCAACTAGATCCATCATATACCCTACCCGAATAATCTAGCTAACTGTTCATTAAATAAAATGACTTGTTGAATTGTTGACTGTTTATTTTCTAAATCTCTCTATATATATCAACAATGTAGTATGACCATACTTCAGTTGTTTTCTACTGTACTAATTATTACGTGTATCTTACATGTTAAACATAATTATTATATAGATATATAATATCGTGTATATGCATGATATGGTTACTCAGTTCGTTTCCACTGTGTCGCGTAAACTTCTGTTTTACTCAATTATTTGTATAAAAAAAAAAAAAAAAACACATTTTTTTTTTTTTTTTTTTTTTTTATACACATGTACTCCAATTCCTGCGTTGTACTAAATTGGTTGACCTTTTCTCAGTAACCCTATTTCTTATCATCGTAAACGATGTGTAATATCGTACATGAAAGACACAAATGAATATTTTTTTACTACAGATATTCCGATCGAGCTGTTCAATTATTCCAAATATGGTCGTAATTGCCGTAGTATTTAAATTAACGTACAATAATACTATAGTTTACAAGTATGAGTACCAACTCAACTTTAGTTCATTCATGAAAATCCTCCAATAAAAGTAGCTCACTTCTGTTTTGTAATTGGCTAACATTTTTATTGTGTGACCAACCTTGACCTTTTCAGTGCTGCGCTCGATTAGTTATGTTTGTTTACAAAAATACACACACACACACACACCCCCCCCCCCCCCCCCCCCCCAGCCGAGACGTATACCATTTCTAAATACGTTTACACGTGAGTGTATACATGTACATAAGTATGGATATCCTCAAATTGGTTTGTCGGCATATTGTAAATCGCTTAAATTATGTGGTCATTTTAATTATCCAGTTAAATCAGCTCAACCGCATCTTTGGATCTTGAATTGTTGACCTATTAACTATAATTAGACGTTCTCACAGGTACATATATTTCATGTTTATTTATAACCCCAGCCTTTTCTAAATATCAAATTAATCTAAATATGTTAAATGAGTGTACATACATGCATAAGTACATTGTACATGTACATGTATGGCTATTCCTCAAAATTGTTCAGCTCAATTCATTGATAATGTCTTACGTCCACCAACTGGGAATTTGGAGTAGTGATTATTGATTGACCAGTTATTCCCGTCGTCGTAAGCTCAATGTAATATATAGTAATCTCAGATGTTTTTTTTCTATTTTTTTATTTAATAAGTCGTAAAGACAATGCAAGATAATAGTATTTTAATTTATGTACATTATAGTTAATGAATATAGTTCTACTGCAGTTACATCAAAGATATTAAACCTGCACGTAAATGCCGCTTTAGCGTGCAATATTTCTATTGTGTACAAGCAGGCCGATTTACAAATGTAGCCCAATGATGAGAATCTCTCAATCGAAACAGCTCAATTTACATTACTGGTTTGTAATTGGTTAACAGTGTAACCTCATTTTCTTCAGGGTGATCAACCTTAACCTTATCAATAAGTCTGCGCTCGATTAGTTCTATTTTGCTTATAAAAAATATATCTTGATACATGTACATGTATTTCATATATTCTATTTCACATATTCTATGTTTTGTTTATGCTTGTTTGATTTTGTTTTTGTATATATGTTTTCGTTTCCATGCGTCGAGCGCAGACCTTACCACAAAAAAAAACCCAAAATGTATCTTGATACATGTATTTCACATATTCTATGTTGTGTATTATTTGTTTGATTTTGTTTTTGTAAATGTGTTTTGTTATAATTATGCACATACCTGATATTGTAAATTATTTCTTGCATCATGCTATATTAATAATCCGAGCACCATAATCACACGTCCTAAAATATCTTAGGGAACATATTCGAACTTCGTAAATTCCGCATACATACTACAGTACCTCGTATCCTACTTTCCATAATCACGTTAATATCCATAATATTGATCACTTACTTTTACTTCTTTTCTACGCACACCCTTTTTTAATTTGTTTTGCACTATTCTCACAAATCCTTCAATGGTGAATCTGACATTGGTGACCTACTTATTGATTGAACTCCTAACCGATACTGCTCTCTCTCACGTTTTATTCGTGCTACATGTACCAACTGGTATAACATGATTCATGGGTACTGACGCGTTACAACACAGAGAGAGCATCGGTCGGTTCTATTGTTTAGCACGTACTGTTAAAAATAGTAAACGGCTAACATTATTAGAATTTATAGGTATATATTTGTTTGTCATTCATGGTATTGTCGCGGTGCCTATTACAGTTTTTATTTTTTCGTTTCAATATAAATATCGCGTTAACCTTTCAGGTAGTACCGTTCAAACTAGCGAACAATTAGTTAAATCAAAATCGCTGGAATATGTGAATAATTACGCCTTCTTGTGCATTGTGATGTGTATTTTGCTTATAATATCAGGAATAGAAATGAATCCTGGTCCCTCTGATTCAGACTTATCGAGTAGCTTCGGTAGTATCAGTTCAACTTCAACGACTGTAAGTAATTTTATACATAATTCCGTTTCTTTTCTTCATTTGAATATTCAAAGAATTACACCAAAATTAGACCTAATAGCCGCAGAATACTCTTGTCATGAGATACTCTCATTTACGGAAAGCTGGTTGCGCCCTCATGTAAGTGACGATACGCTTAAAATTCCTGGATACAAATTTCCCCCATTTCGACCAGACAGAGTAGGCAAAATGGGTGGCGGAGTGGTGGTTTTTGTAAAAGACCATATCAACTGTAAGCATAGACCTGATCTACAAATAGAGAATCTTGAATGTATATGGCTTGAGATAAAAATCAAGAACAAAAATACTTATATGGAACATTTTATATTCCTCCCAATAGCAATCTGCAAGCTTGGGATGAACTAGACCAATCAATTGATCTGGCATTAAACAATACCCATGACATCATCATTACTGGTGATTTTAATATAAACCAATTAAGTGACAATCATAGGAACAAAATTAGTTCATTACTGACCCAATACAGCTTTCAACAGTTAATTACGGAACCCACTTACATGACTGAGCATAGCTCATCTTTATTAGATTTGGTTATGGTAAATAATCCCACGAGTGTTTTGTATACGGAAGTCGCCCCCCCCCCCCCCTTGTTGAACCAAGTAAGATGTCACTTACCTATTACTGGTGTCCTAAATCACCCGACTATAGTCAATGCTTCATTTAAGAGGAAAATATTCCTTTACGACAAAGGGGACTATGAATCTTTCAGAAATATCCTTTCTGTTGTTGACTGGGATGGAATCTTTAGAAACGACGACATTGATATCATAACTAATACTATTACAAACACAATTTTAGATGCAGCGAATAAAACTATTCCAAATAGATACATAACGGTAAAGAAAGATAATCCACCTTGGATCACTACAAAAATAAAAAAGTACATACGCCGTAAAAATCGAATTCACAAAAAAGCAAAGAAAACTAATACTATCGGTCAATGGGAAAAATTTCGGAAAATTCGTAATAAATGTAATAAACTTATATTAAATGCAAAACAATCATATTTTGATAAAATTTCTGAAAAAATAAACACGGAGACAAACGGAAGTAAAAATTGGTGGAAATTAGTCAAAAGTCTTCTTCACAGTGATTCAGGTGGTGATCGATCTATACCGCCACTTCAAGTTGAAAATGACATGATACAAGACGATAACAAAAAGCTGAATTGTTTAATGACTATTTTTGCAAACAAGCTGACCTTAATGATTCTGAAACCTCTGTGCCTGATATTACCGCTATATTGATCAATGGTCTTGAACAAATTACTGTTACAGAAAACGAAGTGGAAGATATATTGAAGATACTTGCTACATCTAAAGCTATTGGGCCTGATCTGTTAAACCCTAGGCTCTTTAAAGAAGCAGCATCTATACTTAAATATCCCTTATGTACAATGTTTAATTTATCATTAACACTTTCTACCTTTCCATCAGAATGGAAATATGCTAATGTGACCCCCGTTTTTAAAAAAGATTGTCCCAGTAACTTGAAAAACTACAGACCAATTTCCCTCATTAGTATACTTGCCAAGGTAATGGAGCGATTAGTCTATAAACATATTTATAACTATTTGATTGACAATAACTTAATTACTTCCCATCAATCTGGTTTTACTCCTGGAGATTCTGCCGTTAATCAACTCCTGTACATCACAAATGAATTTGGTAGAGCGTTGGACGAAGGTAAGGAAGTGAGAGTTGTTTTTTTGCGATATAAGTAAAGCATTTGACCGAGTTTGGCATAAGGGATTACTTCGTAAGCTTGAATCAATAGGGATTAGAGGGTCATTATTATCATGGGTGAAAAACTACTTGTCTGAAAGAAAACAACGTGTCGTAATTAATAATTCAACTTCTAGTTGGCGTGACATAAATGCTGGTGTACCCCAGGGATCGATTCTAGGGCCTCTTTTGTTCATTGTTTTCATAAATGACATACTGACCGATATTAATTCGACTATAAAATTATTTGCCGATGACACTAGTCTGTACTTAATTGTAGACGATCCACAAGAAACAGCACAAACACTCAATGATGACCTAGTGAAATTACATGCATGGTCTACAAAATGGCTGGTAAATTTTAATCCACAGAAAACTGAAACCATGACTATCTCTCGAAAATTAAATAAACCCAATCAACCTAACCTTATTATGAATAATACTATCATTAGTACTGTTACTGAACATAAACACCTTGGACTACAACTTTCTGACGATGGTAATTGGAATAAACATATTGACATGATAACTAAAAAAGCATTCTCACGTGTTAACATTTTAAGGAAATTCAAATTTATACTGGATCGGAAAACTGTAGAAACAATTTATATTACTTTTATAAGACCATTACTAGAATATGCGGATGTTGTTTGGGATACCAAGACTCAAATACTAATTAACAAACTAGAAAATGTTCAGGTTGAGGCTGCTAGAATCGTGACTGGGGGTACCAGACTTGTATCCTTAAGTAATCTATATATTGAAACCGGGTGGGAAAAATTGAAAGATAGAAGGGAAAGGCATAGAACGATTCAATTTTATAAGATGTCAAATAATCTAACTCCTCAATATCTTAGTAACTTAATTCCGCAAAATTTCGGCATGATCCATGACCACAATACTCGTCATACCTCACGTATTCCTCCAGTACGCACTCGAACATCGCTCTACGCAAGCTATTTCATACCCTCCAGTGTACAACTATGGAACAAACAGCCAGAAAATATTAAATCAAGCAGATCTGTTCAGATAATTAAATCAAATCTTCAACCCCAAAACAATACTAAACCCATTTATTATTATATTGGTACTCGACTGGGACAAATTTTACACGCTAGGTTGCGTATGCAATGCAGCTCTCTCAATCATCACTTATTTCGTAAAAACATTGTAAATTCCCCATTTTGTCAATGTGGGGCAACAGAAAGCACGGCCCATTTTCTGCTACATTGTCCCCGTCACAATGCAACAAGACTGAGATATATTCACACCATTAATTTACCAATTAACTTAAATACGGATTTATTATTGTTTGGCTCTACAGACTTAACGAATACTCTAAATACAGATATATTCTTAAACGTGCAGAAGTTCATCATAAGTAGTAAACGATTCACCTCCTAACCATATTCACACAACTTAAACATGTAAAAAAAAAAAAATAAAAAAAAAAAGCACTTGCACTTTTACACTTCATTTGTTTGTTTCTTTTTATTTATTTATTTTTTTCTTACTAAAGTACACCAAATAACATTGACAACGACTGATTAACACTTGATAATTCTCAATATACTTCTACCTTTCGATACTAATTAAACCTTGAACACCAGATAACAACAGGGATACGGATTAATATAAGTTTAACCACTTGTTTCCGAATCCTATTGATTAATTTAAATGTATATATAATTTATATGTGTATTATCATAATGTGTAATATTGAATTAATTAATAAAATATGTTTATACTAACCGGGGTGAACTCAGGTGCTCCAGAAGGGTGAGCGGTCCCTGCTCCACTAGTGAGACCCGTCGTGTTAATCTAGTTATAAACCTGGTGAAAAGTCATGAATATGGAAAGGACCGGGAAGTGTTTACGACAAGTGGAAGATATCCATGGTCATTTGTGACACAGATATTCCATAACGGTCAACCAAGTCATGGTGGCGACCGCAAAACTTTTATAAGTGATAACTTCAACTTAACTAAGAGGAACCCTTGGTTCAGTAGCTTCCTTGTTAGCAGCAACCCTCTATCAAGGAAATCCTGATAGGAACCACAAGCTCTGAAATATCGTATCAACTGTGAGATATATACTCCATATGCAGGTGCTGCTGGAATGTTGCTACAATTAATGGAAAGTTCACAATGGGAAAATTGAAATCATCTCTTTTGTCGTAATGTTTCGTTCTTAACCGCCCCTCATTGTCAATTTCGAGGTGTAGGTCAAGGTATGAAGCAGACCTATCTGTATCTGTTGTATCCTTTATTTCACCTCAATGGGATAGATGCGATCAACGAAATCACCAAACCTAGAATTTTTTAGTGAAAGGACATCATCTATATAGCAGAACGTGAAATTAAAGGATCGGGTTAACTTCTTTTCGTTTTCTTGAGAAGCCCCTGTATGAAGTCTGCCTCATACGAATAAAGGAACAAGTTGGCGAGAAGAGGAACACAGTTTGTACTCATAGGTATGCCGACTGTCTGTTGAAAAACACGTCCACCAAAGATAACAAATATGTTGTCAATTAAAAACTCGAGTATGTTGATGATATCATGTTCAGAGAACTTTTTGGTAGAATCAGAGTGGTTTTCTACAAAATAAGATCTGTCCCTTCCTAGCACAAGGTATTAGTATCTACGTTGGCCATTCTTTTTTTATGAAACACAGTTGGACCAACTCCCTTAATTTTTCCTTCAGCTTAGGGTCATTATAAACCTTTCTTTCTTCAAAAATCTGTGAAATCAGTTACCTTGTGTTTAACGTTTCTAAGTTAAAGACATCTCATCGAACTTTCTCTCATCAATGTCTATTCTATCAATGGTCAAAGCAGGACTTCAGAGTTACTGTGATATTAGCTACTCAAGTGGTGGTGTGAATCAGATGTGGATTCTGAAAAATTCTAAAGATTTGTAAGACTACATAGAATCAAGGTCCCTCTCATCATGCAATAGCATTATAACATTTGACATACCTATCCTCTACACAACTATTCCCCTCTCAAAGCTTAAAGACAGATTAAAAGAATTAGTCCAGCAGGGTTTCATAGAAATACAAATATTTTGTCCTAGGAAGGGACTGATCTTATTTTATCAAATACCACTCTGATTCTCCCAAGCGTGACATTTGAATTCGTGTGTTTTGACATTTGACAATGACTACTCTTGTTGTCCATGGAATTGCGTGCATCGATTGAACCAATGAATACCAGGGAAAATTGGTGTTCAACGAATATAAATTGAAATTGACAGTATATCCATCATTTTTTTTATACATATCAGACAACAGAAACAAGCTATCAATATGCATTTTCTTTTCAGCACCTCCAGACGAAAACAATATTAATATAAATATTCATTGACATTATATCCGGACACAATAAAATAATGGAATGTTCTACTAACATCAGCACTTCTGTACAACAATAGACAGTTTCAAAGAGCAGAAGATCCAATATCACCTCTTTAACAAATATTCTAAACAGTACAACATGTACATAACTTTACCAAGAGATTATCTGTAATGTATGGTACACCTTCTAATTTTATTTGATAAAAATTGTTAAAACAATCCAAACTGTATAAGCCACGCATGCAACGACACGCAAATTAAGGTAATGACTGAAAGCGGAGGGATGACACACAAATGTCAAGAAAATGACCGGATGCGGAGGACTGACACACGAGAGTCGAAGTAATGACTGAATGCGATGGTTGTTTGGTTTATGGTGCTTAGCGTCACTTTCAACAATATTTCAGTTATATCGTGGCGGTCAGTTTTATTGGTGGAGGAAACCGGAGTACCCGTAGAAAAGCACCGACATGACGTAAGTCACTGACAAACTTTATCGCATAATGTTGCATCGCCTGAGTGGGATTCGAACTCACAACGTTAGTGGGGGTAGGTACTGATTGCATAGGTAGTTGTAAATCCAACTTCCATACGACCATGACCACGACGGCCCCTCACTGAATGCGGAGAAATGAGCTAAGGTCATGACTAACGATGCTGAATGCCACTTTCAACAATATTTCAGTTATATCGTGGACGGTCAGCTTTTTTAGTGGAAAAAACCATCGACCTGCAACAAGTCACTGACACTTAACACATTTATAACTTTATCACATAATGTTGTATCGAATGCACTTTGCCATGAGTGGGATTCGGACTCACTTCTTTAGTGATGATAAGCACTGTTTGGATATAGGGGCAAATAAAGAGTGAAATGTTCAAAACTTGCTTTCTGTTGGATGGTTAAGTTACTTATTATCCTGTTTTATCATGTAGCAACTAAACATTTTTAATTTAATTTGAAATCAGTCTTCCTATGTAGAAATTATTACCTAAAATGAAATTCTTCTCATTTTTTCATCAACCTCCCCTCCTACCAACCCCTCCCCCGCGTAGCGTGATATCATGACTTCGTATTTTACAACACGAGGGTTATACATGTAGTTCCTATATTATGTAATTTATTAAAACAAAGGTTCTCCTTCCTCAGGCATATGTGACCTTTGTAGAATTTAGTTATCGTGTTATCTGGATTGAATGTACCTGGTGAAGGTATGCACTTTACTATGAATGTACCTGGTGAAGGTATGCACTTTACTATGAATGTACCTGGTGAAGGTATGCACTTTACTATGAATGTACCTGGTGAAGGTATGCACTTTACTATGAATGTACCTGGTGAAGGTATGCACTTTACTATGAATGTACCTGGTGAAGGTATGCACTTTACTATGAATGTACCTTACCTGGTGAAGGTATGCACTTTACTATGAATGTACCTGGTGAAGGTATGCACTTTACTATGAATGTACCTGGTGAAGGTATGCACTTTACTATGAATGTACCTGGTGAAGGTATGCACTTTACTATGAATGTACCTTACCTGGTGAAGGTATGCACTTTACTATGAATGTACCTGGTGAAGGTATGCACTTTACTATGAATGTACCTGGTGAAGGTATGCACTTTACTATGAATGTACCTGGTGAAGGTATGCACTTTACTATGAATGTACCTTACCTGGTGAAGGTATGCACTTTACTATGAATGTACCTTACCTGGTGAAGGTATGCACTTTACTATGAATGTACCTTACCTGGTGAAGGTATGCACTCTACTCTGTGGAACCCATCATTGTCAAATTGAAGATCGTCTTTCCTCTCTAGGTTAAACAAGAAGACCTGCTATGTAATCTGTACTTAAACAAGAAGACCTGCTATGTAATCTGTACTTAAACAAGAAGACCTGCTATGTAATCTGTACTTAAACAAGAAGACCTGCTATGTAATCTGTACTTAAACAAGAAGACCTGCTATGTAATCTGTACTTAAACAAGAAGACCTGCTATGCAATCTGTACTTAAACAAGAAGACCTGCTATGTAATCTGTACTTAAACAAGAAGACCTGCTATGTAATCTGTACTTAAACAAGAAGACCTGCTATGTAATCTGTACTTAAACAAGAAGACCTGCTATGTAATCTGTACTTAAACAAGAAGACCTGCTATGTAATCTGTACTTAAACAAGAAGACCTGCTATGTAATCTGTACTTAAACAAGAAGACCTGCTATGCAATCTGTACTAAAGACTTTAATATTATGACTTGAATGTAGTTTCCTTTCCTCGTTCATGACTTATCACCGGGTTTGTAACTAGACTAACACGACGGGTGCCATTAGTGGAGCAGGAACTACCTACCATTCCGGAGTACCTGAGTTCAACCCCGGTTTTTAGTGGGATTCGTGTCACTCGATCTTCAATTTTTTTTGTATGTTTTGTAGATCGTTGTTTGTCCTTTTGTACTTTTTCTTTTGGTCATTGTGTTGTCTGCTCTTCTTCGATATACGGATTCTGATTACTCCTTTGGTATCTTCAAACTCGTCTTAAAGATGTCACAGATAAACAAAAATTAAGGTGATGCAAAGCTATTCAAAAACAAAAGAAAGCTTAAACAAGATTATGTATTTTAGATTAAGACCGGTGTTCCTGTACATGCCTCTATATACTAGTAGTGTCCGCCTTGAAATAGCATAGCGAATATAGCGCAATTTTCTAAAATTAGTATAGGGAACTCATTAGCTTACAGGGGCCGTCGTGGCCGTGATCGTATGTTAGTTGGATTTACAACTACCTATGCAATCAGTGCCTATCACCACTGATGTTGTGAGCTCGAATGTCGATCAGGGCGAGGTGTACAACATTATGTAATAAAGTTTCTCAGTGCCTTGCGACAGGTCGGTGGTTTTCTCCGGATTCTCCGGTTTCCTCCACCAATAAAATTTACCGCTACGATATAACTGAAATATTGTTGAAAGTGGCGTTTAACACCATCAAACAAACAAACATTAGCTTACATTGTGTTAATGTACTTTAAGGATTTGCTGAGAAATATAAATTTAACAAGGACAATCATGAATTAAGTATAGTGTGAGATGATAACTCATCTCTTTGTCGTCAAACGTGTGTCACAACTGTAGACACGTGTCGACGTTTAATAATCTAATCAAATTCTTAATCATTTGGTAAGCATATTTAACATAGCAGGAATAATGATAGGTTATTTAAAGATAGAATCTAGGTATTCAAAGTATTGTCGAATAAATCGATATGTTTTTGCTGTGAAAGATATGTTTGATTTTTAACCATAGCAAAAACGTAGATATCTAATTTAGTGTGCACGACGAGTTTCTGGAATAAATAACCAATCAGAATAGTTCAAAAATAAATCCAATGGAATTCAAACAATTTGCATGAGGAAACGCTTGTTTGCCTCAACGATGTTTCTAAAGTTCTCATTATATAAGTATTTAGTTTCTGTGTAGCATTGTGATGGCATTTTGTCTTTCGTCTTTTGGCCATGGTATTGTCTGTCCTTCCATTTACACCATCTAGTTACCCTTTGGTGTCTTCATTTTTATTTATATATTTATTTATTTATTTATTTATTTTATTTTATTCTTATATATTTTTTTTTTTTTTTTTAATAATCGGTGTTTAAATCCACTCTTGTGTTTATACAATCATTGTATCAATACACGGCACAGATCTGTGTATGTAGCGATGATATAAGATAGACAACCCAAACAAGTCAATTGGAATTTCCTACACAGAATATGATTTATATCCCTTCCAACCGGACTGACTAATTTATATTGCAATCAGGGCCCGTATGCATAAAACATCCTAACATTAAGTATCCCTTAAACTAAGCCTCCACTAAGGAATCCCTTAGTTAAGTAATGATATTAAGTCAGAGTATGCACATAACTACTTAAAGGAAAACTCCAGTCAGTTGAACAATTGTTATAATTCAATACATTGTAACGTTTTATTCGTAAATAACTAATTATTAAATAAAAAGGCACCTTTATTAACATTAATATACCCAATTAGAAATATGAATATTTGGAATTTCCTGTCGTAGTGTAAGCAGCCATGACACCTCTTCATGTGACGTCACGGAGACAGATCATGTTAGTTGAATAAATACATAAATTTTAACTCTTCCCAACATCGAGCCCTTTTGGTTATGTTTTAATATCAGATCAACTGCAATACAATGTTAACAATTTGTATATCGTCCTAATTTTTTTTCTTAATATTCCCATCCCATGTTACATTTTCATCATGAGTTTATTTGTATTTGGGGGGAGGAGGGGGGTAAATATCCAGAAATTGATGGTATTTTCCTCATAAATATTCATCATATTTAAATTAGATTTTGATCACGTGACTGCAGTTTCAAGCTTGTCAAAAAATAACCTACAGTACGGAAATTCAATGTGTCCGTCAATGATTCGAAAATTAAAAATTATTGTTTATTTCCGCAAAGTTTTTCTTCTGTCAAAATTCAAATATTTTTGTTTTGTAACGATTTTAGACATGTATTTGATATCGCAATCATGCAAAAATCATCATATTATATTTAATGTGGGAACCCCGAGTTTAGAAGCTAGAAATATAAGATTAGTCAATATAATTACACATATTATTGAGGAATCTAAATTAATTTCAGAAAATATGTCGCCAAATGTCATTCATTGTTAAATGTTGTGTCACACGCCACCAGTTTCATGTATTTCAGACATTTTTACATAGACTCTTAAGGCCAAAAAAGGGTTCGTCGCCTCGGATTTTCATTTAGTCCAGGAACCTCGAATATTTAATTGTTTTCATTAATTTTTATTTCATTTAATTCAGCTTGATTCAATGTATCATTTTCAAGTTCAGAAAATGACACACATGCAATTATGAATGATATCGTCTATATAGATCATATGAAAATTGCAGACGTCCCGGCGTCGCCATCTTAGATATGCAAATGAGCAAAGTACCCATAATTTCTGGCTATGATCTACGTATAATTACATGTTTTACATGATTGGTCGTAGGATAAATAACTGTCATTTTTAACTCGTTTTATGCGTACATATGCTTTTTTTCTTTTTTGTCGCCAATGCTGTCGTACTTTCCCGTGTTTTTGGTGGTCACTGGTCGATGTGTTAACTAGGGTAGTCCTGATCGGTAATTACAAAAAAAAAGTCTTCTCACACTTTCCCTTTTCGTTAGTGCAATAAAATGCTTGACATGAAGTCATAATGATTTTGTAAATATCAAAAGATAAATATACGACGTTATTTTACGATTTCCATCATTTTTAATGATAAAACTGCAACTGATCAATGCTGCTATAACATACTATACCGATTGCATGACGTCACGTCTCTTTCGGAAGAGTTTTAATTGCAGGTAAAATATCAAAAGATAATTCTAATATGACGTCTTTCAAACGCTTTGAGTCCAAACCCGCGGTAAAAATAATATTTATCTATGACCGATTACGTCATAGATAGACGTGGTCTGTGCTTGTAAAGCGGCTGTTCCATGACACTAAGTGGGATGGGTAGAGCTATTCAAAACTAAGATTTTACTAAAGAAATTCTTAGTTTAAACAGTTTTATGCATACCACTTAGGTAAAACGGGCGGAGTTACCTTAAAGGGGCATTATCTGCCAAAATCGTAATTTTTTGTTACCCATAAAAACTATCAGATATGAGTGATGCCTTAATAAAACGTGTTTCTGTAACTTATAAATGTTATGAAATGTACGCGCATCGGGGAGAAAAGGTGCAACTGCTCGTGTTTTGAGATCGATCAAGAAATGGACGCCATCTTATTAATGATCGGCATTGTTTACGGAATTTGCCGAATCGTCATTAAATCAGTACAACAATGCACTTATTTCTTATTTTATGTGAATCTGCTTTTAGTCGGCGTTAATTACAGACAAAGAACCATGCTAGTTTGCAGTTAATAAGCGACAAAATACAAATTATTCGTTTTTACCTGTCACTAGTAAGGTCAGTTGCATACCGAGAAAGCAAGGTCAAATTATTTGCTTGCAAGGAAATAATAAATCGATGGTAATTTTCGTTCTCAAAAGGCGAAAAGTGGTACGATAAGCTGCTTAATGTGAAATATTTACCTTTATTTCATTATTTTAAAGCTATTTACTAATTTTCAAAACATGTAATTTTGTTGGTCAAAATCGTAGCTAATGCCGCTTTCACTTAAAGAAATATGAAAGGCAAATATCGTGGAATTTTTGGATTAAACATTTTCACTTAATATGTCACTTAATTTTAACTAAAATCAACTGCATAACATTAAAAATCCGCTCAAAAACAGATTTTAAGAGCAAATCGCAGAATATTTGACAGCAGATAATTCTGTTTTCCAGTACAGTAATGCAAATGATATAGGTGTGACACAAGATTTGAACTCTTTCGGGGAGATTATCGCTCATGCGCAATGTTGACTTGATGAAAAAAAAAATATATATATATATATATACGTCTGAAAATTAAACCAAACAGTGTTAGAATTAGATTTTAGAGCTGTCAAATTTTTGTTCTTCCCTCGACGGGATTTGAACCCACACGATTGTTACACTGCAGCACCATTCGCTTAGCCTTACGTCCAGCGCCCTAGACCACTCGACTACATCCACTCCCTTAAAAAGGAGCTTCAATAGTCGTAGTGTTACCTTGTCTCGTAAGGCAAATCTAGGGATAGGCGTAAGACATGTGTATAAGCGTGTGTAGATGGTACATATATACTTAATATTATAATTTGACAGCAATCTAACTCAGCAATTTTTAATATATTGGATAGGATAATGAAGAATTATTCATTATACAGTCACAGGAAATAAAGTATATTATACAAACGTCTAGAAGCAAGTGACAACCATACAATATATCTGTCCCACTGGATCTCAAAGTTACTTTAAAGGATACTAGGTTAATACTAAATATTATATACGTCTGAAAATTAAACCAAACAGTGTTAGAATTAGATTTTAGAGCTGTCAAATTTTTGTTCTTCCCTCGACGGGATTTGAACCCACACCATTGTTACACTGCAGCACCATTCGCTTAGCCTTACGTCCAGCGCCCTAGACCACTCGACTACATCCACTCCCTTAAAAAGGAGCTTCAACAGTCGTAGTGTTACCTTGTCTCGTAAGGCAAATCTAGGGATAGGCGTAAGACATGTGTATAAGCGTGTGTAGATGGTACATATATACTTAATATTATAATTTGACAGCAATCTAACTCAGCAATTTTTAATATATTGGATAGGATAATGAAGAATTATTCATTATACAGTCACAGGAAATAAAGTATATTATACAAACGTCTAGAAGCAAGTGACAACCATACAATATATCTGTCCCACTGGATCTCAAAGTTACTTTAAAGGATACTAGGTTAATACTAAATATTATATACGTCTGAAAATTAAACCAAACAGTGTTAGAATTAGATTTTAGAGCTCTCAAATTTTTGTTCTTCCCTCGACGGGATTTGAACCCACACCATTGTTACACTGCAGCACCATTCGCTTAGCCTTACGTCCAGCGCCCTAGACCACTCGACTACATCCACTCCCTTAAAAAGGAGCTTCAACAGTCGTAGTGTTACCTTGTCTCGTAAGGCAAATCTAGGGATAGGCGTAAGACATGTGTATAAGCGTGTGTAGATGGTACATATATACTTAATATTATAATTTGACAGCAATCTAACTCAGCAATTTTTAATATATTGGATAGGATAATGAAGAATTATTCATTATACAGTCACAGGAAATAAAGTATATTATACAAACGTCTAGAAGCAAGTGACAACCATACAATATATCTGTCCCACTGGATCTCAAAGTTACTTTAAAGGATACTAGGTTAATACTAAATATTATATACGTCTGAAAATTAAACCAAACAGTGTTAGAATTAGATTTTAGAGCTGTCAAATTTTTGTTCTTCCCTCGACGGGATTTGAACCCACACCATTGTTACACTGCAGCACCATTCGCTTAGCCTTACGTCCAGCGCCCTAGACCACTCGACTACATCCACTCCCTTATATATATATATATATATATATTCCGTGTGTACCACATAAGAATCATTGTCCCCAAAAAATTGGTTCACACGATATTTAAAACAGACAGATTCCTCAATAATCATTGTCAGGAATGTGTGCGTGCTTACCTCAGCATCCATGATTGTTTATCTTTTCTTCACGAGGTCATGATCGGCAATCATCGGACCAAAGCTTTTCTTCACGAGGTCATGATCGGCAATCATCGGAACAAAACAACCGAAAGTTAGTCAGTCTCCACAATAATGGCGAGGACGATAAACATGCACACGGATTTGCAGATTTATAGTTGTTGGGAACATATTTCGACTTGAAACATGCATGAATAGCTTAGTAAAGATACCGCCCGTATTCCAAATTGAATTTTGAGGGGAAAATTTTCTTCACCCAAAACTGGTGTAATATTATTTGTTTTCTGAGGAAAATCTTAACTTAAGTAGCTTTATGCATACGGGCCCAGATTTGTAAATGAAACTGTGTAATACTGGTGTCGAAGTTTTGAAATATGTCATTGCCACGTCAAGGTACATGTACCTTCCAAAATTAGTATATTTCAGGAATCTTTTTTTTTTCTAAATAAAAATAAACTAACCTTAATGTTACATCTCCATTTTACCAGAACCCCATTATATAATAGCTTTTACTTCCAGTAGGGTGAATACATCTGTCGTTTCTTCTCTGCAAGGGTATATAATGCCGAACTGCTTTAAAACTAATGACTTATCTGAATTAATGGATGTCGTCTTTGATGCAAATTTGGGATAACATGTGTGTGTATATTTCATTATTTTAAATTGGTTTTTTTATATCGTTTTAGAGGTTTTGTTTATATCATTCAAACTCTCCTCCTTATCCCTCAATAATGCGCTTATAACAATATAATTAATTATTGATTTCCCCAATAATGCCTATTCTACAATAAAACCCTTTTTTCCTTCAATAGTACCGTTACTATAACAAACGCCTTTGTCTTCAAGAGGGAGTGATTGGGATCCCATTAACAGGTTTTTCCCCGCCACATTTTGTGCCTTTCCCAGATTCCCCGGATTGCTAACGTCATATGTCATAGTTTTTTCTGTTTCTTGTTTATATTCAGTCATTTGAGTTGAGAGGTGATTTTTCGTTTTGCTGGTATTGGTGGAACTGTTTACATCACTGTTTTAAATTTCTTTTCATAACTTTCATATTCATCTTATCCATAACTTTCATATTCATCTTATCCATAACTTTCATATTCATCTTATCCATAACTTTCATATTCATCTTATCCATAACTTTCATATTCATCTTATCCATAACTTTCATATTCATCTTATCCATAACTTTCATATTCATCTTACCCATAACTTTCATATTCATCTTATCCATAACTTTCATATTCATCTTATCCATAACTTTCATATTCATCTTATCCATAACTTTCATATTCATCTTATCCATAACTTTCATATTCATCTTTTCCATAACTTTTACTCGTTTTTATGATTCCAGTTTACTCAATTTATTGTTATCGATGAACTTATAATATGCGCTACGATATGGCTGAAATATTGCTAGAGTTGGTGTAAAACACCAATCAATCAATCAAATCAATCAAATAAGTAATATGCTTTAATCGGTTGATGTCAACACATTTTTCTCCTGATAAATGTTAAAATATGTTTCTTCTAGGTCTTCCGTCTAGATGTATTAGTTATAACTGAAATAATGTTCTCTCATTCCTCCGGCATAGGTGATCATGACCCCTTAGCCGATTTAGACTATCTTTTAAAGGCGCTTTGGTTCCTTTTCTCAAAGTTTTAAAACATTTTGGTTGTCCAATCTTACCAAATGAAAAGTTATTTAAAAAACTTATCGTATGCAATAAATTTGAAATCTACCGTATTTTTTATATGGGCATACATGTTGCAAAATTTGTATGTATGATACTCCATAAGGCTTAGGTTTTTTTTAGGTTTATTGTGTTTAGCGGCACTTTCAACAATATTTGAGTTATATCGTGGCGGCCAGTTTTATTGGTGGCGGAAACCTGTAGCAAGTCACAGAAAAAAATGATCACATAATGTTGTATCGAGTACACCTCGCAATGAGTGGGATTCAGATTCACAGCTTTGGTGATGATAGACACTGATTACACAGGTAGTTGTAAATCCAACTGCCATATGATCACGACAATAACGGTCCATGAGGCAGTATGCAATAAATATACAAGAAACAATTTCTATCTTGAGTAGACCACTGAATGTTCTAGTTATATCAAAGTTTGCACATGACTTTGGGGCTGTTTGTCTGCGACAACACTGCGTTTCCTGACTATAGACGGGATATAATGTTCTGAGTTGATAAACTGTTCCAAGCAAGTTTGAAGATACCAAAGGAGTAACTAGAAACCGTAAATCGAAGAAGCACATGCCACACAATGGTCAAAAGACAAAGTACAAAAGGGCAAACAATGATCTACAAAAAAAGATAGAGTACCACGGACCCAACTAAAAACCGGGGTTAACAAATGTGCTCCGGAAGGGTAAGCAGTTCCTGTTCCAAATTATCCGATATCGTATCATCATTGATTCAGGCAGACTTTGTGTTGTCTTCTGCAAACGGTGAGTGAGTGAATATTGTTTAACACTAAATGATGATGATCATGATGTCCGCTTTGTACTAGACAAACGCACTTTGTTGAATTTTATTTTATAGTTCTAGCTCACTGAAGCAACAGTCCGCGGGTAGACATCTCGCTCCTCTGGGGACACATTAACCTGATTCCGAGCCAACCAGTCTTTAGTCGTACTCCTTAATGGTGCATACTTAGCGGAGAAGCAGCAAATACCGATTTTATTTTATTTGACCCGATCGGGCTGACCAACATTATTTACATTATAGCTGACATCTAATCGGCAAACATCGGAGATATTTCAGTTATATCATGGCGGTCAGTTTTATTTGTGGAGGAAATTAAACAAGAGTACCAGGAGAAAACCACCGACCTGTCGCAAGTCACTGATAGTCACTGATTGCATAGTTAGTTAATTATCCAACTACCATATATGATCACGACCACGACGGCCCCATTGTTTATAGTAGATTTTACATATAACATATAGCACTAAAAAATACTTAAAATTATATACATTTTCTGCCAATGATATTTTAATGATTATATTGCGTTGAAACTGAAAACGTCTTAAGAATCCATTTATTACAAACCGCCTTGTATAAATTGTCCACGTGAAATTGTCTATTATTTATATAATGATATGGTTTTCTGCAATATAAATATAATAGCTTGCATACATGTAATTAATTTTAAACAGTAATTCTACCACGTTTTGTATTAAAGAGCTAAAATTGCTATACCGTATGTAACTACTTTATCCTCCTATAGCACGCACATTCTGCATTTAAAACTTGCCTGCGTTTGCGGTATCAGTCTGTAAAACATGGCTGTTTTTCAATTCTGTATTTTTAGTATATCAGGAATTTGAATGCTAATTTCATCTTGACTTTTGTGCACTAAATTGCTATGAAATGCATTATGTCTGACTTAGAACGATATATTGGATGCTAAAAGGAACGTTCAAATGAAAACATTTTAGAAATACAATTATATTATACCGGTAGTTTCTTAGATACGTAGTTACATGCACAATTCTTCATCTGATATCTAATCCCATCGATTTTCACTTAAATTAAACATTGTAAGAACACATGTACTCTCCATACGGTTTGCATGTTTAGCTTACATGGTCAAAGGCCATGTAGGATTTTAGTATCACTTTGCGTCTGTCGTCTTTACCCCTTCCTCACATTTTAATCTCCTGGAACACTGCTCCGCCAAATGGAACCAAACTTGGAAAGAATTATTTTTGGGAAAGGGATTTAAATTTGTTTAAATAGATCCTCCATTTAGAAGGACTGGTATAAAGGGGATATTAGGTAAATCTTGACAATAATTCTTCTCAAAGATCAGTAACAGAAATGTTACAATATTTTGCTCTGTGGAATCTTAGGGATATTTGGAGTTGGATTTTTAAAATGAAAGTCATAGGGTATATGGGAACAAAGCACAAGTGCTCTAAGCTTAACGTATGTTTGAATCTGAAAAGAGAACAAACGTAAAAGCAACTAAAAAATTGCAAGAATCATCATTTTGATACATGGATTATATCAGGTTAATGGAAACCACAGAGTATATGGGATGCGAGCAGGGGCCGTCGTGGCCTTGATCCTATGGTGGCTGAATTTACAGCAATATATGCAACCAGTGCCTATCACCACTAAAGTTGGAATATAGAAAGCCGCTCTGACGAGGTGTACTCGATACAACATTATGTGATGTCACAAAGTTTGTCAGTGACTTGCAGCAGGTCGATGGTTTTCTTCGGGTATTCAGGTTTCCTACACCAATAAAATTGACCGCCACGATATAACTGAAATATTGTTGAAAGTGATGTTAAACACCATAAACCTAATGTTGACATTGTGTTTTAGAAGTTGAATAAACTGATTTCAAAAATCTGAAATTAATCCGTGCTTTTGTTAATTATCACTAACTGGTGCCTCACGGTATCTGTGGTCCAGGGACTTACAAAATCGTAATTTGTACGTGGCATCATAACTCACTTCAGCGACTGTAGCACCAACGTTACCAGTTTAATGTACGTGGCATCATAACTCACTTCAGCGACTGTAGCACCAACGTTACCAGTTTAATGTACGTGGCATCATAACTCACTTCAGCGGCTGTAGCACCAACGTTACCAGTTTAATGTACGTGGCATCATAACTCACTTCAGCGGCTGTAGCACCAACGTTACCAGTTTAATGTACGTGTCATCATAACTCACTTCAACGGCTGTAGCACCAACGTTACCAGTTTAATGTACATGGCATCATAACTCACTTCAGCGGCTGTAGCACCAACGTTACCAGTTTAATGTACGTGTCATCATAACTCACTTCAGCGATTGTAGCACCAACGTTACCAGTTTAATGTACATGGCATCATAACTCACTTCAGCGGCTGTAGCACCAACGTTACCAGTTTAATGTACATGGCATCATAACTCACTTCAGCGGCTGTAGCACCAACGTTACCAGTTTAATGTACGTGTCATCATAACTCACTTCAGCGATTGTAGCACCAACGTTACCAGTTTAATGTACATGGCATCATAACTCACTTCAGCGGCTGTAGCACCAACGTTACCAGTTTAATGTACGTGTCATCATAACTCACTTCAGCGACTGTAGCACCAACGTTACCAGTTTAATGTACATGGCATCATAACTCACTTCAGCGGCTGTAGCACCAACGTTACCAGTTTAATGTACGTGGCATCATAACTCACTTCAGCGGCTGTAGCACCAACGTTACCAGTTTAATGTACGTGGCATCATAACTCACTTCAGCGGCTGTAGCACCAACGTTACCAGTTTAATGTACGTGGCATCATAACTCACTTCAGCGACTGTAGCACCAACGTTACCAGTTTAATGTACGTGGCATCATAACTCACTTCAGCGACTGTAGCACCAACGTTACCAGTTTAATGTACGTGGCATCATAACTCACTTCAGCGACTGTAGCACCAACGTTACCAGTTTAATGTACGTGGCATCATAACTCACTTCAGCGATTGTAGCACCAACGTTACCAGTTTAATGTACGTGGCATCATAACTCACTTCAGCGATTGTAGCACCAACGTTACCAGTTTAATGTACGTGGCATCATAACTCACTTCAGCGACTGTAGCACCAACGTTACCAGTTTAATGTACGTGTCATCATAACTCACTTAAGCGACTGTAGCACCAACGTTACCAGTTTAATATACGTGGCATCATAACTCACTTCAGCGACTGTAGCACCAACGTTACCAGTTTAATGTACGTGGCATCATAACTCACTTCAGCGGCTGTAGCACCAACGTTACCAGTTTAATGTACGTGGCATCATAACTCACTTCAGCGACTGTAGCACCAACGTTACCAGTTTAATGTACATGGCATCATAACTCACTTCAGCGACTGTAGCACCAACGTTACCAGTTTAATGTACGTGGCATCATAACTCACTTCAGCGACTGTAGCACCAACGTTACCAGTTTAATGTACGTGGCATCATAACTCACTTCAGCGGCTGTAGCACCAACGTTACCAGTTTAATGTACGTGGCATCATAACTCACTTCAGCGGCTGTAGCACCAACGTTACCAGTTTAATGTACGTGGCATCATAACTCACTTCAGCGGCTGTAGCACCAACGTTACCAGTTTAATGTACGTGGCATCATAACTCACTTCAGCGGCTGTAGCACCAACGTTACCAGTTTAATGTACGTGGCATCATAACTCACTTCAGCGGCTGTAGCACCAACGTTACCAGTTTAATGTACGTGGCATCATAACTCACTTCAGCGGCTGTAGCATCAACGTTACCAGTTTAATGTACGTGTCATCATAACTCACTTCAGCGACTGTAGCACCAACGTTACCAGTTTAATGTACGTGGCATCATAACTCACTTCAGCGACTGTAGCACCAACGTTACCAGTTTAATGTACGTGGCATCATAACTCACTTCAGCGACTGTAGCACCAACGTTACCAGCTTAATGTACGTGTCATCATAACTCACTTCAGCGGCTGTAGCACCAACGTTACCAGTTTAATGTACGTGGCATCATAACTCACTTCAGCGGCTGTAGCACCAACGTTACCAGTTTAATGTACGTGTCATCATAACTCACTTCAGCGACTGTAGCACCAACGTTACCAGTTTAATGTACGTGGCATCATAACTCACTTCAGCGACTGTAGCACCAACGTTACCAGTTTAATATACGTGGCATCATAACTCACTTCAGCGACTGTAGCACCAACGTTACCAGTTTAATGTACGTGTCATCATAACTCACTTCAGCGGCTGTAGCACCAACGTTACCAGTTTAATGTACGTGTCAACAAAACTCACTTCAGCGACTGTAGCACCAACGTTACCAGTTTAATGTACGTGGCATCATAACTCACTTCAGCGACTGTAGCACCAACGTTACCAGTTTAATGTACGTGGCATCATAACTCCCTTCAGCGACTGTAGCACCAACGTTACCAGTTTAATGTACGTGGCATCATAACTCACTTCAGCGATTGTAGCACCAACGCTACCAGTTTAATGTACGTGGCATCATAACTCACTTCAGCGACTGTAGCACCAACGTTACCAGTTTAATGTACGTGTCATCATAACTCACTTCAGCGACTGTAGCATCAACGTTACCAGTTTAATGTACGTGGCATCATAGCTCACTTCAGCGACTGTAGCACCAACGTTACCAGTTTAATGTACGTGTCATCATAACTCACTTCAGCGATTGTAGCACCAACGTTACCAGCTTAATGTACGTGGCATCATAACTCACTACAGCGACTGTAGCACCAACGTTACCAGTTTAATGTACGTGGCATCATAACTCACTTCAGCGACTGTAGCACCAACGTTACCAGTTTAATGTACGTGGCATCATAGCTCACTTCAGCGACTGTAGCACCAACGTTACCAGTTTAATGTACGTGTCATCATAACTCACTTCAGCGATTGTAGCACCAACGTTACCAGCTTAATGTACGTGGCATCATAACTCACTTCAGCGACTGTAGCACCAACGTTACCAGTTTAATGTACGTGGCATCATAACTCACTTCAGCGACTGTAGCACCAACGTTACCAGTTTAATGTACGTGGCATCATAACTCACTTCAGCGACTGTAGCACCAACGTTACCAGTTTAATGTACGTGTCATCATAACTCACTTCAGCGACTGTAGCACCAACGTTACCAGTTTAATGTACGTGGCATCATAATTCACTTCAGCGACTGTAGCACCAACGTTACCAGTTTAATGTACGTGTCATCATAACTCACTTCAGCGACTGTAGCACCAACGTTACCAGTTTAATGTACGTGTCATCATAACTCACTTCAGCGACTGTAGCTTCAACGTTACCAGTTTAATGTACGTGTCATCATAACTCACTTCAGCGACTGTAGCACCAACGTTACCAGTTTAATGTACGTGGCATCATAGCTCACTTCAGCGACTTTAATGTACGTGTCATCATAACTCACTTCAGCGACTGTAGCACCAACGTTACCAGTTTAATGTACGTGGCATCATAACTCACTTCAGCGACTGTAGCACCAACGTTACCAGTTTAATGTACGTGGCATCATAACTCACTTCAGCGACTGTAGCACCAACGTTACCAGTTTAATGTACGTGGCATCATAACTCACTTCAGCGACTGTAGCACCAACGTTACCAGTTTAATGTACGTGGCATCATAACTCACTTCAGCGACTGTAGCACCAACGTTACCAGTTTAATGGACGTGGCATCATAACTCACTTCAGCGACTGTAGCACCAACGTTACCAGTTTAATGTATGCTACATCTTTTTTCTTCTTCTTTTGTCTTTGTTTTTGGCGATACACTAATTTTAATCAGATTGGATCAATTCTAGTTACAAGGTATGATATTTGTATTTCAGAGCCGAATAATTGGCGAAATTCTTCTAGAGATACATAGAGAACTTTTCATATTCATCCTGTTTGTTTTACAATATTTAACAGTATTTTGGACAAACTAGTGAAACTACGAATAAAAACACTACACTTCACTTAAAAACATATAGAACATGCTTTCTCACGAGAGTGTTTGAACTTCTGGCAGATCGTTGGTTTTCTCCTGGTTTCCTCCACCAATAAAACTGATCGCCACGATATACATGTAACTGAAATATTGTTGAAAGTGGCGTAAAATACCAAAACCCTAACCATAATCCGGGTATGTTTGATTCTGGTGCCAACTGCTAACATGATTACACCTCCGGAGAGTTGTATCCCATTGATCGACTACTGTTCTATACAAACATTCTTGTGAATCTCTACAGTATGTTATGTTACCTAATTAACTGGCATCGCTACACTGATGGAGATTAACTTTAGCCAATACAAGTGTGTAATGGTTAGCGTGCTCGCCTCGAGTGCAGTAGATCGTGGATTCGGGCTCCGGTCGACTCAAACAAAACTTATATAAAATATGCATTTGTTACTTCTCGGAGTCAGGATAATGTATCCTAGTGTAGCGACATGTCTACCCCGGACTGTTGTTTCGGTGAGCTAGCACTACAACGGTGCAATTAAGCGTGTTGGTCTAGTACAAAGCGGACATCATCACCATGCATAAATTAGCCAAATATTGTTCAGTTGGCGTAATCATCATAGGACCAACTTTATTAAAAACGCGTCGTGCGCGCTAAAATTGATATATATATGTTTTTATTAACTGTGAACGTTATTCTTGAATATCCTCGTCAGTTTGATAACTTTGTCAGTAATTCGTGTAGATGTGACGTAATCCATAACATATACATTTGTGTGAATCCTGTAAATCTAAAAGTAATCCTTAATTTTATCAGTTTTAATATTATCGGTAATCATGGAAACGTAAAGTAATCCATAATTATGCTGGTCCGTATATGTTAATAGTGGATACTCCTTAACTATTATTATCGGTAATTCGTGTAAATGTTAAAACATAAATTTTATCTATATGTGTAACATCATACTGGACAATTTAATATTATACTAGATCATTTAAACCTCATACTTAACACCATATTTGTCCATTTAAGATCATACTGGGCAATTTAACTTTATTCTTTGCAATTTAACATTGTACTGGGCAATTTAACTTTATTCTTTGCAATTTAACATTGTACTGGACAATTTAACATCAATTTGGACAATTTCACGTCATACTGGATAATTTAACATAATACTTGGCAATTTAACATCACACTGGACAATTTAACATAATAGTGGACGATTCAACATCATAGTGGACGATTTAACATCATACTGGGCATTCTAAAATCATACTTGAAAATTTAACATTATAGTGGTCAATTTAACATTACACTGGGCAATTTAACATTATACTAGACAATCTAACATTATACTTGGTAATTTAACATTATACTGGACAATCATACATCATATTAGACAATTCAACATTATACTAGATAATTTAATATCATATTGGACATTTCAACAGTATACTAGAGAATTTAACTTTATACTAGACAATTTAACATTATACTAAACAATTTAATATCATACTGGACAATTTAACATGATGACCAGCATGCGTCAGTAATGTACGTGTAATTGAGCTCTCTGAAAAATGGGGATATTATGATGGATAACTACAACATAGAATGTCAAAACCTGTCAGACTGTTACACTACTTAATATTACATATATATTGGTGCTGCAAATAGTGTTTTAGGCAATATAAAGGACTTTATTACAATTGTAAACATTGTCAACAACTCACTGACCAGAGGTCAAAATGGAAGGTGACATGGCCGCCCCCACAGATGTAAACAATGACAACAAGTTTGAAATTTTAAATACCAGTTCTCAGCCTAATGTATCAATAACTCGTTCCTCTAATAAAAGGTCAAATCCAGACAGCCCTGATACTTTGCCAGCCACTCAAAAACAAACTTTACGACAAATACGGCGTCAGAATTCCGTCGGTGATCTGAGTGATCTTGGCACCAACAAGAAGACCCTTGTATCAAGAAAAAACATTACAGACAAAGTTCTTGAGGCTCTTACAAGTCCTGATGTCCTTAATAAAATAATTCCTGTACTATCCGAAAAAATTGGCGAAACTATTTCTACGTTAATAGAATCGGAAATTCAGGCTTGCGTTGAGACTCATATTAACCCATTAAAAGAAATAGTCCATAAGCAGGAAAAAACGATTGAAAACCACGAACAAAAGATATGTAAACAATTCATCCAAATCAACACATTAGAGAGAACCGTTAAAGATCAGTCACTAGCAATAGACGAACACGGTGCTGAACTAGAATCACTCTACAAAAAAATGAGCGAGTTGGAAATTCGATTAGAAAGCCAGGAGCAATACTCCCGCCGAACTAGTTTGCGCTTTCATAACATCAAAGTACCAGTCAACGAACGGGGTCGAATCATTCATCCAGTAAACACCGACGATTTGATATTGGATATTTGTAATAACTTGCCGGGTGTGAACTTGACCATTAATGACATTGGAAGAAGTCATGTCATTGGGAGGGCCAAATCAGGAAAGTGTCAAGTAATAGTCCGCTTTCTTTCATACCGCACCAGAAATCTAGTCTACACTAACAAGAAATCTCTCCGTGCCAACCCTGATGGAATATTTATCACAGAAAACCTAACACCTTACCGAACAAATCTTACCAAGAGACTATCACAATTAAAATTTGACAAACAAATCGCAGCTTACTGGACATCCGATGGACGCATATTTGTGAAAAGGACTGAAACCAGCAGAGAGGAAATAGTCACAAACTTTGATGACATTACATCTCTCGAGTGTAGGTCTCATCGTCAATCCATGCGAAATAGTCAAGATAGTCCACCTGTCTTAGCTAGGAGCCCTGAGCATCCGCGTCCCGAAACTGAATCTGTCGTTTAGACTCTGATCCAACCGATCATAACTAGGACTAACGTTTAATTGTGTTTGTGTGTTTGTGTGTGGTTCTTTTTTTTTATTATGTTAAATTGTCACTGTAAAACAATCATCACTTGTGTAATGCCCATTTTTTTTTCTCTCTCGCTCTCTTACAATCATGTTAATATCCAATATATTACAGTGGAAAGTCTGGTCAAGAAATGTCGGTCTTATGGTCTAAAAAAACCATAATTAATAAATTCGCATATGCTTCTTGTGAAAACATAAGACTTCTGATAATGTGCTTAGTTATATGAGCATTGTATGTAGTATTTGCATGTGTATATGGGGTTGTTGTGTTTATCACCACTTTCGACAATAGTTCAGTTGTATCGTGGATGTCAGTTAATTGGTGTATCTGTAGGCCGGAGTATCTGGAGAAATCCACCGACCAGCCGCAAGTGGTTGACAAGCTTTATACTTATACACATTTGTATATGTATGTACAATGCCCAGTATGGCCCCAGTAAATACTACCTGCCCAATAGAAATTATGTATACATGTATAATGAGACAGTATAGGGACTTTCTCAAAGGTGTACAATCAACCCACTGCCCCTTAAGAGATATACTTTTGTTGATATATTCTTAGATAACAAGATTATATAAATTTGATTGATGCACCCTCCAATTATAGAGGTAACCAGATGTCATATGCTAAAATGATAAATGTCTCTGATTTATTGATTATTTTTATTATTATTACTGGTTATACATTTACATTTATGTTGAAAAACTGTTACTAATATTTTTCACATATATATTATTAACTATTATTGTTGATGTACATACTGAAATTCGTAAATACGGACAGGTCTCTTGTGTAAAATAGAAGATTTCTGGTGAAGTGTATTGAAATAGGCATATTTTTTCTTCTTCTCCTTTAATACCATATGATGGCCTCAATAAATATCAAGGACATCATACTTAGCCAATAGAAATTGTTACATTTAGGGAAGTTCTCAAAATCGTACTTTAAATCTAGCTACTCCTAAAGGGAAACGCAACCGTTGATACATTCTATAAAAAAAAAAAACGAAACTATATAAATCTCTTTATAATTTTTTTTTTTTTTCTTAATTGATGAATTTATAAAAGATATACTTTTCCATTATGAAGATAGCTGTAGTTACATATGCCAGAATTGATCGGATTTCTTTTTTCTATATATACTGTTACGGTAGAACAATTTACCTGTCAGCTTGTTTCATTATTTTTTATAAATATGTTTCATTTGAAATTAGTTTATTATTGCTTGTGTATTTACTGGTTAATTATTTTGTTCCAAAAATGTTAATTTGTGTAATTATGAGTTTCTGTTGATGTTAGGACTGATGTCTTATCACTCCAAGGTTTATATGTAAAATTGTCAAGTCATTTTCATAGAATGAGGTTTTTATACTATAACAACAATATGATAATTGTATTATAATTATAACTCAAACTGACGATAAGACAATTCTCAATTTTAACCAAGACTTGAGTTTCCTGCGAAAATTCCATTTTTTTTTGTATTATTATTGATTTGATTATTTTTTTTTCTGATACAAATTGTAGCAGTCTACCCGAATGACATTTTCTTCCCATTTTAAACTGTAATTATGGAATAAATCCCCATTTCTGTATAAATTTCATTTATACCTCACTTTTGAAAATGGCTTTTTGTTTAATGTTTATTATTTTTATAAATCTGTTTATTTGTTTTCCTTCTCTATCTTTCTCTTTCAAATTATGTATCCAATTATGTGATGATGTGTGTGCACGTGGTGTTCAAGTTGTAAATTACTCGGTGATCTGTTCCTGTAAAATGAATTGTATAATATTAAACCCTAATGGGTAATAGTATAGAAGACTACAGGGCAGCCATCGGACTATTTCATATACGCATAAAAGGAAACCGTCGACCTTTTAAGTTTAATTTTCCTGTTTATTCTTATCAAGAAATACTACTTACTAATTTTCGATGTACATTTCTCGCTCTCTCTACTTCAAAGCCTACATCCTAATATAGACATTATTTTTCTGTTGTTTGTATTACAATATATCCTGATCATTGGTAACGTTGAAGTTAATCCAGGTCCAGAATTAATAAATCATTCAAGTGTTAGTGATAATTCCATTTCAATATGTAACATAAATATTCGTAGTGCGCGGAACAAATTAGATTTTCTTAATAATTTCACTGACGAATTTGATATCATTGCTGTAACAGAAACACATTTACATCCAAACATCAGTAATAATGATATTGAGATTGATTCCTTTTCAAAACATATAATCCGTAAAGATCGAAACAATGCAGGCGGGGGTCTTCTGATTTACTTCAAAGATTATATTTCAGTTATCCGTAAAAATGAACTCGAAAATCACATTGATGAATCCATCTGGGTAGAAATACAAGGTAAGGGTACGACGTTTTTATTATGTAGTACATATAGACCTGAATGGACAGACGCCGACTACTGGACACGACTTAATCATGCTATAGGGATGGGTTATCAGATTAATCAAAACATAATACTAACAGGTGACCTGAATTCAGATTTATTTACTTCTCATAACAATAAATTGATTGACACAATGAATTTGTTTAATTTGACGAATGTTATTGAAAAGCCCACGAGAGTTACGGAACACAGCAGTACGCTGCTTGACCCTATTATAATAAGCGATTCTATACATTATTCTTTTTCGGATGTTTTGAAAGTCCCATCTGATATAAGTGATCATGATGCATCAATAATTTTTATAGAATGTCCTAAATTTCAAACCAGATCATTTCAAAGGGAGGTATGGTTATATGAACGAACTGACAATGAAAAAATTGCAAGCAAACTAGATACCGTCGATTGGAATGCATTACTTTCTGACTCTCAGGATGTTGATGAAATGTGTAATACTTTCACCGAGACATTCCTCAGAGTCGCAAGGGAGTGCATTCCAACCAAAATTGTCACAATACGTAATAACGATCGACCATGGTTTAATAGTGAACTCAGAAGAGAAATTAGAAAACGAGACCGTATTCGTAAGACAGTAAAAAAATATAGCAAACAATCAGATATCGACAAATACAAGAAATAGAGAAATAGAGTTAATAACTTAAAAAAGATTGCTAAAGAACATTTTGAACAAAATTTAGACAATATAATCTTAGAAAATATATCAAATCCAAAAACTTACTGGAAAATAATGAAGATGTTAATTAAATCTAATAAAGGATGTAGTAATATACCCCCTCTCCAAAATATAATTCAGGATGAAGGACTAGAGGAGATAGTTTACGGAGACGACGAGAAGTGCGAATTACTAAATAAATATTTTAGTTTTATTTCTTCATTGGAAGATGCGAACGTTCCTCTTCCAGATATTGAACTTAAGACCGATAATTTTCTACGAGATATAGTCATTACCACAGAGGAGATTGTTGATATTATTAAAATAATAAATCCTAATAAGGCATCGGGGCCAGATATAATAAGTCACAAAATATTAAAAATCTGTCCTGAAAAAATAGCAGCCCCTCTCCAAATAATTTTTAATAAATCTCTTCTCCAATGTAAATATCCAACCAGCTGGAAGATTGCACATGTGATTGCTATTTTTAAAAAAGGTGACAAGTCATTACCGTCTAATTATAGACCTATATCTCTCATAAGTTGTGTTGGAAAAATAATGGAACGAGTTATCTACAAATATGTATTTAACCATCTACAAAGAAACAAGTTAATTTATGAATATCAATCTGGTTTTCTCCCAAAATATTCAACAGTACACCAACTATTAGAAATGTATAACTGCATTTTAAATTCACGAGAAAAAAAGGAAATTAGCTGTTTTGTATTCTGTGACTTTTCTAAAGCATTTGATAAAGTTTGGCATAAAGGGTTGATACATAAAATTAAATCATACGGTGTGGATAGTAATTTATTAAATTGGTTCTCTAGTTACCTGCAAGATCGACAACAGAGAGTATTAATAAACAAGTCGTCTTCTTCACTTTGCAATGTTTCAGCTGGTGTACCCCAAGGATCAGTACTAGGCCCTCTATTATTTATTATGTATATCAACGATATTGCTGAGAAGTTAATCTCTCTTACCCGACCTTTCGCAGATGACACTTCCTTCAGCTATTCCAACCATGATGAATTACAGATAAAAACTGTGATTGCTCACGATTTGAAAGAGCTGGATGAATGGTCAAAGAAATGGTTGATGACTTTTAACTCAGATAAAACAGAAATTATGCTATTTTCAAATACGGATATTCCAGAATTCAATTTTACATTTAATGAAAGAACTATTCCTATTACAAATTCTCACAAACATTTGGGAGTTACATTTAGCAGCGATGCTAAATGGAATATACATGTCGAAAATATATTGTTAAGTATTTACAAACACCTGAATGTTCTTCGAAAGTTAAAATATAAACTTTCTCGGAAAAATCTAGAGAAATTATATTTAGTTTATATCAGACCAATTTTTGAATATGCTTGTGAAGTATGGGATAATTGTGGGGTAGGGAATTCTAATAAGCTTGACCATTTGCAACTTGAGGCTGCTAGAATCGTTACTGGTCTTCCAATATTTGCTAGTTCAATTTTAATTTATAAAGAATTAGGCTGGGAATCATCGGCAGAAAGAAGAAAAAGGAGAAAATTACAAATGTTTTATAACATACAAAATAATAATGCACCCATGTATCTTTGTGACTTAATTCCACCATCAATTCAAAGTACAACCGTTTATCCATTGCGTAATGGAAGTGATATTATAATGCCATTTTGTAGACTATCGAATACTTATGATTCATTTATTCCTTCAACTATACGTCAATGGAATAGCTTAGATCCATCTCTTCGAAATGTGGATTCTATTGCAAAATTTAAAGCTGAATTAAGAAAGCGGAAAGATATTAGCCAAGTTCCTAAACATTACGAAATTGGACCTCGAAAACTGAATATTATTTTAACCCAGCTTCGATGTTTTGCTTCTTTTTTGAATTACGATTTGTTCCAAGTAAATATAGTCTCAGGTCGTCTTGTCGTTGTGGTGCCAATCGCGAAGACTCCTATCATTTCTTCTTCGATTGTTCCCATTATTCAAATATAAGACATACATTGTTTCAAAATCTCAACTGGCTACCTAATTATTGTGCTTTAGACCTTACACTTTTGACCTGTGGTAATCCTACACTCCCGTATGAACAGAACGAAATTATTTTTAAGCATGTGTTTGAATATATAAAGAGGTCTGAAAGGTTTCTTATTGTCTAGTTGTTCACCAAAACAACAATCGCACACATCACCACCACTAACCCTCTCTCTCATTCCTTTCTTCATTCTCTGTTTTAGTTCAATCTACACATATTAATGTAAGAAATATTTATATACATGCATGCTCTATCAAATAATGTTGTAACTTATTGTATATAGGAGAAGACTTCATAAGTTTGTTTAACTTGTGTCTTATCTTTTTTGCACATTTGAGCAAATAAAATATGTTTAAACTAAAAAAAACAATTTAACATTATACTGGGCAATTTAACATCATACTGGAAAATTTCACATCATACTGGAAATTCTAACATTATAATAGGCAATTTAATATTGTAATGGAAAATTCAACATCATATTGGACAATTCAACATCATATTGGACAATTTAACCTCATATTGGACAATTCAACATCATATTGGATAATTCAACATCATATTGGACAATTTAACATCATATTGGACAGTTTCACATCATATTGGATAATTTCACATCATACTCCCATATGCGACAATTTGTACTCATTTTAATTATATTGACTGAACAATTTAACATCATATTCGACAATTTAACCTTCGAACTCATACACACAGAAATAACAACGACAGATGGCGATAAACATACAGGTCCTGATCCTAGACGAGCTCAAAAACGTGGCGGGGTTATGTTTGTTCCTATATAAAAAAAAAAGATGACCTCATTTTACTACAAATATAATATACTTACACATGTGTAATTGGTATATAGATTATTACTAAATCGTCAGACACAAATAAACCTTTATCGACATATTAAACATAACGTATTCTCCATGAAGCATATCATCTAACAAAAATATCAGATACACAAGGCGGCCGTCGTGGTCGTGATCGTATGGTAGTTGCATTTACAACTATATTTGCAATCAGTACCTATAACCACTAACGTTGTGAGTTCGAATCCCGCTAGGCCGATACACCATTATGTGATAAAGTTTGTCAGTGACTTGTGGCAGGTCTATAAACTATGAAGAAGCTCACTATAATTTTGATAACTGTAATACAATTGAAAAATTAATACAATACTAAATCCATCAACAGCTGAAGATATCAAAACAGTAGTTTTTCATATGTAACAGTCATTAGAACTGAGGAAAGGAGACATATAACCAGTCGAACCTACCCATGCAGTCACCTCTATTAAGCAGTCACCTCTATTAAGTGGTCACCTGTATCAAGTGGTCACCTGTATCAAGTGGTCACCTGTATTAAGCAGTCACCTGTATTAAGCAGTCACCTCTATTAACTGGTCACCTGTATTAAGCAGTCACCTCTATTAAGCAGTCACCTGCACTAAAAGGTCACCTTTGTCTTGTCTTGTCTTAGAAAATTTCATATGAATTGAAACTCTTTTAAGAGGTCACCTCTCTTATGAGGCCACTCATTCTTTGTCCCAAAGGAGACCTCTTAATACATGTTTGACTACATTTTTTGGTCTTATTGTTTTTTGGGTATTTGTAATTTGTACTGCTACAATCCAATTGCAATTTCCTTAGCAAATAGATCAAGTTAAATTAAACGTAAATTTAAAATATACATTTGTATAGCAAAGAAGTGATTTAATACACTTTTCAGATTCTCACTTTAAAGTAATATGAAAGGCAAATATCGTGGAATTTTTTTTATTAAATATTTTCACTTAATATGTCACTTAATTTTAACTAAATTCAACCGCATAACATTAAAAATCCGCTCAAAATATTTGACAGCAGATAATTCTGTTTTCCAGTACAGTAATGCAAATAATATGCGCGTGACACAAGATTTGAACTCTTTCGGTGAGATTATCGCTCATGCACAATGTTCAGTTGATGAAAATATATATATATATATATTCCGTGTGTACCACATAAGAATAATTGAGAAAAAAAAATTGGTTCACACGACATGACAGACAGATTCCTCAATAATCATTGTCAGGAGTATGTGCGTGCTTACCTCAGCATCCATGATTGTTTATCTTTTCTTCACGAGGTCATGATCGGCAATCATCGGACCAAAGCTTTTCTTCACGAGGTTATGATCGGCAATCATCGGAACAAAACAACCGAAAGTTAATCTGTCTCCACAATAATGGCGAGGACGATAAACATGCACATGGATTTGCAGATTTCTAGTTGTTGGGGACATATTTCGACTTGAAACATGCATGAATAGCTTAGTAAAGGTACCGCTGTATTCCAAATTGATTTTTCAGGGGAAATTTTTCTTCACCCAAAACTGGTGTAATATTACTTTAATTTGATTTAAAATCACATCAATACTGTAATGGTTATCGTGCTCTCCTCGAGTGCTGTAGAACGTGGGTTCGAGCCCAGGTGGGGTCAAATAAAAGAATGTAAAATTGGTACATTTTTTTTAGTTGCTGCTTCTCCTCTAAGCATATTGCATATATGACAAAAACCAAAATCTGGTGAGTTCGGTGTCAGGATAATGTGTCCTGGTGGGGAGACATCTCTACCCACGGAATGTTGTTTCGGTGAGCTTGCATTGTGAAAATTCAACTCAGCGTGTTGGTCTAATAAAAAGCGGACATCATCATCATCACATCGAAATCTAATTTGTTCTCGCCATGATATAGCTGATAAATTGCTCACTTGGTGTTAAACAACAATCAATCACTCACTTATATAATGATTTGGATATTGCGGAGATATTTCCATCCCTCCTTTGGTGGGATCATGGATCGTTGTACTTCGTTGATGTATGCTTTTCCTCTCTTTTTGTCTCACGTTGATCTTATATCATCTTCGCTAGCCAAGGGTTACGATTCGGGTCCCCCTTCTCTCCACCCTTGGCAGATCTAGAATACATTTTGAGGATTCGCACTTTAATATTTCATTGGTTACGGCTACCAGTACACGTATCCAATCAGAAGACGTTTTACACGGAACACATGTTATCCACGAAATGTAAACAAAAATGGCACCGGAATGCTCTCATATGACAACGATTTGCCACTTCCCGTTTTGGTTCCAATGAAAACATCTTTCCCGTCTGCCAAAGCTTTGAAACTTTCACTTGGTTGACAGTAAGTGCTTCCAAATTAAATTTATCACAAATAAGTTTTTATTCACTGGGCGCTGCCATTTTCAACTCTCCAACATACGTATAACAAAACGATTCTGATTGGCTGGCGATGACGACTATCTAAGGGGCGCAACTTCGATAAACCACCAGGTGGCATTGCGCGCGAATTTCAAAATGTATTCTAGATCCGCCAAGGGTGGAGAGAAGGGGGACCCGAATCGTAACCCTTGGCTAGCGAAGATGATCTTATATATAATCCTTCCATCTCACACAGTGCCAGATTTACATATAGGCTTAGCAGGCTGAAGCCTATGGCCATAAAATTTAGGGTGTCTCTGGTCAAGGTGTATAATATGTTTACACGGTCATTGGACTTTCATACTTATGCTGTCATTACGCACTGTTCTCTCTCAACAGGCCTTCAGTAATTTTCTTTGCACAGTTGCATTCCACTTCAGCATATTCCAGAATTCTAAACACACTTCATCATCATCATCATCATCATTATCATCATCATCATCATCATCATCATCATCATCATCGCATTTATTCAAATTGATTAAACAATCTTCCATCTTCCTCTATTCGTGCGGGTGGGGGATTTGGAGGGGCGTAGTGAAATAGCCTAGGGTCTCTTTCCATCTAAATCCGGTCCTGATCTCACATCAAAGACGTTCCTATAGTTCCAGCTGTCTAGTTAAATGTATTATCTTAGCTCTAAATCAAATACAATTTCTACACTGAGTCACTCTAGAAAATCACCTTAACATAAAACAATGACTGAAGGTAAGAAATGGCTGTTCAAATTGTTGATGTCGGTCGAATTGTTCAAAGTCACTGTTTAAACTTTCTTTTCATGATTTAAACTTGTCAAGTCAGTCATGTGTATAAACATTTCCTTTTTTTTTAAATTGAGAATTAATATTTAAATGTAATTTTTTTTTTTTTTTTTATGTGTGATGCATAAAGAATTTAAATATTTTTATGCATTGGTTTATAAAATATAGATAATTTTCAGGTACAATTTAATTAAGACTATACAAAAAAAAATCTATTATACATGTAGCCCAAATCCATACTCTGATTTCAAATTTCTGGCCCACACCATACAATGGTCATGCTTATGATTTGGTCAACTGAATGTATAGCGACCCGTGCATTTCATGCACTTGCATATTAAATTCAAACTTCATTTAAGAGAACAACTTACACATGCCTGAAATATGAAGGATTAATGTAGTCTTTCACTTAAAACATAATTGGGGCCGCCGTGGTCGTGATCGGTTTGGTAGTTGGATTTACAACTACACGTGCAATCAGTGCCTATTACCACTAACGTTGTGAGTTCGAATCCCGCTCAGGCGAGGTGTACTCGATACAACATTATGTGATAAAGTTTGTCAGTGACTTGCAGCAGGTCGATGGTTTTCTCTGGGTACTCCGGTTTCCGCCACCAATAAAACTGACCGCCACGATATAACTGAAATATTGTTGAAAGTGGTGTTAAACACCATAACCATAACCCTACATTTCACGATATAATTACCCTTCTGTACTGGTGAAGGTTACCAGGGTTCAAACTGCCAGAGGTGATAAAGCGCATCCACCTGTGACGAATAAGGTTGTCTTATCGCAGTGCCGGATTTACCTATAGGCTTGATAGGCTGAAGCCTATATGTATAGGAGAATGTCCAAGTAACTCTCCATTCCTTAAAAATAATGAAGCCGAGGCCCATTGTTTTTAAGGAATGGAGAGATACGAGGACATTCTCCAACTTAAAATCCACCCATTGTACTTTATTAATTTTATTAATTATCAATCTTGTAACAAAAAAAGTTTGTGTATAGTATCTAAAGTACAAAGAGAACAATAACTCTCCATTCCTTAAAATAATGGAGAGTTTTGACAATAGATTTACATCACAGGTGGATTTTAAGGTCTCATCATCTGGAGACCTCTGGTAAAGGCTTATAATTTTTTTGACATTGTCAATTTGTCATAGACCTTACACATGCTATCATAACGCATTGTAGTCTCTAAACAACCCTTCTGTAATTTTCCTTGCACTCCCATTTCAGAATAATACTGTCTTAAGCCAATGACTTGACACTAGCATTGATTTCTGTAATGATTATGTCCTTCCAGGAAAGCAATGAGATAGATAAGCTGAAAACACTAGAGCCTCACCTGATTATTCATATTCAAGTTTGTATTCAATGTTCAATAAAGTCTGGATTTTAAGAACAAATATTATATTCATTTTTACATAGGATCGAATGTTCAATTGTAACCCATTAAAGAAGGATTTCAATTAAAATAAAAAGAAAAAGGGGGCGCTGTTCAGTAAAAGACAGAGGGAACTGACATATTACCGAAAGCACTTAACACAATTCATTCAACAACAACAACAAAAACATCAAAATTGGATAAAAGATAAAAATTATAAATAACTATCAAATATGCAAAATTTCGAAATTTGTATCCCTTTCTGGAATGAAATAGCACATTTCTATGGCCCACCAATAATATTTTAAAATGAACATTTTGCAAAAACTACATTCAAATTGGATTAAAAATAAAACCTTTAAAATTTAGGAAATTTGCAATTTTCGGTCTCTTTCGGTCAAGTTTATCTCGGAAACCGTAAAAGATAGAGGACATCCGTCGACATACTGCCGAAAGCTCTCAATACAATTCATTCAACAACAACAAAATGACATCAAAATTGGAATAAAAATAAAAATACTATAAACTTTTCAAATATGCGAAATGTCGAATTTGAAACCCTTGTAGACCCCTTTATGAAATTAAAAAGTTAAAAGAAAATGATGGTCAATCAATAACTCATAAAGATGAACACTCTGCAAAAAAATGCATTACAATTGGATAAAAATTTTATAAAAAGTTCATTTTTGTTTAATTCCCTCCTTTTGACCCCTTTTATGTCAAAAACGACAATAGTTATATAATGACGTGATGCATGTTTCTGAAAGGGATTTTCTTAAGGAATGCATTAAAAAAAAATCCTCATCAAAAACAAATGAACAATAAATAATTTATACTCTTTGGGCCTCTTGTTTCTTTTGTGTACTTCTGATCAGCATTAAGCATAAACTATCTATTGAACACTCCTACCAAGTTGGTTCCAATTGGCGTGGGGGTTTCAGAGAAGAGGATTAAAATGCAAAAGTTTACGGACGACGACGGACGCCAAATGATGGTTATACATCGCATGACCCTTTGGATCAAATGAGCTAGTAAAGTGTTATCAGACATCACATTTGTTTCGACATCGTGGCGCAAGAAATGTTCTTCCAAAAGATGTAAAGAGAGCCGCGGCCTAATTGCCGCTACTGATCACACCTGCTGATCCCATGCTTTGTAGGTATATTATTGGCTTCACTGAATTTTGTTTAAAATACTCTTTCATCTTCCTCTAGTCGCAAGGGCGGTGGCGTTGGGAGGGACTTCGCTTGTGGAATACCCTAGGACCTCTCTTCGTCTAAATCCGGTCCTGCCTTATCGATTAGGGGAGGTTGTCGGGTTATAATGCGAAAAGCTTGGTCGTGAACCATTGTGTGTATCGTGTTTGGAGGGGGCAACGCTCCTTGCATGTTAGAGACCTCTTTTTGTAGATTTCGAGAATAGGTAGGTACATTGTAGCCCCTACAAAGGACTAAATATTTCGTCCCTACCCAACTCTTCATATCACATGACAATCCCAATGTAACTACTCTGTCATCCTTGCGACTCATTGAATAACGTTTTTTAGCTCGATTTTTCGAAGAAAAAAAGTCGAGCTATTGTCGTCACTCCGGCGTCAGCGTCTGGGTCGGTTAAGTTTTTGGTTAAGTTTTAGGTTAAGTTTTCGGTTAAGTTTTTTGTCAGAGTCCATTTCTCAAAAACTATCAAAGGTATCCATTTGAAACTTGGAATACTTATTCACTATCAAAAGAGGAACAAGGCAGATGACCGTGATTTGTATATCCAGAGTTATCTGTCCTTGTTTCGACATTAGTACATAGAAATTAGGGATATTTTTTTAGTATGATTAAAATTTCTCAATAACTATCAAAGCTATTAACTTGAAACTCAATACACTTGTAGAAAGGGTTGACCCCAATCTGTTGACAAGAGAAGAAAACTCCATCCAGCATTTTATTTGAGTTATTCCCCTTTTGACTTGGAATTTCTTCAAAAAATACAATTTCTCAATAATTATGATAGGCATTGAAATGAAACTCAACATACCTGTTCACTATCAAATGGGGAACCCATTACAACTAGGCAGATGACCCTGTGATTTGCATATCCAGAGTTATCTGCCCTTGTTTCGACATAGTACATAGAAATTTGGGATATTTGTATAGTATAATTAAAATTTCTCAATAACTATCAAAACTATTAACTTGAAGCTCAATGCACTTGTCGAAAGTGTCGATCCCAATCCAGGGGCGGATCCAGGGGGGCGCACCCCCTAAAATTGGAAAAAATATGATTTTGTGGCGTAAAATCGTGATTTTTCACACGAAATACCCCAAAAATGTTCGCGCCCCCCTCCGCTGGGCGCAATTTTTTTAAGTGCCCCCCCTAACTTGAAATCCTGGATCCGCCCCTGCAATCTGTTGACAAGAGAAGAAAACGCCATCCAGCATTTTATTTGAGTTATTACCCCTTTTTGACTTAGAATTTCTTCAAAAAATACAATTTCTCAATAATTATGATAGGCATTGAAATGAAACTCAACATACCTGTTCACTATCAAATGGGGAACCCATTACAACAAGGCAGATGACCCTGTGATTTGTATATCCAGAGTTATCTGCCTTTGTTTCGACATAGTACATAGAAATTAGGGATATTTTTTTAGTATAATTAAAATTTCTCAATAACTATCAAAGCTATTAACTTGAAACTCAATACACTTGTAGAAAGTGTTGACCCCAATCTGTTGACAAGAGAAGAAAACGCCATCCAGCATTTTATTTGAGTTATTCCCCTTTTTTGACTTAGAATTTCTTCAAAAAATACAATTTCTCAATAATTATGATAGGCATTGAAATGAAATTCAACATATCTGTTCACTATCAAATGGGGAACCCATTACAACTAGGCAGGTGACTCTGTGATTTGTATATCCAGAGCTATCTGCCCTTGTTTCGACATAGTACATAGAAATTTGGGATATTGTTTTAGCATAATTAAAATTTCTCAATAACTATCAAAGCTATTAACTTGAAACTCAATACACTTGTAGAAAGGGTTGACCCCGTTCTGTTGACAAGAGAAGACAACTCTATCCAGCATTTTATTTGAGTTATTTCCCTTTTTTTACTTGCATATTTGCTTATATGACCATTATAGTTAGAAGTATGTATAACTTTGTAAATTGCTTGCAGTTTAATATCAGATACGAAAAAGTCGAGCGTCCAGCACCCGTGGGCGGTGCTCTTGTTTTTTTAATAATCCAAACTTTGCTAATTTGACTCCATTAATATAATCTAAATAACGGGAGATCAAAGCCGTAACTAGGTTCTGGTAGGAGTCCAAGTTGGGATCCCTTCCCCCATGAAGCTGCGGCTTTATTTGAAATTGCAAGGGCAATTTGGCTATGAAAATGATCGAACACATGTAAATGGTTGTTTTAGTAGTCAAAATTACCATCCAACTGACATGTGGTATTCATGGCTTGAAAAAGAAGGAAGCAGGGCCGGATTTAGATGAAGAGAGGCACTAGGCTATCCTACTTGCGAGGCCCCTCCCAATCCCCACCCTTGTGAATAGAGTAAGATGAAAGAGTATTTTACACAAAATTCAATGAAGCCGAGGATGATGACAGATGCTGTAAATTCACATAAATTGTGCCGCAATTCACAATTCATCGTCAAAAGAAAATTAGCCACGACATTGAAAAGAAAATTTATGTCTGGCAACACCTTGTTTTTGTCAACTTATCTATCTCACTGTTTTTATGGAGGGACAAAATAAACACAGAAATCAATGCTAGTGTTGCCTTATTGGCCTTATTATTCTGAAATGGAGTGCAAGGAAATTACAGAAGGGTCATGGCAGCATGTGTAGGAAAGGTCTATGACATTGACAAAAATATTTTACATCTTGTCCAGAGGCCCCTTAGATGTTGAGGTCATAGGCTTCAGCCTATCACGTCATGTGCAGTGGTTATATGTGTTCAATGAAAAAAAGGCAAATCGAAATAAATTCAAAAATATAGTACGACAATGTGCGATACATGTAGTAGGTATGATTAAGGTATGCCCCCTTCGTAATACGGCGGGGCATATAACAACTATCTTATTCAATGGCGATACCAGAACCACAAAAATCTTCCGAAAACAAATATTTAGGTAATCGCATGCTTGTTATACTCGAAGATCAACGCAGTCATACAAGGAAAGCTTTAATTACCAAAATTATATGAAAACAAAATAACTATGAAACGAGATGAAGGACCATAAAATATATGTCTGGCACCATAGCTGAGAAACCGAAAAATGCCTACCCTAACATTGTTATGGTCATTTTGGCTTAAGCACTGTTAAACTTTGGATTTCTTCCCCATTAACTTAATGTGAAAATATTTTGAAAAAAAAAATCCCTACCTACCTACCCTATTTTTTTTAGGGATGAAACCTTAAACACACATATATTTTTTTGGGGGCAAAATACCCTACATAATGAAATTTGAACTAGATCTGTATGTGATGTCCTTAACAACATTTCCAAACAAGTGATTTTAACGTGATTATGTTTATGTATTTTAAGTTATTCCACGGAAACCACTTCTTGACGAACGGACGGTAATATTGAATGCCCCGTCGCCTAAAGTCGGAGACATAATAAAAACAACACATATGTTGAAGTGCAACTAAATTTCAACTGTTTCTGTTGAGGCGTTCACGACCTATTCTACGGAAACATACTCCGGGACGGACGGACATGGGTAAAAAAAATATTCCAACCCCTGAAAACCTAGGGATAGAATAATATAAATTGCACAACGTAACCCTCGACCAATATACAATTTCCGTCGGAAAGTCGGAGTTCGTCTTCGGTGATGGACTTATGAGTCTACCCTTTTCGAGTTCGAAAAATGACCTGCAATCTACAACCGGCACTTCCAACTATAAACTGTGGTGAATATTTAGCGACCTACAATTTTTAGGCGACCTTGCGACCGATGACGACCCCTCTTGAGCTACTTATACCCGTGCAACCATGAAGCAAAGGAATCAATGCAAGGGAAGAAAGGAATCATTGGGAAAGGAGACTGATGTATTGTATCCAGATGAACAATTTGATGCGATTGCTCTTATGTTGGGCCACCGGCTTCGTGTTGTGTGTGGAGGGAGGGGGGAGGGGGTGTCACGTTGCATTGAAGATCATGCGGTGAGCTCTGGAAATCTTTTTGTGATATGTTACATCGGCTGATCTTGTATTGTCTTCGTGTCATTACCTCATATCCGTTATCTCGAGTATTTCATCACTATTAGTTCTTAACAGGTGAAGAAGAAGATTTCACGGTGCATCTTAGAATTTTGTCAATGTACAAGTTGAAATTTGTGTATGAAAAATGACACCATACAACTTGCACAAACCTAATTCGGACTGTCCTGCTTTTCTTTTTCGGCAAGATCCTCTTTTCAACCAAATATCCATTTCGTACAAGAAGTGTCGTCAATGTAAACATGTAACGTGTATAAAAAAAAACATCACGTAGGACATAATGTAACTAAATGAGGGATGGATATGGTTTAATTGTTTGTCTGATGGTGTCTAATGCCACTTTCAACAGTATTTCAGTTATATCGTGGGCCTAATTCGTGGTGGTCAGTTTTATTGGTGGAGGAAACCGGAGGACCTTGAGAAAACCACCGACATGTCGCTAGTCACTGGCAAACTTTATCACACAATGTTGTACACCTCGCCCTGATCGAGATTCGAACTCACAACATCAGTGGTGATTGCATAGGTAGTTGTACTTCCAACTACCATACGATCTCGGCCACGACGGCCCCTGGATACGGTTTGATGCTGAGTGAACTCCGACGTACAACATACGGAATATTCTGACTAATAAATGATTGGAACAACGGGATACTACTTAGGCAAAATCAACATAAAAGGATACACAAGACACCTTTGTAAATCATTTATTGACGGAATATTTAGTGAGGCAATTGCATCAATGGTAGTTACGGCCTTGGAGATAAAATAAATTCATTTCTTGACATCTGCCTCCAATTTGATACTAGTAGTCACACTTTTTATGACAAAAGAGACTACTTCGATTGTAACATTATTAGTCTTCCCCACCTTGATATTCTATACCACCCACTCCCGCGTATGTATCCAGCCTATGCAGTTTATATTTCACAACTCATACGCTACGCTCAAGCTTGCAGTTTGTATTCAGATTTTGAAATAATCGTTTAATCTTATCGTTCAAAATGAGGTTTTTTTTTCGGACGATATTTACACCTTGCTGTAAACCAGTATTTTGTCACTTACATTTGTACGTACAGATCATGACTAGAGATGGTATTGGCCAGTGCCGGATTGACCTATAGGCACGATAGGCTGATGCCTAGGGCCTCAAAATTTACGGGCCTCCAGCCAAGGTGTATAATATTGTTAACACTGTTAATGGACTTTCACTCTTATGCTGTCATAACATAATGTATTTTCTAAACAACCCTTCAGTAATTTTCCTTAAACAGTTGCACTCCATTTCAGAATATTGCAGAATTTGAAACACCCCTCGTCACTTTCGCCTTTCTTGAAATTGATTAAACACACTTCCATCTTCCTCCAGTCGTGAAGGTGGGGAATTGGGAGGGGTCTCTCTTTATCTAAATCCGGCACTGGTATTGGCAATTATATTTTAGTTCAAACTTCAAAATGACCATTGTTTCTATGCTTTTTCTTTCGATGACCTTGTTCATGATGATATGACTAGTTTAACCCCGCCACTTTTTATTGAAGCGCCTGTATAAAGCCAGGAGTGGGAGAGGTCATGCTTGGAGGTATCGATTTGGCCTCTGTTTCTATGATTTACCTATTATTAGATTTCAGAACTGTTCTGACGTTGTAGTATTATTTTTTTAATTTTAACACGTGCTTTTTATTGCCACATGACAATATGTCACAGGCACTTGTTTCTGTTAAAAAAATCATACCCAGAAACAAGTGCCTGTGCAATATGTAAATAAAGTGATGCGCATCCATCATTTCTATTTGAGTTCTATTTAAAGTGCTTATGTAATTACAAACCAAACTATTATTTTTTTAGGTTAGGTATGATAACCTTTATGTGTTTAATATGATACAACATTGACCCCTTGACACTGTTTTCTTTAAACATATTCAATACTGGGGATAAACTGCACGTACGAAGAAAGTTTCACATGAAAAAAAATCTCTAAATTGTATCAAAAACTTTATTATTACCCATTATTGCGTGAAAAATACCTTTTTGCTATAGGCAATTACGGTACGCACTTTGCGGTCATTGTACAAAAGTTTTTATTGAACTATATGAATTAATTTCCTTCAATATTTTTCTAAATCTGAATCATATCAATACCTGTATTTAACAAAATGTTCACAAATAATGTTAAATACACATATAATTATTTGTGAAAACTTTCCGATAACATCCATAGGATTTGTTGACGGCGGAAGAACATATGCCATAATCAATTGAGTAGTTCGGCCATATTGTATCTCTTCCGCCATTTCAAACAGTGGCCTATCATCTCCGATATTTCTTCGGATTTTACGTAACATTCATAATGGATTAATTACAGGACAGTAAATATTATCTCGTCAATACATCAAGGATGTAATTTTATTCTCATACTTATTAAAAAATGGCTACAATGGATTAAAATTTCAATGGAAAGCGAGACGAGTAAGAAGCAGCGGTTTACTAAACGCCGCGAACGTGCACAAGTAAACCAAGTTCCAGATTACGGGAGTGGGGACGATGATCCCCCACCTCGATCATTCAAAGATAAACCCAGATCTAAGCCCAGGAAAAAGAAGAACAATGCTAATTTATTAGAGGAGGATATTATAGATGGTTTTGCTATTATCAGTTTCAAGACCTACGAAGATTTGGAGGTACGAGATTTTTTTTTATTGATCATCAGTCATGCATGATTTCTTATGGAATTTTTAAAAAATTTCTACTATTATCTTATTTTTGTTATAAACAAACATTATCCAATAATTAACATCCTCTCATGTAGATGTTCCCAACCTAATGTTATTATACAATAACTTGTTTACATGTGTATCGGTAATGTAATTAAATTAATGACAATGTACCGTATTTTGTAATGTGTAAAAAAAAAATGAAATTTATAAGGGGGCGCCTTGCAAAATCCGAAATCAACCTGAAATTAACAGTTTATTTACTTATTACCTGTGGTATTTCAGGATAATAAGTAATATAATTACCTGGTCAATTGAAGGTGTTAATTAGTGCTTGATTGTTCAATTGAGGATTAGGACAAAAAAATGAGGATTATTTAAGTAATTAACTACACCATTACCTGTAACAATCATAATTGATAATTTAATTGGATAATTAAAATAATCAAATGAAACAAGCTTATTGTACATTTCAAAACAATAGGGATACAACAAATTGGCATTTTTGTGTCTATAGGAATTCCATTTTTGTTTTATATTTGTAATGTTTATTAGAAATATTAATGGACTGTCATCACCTGTGAGCTAATATAAAAGTAATATCGTTATATCATACTGTTTTTTTTAAATGAAAAATTGGCCAATATTTTCAAAGTAATAGTTTGATTTATGGGTGAATTAAATTAAGAAGGCCAAATAAAAAAAATATAAAGTTCACACTTTTTTGTTCCAAGGAAATATTTCTAACCAGAGAATTCAAATCGTAGATGGAAAGGTGCTGTTAAAGTCTTCTGAATCCAGAACACAATATAGATATTTGCTTTGCTTCTACATTGTAAGATATACCATACCATACCGAACACAATTTAAACTGAGCTGGATTCTCCAATTATACAAACTAGAAATAGAGTATGTGAAGTGAATATCCAATTTCTTGGATAATTAACCAAAATTATATGCAATGTATCTCAATCGGGGCCGTTGTGGTAGTTGGATGTACAACTATCTATGCAATCAGTGCCTATTACCACTAACGTTGTGAGTTTGAATCTCGCTCAGGCCAGATGTACATGTACTTGAGACAAAATTATGACAATTATGTGATAAAGTTTGTCAGTGACTTGCAGCAGATCCATGGTTTTCTCTGGGTACTCCAGTTTCCGCCACAATATAACTGAAATATTGTTGAAAGTGGCGTTAAGCACCATAAATCAAACCAAACCAATATACAAACTAGAAATAGGGTTTGTGAAATAAATATCCAGTTTCGAAGATTAACCAAAATCATAATTTTATATTTATATATCTCAAATCAAATAGAATCACAACTGTAATTGAATATTTTGGTGACATTATATTAAAGACAAGCACGAATGTCACAGTTTTTTCAGGGTTTCAAATTTTTGATTGTACAAAGAAGGTCCTGGACCTTCTGATTTAAATTCCTGCAGGTCCTTCTCAGTTTTGAAAGGTCCCATTGATTGTGTGTGTTATATTGGTGCTATTAATTAACCAGTGATTGGGAAACCCATGTGCCATGCGCAATTAGCGCATATCCGTTGAAAATGGCACATTTAGATGTGTAACCAACGTGCCGTAGTGCGCATAGCTTTTCGCCGCATGTTTTGTAACTCTGATAACTCCCGGTAGATTTTCTGTAGTTTTGTCTGAACTGTTTCCTTACTGTCATTGTCTATGAACTTATTGTTTGTTATCAGTGGGAACCAGTTCTTATCCGTTCTGTAGGGTATCCCTTATCGTTTTCTCGTACCGATAGCGTCAGAGGAGTTCCAAGTGTCTCGATAAAACTAAAAACCGAAACCCAATAATTGGTTTGAAAGGACGTTATTTACTACTTCAATTTAAAAAATAATACTTTATTGAGACAAGTTTTTCTTAATTGTATGTCAATCAATTACGAAGGAAATTGTTTATTACATAAAAAATCAAAAACCAATGTGTAAATCAAATCAATTAAAACTATTTTTGGCCGCTATGGTTCTGTATTGATTTTGGGTCTTTTGTTGTACCAATTTTTGTTATCATGCCACCAAAGAAACATATTTTTGCCCCAAAAGGCCAAAAAACTTTGTTTTCTTTTATAAATCACGAAAAGGATAGCAATAATAATAATGCTCATAGTCACATTGATATGGAAATAGGAGATGAGTCTCAGGATTCCATCACTGAGGACGCTACGGACCTGGAAAGTACACCGACTGTCAATGACAATGCCAATGACAATGTCCACGATAAAGCTGATGCTAAAACAAATGAACAGGACTCTCGAAAATACCAAGTTGTTACAACTTGTATGGAAAAAACTATGACCATGGCTCTATTTTGACGGACAGAAGATGTTCTGTAAGTTATGTAAAAAG